>CANJKZ010001144.1:1422500-2022500 GCA_947471745.1 Closterium sp. Naga37s-1
TAGTCGGTGCTCGTTGAGGCAGCAAGCCCACTCCGCCGCTTCCCTTCCGAGGCACCTCAATAGTCTAGTCTCCCTCTCCTCTTGGGCTCTGTGCAGGGCAAGGAGTGGAGAAATTGAGGCGCCTCAAAAATAATCTAGTCTCCCTCTCCTCTTGGGCTCTGTGCAGGGCAAGGAGTGGAGCCGGGAGCGGCACCTGGACCGTGCAGAATCTTAGCTCGGGTGTGCGAAGCCCATCAATCTTCAGAGCCCAAAACATCCTCTCCCCTCTCCCCCACCTGACAAAATGCAGGGCAAGGAGTGGAGCCGGGGGCGCTACTTAGACCCAAAGAACATCCAGAGGCAGCAAGCCTACTCCGCCGCTTCTCTCCTCCCTGACTTCTCTTCCCCAGGCAACTCTATACGAAAACGCTCCAGCCCGTCAGCGCGCAGCTCTGGTGTCTTTGCTTCGGCCGGCTCTGCTTCTGCCTCTGTGTCTGCTGCCGAGTCGCCTGTGGCTGCCTCGCCTTCCCAGCGGCATCGGCGCCGCCCCAGCTGGGGATCCGTGCAAGGCTCGACTTTTGAAGCGCCTCTGAACCCTGTGTCTGCCTCGCCATCTCGGCACCGGCGCCGTCCCAGCTGGGGATCAGTACAAGGCTCGCCCGGTTTTGCTTCCAAGCGCCCTTCCACTGCTTCTGGATCCTTCTTCCATGCATCCAGTGCCAGCGGTGCGTCCAGTGCCGGCAGTTGTGGTGATGCTGGCGATGCAGACGCTTCTCTCGCCATTGCCTCTTGTTCCGATCAACCTTATTCCTCCTCCGGACACCTGATTTCTCTCACAGCTGACCCTCGTTCTGCAAGCCCCTCCACTGCTTCTGACGTCTTCTTCCGTGCTCCCAGCGCTGGTGTTTCTCCTGCTGCTGCTGTTACCAGCACTGGTGGTTCCCCCAGTGCACCTAACTTCCACTCCTCAGCTAGTTCTGGCAGCACGTATCCTGCTGGTAGTTCCGGTGGTTGTGACGCTGCTGGTCATGCAGACATGCCCAAAAGAGAAAGGCGGACAAGCAGTATCCTGCCTTTTTCGGCGTCACTACCTGCCGAGCCTCGCCCACCGGAAGCTGAACCCTATGCACTGGAAGCAGTGGCGCAGCTGGGGGAACCAAAGAGGAGAAGCATCACCTTTGGTATGGAGGAGCAATCAGACTCTCCGACTCACTCACCCCTGACACTCTCGCAATCCCCTCATGCGGAGCAGCAGCAGCCGCATCATCTGCCACTGCTGCGGCAGCAGCTGCCACCGAAGGCATCGTATGGGCGGCTCAACTCTCCTCTCGTCAACTCTCAGGCAGTGTCAAGCCAGGCCAGCCAGGAGCAGCAGCAGCAGGAGCAGCAGCAGCAGCAGCAGAGGAACCAGGCTGGCAGGCTGCGTAAGACTGCTCGTGTTCATCGCCGGAGTGCATCGTATGACGTCACACAGAAGCCAGGAACGAGGTGAGTCTGTGGGAATGCTGCTGGCTGTGCTCACCTGAATTTGTCTGCCAATGCCTGTTCACCCAACCGTCATGTGTTCCTTGCTTATCCGTTTTTTTCCTGCAAATCCTGTCTTGTGTTGTATTGTTTGATTTGCAGCATCAAGGGGGAACAGGGGACGAGGTTAGCAAACCTTGACAAGGTTTTATCACCGGGATCTACATTCGATGCCAATGCGAGCGTCCAGCCCAAGTACAAGGGCGTTCAACGAGTCCGTGCCTTCCGTCTCTCGCCGTCACCTCAGCCCAATTCCTAAGTTTTTATTTGCAATCCTTGGCTTACGGGCTACAACCTTTTTGTAAAAATGTAACTGTGTTGGCCCTGCCTGGCTGACAACACTGTGTTGTGCTTCTGCACTTGGTTGGTCCCTACAACATACCGTATTCTCCCGGACATAACACCCTAGGGTATAGCTAAAAATACAGGGAAAAAATGGGGGGGGGTCTCCTCATAGGAAAAAAATATATAATACCCGGGTCTTATTATATTGCACATTTTTTTATAAGAAGAAATGAATGGAAACAAAAACAGGGGTCCGGCCTTTTTTTTTTTTTTTTTTTATCAGGGCCGCCAAACCGCGTCTACGAGGATAACGTCGGCCTCCACTGGAATCTGCCACATGGCAAATTCCAGTGGGCCCACTGTGCCACCTGATAGGTTGACATCAGTGCCAACCTCGCGCAGCTTGGGTTTATGCAGTACGAGGCCGGAATCGCGCACGGTGCTGTGTTGCCACTGTACCTGTGACCCCTTGACTGCCGTGTACGGTAGTCACGTCCAAGCTTCCTCACCCAAGCTTGCTCTTCTCTTCGTCAAGCGGTTCCAGTGCACGTCTTTGACAAGTGCTCGGCAGGCTGTGAGAGCGTCTCCTTCCTGTGCACGAGGGTATCGTCTTTAAAGTCATTTCTCCCATGGCGAGTGACATCGACCTGCCTTAGTTCCCAAGCATGGCTTCATCTCCAGATTCTAGCAGTACGGTAGATAGGCGGCAGCGGCCTCTTTCCACCAATCAGACTAGCGCTTCTGCACGCGCACGGACGTCTCCTCGCCCGATCTTTCCTCAGCCGGATGCTCCCGGTAGTGCTTCTACCAGGGATGAACCGAGCAGTAGCTTGGACCGTCCTCGCCCTACCCTTCCTCGAGTGGTTGTCCCCACGTTCCCGGAGCGGAACCGCCCGCAGGGACAACAGAAGCGCAACGCCGATGGTGACCCGCCATCCCCTCGCCATCGCATGACGAAACGCCAGCGCAAGGGAATCACCGCGAAGGAGAAGCTCCACTGGTTGAAGATGCAGGACTCGCAGCCCGACCTGTCGAATCGCGCCCTGGCGAAGCTCGCGAAGGTGCAGCCATGCCAGATCCGCGATTGGAAGAAGATGAGGGAGCGGCTGGAGGTCTCTTCCAGCTGCCGTCGTCGCCTCATGGGAGCTGGCCGCAAGTCCAAGTTCCCTTTCATGGAACGGGCGGTCTACCGCCAGTTCCTCAAGCACTGGGGGAGGGGGCTCGCCGTTTCGGTCAGCATGCTCCAGAAGTGGAGCGCCAAGTACATGAAGCACCGGATGCCCGGGGTCAACTGGCGCGCATCGTTCCGCTGGGCGACTCGTTTCCGCGCGCGCTGGCATCTGGCGAGGCGGGTGAAGACGAAGATGGGACAGAAGTTGGCAGCGGGTAAGTGTTGCGCCGTCGTGCTCCTTGATTGCCATCTCAGTGCTGAGCTAATGTGTCTCGTGGCTTTGCTTGCAGATTGCAAGGCCAAGGTGGAGTCCTTCTGGGAGTTTGTGCGCCAGATGCGCTCTCTGCACGACTACCCGCTTGACCTCATCTTGAACGCGGACCAAACCCCGCTTTTCCTGGAGATGCCGGCGGAGCGCACGTTCGAAATGAAGGGAGCGCGGACAGTTCACGTACGGAGTGCGGGCTATGAGAAAGGAGCGTGTTACTGTCATGCTGGCAGTAACTGCGAGCGGGCTCAAGCTGCCGCCGTACGTGGTGTTCAAGCGCAAGACCATACCGAAGGTGCCCATCCCTGCCGGTAAGCGTAGCACGTTTAGGATGATGTCACTACTCTAGCCTGTCAACAGTCGCAACCGAATTTGACCCTGACGTACCGGTATTCTTTGGCAGGTGTGGTGGTCCGTGCACAAGACAAAGGGTGGATGGACGAATCACTTGTGCAGGACTGGATCTCCCAGGTGATGGTACCGTTTCTGAAGCCCTTGCGTGAATCAACTGGACGCCGCAGGGAGGCCTTGGTTGTGCTCGACTCCTACCGCGGCCACTTGACTGAGGCGGTCGGGCAGACCATGCGGATGTTTCGGCTGTCACGGGCTGTCATCCCAGGGGGCTGCACTCCGCTAGTGCAACCTCTGGATGTGTCGATCAACCGCGCGTTCAAGTGCGGTGTGCGTCATCGCTACAGTGGCTGGTTCGAAGAAGAGGGCATCAACACCACCACCAAGTCCGGTGAGTTGAACCATGACATCCGCATGTGTAACTTTGAATCAATGTCGGCTTACGCTCTGGAAATTCACATTTGTCCTTCTCTACCCTTCCCCGTCCCTCAGGCAATCTCAAGAAGCCGCCAGCGGAGTTGGTGCTCCGCTGGATCGATGAGTCCTGGGAAGCAATCCCACAGGAGCTCGTGAAGAAGGCGTTCGTCACGTGTGGGATCTCCACCCCCATCAATGGCAGCGAGGACCACCTCATCCTTGCCCACATGCGGGACAAGGGTGAGGTGGAAGTCCTTGACGACGTCAACGACCTAGTTGACGACGAGCTCGTCGTCAACCCCTTCTACGCCGAAGTCCCCATGCCGGCCGAGGAGCTGCAGGCGGCGGCAGAGGAGGCTGACGCCGCTGAGGAGGACGCGGAAGCGGCGGCGGCAGAGGAGGAGGGGGGCGTGCTTGAGGAAGGCGGGGAGGCAGAAGAGCCCAGCGATGACGAATGGTGGCGCCCTGGCCGCTTTGACGGGGAAGACTGTGAAGAATGGCATGCAGGAGACGATTCTGAGTAGAAGGCACTTTGTATAGAGTTTTTTTAGGTGAAATTGTGGATGTGAGGTGCTCTTGTGGTGATGTTTCTGCAGTCTAGGTGACATTGTCGATGACTATGTGCTGGCACATTACTTCTGTAGTACCTGTGAAGTACCCTGTATGCAATGTACAGTAAGCAAATTCAGTATTTTTGCCGCCCAGAACACCCCCCCCCCCCCCCCCCCCCCCCCCCGGGTCTTATAGAGAATCAGGCAAAAAGGGGGGTATAGTAGAAACGAGGCTCCCCATAACACCCACCCCGCACAAGCTACCCGGGGGTGTACAATTATGGGGGGGTGTTTTGTCCGGGAGTATACGGTATGACAATATTTTTTATGAATTGGTTGATGCGATGCAAGCAAGTGGTAGTAGTGTGAAGGTGTGGAGAGGGCATTATCAGTGGCCATAGAGGTAAGGGAAGTTATATTGCTCTTGGCGCAGGTCTAGCGGATTTGCCAGAGAAAAAACGTTGGTTAAGCTCGTCTGGTCGAGCTCGTCTAGACCCACGCGGAAGCGGTGCAAGCTTGCGCCGAGTAAGACAACCCCCACCGTCCCATGGGCTAGGCTCGGCCTGCCCGTGAAACAGTTCTCTGCCCAATGAGATTCGTGCGTGAAGTGTAACCGGCGAGGCACATGCTCTCGCGAGCGTCAGTGTGCAGACGTCAATTGACGTCCAGTTTCCGCGCAAACGGTTGCGACGTGATCTTTGCGACCATGTCGCAACTAGTTTGCGAAAACATCAGTATCGAGAAACTCGATACTGAGGTTCGTGTTTGAAATATGTTTAGGGTGAAATTTGTTAATATGCATACCGGTTTATACACTACAAGTCCAGCCGTCGGTATAACAGCTCGTTTCAAGCACAATGGCAACCGGAATATGGAAACGTGGAACAGTTTAGGGTCCACTAGAAAACATAATTTTGTCGGATTTTTCGATCGCGACATAGTGCTTTTACTAGTTTCGTAAAAGCCGCAAGCCAATTCCATACCGTTTTGTATAATCTCAAATATGGCCACAACCCGTGTTGTGTGATCATATTGGATCACGTTTTCTATTGCGCGCCAATAGTGATCCACGTGGCCGAGCCACTCTCGTCTCTGCGGGAGGGGTGTGGCTCAGAGTTACGCAAGTGTGGAGGAGCCAAGCGGGTGCTCAGACACGGGCGGGAAAAAACACCAGATCTGGGGTGTGGCGACCAGATGTAGAGAAATTGTGGCGGGAAGAGAGGATGCAGTAAGAGATTGTGGAGCTCGTGCCCTTGTGGTTGAGCCCCAAAATGCTCTCAAAGGACTCATATGTATGCCATTTCACTGATTGCTTCTTGAAGGTTCAACACATTTTTCTTGAGTTCATCAGCCATGCATGATTTCGTACCTACAACCCAACATGGCATGATACATTGCGTCGTTCCGAAATGCACACACACGCACTTGTCGCTGTGATCTTTTTAGTGCTCTGGACAATGTTGGTATTTTAGAGGAACAACAAAACTCTGACAGGTGTAGGTATTTTTTTAGCTTCAAAACAACTCTGAAAAAGCATTCATTTCGGATCAGCATTGTACTCGACGCCAAGGGGTCACATTCGTAGTTTTTTTGTTCCCGAAACAACTCTGCACACGAGACTCTTTTCAGCACAGCATTCTCCTCTACTCCTAGTTTCGCTGGCAGTCCATCTCATTCTCTACGCGCTGGTATAGATTTCGCGTATCTAACAAAAACGATTCAGGACAGATTTCGTGGACTAGGTGAGGCATACAGTCCTCTGAAAAAGGTACTCTGTGATGGAGATCGATGGTGGTACGGGTAATTTGCTTAGTGCAGCTTTCGAGGACAATGAGCAGTTTTTTTTATCTCGAAGACAGCCAACTGCCGCATGCCTCGATAGATCTAACCGTGGACCAAGATTGGGACGAGGAGTTTGCACCAGCAGTGGCGTGAGAAGTGTTCGTGGATGCTCCACAAAAATTTCCGGCCTCGAAGGAAATGTGGCTGAGGGCGCAAATCTGAGGGGCGAAAGGCGTTCGGGGGCATGGATTAACCTCGAAGACGATGTCGACGACGAGCACAGGGCGGCGTGGGAGGAGAGTTGGGAGGAAAATGCTAGCCGCAGTCCAACCTCTGAAGATAACACTACCAGTCGAAGACTTTTTGGGGAGGCGGCCCGAGGCAATACCCACGGCCCAGAATCACAGGCATCGCCAGTTGGAAATGCACATGGGCTCGAATCGCAGGCTGCGCCCCATAGAAATGCAGAGGGGCAAGAACCACAAGATGCGCCCCAGGGAAATGCAGAGGGGCAAGAATCACAGGTTGCGCCTCAGGGAAATGCAGATGGGCCAGCATCAGCTACGCATGAGTCAGTACGAAAAAAGTCAGTATGAAAAAGATTCGTCGCGTAAAGACCCCTATCGATTATCTCGCACCCAAAACCAGAAAAGAGTACAACCTGTATTGGCAGCACTACAAGTGGTGGGTCATCATGTTAATGCAAACGCTGCCCAAGGCTGAGGTTCCGGTGGAGGAGCGTCTAACGACACCTGACGAGGTTGGAAGCCATTTGGGGGACGACAAAAAGGAGGGATGGTCAGCTGTGAACACCGAGGAAGTTAATCTCCACGGGCCCTGTGTTTCTGGATGGAGGATTCAGAGATACCTGCACTACAAGGCAGGCGAAACCCCGGATCAGGCCGAAACGATGCGGAGAGGCGAAGAAGTGGTGGCTGGGAAGGACCCCATCCCTAGTACGCCAAACAGATATCTCAAAATTTCGAATCCTAATCGCGTTCCATGTGCATGTCTACAGAGAGGGCTAGGATCAGCACCAAAACTCGCTGGACGATTGCTACACGGCGGAGCAGTACACGGAGTTCCAGGAAATTCACCTTCCGAGGGAAAGCAAGTCGTTCTACCGGAGAGCCGGGCACGCAATATCACAAAGTCTGTGGCGGTCTTTTGCGGTGCAGGTGATGATTCAACTCGCACACCAAATGTTGGGGAGGGGATGCAACATTCGTGCATTTCGATTCGCCAACATGTTTGTCCGTAAGATGCGTAGAAGCACGACCATCCCCGAAGGCCAAAAGGATCTTCCTGTTGTGGTGTTCGCCTCTCAAAAATCGAAGACGAATTCGACCAACAATCTGACCCACTAATTCTTGGCCCGGCACATCAACTTCATGCTCTGCGGTGTGGGTGGCCTTTTTCTTGTGGATTCATTTCCTCTACGACCTCGTGCCGCTGCGCTTTGGCACGGAATTTGTTCCGCCCCTGGACTTCAACGACCCACTCCAGTGGACAAAGAAGCACATCTTTTTCGGATTGAGGAGGCGCGGAGATGGGAGGACTCAACTGCAGGAAGAGCTTCCGTACGTTACTCACAATGACTGGATTAATTAGGTCATGAAAGAAGCGGTTGAACCACCTTGGCGGTTGAGCAAAAAGACCCACGCGTTTTGCCGGTCCGGAGCTCAAGGTCTGAGTGACGATCGCTGTCTCGACCCCGACATCAACGCCCTCGGAGGCTGGGAACAGGGCGAGATGCGAAAATCCTATGTGGTGGGAATATCGTTTTGGTCGGTGTTGATGATGGCCGGATTCAGTGGGGAACTGGGTGATTATTACATTCAGACTCCCCTGCCTCATTTCCAAACCCTGCCCCTACTCATGTTCGTCATTCTACTCCTGGAGGTGCACTGCCTTTGTCAACGGGAGTTGTTGTTGGCCCCGTCCTCGCTTGGGCGGAGCCGACCTCGGGGTCGGGTGTGAGGAGTGCAGCCGACTTGCAACAGTGGGCGAGCTGGTCGACGGGCTTGGTCGACTTGCACAAGGGCCACTGCAAGGGCGCCGAATTTGGGAGGGCGCCAACTTTGGCTGGTCGACTTGGGAGGTCGACCAGTGGAGGGCGTCGATTTGGGTGACGCCGACCAAGGGAAGCCGACTGGGTGTGGTCGGCTGACAGGTGTACTGGTCCACCTGGAGTTGGTCGACCAGGTGGGTTGTCAACCTCGAGTTGGTCGACCAGGGGAGTGGTCGACCTTGTGAGGTCGACATGTGGTGGTCGTCGACCTGGGCGGTCGACGGGCCTGGGATGACACACCTGGTCGACATGGTTGCCTGGTTGACCAGGTTACCCGGACGACGAGGTCTGCGAGGTTCGTGACTGTCGCCCAGGTAGATTGGCAATGTCGACCTGCGGTTCGGTGGCACGTGGTAAATAGGACTCCTCAGGTGCAGCCGTCGACATGTGGTCGACTTGACACCTGCGCAATGTGCGTGGCGGTGCATGTCGTTACCGTCACCTTGCACCTGCGAAGTAGGTGCGCACACATGAGCACGTGTGGTGACTGGTGGTGGCCTGTTGTTGGTGTGGTGGCACGCCAGCCTTGCAGGCCGGCTGAGGACGCCTGAGGTCGACCAGCTGGCAAGTCGCCTTCATGCTGAGCTGGTGGTCGACTTGTATGCTAGTCTTCTGATGTAGTCTACCTTGCCAATCTAGTTGCTACCATTGTTCTCAACTTTTGCTAGTGAAACTCTTGTGGTTTTGCCCTGTGAACGCACAAGTGCTAGAGAACGACTAAGTGAACAAACGCGGAGATCCCTCCTACCCCTTGCCTAGCCCGTAGTCTAGCTCCCGTTGATAGAGTTATCTCCGCATGGTGCGGTGAGCGTGGAAGGCACACGACTTACCCCTTCAGTCAGGTCGACGTAGTGGTCACTTACCTAATTGGTGTTTGTAAGCCGGCAGCTGTGCGGTAGTCACTATGGTAGGCGCCGTAGGTGACGCAAGAGTGGTGGACACCCTGGAGGCGCGGCTGGAGGATGCGAGGAGACGCCATGAGGCCAACGAGTATGGGCCAAACCTACCGTTGGCGGTCATCGAGGCAGTCATCCGCTCGGTGTGGGCGGAAGAGCACCCTGCACAACCAGCTTCTCCTCGACCGGTGAACAACGAGGGCGGCATCGACGTGGGAGTCAATGCCGGTGGTGACCAAGTCGGCAGAAATGCAGGAGGCACGTCGAGGCAGCGAGGTGTGATACACGCCGATGAGGTCGGCGGTGTTCAGTCGCGAGAGATGCGGTCGTCGGCGGCTGCAGGCTCCTCACAGGTCAACGTCGGAGGTCAACGAAGCAGTTTGTCGCCGATGTCGGCGACCCACGTGACAGCGGGCGGGATTGCACCGAGCTACGGCTACTTCAATTTTACGCCGGACATGATCTCGGTCACCCCCCTGCTTGTTGGTCGACCTGATATCCTCACCTGGAAGGAAGCCATCGAGCCCCAGCTGGAGATGGCCGGGCTGATCGGCTTCGCCAGGGGCACTGTGGTGACGCCGGAGGAACACTACCCCAACTTGCGTGCGGAGTTTCGCGCTGTACAGTTGCTGACCTTCACGGTCATCTCGCGGTGCTGCTCGTCGGGCGTGCAGATCGCCTTAAACTCGTGCAGGGAGTACCTTGACGCCGGCCACCGGGCATGGCACTTCATCGAGTCGACTACTGCAACCGGGCTCGGCGAATTCTCGCCACCATGAGGATGGCCGGCGTGCACTACTCGACGGCGTCGTACCTCACGCATATTATCAAAGGGCTCACGAGCAGCTACAACCTGCTGAAACGACTGTCGCCCCGTCAACTTCGTCGCCCGCGCCAGGTCCGCACCTAGCCCCTCGCCCGGCCAGTACCTAGCCCGTCGCCCGGCCCGTACCTAACCCGTCGCCCGGCCCGTACCTAGCCCGTCGCCTCGGCCCCGCTGGCCCCTTCAACTTCGAAGCCAGTCGCCCGGCCCGTACCTAGCCCGTCGCCTCGGCCCAGCTGGCCCCGCCAACTTCGACGCCCGCGCCCGGCACGTACCTAGCCCGTTGCCCGACCCGTACCTAGCCCGCGCCCGGCCTCGTCTCCTGCCTGCGCCCGGCCCGTACCCAGCCCGTCGCCCGGCCTGTACCTAGCCCGTCGCTCGGCCCGTACCTAGCCTCGTGCCCGGCCCTGTACCTGCCCAGCGCCCGGCCCTGTACCTGTTTGGCCCCTCGGCCCCCTTGGCCCCTCGACCCCTTGTTTGGCCCCGCGGCCCCTAGGCCCCTCGGCCCCCCCAAGGCCCCCCCCCGGCCCCTACTTTGGCCCCTTGTTTGGCCCCTCGGCCCCCTAGGCCCCCCGGCCCCTACTTTGGCCCCTCGGCCCCCTAGGCCCCTCGGCCCCCCTAAGCCCCCCCAGGCCCCTTGTTTGGCCCCGCGGCCCCTAGGCCCCTCGGCCCCACCTCAGAGCCTGGCGCCCGGCCCCCCGGCCCCTACTTTGGCCCCTCGGCCCCCTAGGCCCCTTGTTTGGCCCCTCGGCCCCCTAGGCCCCTCGGCCCCCCTAAGGCCCACCCCGGCCCCGTGTTTAGCCCCGCGGCCCCTAGGCCCCTCGGCCCCACCTCAGAGCCTGGCGCCCTGCCCCCCCCGGCCCCTACTTTGGCCCCTCGGCCCCCCTAGGCCCCCCCGGCCCCTACTTTGGCCCCTCGGCCCCCAAGGCCCCTTGTTTGGCCCCTCGGCCCCCCTAGGCCCCTCGGCCCCCCTAAGGCCCCCCAGGTCCCTTGTTTGGCCCCGCGGCCCCTAGGCCCCTCGGCCCCACCTCAGAGCCTGGCGCCCGGCCCCCCGGCCCCTACTTTGGCCCCTCGGCCCTCTAGGCCCCTTGTTTGGCCCCTCGGCCCCCTAGGCCCCTCGGCCCCCCTAAGGCCCCCCAGGCCCCTTGTTTGGCCCCGCAGCCCCTAGGCCCCTCGGCCCCACCTCAGAGCCTGGCGCCCGGCCCCCCGGCCCCTACTTTGGCCCCTCGGCCCCCTAGGCCCCTTGTTTGGCCCCTCGGCCCCCTAGGCCCCTCGGCCCCCCCTAAGGCCCCCCCGGCCCCGTGTTTGGCCCCGCGGCCCCTAGGCCCCTCGGCCCCACCTCAGAGCCTGGCGCCCGGCCCCCCCGGCCCCTACTTTGGCCCCTCGGCCCCCTAGGCCCCCCGGCCCCTACTTTGGCCCCTCGGCCCCCAAGGCCCCTTGTTTGGCCCCTCGGCCCCCTAGGCCCCTCGGCCCCCCCTAAGGCCCCCCAGGCCCCTTGTTTGGCCCCGCGGCCCCTAGGCCCCTCGGCCCCTTATCAGAGACCGGCGCCCGGCCCCCCCCGGCCTCTTGTTTGGCCCCTCGGCCCCCTAGGCCCCTTGGCCCCCTCTAGGCCCCCCGGCCCCCTGTTTGGCCCCGCGGCCCCTAGGCCACTCGGCCCCACCTCAGAGACCGGCACCCGGCCCCCCGGCCCCTTGTTTGGCCCCTCGGCCCCCTAGGTCCCTCGGCCCCCTGTTTGGCCCCGCGGCCCCCCAGGCTCCTCTGCCCCTATGGCGTTGCTTCGGGTTCTCCCGTTCGACCCGGAGGGCAGACCTGTAGCATTTGACACATGGCACGACGATCTGCAACTGTACCTACTGAGCGACAGTCGGGACAGTGTCTCGCTATTTGACCTCGTGTCCGGTGCCGCTCCAGCCCCTCCCGCCACAGCTGACGTTTCGATTCGTTCCCAGTGGCTCTCTCGTGATGCTACTGCCCGCTTGGCCATTCGCAACCACCTGCCCGCAACAGAATGTGCTCACTTTGGCGAGCACAGGACAGCACAGGCCTTGTACGACGCTGTCGTTGCTCGCTACTCCTCCCCTGCCACTGCTGCTCTTGGCAGACTGCTACTGCCCTACCTGTTCCCTGAGCTGTCGGCTTTTGCCACAGTAGCGGACCTCGTTACCCACCTGCGCACTAGCGACGCCCGCTACCGCGCTGCCGTTCCTGCTGAGTTCCTTCCCACGAACCAGCCCCCCATGTTCATCACCCTCTACTTCATAGTCACTCGCCTCCCAGACTCCCTTCGCTCTGTCAGGGACCACTTCCTCACCCTCGACCCCACTTCCCTCACTGTTGACCTCCTCGAGCAGCATCTCCTCGCAGCTGAGACTAGTGCAGTTGCTGTGGGTGCTGCTCGTGGCACCCCGCGCTCGCCCTTCTTTGAGGGGTGCTCCCCCTCCCCCCTTTCCTCCTCCTTCGCCTCTGCTGCTGCTGCAGACGTCTCTGTTCCTGAGGACGTCGGTGCTGCTTCGACTAGTACGAAGCGCCGCAACAGCAAGGGCAAGGGTGGCCGGGGTAGTGGAGGAGGCAGCGGTGGTGGTGGAGGTGGCAGTGGGCGTGGCAGTGGGGGCAGCGGTAGAGGAGGCGGAGGCGGTGGAGGTGGTGGCGGCGGTGGGACCGGTGGCGGAGGTGGAGGCTCTGGTGGAGGCGGTGGAGGCAGCGGAGGGGGTGGCAGCAGTGGAGGCGGTGGGACCAGTGGTAGTCAGTCTGGACCTCAGCGTGGCGGCCCTGGTGGCGGTCGGGGCCAGCAGCAGAAGCGTCGGAGCGAGACTCAGACGCCTCGGCAGCTCCGTGAGTGGTTGGTTCAGCGTGGGGCGGGCGAGGGTAGTGAGACCTGCCCGTATGTCATTCGCACGGGTGCCCGTGCGGGCAAGACATGCGGGCGGTTTCACACTGAGCGCCGCTGCTTTGCCCGCCTTGACGACGCCTGGCGCACTGAGTTTGGTGATGACGTCGAGCGCCCTCGCTGGGCGGAGTTGCTTAGGTCGGGAGTTGCCATCTTTGACCTAGACTTTGATGTTATTATCTCTGCCATGTATGCTTTGTCTTTTAGTGGTGAGGGTGACTGTTACTGGTGTGTGCCGCCTGACCCAGGTATAGCCGCTGCTGCTCTAGGTGCTAGTGCGTCTGGTACCCCCCCTGCTACTGCGCCTGCTGAGGCCCTGCACACCTTCACGTTAGACTCCGGCGCCTCGCGCTGTTTCTTTCGTGACAGCACCACTCTCACTCCTCTTCCTGCACCTGTTCCGGTCAGACTGGCTGATCCCTCTGGGGGCCTGGTCGTTGCCAGTTCCTCCACTGTCCTCTCGTGTCCGGCGGTTCCGTCCGGCTCTCTGTCAGGTCTTCACCCCCCTCGTTCTCTACGAACTTGGTGAGTACCGCTGCCTTCAGGATGCGATGGTCACTACCACCACTCCTGGGGGTCAGCGTGTGTCGATCTGCACGTGCACGCGGACGGGGCGTCACCTGGCTACGTTCACTCGTCGGCCAGGGTCGAGTCTGTACACACTGGCTATCGAGCCTCCTCAGGTCGCTGCGTCTGCTCAGGTGTCCGCGTCAGGTCAGGTAGCCGCCTCTTGCTCGTGTCGCCTCCTGTCGCACCAGACTCTTCTTTGGCACCATCGCCTGGGTCACCCCTCCCTGCCACGCCTTCGTGGCATGCACTCCCGTCTCCTTGTCTCTGGTCTCCCCAGGTCTCTGCCTCCCCTGCCGCCCTCGCCTGCCCCGCCCTGTCTTCCTTGCGTCGAGGGACGGCAGCGCGCCGCTCCTCACTCCTCCTCGTTTCCCCCGACGACTGCTCCCCTGCAGACCCTCCACATGGACGTGTGGGGCCCAGCCCGCGTCAGTGGACAGGGCCGCGAGCGCTACTTTCTACTGGTAGTTGACAACTACACGCGATACACTACAGTCTTCCCCTTGCGCAGCAAGGGTGAAGTCTCTGCTGTCTTGATCCCTTGGATCCGCACAGTCCGTCTCCAGCTGCGTGCGCGTTTCGGCCAGGACCTTCATGTCCTGCGTCTGCACTCTGACAGAGGTGGTGAGTTCTCCTCCGACCTCTTGCGGGACTTTTGTCGTGGGGAGGGCATCACCCAGTCGTTCACGCTTCCGGACTCCCCTCAGCAAAATGGGATTGCTGAACGCCGCATTGGCTTAGTCATGGAGGTCGCTCGTACCTCCATGATTCATGCGGCAGCTCCCCATTTTCTGTGGCCGTTTGCGGTCCGGTACGCTGCGCATCAGCTCAACCTTTGGCCCCGTGTCTCCTTGCCGGAGGCCTTGCCCACACTGCGTTGGACGGGGAAGGTTGGCGATGCATCGGTGTTCCGGGTCTGGGGTTCTCGTGCCTTTGTTCGCGATACGTCTGCGGACAAGCTCTCCGCCCGCGCTATTCCCTGCGTCTTCCTTGGCTTTGTCCCTGATGCGCCTGGCTGGCAGTTTTACCACCCCACCTCGCGCCGTGTCCTCCCTTCTCAAGACGTCACGTTCGACGAGTCGGTTCCCTTCTACCGTCTCTTCCCCTACCGCTCTGCCCCTTCCCCGCCCCCGCCGCTCTTCCTTGCTCCTGGTCCGCCTCCGGTAGACCCCCTCCCGCCCCAGGGTCCTGCTCCCTCGGGAGTGTCTCAGGTAGACCCTCTCCCTGGTACTGCGCCTGTTCAGGTAGCTGTCGTCTCAGGTGCTGCTCCAGGTGCTGCGTCTGGGGGTGCTGCGTCTGGGGGTGCGGAGCAGGGGGGTGCGGGGTCTGAGGGTGCTGGGTCTGGGGGTGCTGAGCCTGAGGGTGTTGAGCCTGGGGGTGCTGAGTCGGAGGGTGCGGAGTCTGGGGGTGCTGAGCCTCGGGGTGCTGCTTCGTCTGGAGGTCCTACTGGTGCTTCACCGCGACTGTCCTCGCAGCAGCTGCGTGAGTGGCTTGTTCAGCGCGCACACCGTCGGAGTGGGGCTCCCGGAGCTGGCGAGCCTGGAGGCGCTGGAGCTGGAGGTGCTGCTGTTACTACTGGAGTTGGAGACCTTAGGGAGCCTGAAGCAGCTGGCGCTGGAGGCGCTGGAGCTGGAGTAGCTGGAGTTGGAGGCCCTGGCGCAGGAGGCGCTGGAGCTGCAGGAGCTGGAGCTGTTGACCCTGGTGCTGGAGGTGCTGGAGGCCCTGTGCGGCCGCGCCCGTACTTCGTTCCCCTACTTGAGCAGGTTCTTGGTGTCCCGTCTTCTACTGGTCTTCCTCCTCCCTTCCTGTGTCCACCGCCTGACCAGTCGCAGCCACCGTTACAGCCAGCCTCCCCACTGCCTGTTCCCTCTCCTTACACTGAGCAGTCCGGAGGTCTTACAGAGCGTCGTGAGCCTGCGTCTCGTCCTATCTCACCTGGGGTGAACATAGTCGATGGCATGTGGATCTTCAGGGTGAAGCGGCCGCCGGGTTCTCCGCCTGCCTTCAAGGCGCGTTACGTTGCTCGAGGTTTCAGTCAGCGACAGGGAGTTGACTACTTCCAGACCTTCTCCCCCACCCCAAAGATGACTACTCTTCGGGTGTTGCTGCACGTAGCTGCTCAGCGTGACTACGAGTTACACTCCCTGGACTTCAGTACTGCCTTCCTGCAGGGCAGCCTGCACGAGGAGATCTGGCTGCGCCGACCACCTGGTTTCACTGGGTCGTTTCCTACAGGTACCCAGTGGAGCCTCCGGCGGCCAGTCTACGGTCTCCGCCAGGCGCCTCGCGAGTGGCACGACACACTCAGGACTACGCTTGCGGCTCTTGGGTTTGTTCCTTCTACAGCAGACCCGTCGCTGTTTCTACGCACCGACACCTCGCTGCGGCCCTTCTACGTCCTAGTGTACGTCGAGGACCTCGTCTTTGCCACGGCTGACACTGAGGCACTGACCCTAGTGAAGTCCGAGCTGCAGAAGAGACATACCTGCACTGACCTGGGTGAACTGCGCAGCTACCTTGGCCTGCAGATCACCCGGGACAGAGCACGGCGCACCATCACACTGACTCAGTCACACATGGTGCACCAGGTCCTTCAGCGCTTCGGCTTCCAGTACTCCTCGCCACAGCTCACTCCTCTGTCTACCAGCCACTCGCTCTCAGCTCCACCTTCGGACGAGTCCGTAGAGCTGAGTGGTCCGTACCCAGAGCTTGTGGGTTGCCTCATGTACCTGATGACTTGCACACGACCTGACCTCGCGTACCCTCTCAGCCTTCTGGCTCGCTACGTGGCTCCCGGTAGGCACCGAAAGGTGCACTGGGATGCTGCGAAGAGGGTACTGCGTTACCTGTGCAGTACGTCGGGCATGGGGCTTGTGCTTGAAGGACGGGGTCCTGTTGTCCTCACTGGTCACGCAGACGCCTCCTGGGTTGACGACTCAGCTACGCAGCGGTCGTCGCAGGGTTACACCTTCAGCCTTGGGTCCGACTCAGTTTCTTGGCGGTCTACCTGCTCGTCTTCAGTTCTCAGCTCCAGCTGTGAGG
Source organism: Closterium sp. Naga37s-1 (assembly GCA_947471745.1). NCBI lineage: Eukaryota > Viridiplantae > Streptophyta > Zygnematophyceae > Desmidiales > Closteriaceae > Closterium > Closterium sp. Naga37s-1. The sequence goes on from CANJKZ010001144.1 coordinate 1,439,115, forward strand.
CTGAGATCTACGCTGGAGCCATGGCTGCTCAGGAGCTACGCTGGCTCACCTACTTGTTGACCGACCTGGGAGAGCAGCCTCGTTCGCCTCCAGTCCTGTACGTAGACAACAAGGCCATGATAGCCTTGTGTCAGGAGCACAGACTGGAGCACAGAACGAAGCACATCGCTCTGCGATACTTCCTTGCTCGAGAGTTGCAGCAGCGTGGTCAGCTTCGTCTAGCGTACGTGGCCACTCGGGCCAACACTGCTGATGTCTTCACCAAGGCACTTCCGCCTGGTGACCATCAGCGCTTTGTTACTGTGTTAGGCCTTGTGCCTACTTTGCCTCACTTACTTATTGCCTGACTCTGCCTGTACTGTGATCTATCTATAAACCTGCATGCTTACACTTGTTAGGGTATGATCACTGTATTGTTTGTTCACTGTATATAACTCTGCATGTGAACGGGCCTTTTGGCCCTTTGCTTGTGCTCGGACTGTGTGGTGACTTTGTGATCCACCCTGAGCTTGCTTTGCTTTTCTTGACTGGTCTTGTGACCATTACTTGTTCTGGCTATCCCCCACTTCGCCTATGGGGGTGTGTCAAACATATATGCTTAGTTATATCTAGGCTTAGTTCATGTGTTTACATTTGTCTAGGCTATAGTGGGTTTAGCCTTAGGGGGTACAGAATTCTCTCGACATTCTACTTGTACCCTTCCTTGCTTCCTAGTCAATTTTTCTCACCTAAGGATTCACCGGCCAAGAGCATCGCCGATGGCCGACGTTATGTCCAGCAAGTTGACGTGAGAGTGAAGTCGATGCCGCCAGGGGAGGAGCAGGCCGAGGAAGTGCAGCCGAGGGTGGTGAAGTCGGCAAAGGGGTCAGGAACAAGGCAGCAGCTGACAGGGGAGCAGGCAGCAGCCAAGCCGACTAAGAAGCAGTCCGCAACCAGGCAGTCGGCAGAGGAGCCGACCACAGGGGAGAAGTCGGCAGGGAAGCCGGCTGAGGTGCAGCAGGACGATGAGGGCAGTGAAGTTGGTGACGATGGAGGGGTCTCCGAGGAGTCCACCGATAGTGACGTGGTGGAGGTCCAGCGTGGACCACGGCAGTCAGGCCAAATTCGGAGGCCGCCCGACTTCTACGTACCGGCTGCCTTCACCACGGCGTACGACGAGGTCGATGACGACCTGCAGTACGACGACGCCGAGGAGGACGAAGACTTTCCGGAGCTCGACTGCGACATGCACGCTAACCCCGAGCACCGTTGGGACATCTCGACGATGACGGTGAAGGAGGCGTTGGCAAGCTGGAAGGGCAAGGTGGTGAAGGCCGCCATGGAGGAGGAGATCCGCAGCCTCGTCGGCAAAAGGACGTGGGAGCTGGTCGAACGCCCGCCGGGAGTGAACATCATGAAGAACCGGTGGGTGCTGACGACGAAGTACCACATCCACGACACCGTCGAGCGCGAGAAGGCAAGGCTGGTTGTGAAGGGCTTCACACAGATGTATGGCGCCGACTACGACGAGACATATGAGCCGGTGAGCAGCTACGTCACGCTGAGGATCTTCCTCAGCATCATCGCCATCCTCGACCTCAACCTGATGCAGCTCGACATGAAGAACGCCTTCCTGCAGAGTAAGCTCGACTGGGTGCTGTACATGTACCAGCCGGACTACTTCAACGACGGGACCGGCCGGGTGTGCAAGCTGCTGAAGAGCCTCTACGGCCTGAAGCAGTCGCCGTTGTTGTGGTATAGGGCTCTCGACGGTGTGCTGTTGTGCGCTGGCTAGAAGAAGAGCCAGGTCGACACGGCGCTCTACTTCAAAGTCGGCGACGACAAGGTGACCTGCTGGGTACTGGTCTACGCCGACGACCTGCTCGCCGCCAGCAGCAGTGCAGCGATGCTGAAGGAGCTGAAGGAGCTGCTAAAGGCCGCCTTCGAGCTGCGGGAGATCTCGCCGGTGCAGAAGTACCTCGGGCTGGAGATCGTGCGCGACAGGCCGGTGAGGAAGCTGTGGCTGCATCAGCAGGGCTACGCCGACAAGCTGCGTAGGCGGTTCCTCGACGAGGAGCAGAACGGGCGCACCCCAAAGACGCCGGTCTCGGTCGACGCCTATGCCACACTCACCTTCAATGACAAGGAGGCACAAGTGCGCCAGGAGGAGGAGTACCGGCAGAAGGTCGGCTCGCTGCATTTCGCGGCGACGACGACGAGGCCGGACATCGCCTTCGCCTGCAGCAAGCTGGGGGGCGGTCTCATTGTGAGGAGCAACCAGCACTGGCACAAGGTCAACCACTGCCTCGCCTACCTCGCCAAAATCCGTGACACTGCCTTGGAGTTTGGCGGTGGAGCAGAGTCGCTGAAGCTGGTCGGCTACGTGGACGCCGACGACGCCGGCGACAAGCAGAACCGGACGAACATGGGCGGCTATGTGTTTGTCTTTGGAGGGGTCGCCGTCTCTTGGTCGAGCCAGCGCATCAAGTGCGCGACGCTGTCGTCGACCGAGTCGGAGTACGTGGCGGCAACCAAAGCCGGCAAGGAGGGACGTCGCCTTCGCTTCCTCCTTGCAGAATTCCGGCAGCTGTACGCCGGGACGCCGACTGTCCTTCGGGTGGACAACAAGTCGGCCATCACAGTCGCCGAGTGCATGGGGTTGACGGGAAAACTCAAGCACATGGAGCGGCGACAAGCCTGGCTGCAGCACATGGTGAAGCGCAAGAAGTTTTCACTGAGGTACATCCCGACCGCTGAGCAGCCAGCCGACTTCCTGACGAAGGCGCTGCACTACCCGGCCTTCAACCGATGCTCCGTTGCAATCGGCCAGGTGCGCCTAGTCGACATAGGCGACGGTGACAACGACGTGCAGCAGTAGATGCCATGCCCTCTTGCATGGCAGGTGCGGTGACCGGTGTGCTGTGTGTTGGGTGCACGCCGACGAGCTATTCTCCAAGTAGTGCTGCTGTCTGGGCTGGGGGGCCCTAGCGTGAACGCGGCAGGGGAGTGTCAACGGGAGTTGTTGTTGGCCCCGTCCTCGCTTGGGCGGAGCCGACCTCGGGGTCGGGTGTGAGGAGTGCAGCCGACCTGCAATAGTGGGCGAGCTGGTCGACGGGCCTGGTCGGCCTGCACAAGGGCCACTACAAGGGCGCTGACTTTGGGAGGGCGCCAACTTCGGCTGGTCGACTTGGGAGGTCGACCAGTAGAGGGCGTCGACTTGGGTGACACCGACCAAAGGAAGCCGACTGGGTGTGGTCGGCTGACAGGTAACCTGGTCGACCCGGAGTTGGTCGACCAGGTGGGTTGTCGACCTCGAGTTGGTCGACCAGGGGAGTGGTCGACCTGGTGTGGTCGACAAGAGGTGGTCGTCGACCTGGGCGGTCGACGGGCCTGGGATGACACACCTCGTCGACATGGTTGCCTGGTCGACCAGGTTACACGGACGACGAGGTCTGCGAGGTTCGCGATTGTCGCCCGGGTAGATTGGCAATGTCGACCTGCGGTTCGGTGGCACGTGGTCAACAGGACTCCTCAGGTGCAACCGTCGACATGTGGTCGACTTGACACCTGCGCAATGTGCATGGCGGTGCATGTCGTTACCGTCACCTTGCACCTGCGAAGTAGGTGCGCACACATGAGCACGAGTGGTGACCTGTGGTGGCCTGTTGTTGGTGTGCTGGCACGCCAGCCTTGCAGGTCGACTGAAGACGCCTGAGGTCGACCAGCTGGCAAGTCGCCTTCGTGCTGAGCTGGTGGTCGACTTGTATGCTAGGCTTTTGATGTAGTCTACCTTGCCAATCTAGTTGCTACCATTGTTCTCAACTTTTGCTAGTGAAACTCTTGTGGTTTTGCCCTGTGAACGCACAAGTGCTAGAGAACGACTAAGTGAACGAACGCAGAGATCCCTCCTACCCCGTGCCTAGCCCGTAGTCTAGCTCCCGTTACTAGAGTTATCTCCGCAGCCTCAAAAGCCCCGGCAAGCTCCTCCTCAAGCCTCTCCCCTTCGTCCATCTGCTGTAGGGCCTCCGATCCGCAACGCTGGATTTTCTTCTCTGCTGCCCTCTTATGCGCCTCCCTCATTCCATGCAAGATTTCGCGCGCACTCTCCCTCCGCTCAGGTGGTTCCTCTGTATCCATCAGCTGATGCTCCCCATCCGTGACGCTCTGACGCTCGTTGGCCGGACCCATTCGTGCGCCATCAGCAACCACCGCCCCCTAACGCGACTATTTCCGCATCAATCACTGGCGGGGGACCTGTGTCCTCTGCAACAGGTCCATGTTCGTCCAAGATGTCCACCTCCTCCCCCTCACCCGCAGTTTCACCTACCGCTACTTTGTTGAAAGACTTACCATAGTCGGTGAGTATCACATCCAGAATATGCTCTCGATGGTAGTGTGGGGTTCCCAGCACTAGGAATTTCTCCTCTCTATCGCGTGTCAAAAAAATGAACGAGAATGAATGAACTATGAAACAGTTGGGTACAAGTACTAACCCTAATTGGGTTGTACCCCTTATGGGCTACCCCACTATAGCCTACACAATGTAAGCAATATAACATTCTGACACACCCCCATAGGCAAAGTGGTGGAGAACAAGCGATCACAAGACCAGTCAAGAAAAGCAAAGCAAGCTCAGGGTGGATCACAAAGTCACCACGCAGTCCGAGCACAAGCAAAGGGCCACAAGGCTAGTTCACATACAAAGTTACATAAAGAACACAAACAAAACAGTAATCATACCCTAGCAGGTGGAAGAATGCAGGTATATATATAGATCACAGTACAAGCAAAGTCACACAGTGAGGAAGTGAGACTAAGTAGGCACAAGACCTAACACAGTAGAGAAGCGCCTTGGTGAATATATCAGCAGTGTTGGCCCTAGTGGCCACGTACGCAAGACGAAGCTGGCCACGCTGCTGCAACTCTCGAGCAAGGAAGTATTGCACAGGAATGTGCTTCGTTCTGTGCTCCAGTCTGTGCTCCTGACACAAGGCAATCATGGCCTTGTTGTCTACGTGCAGAACTGGAGGCGAACGAGGCTGCTCTCCCAAGTTAGTCAGCAGGTAGGTGAGCCAGCGTAGCTCCTGTGTAGCCATGTCCCCGGCGTAGATCTCAGCCTCACAACTGGAACTGAGAACTGAAGACGAGCGGGTAGACCGCCAGGAAACAGAGCCGGAACCGAGGCTGAAGGTGTAACCCTGTGAAGACCGCTGCGTAGCTGAGTCGTCAACCCAAGAAGCATCTGCGTGACCAGTGAGAACAACTGGACCCCGTCCTCCAAGCACAAGCCCCATGCCCGACGTACTGTATAAGTAACGCAGTACCCTCTTCGCAACATCCCAGTGCACCTTTCGGTGCCTACCGGGAGCCACGTAGCGAGCCAGAAGGCTGAGAGGGTACGCGAGGTCAGATCGTGTGCCCGTCATCAGGTACATGAGGCAACCCACAAGCTCTGGGTACGGACCACTCGGCTCTACGGACTCGTCCGAAGGTGGAGCTGAGAGCGAGTGGCCGGTAGACAGAGGAGTGGGCTATGGCGAGGAGAACTGGAAGCCGAAGCGCTGAAGGACCTGGTGCACCATGTGTGACTGAGTCAGTGTGATGGTGCGCCGTGCTCTGTCCCGGGTGATCTGCAAGCCAAGATAGCTACGAAGTTCACCCAGGTCAATGCAAGTGTGTCTCTTCTTCACAAGGGTAAGTGCCTCAGTGTCAGCAGTGGCAAAGACGAGGTCGTCGACGTACACGAGGGCGTAGAACGGCGGCAGCGAGGTGTCGGTGCGTAGAAACAGCGACGGGTCAGCAGTAGAAGGAGTAATCCCCAGAGCCGCAAGTGTAGTCCTCAGTGTGTCGTGCCACTCGCGAGGCGCCTGGCGGAGACAGTAGACTGGCCGCCGGAGGCTCCACTGGGTACCTGGAGGAAACGACCCGGTGAAGCCAGGTGGGCGGCGCAGCCAGATCTCCTCGTTCAGCCTGCCCTGCAAGAAAGCTGTACTGAAGTCCAGAGAGTGTAACTCGTAGTCACGCTGAGCAGCGACGTGCAGCAACACCCGAAGAGTAGTCATCTTCGGTAGTCGACCCCCTATCGCTGACTGGAAGTGTTTTTAGCATATGATTGTGTTGGAATAGCAGTTGAAAGTTAGTAAGAAGAAAGAGGAAAGAGGGTTTTCACTAGCAGGCAGTTGAGTACATATAGCAAACCCTAAATTGGGCTGTACTCACTATTGAGTACCCCACTGCAGGCTAGACAAATATAACATTGTGACACACCCCCATAGCCAAAGTGGGGTGTAATCAGCACAACAAGCAAAGCAAAACAAACTAAGGGTGGATCACGACGTCACCACACATTTTGAGCACAAGTACAAGAAGCAGCAGTTTATAGTTCACAAATATAAGCAAAGCTAGAGGCAGTCACAGACGGTAAGTGGGGAGGAGGAGGGACTGCAGAAACAGATGAAGCTGCAGAAACACGGGCAACAGGAGCGGCGCGCACTGTGGCTACCGGAGATTGTAGCCTCCGGACTACTGGAGTAACTGGCTCCGCGGCTAACTCTGGGCGGCAGGAGCAACGGACCCACGGGCGACTGGCGCAGCAGGCTCGCTGGGCTACCGGAGATTGTAGCCTCCGGACTACTGGCGCTGCTGGCGACACAACGGTTGCCTCCGCCCAACCTCCCTCTAACTGTCTCACCCCCCTTTCACACACCCCCTGCTGCACCTCTAACACTGCTCACACACCACCCCCTTAGTACTACTTCGACAGCTCCCACACATCCACCCCCCTCAGCGGCAGCTGCAGCAGTGGGAGACGGAGGAGGAGGAGGAGCAGGGAAGGCCACACACACCAGTCACCCATACTCGCCACCCCCAAACCCCAACACAGGGCAGGGCCGCAACGGGGGCGGTAGCAGGGTAAGGCCACGACAGGGCGTCTGCAGGGCAGGGCCGCAACGAAGGACGGGAAGGGCCGACGCGCGGCCCCCCTGGTCGCCTCAACGGGCAACGGGGGGGGCGACGCGCGGCCCCCCAGGTCGCCTCGACGGGCGACGGGGGGGGGGGGGGCAACGCGCGGCCCCCCAGGGCGCCGCGACGGGCTACGGGAGAGGGCCGCGCGCAGGCCCCCGAGGGCGCCACGTCGGGCGACCGAAGGGGGGGGGCGCACGGTCCCCCGATGACGCCTCGACGGGCGATGAAAGGGCCGTGCCCGAGCCCCCGGGGCGCCGCGACGGGCGACGAAACCGCCGCACGCCCTGGGGCGCGCGACGCGCAGGGCACCGTCGCGCGCCACGGGGCGCATGACGGGCAGAAAACCGCTGCGCGCCCAGAGCGCGCGGCGAGAAGAAAAAGTGCCGCGCGGCAGGCAGGAAAACAGCGCGCGCCCGAGGCGCGCGATAGGCAGGACAACAGCAGCAACGGAATCTAACGGTGGGCCCATGCACAGGATCGACCCGTGAGGGTCGACCTGCTCTGATTCCATGTTGGAATTGCAGTTGAAAGTTAGAAAGAAGAAAGAGGAAAGAGGGTTTTCACTAGCAGGCAGTTGAGTACATATAGCAAACCCTAAATTGGGCTGTACTCACTATTGAGAACCCCACTGCAGGCTAGACAAATATAACATTCTGACAGATTGGCGAGATCATATAGTAAATTGAGCTTCATTTGCGCGGTCAAATATGGTCGCAATCCTTAATTATGGCACCTGATTGGACGCGTAATGCCAACAATTGCACCGCGCATATTATTGACGGATCATGCGCGGTCGTTAGGGCTGTTGCGGTTTGATGCTGGTCAATTGAGGTTTATGATCGCGGATTTATATGCTCGAGCGCTTATTGGTTACAAATTTGTTTGACCGCGCGCTCATTGGTCGCGCATTGGGCCGAAAATGAACGCGCATCTATTGTTGGTCGTGCATTTTTGTTGGTTTTATGTACAGTGTGTGGTCCACATTCGCGCCCACCACCCACCCGAAATTTTCGGGTGGGGAATAGTACGAATCACTACCGCGGGATGAGACTCGTGCGAACGAGGAATTTCGGGGATACAAACCCTTGTAGGGTAATGTGCCGGGAAAAAAAACACCTCGAAAATGCCCTGGCGTGGCCACTCGAGCAATTATCACTGAATTGGATGGCCACGCGAGCAATTAGGGAGGATATACCTCAGCCGACGAAAACTGCCGCCCGATTTCGCGGTTGCGATAGGACAACGGCCCTCCTCGGGATTGACGAACTCCCGACGACTCCGAGTGGCAAACTGGGGCGAAATGGCAGACCTGACGCCTCGGGACTGTCGACGATCTGACGACCTCGGGTTTCGCTGAGATAAACCCGAGAAGGACATCTCAGTGGACAAAAACTCACAGCACGACACGTCGAGCCGCGATTTCAGCGCGGGAACTCCACTGCGCGCCCAAATTTGTCGGTGGCCGATCCACGCGGCGAAGATCTGTCCGTCAAAAAATGTTACAGTTGTCTGGCATCGCGAGCTGCTCGCCATGTCGGTGTCGACTAAGGATCCAACGGGATTGTCCGGACCACGAAAGTCGGCGTCGACCACGAGGGCTCACGGTGGGCTTGCCACGCGGCTCTTCAATAACTCCGTGCCCTTAGGCAATGGAAGTCGGCATGTCGGCGTTTCTGCGTAGAGGCACCAATGATGGGCCCACGCCACGTAACGCACGCACATACCACCGTGGACGTGCCCAGGCTTACGCCCCGTGAGTGCAGCGCGGCGACCCATTAGCCATGCATGGCTCGTGGCACGTCGGACACTGCGCCGCCGCACGAGAACACATGTATAGCGGCACAAGCATAGGGGGTTGCGTGAAGCGCGGCAAAATCGGGAGTCGCTCACGACCATACCCCTCCGTGACCTTGCGCTGGTGCTCATTCCATTGTGCGTTCCTGCGTTCCTTCCTGCTCTCTCTTGCACTTTGAATTTTCCTCTCCCTAGCTATCTTCGCGAGTGTGGGTTACTCGTGCACCGACCAATCGATCACGTCGGCACCGGTAGCGTGTTTAGGTAACCGAACGGTCAGAACGCCTCCAAAGAAACTAACTAGGTCGGCGACGCATGGCCAGAGCACGGCCTAGAGCCCAACAGCCGCAACCCATCCCACCCCCTGCCGACTCTGTAGACGCCGACATCAAAGCACAGCTGGAACGCCTCGAGCTCGCCGCTGAGTTCGAAGCACTTGAGAGAGAATCCGACGAAGACGCCTGAGCAACTCATCGGGTGTACACCGCACCAGCGACTCAGTACCGTCTCTGGTGGTCCATCCCTTACCTCGAACACGGTCGACGGTATAGCAAACTACGAGCGGCCTCATGGCAGACGTCGACATGCCCGACGTTGGTCCCCCAACCGACCACATTGAGACCTCTACCCCCGAAGAGACGCTCAAGTTACTCTACGATCTTGATGCACTGACACAGATTCCAGAAGGGGAGTTCACCAAGGACATTCCCCCACCGCCGATAGGAGAGTTTACCAAGCCAGCTAGTAAGTCCACACCGACGCAAGATGGGCAGCCTGGACCTTCGTCGGTACCGGGCGGCTCAGGAAACCAGGTTGATGAGGAGGAGGAGGAGGAGGAGGAGGAGGAGGAGGAGGAGGAGGAGGAGGAGGAGGAGGAGGAGGAGGAGGAGGAGGAGGAGGAGGAGGAGGAGGAGGAGGAGGAGGAGGAGAGCGACGACGAATACGACGAGCGTCCTCCGCGCAGCACGAATCCGCGCACCTTGGAAGAACGCCTCCAGCGGGAACTTGAATACATAGATGACATGCTAGAACAGGACGAGAACGAGGACGAGCAGAACATGGCGGTGCCACGCGAACAGTGGAGAGCAGCAGACTTCGTCGAGGACGACATGGTTTACGCAAGCATCGACGTGCTGGTCATAGACGCCCTACGCCACCTGCAAACCTTGGAGAAGAATAGCACGCTGAGGCTGTACACCTCGTTCATCTACCACTACAAGAGGTGGGCGGCGAAAATGCTGACGCAAATACGCGACAAGCTTCCCCAGGAGCACAGGCTTAGGCACGTCGACGAGATCGGCCACTACATCCGGGACAACAAGAAGAAGAATTGGGACAAAGTGGCCGAGGTCCCCCGAGAGTACATCTGGCTGCACGGTCCTAGGGTAACCGAAACCCGGCTGCGCGCCTATGTGAAGTTCATGATACGCGAGTGTCAGCTCGATGCCGAGTCGATCGAGGAGGGGAACAATGCCCCGCGAACCCATCCGGTGCAAGGTACAACGGTGCACACGCTCCTCGGGCGCATAAAGGCATGCCAGATGGCGGCGAGAGTGGAGGCGACGCTCCACCGGGAGAAGGAGCTGAGCATCATGCGGGAGATATCGGTGGTCAGATCGGAGGTGCGGTTCATGGTCCGCACCAAGAACGAGAGGGACGTCAAGTAAGTTTGTCGACACCGCCAACCTCTGTCCACGTCACTATGAAGTCGACGCCGTCAAACTCAAAATACTCGGTGGCTTTGTGGGCAGGAATTGTGCCGACCGGCGTCGCGGCACCATCGGCGATACCTACACCGCCGAACAGTTCCGCCAAATCATGATGAAGGTGCTGCCGACATGGGCGGCGTCGGCGTGGAACCCGCGGGCAACCGCTCCTTCGCAGACGCTGTGGCGATTTCTGCTCACCAAGGCGCTCACGCTACTCTCCCACCACACTCTCCTGCGAGGCGCCAGCATCCGCGAGATCACGCTCCCCGACATCTTCTTGTACCGACTGGCTAGCACCTCGTCGGTGAACCCTGAGAACCAGCCGGTCGTCATGGTGATCGCCGCGCGGAACTCGAAGACTTCCAAGGATGCCCGTCTTCAGCAGAGCTACGCGGCGCGACACCTGGAAGCGGAGTTGTGCGCCGTCGGCGAGACCGGCCTATGGTTGCACTTCATCCTCGACCAGATCGGTCAGTTCAACGGCGTCGACTTCCTTCCGCCGCTTGACACCACCGAACGCGAGCGCTGGTACAAGAAGCACCTCTTCTTCGCCCGCAACGACAAGGAGCAAAAAGAGCTCTCCGCCTCCAGCCACCAACGTTGGACGCGGCAGTTGTGGACGACCAACAAGGTGTTCTGCAAGCGGAACGTGCACGCCGCTCGCGCCAGAGGTGCGCAGGAGCTAGCCATTGAAGGGACGCCTCGCGCCGAGATCGCCGAGCTGGGTCACTGGGCACTCGACAAGATGACGCGTGCTTACATCACAGCCATTCCCGTTGGGGTGGTGATGAAGAAGGCCGGCTACTCGGGTTGCAAGCAAGACTACTTCTTGGGTCGCAGCAGGGTCGAGCCCTCCAACAAACTATTGGACATCATCGCCGAGCACATCTTCCCCGGCGTGGATGCTCTGCTGCGCGATGTATGTTAATAGACGCCGACAAAGTCCTTACGTCGCCATTGCTTCGTTGGCTGCCCATCGCCTTACTAACCCACATCACGTGCCGATGTGCAGGCGGAAACGCGAGCTGCCAAAGGGAGCGACGCCAACAAAGCCGCCGTGCACTTCTGGCGTACCCTCCAGATGATGCGCCGCATCGTCGCCGAGGACCTCGCGGTGAAGCTCGTCCGCACCCCTTGGCACCCGTACGTCCAAGGTTCGAAGCTCTGCCGGATTGCCCTCTTTCAGCACTGGGCGAAAAGGGTCGAGAAGATCGACACCGAAACGATCAAGAAACGCCGGGACCCAACCCTCATTCAGGCAGAGGTAAACCGTCGCTAAAGTCGGCGTCGCTGGGACCCTATCTGTTACGGGTGTATTCTAAACAATTTTCGCCTTTCCGCCTTGTGCTGCAGGAAATCTCCGTTCGCTTGGACACCGAATACCATAACATGTCCCTCAAGGAGATGCTGAAGTACGAGAGGGAGCGCGCCGCGGTCGAGAAGATCGACCTTCAGGATGAACTCGAGAAGCGCGACGATACCATCGCGACGCTGACCGCCGAGATAACCCGTCTCACCGAGGCACTCCGTGTGTCAGAAGCACGGAGGATGCCGGAGACGCCGCCGTCGGGGAACGAGCAGACGCCGAGCGAGAGTGGCTCCGCGGATTCGGCCAGTCCGGGGGCCAGAAACAAGAAACGGTACGAGAAACCCCCACAGACCCTCGACGAGGCTCGTTACGAGCTCAACGTGGTGCAACCTTGGCGGGAGTCAAAGACCGTGAGGGACGCTTGGCGCCTCTGGAACTCCGCCACCGCCAATGACACCCGCCGTCTTTGCGATAGGGTCGCCGAGCCGGGATTCGTCGACCGCCACACCCTCCTCAAAGGTGCGACGCAGGGTGCACACGACATGAAGGTGCGCCGCATGCTGAAGGCCATGGATGCGGTGCGCCTTCTTCGCTCGAGCGACGGCGATGCCGACACCGAAGCCGTCGTCGCTGCCCTGAACAAGATCGCGGCGCCGGGCATCGGGACCTTCTGCGATGCCCTCACGGTGCTCAAACCGGGAACCGCACCGACGAAGTCCAAGGAGCCCGGCATGGGAGTCAAGGGGCTGGGCCCCAAGTCGGTCTCGAAGCTACGTCTCGCCTGTGCGCTGGTGGCGGTCAACTTGAAGCCGACCGCTTGGGTCGCCGTCCTGTTTCCAGACACCTGGGAGGAGCAGATGCCGAAGACCGTGGCGGACATGGCCAAGCAGACCGCACCTGTGCTGCGTCCTCCGACGAAGCGCAAGAAGGCGGCATGAGTACCTTCGGAGCATATGAGTTTGATAATGCTGTAATTGTGGTCGATTGCACCAAACCATGATGCTTATTTTGTTCATGAAGTTGGTAAACGATGGTCATACAACAATGCCCATGCGAACATAGATGATCCAACAATGGTAACTGCAGTTGGTCGCCGACCAACAAACACCCCGAAAATACTTGCAGACAGCCAAACCCTCTATGTCGACAGACATCCAACGACGCCGACGTATTTTCGGACTCCGACATATACGCCGACAAAAAATCATCCCCGAGTAGCATTTGAGTGTGCAATTCAGAGGGTAGCGATCAGGTCGACATCTCCGACGAGGGTTCTACATGTCATGCACTACCAAAAAGTTACATGCGCTACCACATAAGCAAACACAAACAAAAAGTTACAAACACTAAAAAGGTTACAAACACACTAGCAATCAGACCACCTCGTGCTCCCTCCGCGCGCCGACTAGGCCGCCGTGCTGTCCTTGCCCTTCTTGCCCTTCTTCCCCTTCTTCCCCGTGCTGTCCTTGCCCTGCTTGCCTCTCTGCCCCTTCCTCCCCCTGTGTTCAATGTCGTACTCCATCTGCGTGCCACACGGCACCGCGATGCCGATCTTTTCGAGTTTCGGCCCGGCGACGGGGCACATTCCCCAGAACGCCAATGTCTCCACTGTCGCTCTAGCAATCACGTCGGCTTCGACTTCATGATCCACCCCCGGGTAGACCCGGTGCAGAGCGAGACTCTGCAGCGCCGGCGCGACGTTGTGCGCAACCTCCCCCAGGGGTTGCTCCCGGTCGATCTCGGCCTCCAGCACCGCCTGCATGACCTCCTTGAAGACACCGGCGGTCTTCTCGCTCGCACCGACCACCATCGCCGCCACCTTCCCTTCGCCCACAGCATCGACCATCTGGGCGTCGTCGTTCTCGACTAAGCACCACACGGCGCAAGCGGAGGCCGATAACGCCTGTGCCGCCATCGCCGTCTTCTCATCAGTGTCTCCCTCCTTCCTCGCCGCGCTCGCAGCGACCTTCCCATACGCAGCGCACATGGACACGCGACCTATCATGGCCGACATCATAGCATCCGACTTCTCCTGGCCTTCCTTTGTGACGGCATCGACGGGGAACCAGATCGCCGGCAAGAGCGCGTCGTGGTGCGCATCGCCTGAGCTCTTGTACGCTCGATACTGGCCGATAATGTCATCGAACCTGTCACACAATCACATGAAACCGAGCGACCATTAGTGACTCCGACATCGTCATCAACACTCGGCCGAAAGGGTATCCGACTTACCGTGTTTTTGGAAGGTACGCGCCCCGTGCCCATATCACCGTCCACATCCCTGTCGGCAAAATCTTGACCTCCTCCCACACCATCCTCCACTTCTCCAACTCGGTTTCCTCCAAGCCGGTGAGCTCGGCCATGAGGACCTTGCTGACGTAGCCGTCGTAGACGATGTACGCAATCGAGTGCAAGTACGCCAGCTCCATCTTCTCGCGCGATTTGCCGATGTATCGATTAGGGCCGAGCACCTTAATCTCGCCCACCCACCCAAGACCGTCGCCCGAGTTGTCGTGGCGGATGCCATGACCCTTCCGTCCTTTCTCCTTCTCCTTCTCCTTCTCCTCCTTCTCCTTCTCCTTCTCCTTCTTCTCCTTCTCCTTCTCCTCCTTCTTCTCCTCCTTCTCCTTCTCCTTCTCCTTCTTCTCCTTCTCCTTCTCCTTCTCCGCCGCCTTCTCCTTCTCCTTCTCCGCCGCCTTCTCCTTCTCCTTCTCCTTCTCCTTCTCCTTCTCCTTCTCCTCCTTCTCCTTCTCCTCCGCCTTCTCCTTCCCTTTCTCCACCGACTTCTCCTTCGCCTTATCCCTCCCTGTCTCGGCCGACATCGCCCGTGTTTTCCTCTGAGAGCTCGCCCTCCCTTTCACTGTGTCGGCCTTCCCCTTCCGTTTCGACTCTCCATCGCCGACAGCATCAGTGGTCGTCTTTGGCTCCGCTGAACCAGCGGGGGGATTCGCCAAGGGCTCCACATGCGCCGTGTCCGAGATGGCCAGAGCAGCGGGGTGCCCGGGGCGTTTTACCGATTCCAACAGGTTCTGGATGGCAGCGATGTCGGCGTCGTTGTGGCCTATCGACGCCTGTGCATGGTCAACGGCTCCGCCGCCGGTGGCTAGCGCTGCCCTCACGCCCTTCTTCGCCGCCTCGTTTACCGACGTCGGCGTCGCGCTTGATCCGGCTTCCGGCCGAGTCTGTGCTGGCGCTGCCGCACTACGTGCGCCTAACCGAGCGCGAAGCAATGCGGACTTTGGGTCCGCAGTAGGATGGGCGGCGACCAGAGGCGCGGTATGTGGGGCACTGGGCGTTGTGGCGGCGACCTGCGGAGTGACCGTGCGACGTGCTGCTTCGGCGGGGGCGGCATCGACCAAGGGAGGCTGCTGCACGTCCTTGCGATGGGCCTCCATGCGGTGGAGCATTTCCCTGAGCGCGTTCGCTGCTGCGGGCACCTTAGAGGCGGACGGACCGTCGCGGTTAGCCGCAGCATCCTTCGCGTCGCCCTTGGCGGCAGACGGGCCCACTGCAGCTGGAGTAGCCACAAGGGCCGGCCCATCGTTGTTGGCGGCTGACGGGCTGACCGGCGCGCTGCTAGCCGCAGGGGGTTTTCGGGGAATCGACGTGGTCCCCGCAACCCCGACAGACGGTCCCTTGACGGTTCTGGCGCCGCCATCTATCGCCGTTTGAGCGGTTGGGATCTCCTTGTCGCTCAAGCCTTTCCCGCTGTGCGGCAACCTCGTCGGCATGGCCCCCATCTGCACTCCCGATTCCATCGCCCTTGCTGTGCGACCTTATCACCTTGGCCCCGTTCTTCTTGAGCTGGTCGACCACGCTCTGACCTCGAGTCCGCGAGCCGCCTGGACCCACCGCGCCGACGCCGCGGCCTCCATCGGCTCCCTTGCTCCGTTTCACGCTCCCTGCATCATCTCCGCCGCCCGCCCTTTTCCGGCCCTGCTTGTCGGCCTCCCTTCGTTGCGCGGGATCGGCGTCATTGGCCGACGGCGACGACGCACGCCGACCAGCCGCCACATTGCCGATCACCTCGGTCATGAGCTTTAACCCGGACGCAACAAACGACTGCTGGGTGGCCTCCGTCACCGCCTTCAACACGTCCGCCTTGAACGACTTCATGAGCTCGTCCGGAAAGGCTGGCGTGGGCTGCGGCGGGGGCGGCGGCGGCACGGCGATGGTGCGAGTTACCGCGGCGGCAATGTTGGCCTGCGCGGCGGCTAGGTGCTTCGAGATGAAGTCCTCCAAACCCAGCTTCGCATCGTCCACCACCGCTTCCACGTGGTTGCCCAAGGCGGCGACCGCTTTTGCGCGTTCAACTGCCATACTTCCCTCCGGACCGTCGATTTCCGCCAACCACGTCGACGCCTTTTCGGCGAAGGACTTCATCGCCTCCCACGATTCGTCCATGTGGTTGGTGATGTTGTCCGTGATGGTTGTCGACACGGCCGACGTCGCATCTAGCAGCCGTTTCGCCGCATTATGGTCGGAGACGGCGACCTGGTCGGCCAACGACTGGAGCTTGTCGAGGAGTCCCCGCATCCCCAACACAAACCTGTCCACCCGACCCCTTTCATCTTCGAGCGCCTTCTCCATACGGGCATTTTCTGCCGTCAATCGCCTGTTCTCCTGTCGCAGCTGCTCGACGACGTCCAGCGGTGCCTGCCGACCAGATGCGGAGGAACCGGGATGACCGCGCGCCGCCTTCTTCACCCTAGACCGCTCCCCCCCGGCCTTCCCTGCGGTGGTCTCGGTAGGCGCTTCCACGCCCGTCTGCTTCGTGGCCGCGGCGTTATCCCCTTCTCCAACGACCTCGAGGTCGATAACTTCCTTCGCGTCGCCATCCACATCGCCGACCACGACCTTCTCACCCCCCCCGTGAGCCTCCTCCACGCCGACTTTCTCCTCGTCGGCATCCTCCCCTCCCTTGTTCACAACATCTGCCGACCTCCCAGCCGTTTCCGCCGCTCCCTCTACGTACTCCACCTCCATTTCCTCCAACTCCCACTCGACCTCTTCCTCCTGCTCCCCCTCTTGCTGCTTCTCCGCCTCCTCCGCCTCCTCCTCCTCCTCCTCCTCCTCCTCCTCCTCCTCCTCCTCCTCCTCCTCCTCCTCCTCGTCGTCGTCCTCCTCCTCCTCCTCCTCCTCCTCCTCCTCCTCCTCCTCCTCCTCCTCCTCACGATCCTCATGGTCCTCTTCCTGATCCTCGTTATCCTCCTGGTTCTTCTCCGCGGTCCCAGTCACCGCCCTTCCTGCCTCCTCATCTTCCTTGTCGACGCCGCCTCCGGGCTCTCCGATCGAAGTCCCACGCGCATCATCGACGGTGTAGGCGACACCTATTGCTGTGGATGCCAAAGGGGCCTCCTCGCCGTCGTGGTCACAGGCGTCGGCGGTAACTCCGACATGGCCCGACCGTTTGAGAGCGACGTGCTCCTTGACGAATGTTATCATCCCATTCCGCAGCCCCTTCAACCCCGAAACGTTGACCTTGTCCATGCCGGTCTCACTGCGACGGAGGGCGCCGGTCAGGAGATCCATCCTCCTCACCACCCAGCACAACGCGCTCATTGCTAGCAGGCCGGAGCCCGCATCCCCGTCCCGGACGGCGTCGGGCACTTTCTGCATACAACAGCTCAGAGCGCAAGGATGAGCACCGCGTTCGGCAATCGCATCGCGCAAGGGTGACATAGAACGGTGAATCGTTCGGAACTCACATCTCGAACGGGTTGATCGCAGTCGGCGAGCCTGTCCTCCACCTCTTCATCGGAAGGCTTCGCCCACTCCCACTTCCTACCATCGCACCCAAGCTCGGCCAGGACCGCCACCCGGAAAAACCTGAAGCAACATGGCACAGATTGTCGGTAAGCATGGTTTACGCTGCGCGGCGAAATTGCATGCGTCGTCGACTACACTATCGAGCTCACTTCAGCACGCGGATCGCCTCGTCGTGGTGCCACTGCTTCACGGTCTGCGGGTCAAAGTGCCGGATCGAGGTCCTGATCTTCTCCCCCCCACCCTTCAACAGGTCGCCGGGGTACAGGATGACAACGATGCTGCAATGTGCTCCTGGAAGCGGTGCGATGCTGCACAGGCAAGGCACGACGACGTCGTTCAGAACAGAGCACCGACATAGGATGCAACACACATCGTGACGACTTCTAACCAGCTCACCTCGAAGTCAAGGGGATAACCGCTACGTCGGCGTCGAAAACCGTCGCAAAGCATGTGTGGTCCGCCCGACCCATCGCCGCCCGAAGCCGGCCGAGTCCTATCGACCACAATCGCATGTTGGCCGGCGCCGCGCGAGTCCATGCGTGCCTGCACGCATGCATGGGAATAAGAAGTGAGTGAGTATGTGCACGACACGACGGTGGATACGTTGGTTTAGGAACCGCCGACCGACGGGGATGGCAATCGTACGACGGTGCACCACCCTCGCGACGTTGTAATCAATTGAGGCGACCGATGCGTGCCTAATGCCTGTGCCGACACCGACCTACTGTCGGCGTCGACGTGAACTCGTAGCGCCGCCTCCGACTTGGGACAACCCTAACACCGACGCTGCGTCGACCAGCAATGTAAGAAGATGTCGACGCCGACATCCACATACGCAGACTCACTTGATGCGAATCCCAAGCAACGGGCGTTGAACTCTAGCCTATGGTCTACGAGGACGGCGTAGTCGTGTTCCTCGAGCTTGGCAGTGAGTCCACTACCGAGGTCGAGATACAGAGGGAAGTCCTGCACGGTCGGCGCCGCTTCGCCGGCTTTCGGGTCGGCCTCCATTGCGTTGAAGGGAATTGACTGCAGGCTAAGAAGGGACGAGAATGTGGGAGTAATGGTGAAAGTGAAACGAGATGCCGAAAATGAGGAGCGATGCCTCCTTCCGCCAAGGGAAGGGAATCGGTGCCCCACAGGCCGGTTGAGGCATCGCCCAGGGTTCGTGGTGCCTGGCTCGGCAGGGTTTGGCGGGCTGCATGCACAAGCGCTCCTTCGCCGCCGAGCCAGCACGTTGACTTCGCGTCCCCCGGCTTCGCTCGGCGAGGGGACGCAATTTCGCATGCGCGCGGTGCCTCGTTTCGGCCGACACGTGTCGACTTCGCTCCGGATCGCGAAAACCCCGCGCCGCGATGCGAGCGAACCGATTTTGCCGGGCTCGAAATTTCGCATGCACCCGATGCGAACCCGCGTGCGCGCACGCGGCGTCACCGCAACGGGTCGCGAAATCGTCGAGCTTCCCGAGGGGAGCACCCGAATTTCGCATGGCCCTCGCCTGCCCGTCCGGGCAGGTCGCGAGGGTCACTAGGACGTCGCGGGCAGCGGGCACGGGAGGGCTGCCTTCGCGCGAGGGTTACTTTCCCTCGCGCGAGGGCTCGCCAGCTCGCCGCCCCCACCCGGTAACGTGGGGCGCTGTTCAATCACGCAGGGGGGTTGCGGGGCGGCGGTCGTGCGCTCGGCCCGGCCCTGGGCCAGGCTGGCGGGCCCGCACGCGCGTCAGTTGCCCGCCTCGTCGGGCCCGGCTCCGACGACCCCCTCTGATGACACTGGCAAATCGGTTCCGACGACCGATTTGCGCTGGGATGTTCGGGGACACTTGGGCAAGAGAGAATCACCAAAGAAGGCCCTGGAGCAATTCTCTCGAAATCTGGACACTGAACATTCGCCCTGACGTGGTGAAGTGGTCCCGAAAATCTGAACATCCTTGGAACATCAACAAAACCCGCGCTGAAATTTATGGATCCAGAAAGTCGACAGTTTACTTGCCTAGTTGAACCTCAGGGTGTATCTCAGCAAGGTGTTGACGCGACTGTTCATGTAACTTGGTGTCATGTGCTTGTTCCGGCCCTCTACCGTATGTTTTTTTCCTCAAGTCAACGTGAATAGTTGCATTGACACCTTGCTGAGATACGTCCTCAGGCGTTCAGCGTGCTCCTCTCCTCTCCCTCTCTTGCTCCTCCTGGCATTCTCTTGAAGCCATATCACACCACGAGCACACAGTAAAACAGCATGATGAGTTATTACGTTGGCACTGCGCACTGCTGATAAGCCAATTAGGTCGCAAAGGACAGGGTGTTCCTCCTACTGTATCTTCTCGTGCAAACGACTCATTGTTTCTAATCGAGACTAGGGTCAAGAATGCATACCCACGAAAATAATATCTCTGCGGCACCACCGGATGGCATGCGTCTTTCGTCTCGTCGACACCGCAAAGCTTCCTCTCGGGTTCTCATTCTCGCGCTAGCGTTCGTGATAGCGTCAGCGGAGCTTCTTATGGAGAGTACGGGAAGCGCCGTTGCGGCAGGCTCAGGGGCGAAAGCTGGAGAAGACAGGAAGTATGCTGACCTTGCTAACGATGTAAATAAGAATTCTAATTTGGTTGGGTACATAAGGGACATTCCGGAGCGAGTTGATGCATGTAATTACAGGGCTAACAGTTGCGACGCATGTAATTACACACACGGCTAACTCGGATATTAACGTTCACTCTGATCGTGACGCTAGCGCTAATTTCGATAAAATTGCTGAATTCTATCTGACCGTTGATAATGATGGGAACCGAGCACTACTCAGTAACGCGAACGGCAGCTCTAGCGTCGACGGTCGCGATGCGAATACGAACGCGAGACTGGCGCGGAGAAGGCTGGCGAGCGACGGCGGGACGAAGAGAGACGCGCGCACGAGAAAAGCGACGGCAGGAAAAGAATCATCTATCAAGAGCAAGAGCGGGACGGTGCTGACGGTGGGATGCTTGTTCGCCCATGACCTGCCCGGGGGAGTCGACATGCTGGCCGGTATGCTGCTCTTACTTATGAGGCGCCTCAATAATGGGTGGCGTCATATGATTGCGGGGGCGCTGCCCACTCCTCGCCCTCTCGTGCTTGGCAATGCGATTCCTTCCTCCTCCCTCCTATCTCCTCCCTCCTCCTTCCTCCCTCCTCCCTCCTCCCTCCTCCCTCCTCCCTCCTCTCCTCCCCCCTCCCTCCTCCCTCCTCCCTCCTCCCGCCTCCCGCCTTCTGTCCACCAAGTTCTCGTGCCTTGTGTGTGGCTCCAACGCTCTTGCTGCTTTATCCTCCTCTCGCTCCTTCTCTTCGTCTTTACCTCTCCTTTCACCTCCCCCTCTCCCCCTTTTCCCTCTTTGTGTCTGCCCTTTCTTGTCTTCTCTCCCCTTCTCCCCTTCCTCTTCTTGTCTCATTTTGTCTCCGCTCCTTTTTGTCTCCTCTCCCCTTCCCCCTTCCTCTCTCTCTATTCTCCCGCCTTCTCCTTCCCCTTCTTCCCCGGCCAGCCTCTGTCATGGCAGTGGAGGAAATCAACGGCGTTCCCAGTATCCTGCCAGACCACTTGCTTCATCTGACGGTGCAAAACTACTCCATAGCCTCTCTCGCGAGCCAGCTCGCAGGTATCCCCCTCTCCCTCCCGCCCACTCTCCCTCCCTTTCTCGTCCCCTCCCCCTCCACTCTCCCCCCTCCCCCCTCCCACTTTTTCTCCTTTGCTACCCACCCCCCCTTCACCCCCCTTCTTTCCTCCTTTCTCTGCTCGCTTCTCTGCCGCTCCTCTCTTCTTTGCGCCAGCCTATCCCATCCTCTCCCGTCCTCTCCCCTTCCTGATTGTTTTTCCCCTATTCATTCCCTCTACCCTCATTCCTGCCCCCCCCTCATCTCCACGTGACTTCTCCTCTTGCCTCCACGTGGCAGCATTCCGACTGCTTGAGAACCATCCGGTGGCTGTGATTGGCCCGCACACATCCGACCAGGCCGCCCGATTCAGCCCACTTGCAGCCGCAACCCAGGTGACAGATCAGAAAGAGAGACACTCACAATCGACCCGACAGTTATTGTCCTTGGGTATTGAATGTATAAAACATTACTACGTATGATTTTGTTGTTCCCTCCCCTTTATGTCCTCATTGGCAAGTGGGCTGGGCAACAGCCACTCAGCTCAACTCTGAATCGGTGCGACTTTTGAGAATTCTCAAATGTGGGCTGGGCAACAGTCGCTCAGCTCAACCCTGAATCCCAAGATTCCTTACGCTATGCTTCTCCTTGGTGCCTTCCTTCGTGTCCCATCTCCCCCCCTCCCTCTGCGCATGTTCCTCCCCGTCCCCCATTCGTCTCCTCAACCCTCCTTTGTCCGCCATCCTGTCTCCCCTTCCTGTACCCCCACCAGGTGCCGTTTATATCGCCGTCAGCAACGGACGTGCAGCTCACTCAGGGCGCCAGCCGGCCC
This sequence comes from Closterium sp. Naga37s-1, assembly GCA_947471745.1. Lineage (NCBI taxonomy): Eukaryota > Viridiplantae > Streptophyta > Zygnematophyceae > Desmidiales > Closteriaceae > Closterium > Closterium sp. Naga37s-1. The sequence continues at coordinate 1,461,090 of CANJKZ010001144.1, forward strand.
TTCTTTGAGTTGACTAACCCCACCCTCTCCTGCCCCTCCCTGTGCCCCCTCCACCCTCCCCACCTCCCCCACCAGGTGCCGTTCATATCAGCATCGGCAACGGACGTGCAGCTCACTCAGGGAGGCCATCGCCCCTACTTCTTGCGCGCTGTGCCCAGCGATGGCGTGCAGATGGCCGCCATGGCAGGTGTGTGTGCGAGTGACACGTTCTGGTTACGGGTAGCAGCAGCAAGCAGTACGTGTGTGCCATCGCCCCTACTTCATGCGCGCCGTGCCCAGCGATGGCGTGCAGATGGCCGCCATGGCAGGTGCGTGCCTCGCTCATTCTGTGCTATGTATGGGTGCAGCACGTGCAGCAGTCAGTGGGGCCGTTGAGTCGACTATTGACTCAAGTTGAAGCAAGGCCTCCCTCTTTCTCTCCTCCACTCGCCCCTCGCCTCTCATCCACCAATCAGAGCTGATCAGGCCCTACGAGTGGCAGCAGGTGGCGCTCATCTACAGCGACGACCGATGGAATCGGATGGGCCTATTGAGTGGCCTATTGAGTGGCCTGTTCCCTATAGCCAAAGCTAAAACCCCTTTCCTCCTCCAACTACCCGACCCCCCCGCTCTCTCCTCCCTCCCCCCCCCCCCCCCCCCCCCCCCCCGCCCGCCCCCTTCATTGTCTCAACCAATCAGAGCTGATAAAGCGCTACAAGTGGCAGCAGGTGGCGCTCATCTACAGCGACGACCGCTTCGGGCGCAACGGGATGGCGGCGCTTGCCTTGCAGCTGCTCTCCATTCATGTGAGGCACACACACCGTACAGGCGGAGTCACACACACCGTACAGGCGGAGTCACACACACCGTACAGGCGGAGTCACACACAACGTACAGGCGGAGTCACACACACCGTACAGGCGGAGTCACACACAACGTACAGGCGGAGTCACACACACCGTACAGGCGGAGTCACACACACCGTACAGGCGGAGTCACACACAACGTACAGGCGGAGTCACACACACCGTACAGGCGGAGTCACACACACCGTACAGGCGGAGTCACACACAACGTACAGGCGGAGTCACACACACCGTACAGGCGGAGTCACACACACCGTACAGGCGGAGTCACACACAACGTACAGGCGGAGTCACACACACCGTACAGGCGGAGTCACACACACCGTACAGGCGGAGTCACACACAACGTACAGGCGGAGTCACACACACCGTACAGGCGGAGTCACACACACCGTACAGGCGGAGTCACACACAACGTACAGGCGGAGTCACACACAACGTACAGGCGGAGTCACACACACCGTACAGGCGGAGTCACACACACCGTACAGGCGGAGTCACACACACCGTACAGGCGGAGTCACACACACCGTACAGGCGGAGTCACACACACCGTACAGGCGGAGTCACACACACCGTACAGGCGGAGTCACACACACCGTACAGGCGGAGTCACACACACCGTACAGGCGGAGTCACACACACCGTACAGGCGGAGTCACACACACCGTACAGGCGGAGTCACACACACCGTACAGGCGGAGTCACACACACCGTACAGGCGGAGTCACACACACCGTACAGGCGGAGTCACACACACCGTACAGGCGGAGTCACACACACCGTACAGGCGGAGTCACACACACCGTACAGGCGGAGTCACACACACCGTACAGGCGGAGTCACACACACCGTACAGGCGGAGTCACACACACCGTACAGGCGGAGTCACACACACCGTACAGGCGGAGTCACACACACCGTACAGGCGGAGTCACACACACCGTACAGGCGGAGTCACACACACCGTACAGGCGGAGTCACACACACCGTACAGGCGGAGTCACACACACCGTACAGGCGGAGTCACACACACCGTACAGGCGGAGTCACACACACCGTACAGGCGGAGTCACACACACCGTACAGGCGGAGTCACACACACCGTACAGGCGGAGTCACACACACCGTACAGGCGGAGTCACACACACCGTACAGGCGGAGTCACACACACCGTACAGGCGGAGTCACATCATGCGGGCAGCCAGCTGTTGAGAAAAGGTGACTGTTGAATCAACTCAGAAGTCACCACGATAGGTTGGGCTGCAAAGGGGTGGCTGCGACAACGGTGTGATTGCACTCACCTCACAGCTTCTGCCGATGAGTGTGGGTGAGTGCCACAACAACAACACACGGGCAGCTAGTGTAAGAGATTTGTTTTTTTTGACTTTTGAGAAAACTTTTAAAGTCACCTCGACTCGACCAGTTTAGCTGCAACGGTGTGATTCTGCTCACCTCACAGCTTCTCCCCCCCATTCGTCCGTGAGTGACCGTGAGCCACAACACACACACACACACATACACACACAAACACTCATGCACACACACACACACATACACACACAAACACTCATGCACACACACACACACACATACACACACAAACACATGCACACACACACACACACACACACACACACACACACACACACACGCACACACAGAGGTTGTTGAGTTTTTTTTTTTTTTTTTTTTTTTTTTTTCTGCTCTATTTTTTGCTGTTGAGAGACGTTTTTCTCCCCTTCAAAATAATAATAATAAATAAAAAACAAAAATTCTGGCTTCATGGTTTGCCTGGCTTTGAGAAGTCTCAAAACGCCACCTACCCCCTCCCCCCTCCTATCCCCCCTCTTTTTCCTCCTTTCCCCCTTCCCCAATAGCAGGGAAAGCGAGACGAGAACGCTGACGCTCACTCACTGTGCTTTAAGACGTCTGTTGATGGCTCTCCTGCTCTTCTTGTCCCCACCACAAGGCGGATGCAGAGGTGGCAGTGCGGGTGGCCATCCCGCTGTCAGCCACAGGCGAGGCGAGGCCATTCACGACACAACCAAATGTCTGCCCTGCTGCCTCTGTTCTGTGCGGTGCTATGTGGTGCTGTGTGCAATGATCTCCTTCCCTTGCCCTTGCCCAAACAGGCGGATGCAGAGGTGGCAGTGCGGGTGGCCATTCCGACGTCAGCCACAGGCGAGGCCATTCACGACCAAATGTCCCCCCTGCTGCTGCTAGACATGGCGGTCTATGTGCTGCACGCCTCCCCGTCGGTATTCTCTGCCGTCATTGAAGCAGGTGGGTGCCGGTACCAACCCCCCGCAACCTCCCCCCCTCCCCTCCCCTCCCTCTCCCCCTTCCCGCTGTATTGTTCTTGTGGAATGGAAGCTTTTGGGTTTTGTATGCATCACCTCAATGAGAGAAACAAGTAGAGTACAATGGAGTTGGAAGCAGCTCGTGCGGTACGCATTGCCTGCGTTATTATTCGACTATTTGCGAGAAGCAGCGTGTGACCTGCGGTATGTGTTAATCCAAGGCCCGCGTGCATGGCATGGCACCGCACCGCACACATGCCACGCCAGCCCATTATTGTTCATGCACACACCTGCGCCGTGACCTTCCCACAAGGGAACCAAGCTGTGCCTGTTTGCGTCGAGCAGAGTGTGTGTGGGTTGGACACGTGCATGCCACACGAGTTCCCCACCAGCCCACTCACCCTTCCCCCCATCCTCACCCCCTCATCGGCCAACAAGTTGTGCGTGTTTACGTCGAGCAGTGTGTTGGTTGTTGTGTTGTGTGTGCCAATACACAGGACTCGTGCTTGCTGCATGAGTTCTCCACCAGCTCACTCACCCTCACCCCCACCCTCACTCACTCATCAGCCAACAAGCTTTGTTGTGTTTTTGTGTGTGGCTTTTTGTGTGTGGATTTTTGTGTGTGGCTTTTTGTGTGTGGCTTTTTGTGTGTGGATTTTTGTGTGTGGCTTTTTGTGTGTGGATTGTTGTGTGTGGATTTTTGTGTGTGGCTTTTTGTGTGTGGCTTTTTGTGTGTGGATTTTTGTGTGTGGCTTTTTGTGTGTGGATTGTTGTGTGCCCTTGCTGTTGTTTCTGTTGTTACTAACAATTTCTTACCCTCGATGCATCCGAGTACCCAGGACTCACCAAGGGGGTCTATACTGGATGTTCTTGCTCATTCTGTCTTTGAGGCCCCTCAAAAGTACCCTGGGCTAAGGAGGTATATACCCTACTACTAAGCCCTTGCTGTTTCTGTTCCTTGCTCCTTCTCGTACGCGTTGCCATCCCACCCACTCTTACCACTATCCCCTTTTTCCTTCTCCTTTCCGCGCCTCCCCTTTCCAGCACCTCCCTCCAAATGCAATCCAAACCCACTTCACCCACAGATCTTCCGCCCACTTAACCCCTCTATCTACACCTCCTTCCCGTCAAGCCAGAGGCCATTACCATATGTGCCATTGTCATTTTTTTAGACGACAAAAAAGTCCTCCCCCATCCTTCACTCCCCTCCACGCTTCCCTTCACTCCCCACACACCTACCTTTCAAACCCCACTCCCCCACACCTCCCTCCCAACCCCCACCAAACCAGGGGCCATCCCCATATGCTCTCCCTTCACACGATCCCATGACAGGTGTTTTTTATATCACCTCAAAATGCACACTCACACATCCTACAGCAATGCACACTCACACCTCTCTCTCAATCCCCTCCCCTCCACACCTCCCTCCTGACTCCCACCAAGCCAGAAGCCATCCCCATACGCGCTCCCATCACACGATGCTGTGACCCTCATTGCACGCGCGCTGCACTCTCTGCTCTACCCCTCCGCGCCTGCACCAACCAACTCGTCCTCACACGAGCCCCCGCAAACACAGCAGCAGAAAGTGGGTCAACAGCAAGAGGGGCAGAATCAAAAAGTGGGGCAGCAGAGGAGAATGCAGCAGCAAGAATGGGAGGGGCAAGGATTCCAGCAGCTGGAGCTGCCTGTGCTGCCTCTGCTTCCCAATGGCACCCAGGACGTGCTCGCCCCACCACTCACCCGCCTTCAACAAAGTGCAAGTATGCTGTGCCTTGCTTCTTGGCTCATAGTAGAAAGGCAGCAGTAGTACTAGAAGATAATGCTTAAGCAACAAGAATTAACTGTTTAAATTCGTGTGAAGAAAACTAGATCGAGAAAAAAATTTCGCCTCTAAAAGAGCCTCCTCCCATCCAGTCTCCCATGTGCTGCGGCGATAGTTGCCCCGCACTGATATTTCAGTCGACTCAAAAAGAGGCTGCTGCTGGTCGCATGCTTCCCTCGTTGCTCCGTTGCTCTAATGCTGCTGTGCTGCCGTGCTGCTTTGTTGCTGTGTTGTCGTGCCCTCCCGTTATGAATCCCTGTCATCGCCATGCCATGCTTGCCCCACACCACACTGTTCCAACCCAACCCAACCACAGTGGGACCGGCACTGCGGAAGGCTCTTCTCAAGACCAGCTTTGACGGCCTGCAGGGCAGGTGAGGCGTGTTGCTGTCCCTGCCCCCGCTCCCAAAACCCTGCACGGCCCCTGCCGTTGCCCCGGTCTCCCCTGCACGGCCCCTGCCGTTGCCCCTGTCCCTGCCCCCGCTCCCCCCCCCTGCTCCCTGTCTGCTCATGTGTGGCTGTCACCTGCAGGCCCCAACAGGATCATTTCCCAAAACCCGACTTCGAATCGCAGTGCCCAACAAACAGGTGCTTGCACAATGGTGAAAGCTAGCAAACCAAGGCAGGTTTCCTTATCAGCAGTGCACATCCATTTATCAACAGGTGCACATTCACTTATCAACAGGTGCACATTCACTTATCAACAGGTGCCCTCATTACCAGGTGCCCTCATTACCAGGTGCCCTCATTACCAGGTGCCCTCATTACCAGGTGCCCTCATTACCAGGTGCCCTCATTACCAGGTGCCCTCATTACCAGGTGCCCTCATTACCAGGTGCCCTCATTACCAGGTGCCCTCATTACCAGGTGCCCTCATTACCAGGTGCCCTCATTACCAGGTGCCCTCATTACCAGGTTCCCTCATTACCAGATGCCCCCTTATCACCAAATATAGATGATCCGCCCTCTTTCAAGTAGATTCTTGGTCAAACACTTGTGATTTGGTCTGGTCTGGTACTCTAGCCACCGGCCAGCTACGTCTCTTCTAGCCATGTCTCTTCTAGCCATGTCTCTGGAGAAGATGTCTTGATTCCAGAAGTCATATTTGTCTCTTCTAAAATCTTCTCCTCCTCCCGTTACCCCTCCCTCCCCTCTTTGCCCCCCCCTCTCCCTGCCAGCAATACAAGGAGTATGTGAATGTGTCGGATGCGTTGGGGGAGGGCAACAGCCGCTTCTCAGGCTACTGCGTGGAGGTGTTCCGACTTGCGGTTACACGGTTACCCTACGAGCTGGACTACGAGTTTGTGCTGTATGGCGACAAGGACCTCAGCTACACTCAATTGGTGCTGGCTGTTGCCAACAAGGTGTGCGCCTCTCTCTCTCTTTTCGCTCAAGAAGGAAGGTCCTCGCAAGGTACGGCTCTTGACTGTGAGTGTGCGCACCTTACGTGGCGACAAGGACCTCAGCTACACACAGATGGTGCTGGCTGTCGCCAACAAGGTGTGTGTGCGCCCCTCTCTCACTTTTCGAAATGGCAGCCTTACGAACATATCGCACGAGCTGGTCTAAACGTGTGTGCTCTCCACCCTAGCCTGTATTAGTGTGAGGGCTCAGCTACACTCTCAGATGGTGCTGGCCGTGGCCAACAGCCGCGGCCTGCGCTGCCCTGTGCTGCCCGATGTTGCCCTGCTCTGCTTCACATGTGCCTGGCAGACGTGCAATGCAGCAGTGGGGGACATCACAGTACTGAACTCGCGGAGCAAGGTCGTGGAGGTGCCTCAACTCCTTGTACCGTGCTGCCCTGTCGTGCCCTATGTGTCTCTCTGCTTCACCTGTGGCTGGCTGGCAGACGTACGATGCAGCAGTGGGGGACATCACAGTACTGGACTCGCGGAGCAAAGTCGTCTTCTTCACCTACCCCATCCAGGTCCGTAGGGGGAACATGCTAAATCGGACGTGTTAGCCCTATGTGAGGTGGGGGCATGTGAAGTGGGGGGCATGTGAGGTGAAGGCATGTGAGGTGAAGGCATGTGAGGTGAAGGCATGTGAGGTGAAGGCATGTGGGTGGATTGGGGCCATTAGAACTAGGCTATTGTGAAACTAGGCCATTCGAGATTATAAAAGAGGAGTATCCTGATCTGATGTGCCACTTGTGCTACTCGTGCTGCTGCTGCTGCTGCTGCTCTCTGCTCCTTTCCTCTCCCCTTCTCATGCCTTTCCAGCAACCCGGGCTGGGTGTGATTTGCTACTCGCCTTCCAGTCCATGCACACACCACCCCCGCTTCTTTCTCGCTTTTCCCTTCTCCCTCCTCTTCCATTCTCCTTTCTCTCTCTTAGAAATCCAGGCTGGGCGTGATGGGGTATTCGTGACCATACAGCAACCCCTGCTTCGGCTATCTAGTCCACTCATACATCACTCCCACTGCTGCTCTCCCCTCCGTTTCTCCCAGCAATCCAGGCTGGGGGTAATGGGCTACTCGCGGCCGTACAGCAACCCATGGATGGTCTTCTCCCCGTTCACGGCTTCCATGTGGGCCGTCACTGCCGCCATCTGCATCACCACGGGGCTGTTTGCCATGATGCTGGACCGGCACATGACGCCCGACTTCCAGGGCATGCTGCAGAAGCGGATCGTGACGGCCGTGTGGTGAGTGGGTGGGCTGGAACGTGGGGGCGCTTAAGGTGTGAGAGAGTGAATTGACGCTGTGTGCATCGTCACAGGGCTGCTCGCCTTGCTGCTGGACAGGCAAAGGACGCCTGACTTCGAGGGCACGCTGCAGAAGCGGATTGTGGCGGCCGTGTGGTGAGTGAGTGGGCTGGAACGTGGTGGCACCTCAGGTGGTTGTTGTGGTAGCAGCTTGATTGCTGCAGCCCCCATTGCAGCTGTCTGCTCCACAGGCCTGCTCGCTCGGCTGCTGGACCTGGAAGTCAGTCAGTCAGTCAGTCAGTCAGTCAGTCAGTCAGTCAGTCAGTCAGTCAGTCAGTCAGTCAGTCAGTCAGTCAGTCAGGCAGGCAGGCAGCGCACGCCTGACTGGCTTCGAGGGCACGCTGCAGAAGCGCAGCGCCTTGCGACGGCCGTGTCGTGGGTGGGTGGGTGGGCGGGCGGGCGGGCGGGCAGGCGGGTGGGTGGGTGGTGGGCTGGAACTTCGTGGCGCTTCAAGGTGGTGTGTTTCTAGCAAGTTGATTTGTGCAGTGCAGTTTAAGGTGTGTCACACACACACACACACACACACACACACACACACACACACACACACACACACACACACACACGCACAAAACATCACAGCACGCACACATGCACTTTCACCCACCTTGTGCTGTTGGTTGTCCCACCCACCCTTCTCCTTGCTTGCAGGTATGGCTGCCACACGGTCTACTCCATTCCTGGTGCCTCCTCTCCCCACCTCTTCCCACCACTACTCACCTCTTCCCTCTTCACTCCACCTCTCACCCTCCCTCCCCTCTTCTCTCCGCCTCCCTTGTCCTCCCTTCACTTCCCTCCCCACTTGGCATTCTCTCTCACAAGCGATTGTCGGTTCACTGGTTTCACACGGCACTCCTGAGTAGTAACTTCACTTAATGATAAAACTCCCAACTCAACAGCCACCCCTGCTCGACCTGCCTCCTCAATCGGATTTCCATCCATCAATGCAGTGCAATCGATGTTCAGCTGCATTTGGTCTGCTGTGCCTTCCTAAACTGTGGCATTCCCCCAACCCAACCATCATTCTTGTCTTCATTATAAAAAATTGTTTGATCATATGCACGCGTAACTCTACCATCTTTGTGGTTGGTTGGTTGGTTGGTTGGTTGGTTGGTTGTTTGGCTGGCTGGTGGTGTGTCTGTGTGTGAGTGTTTGTGTGTGAGTGTCTGTGTGTGGGGGTGTGTGCCAAACCTCCCTCCTGCAGTGATCCGCATCCACACGACGCTAGCAAGGGCGGTCGTGGTGACCTGGCTGCTTCTATCCTTCATAATAGTCGACACCTATGTGGCCAGTCTCACCTCCATCCTCACAATGCAGAGGCTTCTTCCACAAATCCTGGTGAGTCTCTCTACCTCATATCAATGTGACTTTTGTGTCGACTCAAAAGTCTACCACATATCATACTCACCCACTTGCATTGCAGTCAGTTTTGTTAGCTAAAAACATGAGCACCTGTTATCCATCTCATTCCCTACAAGCACATCATAAGCGAGTGTTATACTCCCCTATACCAAATATTAGCACACGTGCAATGTAAAGGACTTTCCCGTTTTCCTCCTTCCCTCCGCTTGTTATCCATCTCATTCCTTACCCCTCTCTGACTCCCTGTGACCTGCCCTTGCCTTGTGCCCTCCACTCTCCACCCCACCAGGACATCTATTCCGCCCTCACCAGCAACTCACCCATTGGGTACCAGCAGGGCTCCTTTGTGCACTCGTACCTGCTGCAGCTGGGCGTTGCTCCTGTGAGTGCCTCGTCCATGTCTTGTCTCTATGATTGTTGAAGGCAAGTCAAGAATGGGCTAGAGCGGTGGCCTCATTGGCTACCAGCAAGGCTCCTTCATGTACCTGCTCACCTGCTGCAGCTTGGCATTGCTCCTGTGAGTGCCTCGTCCATATCTCTATGACTGTTGAAGGCAAGTCCAGACTGGGCTTACAGCGGCGGCCCCATAGGTTACTAACAGGGCTCCTTCGTGCACTCGTACCTGCTGCAGCTGGGCGTTGCCCCTGTGAGTGCCTCGCTCACACATGCCCTGTTTGCCCCTCTTCCCTCCTTTTCACGCCCACAAAATGGACAAGCTGGTGTATTTGGGAGGGGCGAGGGAGTATGCATTGTTTCTATCGTCGGGGCGGGCCGCGGGTGATGGTGATAGTGGGTAGGACCCCTAGGACCCTACCTCAACCTGTTCTCTGCTTCCTTGACAGTCCTAGTCCGCAACAATTCCTGTCTCACCTCACCCTCTCCCTTATTCAACCTCTCCCGTGCCTAGACATGAGCACAAGGGCGAACACCTGTTCGGTTCGCCTCGAACACGTTCGAGGCGAACCGAACAGGTTTGTTTTTTTTGCTTAAATTGTTCGCCGAACAGTGTTCGATGTTCGCCCGAACACGTTCGTGCTCGGGCCGCTGCTGCAATTTGCCCCGCGACGAACACGAACGTGTTCGATGTTCGCCCGAACATGCCTTCACAGGCGAACGGCGAACACGTGTTTTTGCTTAAAGTGTTCGCCGAACCGAACAGTGTTCGGTTCGGCAAACGGATGTGTTCGTCTAGGGGCGAACCCGAACATGTTCGTGTTCGCCCCTTGCTCATCCCTGCTCGTGCCTCACCCTCGCTCTCCTGCCTCACCCTCGCTCTCCTGCCTCGCCCTCTCGCTCCTGCCTCACCCTCTCGCTCCTGCCTCACCCTTGCGCTCGTTGGCAGGGGAGAGCGAGCTCGCATCAACTCTGGCCTCGGGGCGAGTCACAGTGATAGTGGATGGCGACCCCGAGTGATGTGACCTCTTCTTCACTGCCCCTCTCCCTGTCCCCCTTTCTCTCCGTCTCTCCACACAACCTCCAAACCCCATCGTCAGGACAAGTTGGTGTCCCTGGCATCGTGGGGTTTGGAGGTTGAGAGGGCGAGTATGCATCGTCACTGGCATTAGGGCGGGTGACGGTGATAACGGACGAGGACCCCTACCTCGACCTCCTTCACCACTGCCTTGTGCTCCCCCTCTCCCCTGGCCAGCAGGACCACCACCCGTCTCCGTTCCCCACCTTCTCTCTGTCCCTCCTCACAACCTCCAAACCCCACCGACAGGACAAGTTGGTGCCCCTGACGGGAGAGAGCGAGTATGCATCGTCTCTCTCCTCAGGAAGGGTGGCGGTGATAGTGGATGAGGATCCCTACCTCGACCTCTTCTCCGCTTCCTTCTGTGACGGCGTGCAGGCGTCGCAGCCCTTCTCCATCCTCAACCTCGCCTTTGTGGGTGCACACTCTGGTGCACTGTGGTCGCACGTGTGCATGATGTGTGTGCATTGATAGAAATGGAGTTGAAGTAATTGATTAGTAGAGAAGGCACTAGGTTTTAAGTACAAACAAGGTTGGGTTGAGCAAAGCTAGGGGAAAGGATGGGATGGGAATCCTAGCAAATCTCCAATGGTGAGTTGGCAGATTTGCTGGATTACGAGGGAATCCCAACCAGATAGGGTTGGGATCACAATCTACACCCAACCTACAAATAACCTACAAGATATATAATATACTACACAAAGTGTTGACAGCCTATTTCTAACACACCCCCTATGCTGCAACATATCAGCCACATGGAGGCCCAACACCCATGGACGAGAGGAGGCGGTAATGGTCCTGGCGAACAAGTGATTTGGTAAACAAGTCTGCGAGGTTGCAGTCGGAGGCAATGTGTTCAGCCTTCAGCTGCTCGCGCTATACCAGCTCACGGAGAAAGTAGTGACGGACTTCAATGTGCTTGGTGCGGCCGTGGAAAACGGGGTCCTTGGTCAGATGAATGGTGCTCTCGTTGTCACACCAAAGCGTTGGGGCTGGTTGAGGATACCCCAGTTCTGTCAGCAGGAAGGAGAGCCAACGAGCCTCCTGGGCAGCCATGGTCCCGGCATACAGCTCTGCCTCACAGGTCGACAGTGGGACTGAGGACGACCAAGTGGAGCGCCAACTTACAACCCCACTGCCAAGGGTAAAGCAATACCCTTGGGAAGAGCGCCAATCACTCTGGTCATCAGCATAGGATGAGTCACTGTACCCCTCAAGGCGAACAGGGGAAGAGCCGCCAAGTGTGAGCACATAATCCTGTGTGCCTTTGAGATAGCGAAGGACCCGCTTGGCGGCAGACCAGTGGTGGCGAGTGAAGCGACCAGGTGCAACGTAGCGAGACAGTACACTGACTGGATAGGCCAAGTCTGGTCGAGTGCACATCATCGCGTACTTGAGGAATCCAACGAGCTCGGGGTAAGGCTCATCACAGGGCTCAGGTGAGGGAATAGAGGGTGCAGTGAGTTGGTGCTGTAAAGAGAGTGGGGTTGGCATTGATGCTGCTTCCTGCATCTTGAATCTCGTCAGAACATTGTTGATGTAAAACTTTTGTGAGACGGTGATGGTGCGGGCCGTGCGATCACGTGTGATTTCCATGCCCAAATAGTTCGTTAGCTTCCCAAGATCCTTCATGGCTAGCTTCTCACCAAGTGCGGTTTTGACTGCTGCCAACTCAGTCTGATCCTTGGTGACAAGGATCATGTCATCGACATAAACCAGGATGAAGAAGCGGGATGGTGTTGCTCGGATGAAGAGGCTGGGGTCAGAGGTGGATGGGTGAAAGTCGAGGGATCCTAAGGTGCTCTTGAGCTTGTTGTGCCATTCCCGGGGTGCTTACTTGAGGCCATACACTGGCCGATTCAGCTTCCATACAGTGCCTGGTGGAAAAGGAGCTGAAAATCTTTCGGGCCGCTCCATATAGAATTCCTCTCGAATGATTCCTTGCAGAAACGCAGAAAACACATCCATGCAGTCAACCTCCATGTCATATTGAGCAGCAATGTCGAAAAAGGTGCGTAGTGTGGGAGGTTTGGCGGTGGAAGAGAATGTCTCAAAGAAGTCCAGTCCATGCTTTTGGGTATATCCCTTAGCACAGTACTGGGCTTTGAAGACAGAAAAATCGCATGGAAGTTGTTTCACCCTAAAAACCCATTTTCCCTTCACAATGTTGACGCCGGAGGGAGGAGAGACATCTGCGAAAGTTCCTGTTTGAATGAAGGCCTCACATTCTGCGACAATGGCCCCTAACCACTGGGCGGCGTGAGGACCAGAGACTGCTTCAGCATAGGTGAGAGGTGTGGGGATGGAGGGGTTGTCGGAGAAATTGAGGGTGGGAGAGTCTGCGATATCTGGAAAGAGGCAGCAGAGCGCGTGGATGGCTGAGTCGATATCAATCAACTCCTCATGCATGTCTTCAAGGAGGGAGGGCATGAGAGAATAATCACCCCCGACAGGAGGAGGATTGAGGGAGATGCGAACGGAAAGGGAGAGCGGCTTTGGGGCTTTATGAGAGCGTGTGCGAGAAGCGATGGGGGAGGGAGGCGGAGCTGGAGGAGTAGTATCGGTATCTAAGGTGGTAGTGGGAGCAAGAGCAGGATCAAGAGCTGGAGCAAGAACAGGAGGAGCAGGAGCCGGAGGACGGCGGTGGTAGGTTTTGAGAGACGGAGGCTCGGAAGGAGGAGCGAGAGCAGGAGCAGGAGCAGGAGCAGGAGGAGAGGAAAGAGGGGGAGCTGGTGGGGGAGGGGAGGGGGAGGGAAGGAGCGGAGGAGACTGCGTGGTGCTGGAGGGGGAAGTGGGTGGTGGCGGGTAAGAGACGGTGGAGGGAGCAGGAAAAAGAGGAGATGGAGTGGCGGGAGGAGGAAGACTGTCAAAGTCAGCCCAAGTAAGAGAAGGAGGTGGAGGAGAGGGGGAAGCCTTGGAGGAAGGATAGAATGGGTGAGTCTCATCAAAGAACACGTCCCGGCTGCGGTAAAGTTTGTTGGTGGAAGGATGGAGGAAGAGATAGTCAGGCGAATCTAAGTTGTGCCCGAGGTATACGCACGTGATTGTTTTGGGAGCAAGTTTGCCTCCAGCTGCACGACAGGCTTGGGAGTTGAGGAGGACATGGGAAGTGCACCCCCATACACGCAGAGGGCGGACGGACGGCTTTTGACTCGTCCACAGCTCAGCGGGGGTGGTGTGGGTGTGATGAGGATGAGGATGGAGATTGTGGAGGGCGGCAGCGTCGAGCATGGCGTACCCCCAAAGAGAGGGAGGGGCGGAGGCATGAGTGAGGAGGCAGCGAGCAATCTGCACTAAGATGCGGTTCCGACTCTCAGCAACACCGTTCTGTTGGGGACTGTCTGGGAGAGTGAAGGTTTGACGGATACCTTCAGCGGAACAGAAAGCTTTGAGAGTGTTGTTGCGGGATTCACCGCCACCATCAGAGTGTAGAACCTTGATGGTGGTTTTGAAGTGTTTATCAGCCTGCTTGGCCCATTCAATGATGACGGCTGGGGCTTCAGACTTGGAGGAGAGGAGGTGGACAGACACATAGCGGGAATAGTCATCAATGATGAGAAGAAAGTAGAAGTGTCCGCCACGAGAACGAACAGGAGCTGGACCCCAAAGGTCCATGTGCACGCGATCGAGAGGTGCAGTTGAGATGGACTCAGTGGGGGGATGGGGTTGTTCACGAAGCTTGCTCTGTGCACAGTCAAGGCAAGGCGGCCCTAGGTTGGAGGTAGGAGAGGGAAGTGAGGCTAGAAGTCCGTGGAGGAGCTGTTTTGTGGCAAGGTCCGAAAGCGCGCGGAAGTTGATGTGGCCGAGGCGGTGATGAAAGAGCATGGTTTTGTCGGAAAGGAGACGACAGTGACAGGTGGAGGAGTCTGAGGAAGGGAGCGGAAGGTGGGTGAGTGAGCACGTTTGAATGGGAGGTACAACGAGCGTGTAGAGATTGTTGGAGTTGAGGGTGAAGCGGGCTAGATGAATGTCGGTTTTGGCGTCAAAGAGGTCACAGAAGTCGACATCATTGGGAAAGATGGTGATCACTCCTGCATATTGGATTTCACGCTGTGCAAGGAGGTTGTAGCGGAGGGTTGGGGCACAGATGCCAGTGACTGTGTCGGATGGGAATGCTGGACAAGGAACTGTGGAGGACCCATGGCATTGGATGGAGAAGCTAGAATCTGCTCCAAGGAGTGGGGTTGGAACCTGGTAGGGAACGAATGCGGTTTGGTCTTTGAGCACTGTGTGGGTGGCACCACTGTCTAGTATGAACTCGATTCCCTCTGTGTTTGAAACACCGATGTACTGCGACCCCTTCTTATTCATAATACCAGCACCAAAGAACAACAGATTGAGGCGAACATGAGATGGGCCGCTAGCAAGTGCCTGAGTAGGTTCCTCCACTGCCTCGACCTGGTTCACGCGACGAGGTGGGGCCCAGTTGGGAGGACGCTTGTTGGTGGAGACACCGTGGACGTCATACCACTCGTCATCTCGCTTCTTGAAGCAAGTTGCCTCAGGGTGGTTGGTGCCTCACACATTTTTGTCCTGCACGTGGACCCTTCCTAATGATGTAGGGGCATGGGAGAAACGAGTTGCGCCTCGGTCCCTGCTGGGAGCGGAATGGGATACCAGGGGTGTAGCGCACCGCATTAACGGATGCTTGTGCCGCAAGGTCTTTTTCAGCAGAGAGAAGGGCCGATGCAACTTTCTCGAAAGTTAGTTCCTTGGTGGGGAGCTGCTTGAGCATAGAACTGGTAACATTGTAGGCCGGGGTGAGTCCTACAAGTAGCCCAGCTGCAGGTGACTGTTCGGGGAAGGTGATCCCAATATCCTTGAGTTCCTCGTGGATGTTGCGGATTTCAGAAATGTAGTCCGCCATGCCCGGGCATTCCTCGAATGCGGTGTTGTCTACGGCAGTCGCTCCTTCGCCAAGAGGACCACGAGGGAGAGGCATCTTCCCCTTGCCGCGGTTGAGGAGGATGTCCTTGAGGCAAATCCCCTTTAACTCCGTGCTAAGGAGGTGCTTCTCCACTCCATAGCACCATTCCCCAAAGTTGGTTCTCGTGCCGTTAGGAGCAAGATTGAGAACGATGAGGTTTCCGATGAGGGTGGAAGTTGAAGTCGTCATTTCGCGCGGAGCGCAGCGCTAAAGTCTCCGATACGTAGCAGAGCGAAGCGCAATTTCGGTAATACAAAGCCCGGATTCTGCTCTGTTGCTCTGCTTTGCCGATCCCCCCTGTTCTGCTTCGCCGCTGTCCCAAAGCCGCTTCTCTGCTGCGCCGCTGAACCTGTTCCACTGCGCCGCTGAAACCTGTTCTGCTGCGCCGTTGACCTATTCTGCTGCGCCGCTGACCTGTTCTGCTGCGCCGCTGACCTGTTCTGCTGCGCCGCTGACCTGTTCTGCTGCGCCGCTGAACCTGTACTGCTGCGCCGCTGAAACCTGTTCTGCTGCGCCGCTGAAACCTGTTCTGCTGCGCCGCTGAAACCTGCTCTGCTGCGCCGCTGAAACCTGTTCTGCTGCGCCGCTAAAACCTGTTCTGCTGCGCCGCTGAAAATCTGTTCTGCTGCGCCGCTGAAAACCTGTTCGAAGTTAAGAAATTGGGAAACACGAGAAATTTCCCGATGGAAATTTAAAATTCCAGAAGCTTACGATGAAAGACGTGGGAGAGAAGGAATCGCCGTTGAAATCGGAAGTGCACGAAGACGGAATGTGAATGCGCACTTGAACGGCGCGAAGGCGTGAAGTCGGAAAACGCTAGGCGTAGGAGCCGAAAACCGAAAGAGTTATAGAAGAAATGAAGAGAACTACCGCGACGCCAAGGATCGGATTCCGCGTGAGCGGAATTTACCAGCTCGATACCATGATAGAAATGGAGCTGAAGAACTTGATAAGTAGAGAAAGCACTAGGCCTTAAGTACAAACAAGGTTGGGTTGAGAAAAGCTAGGGGAAAGGATGGGATGGGAATCCTAGCAAATCTCCAATGGTGAGTTGGCAAATTTGCTGGATTACGAGGGAATCCCAACCAGATAGGGTTGGGATCACAATCTACACCCGACCTACAAATAACCTGCAACATATAGAATATACTACACAAAGTGTTGACAGCCTATTTCTAACATGCATGATGTGTGTGCATGATGTGTGTGCATGATGTGTGTGCATGATGTGTGTGCGTGATGTGTGTGCGTGATGTGTGTGCATGATGTGTGTGCATGATGTGTGTGCATGATGTGTGTGCATGATGTGTGTGCATGATGTGTGTGCATGATGTGTGTGCGTGATGTGTGTGCATGATGTGTGTTCATGATGTGTGTGCATGATGTGTGTGCATGATGTGTGTGCATGATGTGTGTGCATGATGTGTGTGCATGATGTGTGTGCGTGATGTGTGTGCATGATGTGTGTGCATGATGTGTGTGCATGATGTGTGTGCATGATGTGTGTGCATGATGTGTGTTCATGATGTGTGTGCATGATGTGTGTGCATGATGTGTGTGCATGATGTGTGTGCATGATGTGTGTGCATGATGTGTGTGCATGATGTGTGTGTGTGATGTGTGTGCATGATGTGTGTTCATGATGTGTGTGCATGATGTGTGTGCATGATGTGTGTGCATGATGTGTGTGCATGATGTGTGTGCATGATGTGTGTTCATGCTGTGCTCTCCATGTGCTCTCCATGTGCTCTCCATGTGTTCTCCATGTGCCCATCATGTGCTCTCCATGTGCGCCATGCCATCTGCGCCATGCCATGTGTGCATGCTGTGAGCTGGTAACCCGGCAGGTTGTGAGGGTGGGGATGTATGTGCACGTGCAAGGACATGTCCAAGGGGTCGCAGGTGGGGGCGGACATTTCTCACTCAGGCCATCCTCGACCTTCAGGTGGCAGGGGAGTCCGCCCCCATCTGAGAGATGTCCCTTCCTCTCCTTTCTCCTTTCTCCCTCTAACTCACCACCACTACCGTCACCCCGCAGGCCTTCCCCAAGGGGTCGCAGGTGGGGGCAGACATTTCTGAGGCCATCCTCGACCTTCAGATGCACGGGGAGCTGGGGCTTCAAGTAGCTCCTCACGTTTGAGGGAGCTGGAGCTCCTCAAGGCGCAGTACGTGCAGGTGGATTTCCACTTGCACTGATGATGGTACGTGCAGGTGCAGGTGGGTATGAAAACCGTTGGAGTGGGTTCTGTTGTCCTTCTCAGAATTCTCAAGAATCGCTTTCCAGCTGCTCCAGGTGCAGTACTTGCACCTCTTCCCTCTTCCCCCTTCCCCCTTCCCCCTTCCCCCTTCCCCCTTCCCCCTTCCCCCTTCCCTCTTCCCGCTTCCCTCTTCCCCCTTCCCCCTTCCCCCTTCCCCCTTCCCCCTTCCCCCTTCCCCCTTCCCCCTTCCCTCTTCCCTCTTCCCTCTTCCCTCTTCCCTCTTCCCTCTTCCCCCTTCCCTCTTCCCTCTTCCCCCTTCCCTCTTCCCTCTTCCCCCTTCCCTCTTCCCTCTTCCCCCTTCCCTCTTCCCTCTTCCCTCTTCCCTCTTCCCTCTTCCCTCTTCCCTCTTCCCTCATCTCTCTCCTCCACCCGAAACCCACTTCCCTCTCCCTCTTCAGAAGGACAGCACGTGCAGCAACGGCCAGGCCAGCTCGGCCGTTTTGACGGAGGTGGACGTGCACAAGTTCACAGATCGTCCCTCGTCTCTCTTCTCTCGTCTCTCTTCTCTCGTGCCACTTCCCTCTCCACCCACCCTTTCTTCCCTCTTCAGAAGGACAACATGTGCGTAGAAGTCCAGACGGCCTCAGCAGTGCTAACGGAGGTGAACGTGCAGAAGTTCTCAGCGCTGCTCATCCTCTACCTCCTTGTCTTGCTGCTCTGCTGCATCGCCTATGCAGGCATCCTCATCTACCGCGGTTACCTCTACCACCGGTGCGACCTGGTTACCGTTACAACTTACCACCGGTACGACCTGGTTACCGTTACAACTTACCACCGGTACGACCTGGTTACCGCTACAAACAACTTACCACCGGTGTGATCTGGTTACTGTTACAACTTACACCCCGTACGACCTGGTTACCATTACAAATCACAATCGGTACAACCTTGTTACCGTTACAACTCACAAATGATACGACCTGGTTACCATTACAACTTACAACCGTTACAACCTGGATACAGTTACGACTTACAATCGGTACGACCTGGTTATCGTAAACAACTTACAACCGATACGACCTGGTTACCAATGCGACTTACAACCGGTACGACCTGCTTATCTTAAACAACTTACAACTGATACAACCTGATTACCATTACAACTCACAACTGGTGCGACCTGGTTACCGTTGCAACTCACAACTGGTGCGACCTGGTTACCGTTGCAACTCACAACTGGTGCGACCTGGTTACCGTTGCAACTCACAGCCTGAACGACCTGGTTACCGTTACATCCAGTAGGCATGTCCAGCATTTCTGTTTCAAAGTCACCTCAAGCGCTTCCCAGCTCTCTCACTCCTTACTTTCTTCTTGCTTTGTTCACCCCCCTTCTACCCCCTCCAACGCCTGACTTCCCCCCTGCCTATTCTCTGATCTGTTTGCATGTGTGTCTGTGCTTGTGCTGGTG
Source organism: Closterium sp. Naga37s-1 (assembly GCA_947471745.1). NCBI lineage: Eukaryota > Viridiplantae > Streptophyta > Zygnematophyceae > Desmidiales > Closteriaceae > Closterium > Closterium sp. Naga37s-1. The sequence goes on from CANJKZ010001144.1 coordinate 1,480,193, forward strand.
CTCATGCTCGTGCTTGTGCTTGTGCTTGTGCTTGTGCTTGTGCTTGTGCTTGTGCTCATGCTCGTGCTTGTGCTTGTGCTGGTGTTCGCGCGCGTGCGTGTGCGTGTGCTGCAAACGATGCTGGCGTGGCGCAACGCTGCAGAGAAGCACACGCAGCCCATCTGTCGCCACCACACGACGAGGAGGAGGAGGACGAGGAGGCGGATGACCAGCAGCTGCTGCGGCAGCATCGGTGTTTCGGCCTGTCTTGTGGCTCGGGCGGGAATTCTGTTTCAAGTTACAAAATAGGCAAAGGCGGCAAGAATCGTCTTGACATGGATGATAATGGTGGTATTGATGGAGACAGGAATTATGATGGCAGGAATTATGATGGCAGGAATTATGATGGCAGGGATAATGATGGCAGGGATAATGATGGCAGGGATAATGATGGCAGGGATAATGATGGCAGGGATAATGATGGCAGGGATAATGATGGCAGGGATAATGATGGCAGGGATAATGATGGCAGGGATAATGATGGTAGAGCAAGGGTGGGGGGCGAGGGTGGAGGCTTTATCGTGGGCTATGTTGATGATGCGGGTTGCTCCTCCAACCCCTTCTCACGTGTTTCCGCCACTTCGACCAGTTTCGGTGGCAGCAGCAGTTGCAGCAGCACCATCACAACCGCCGCCGCCGCCGCCGCTGCTACAGCTCAAACCATTAAGAGCAGCGCTGGTTTCCTGCCTTTTTCAGAACCGCCACCCACCGCACCCCACCCCGCCTCTTCTCGCACCAATCCGCCTCCCACACCTGGCACCGGTACTTCTAGCCCTTCAGGTGCAGCAATCCCTGATGTCACCTCCTTGTGCCTAGGAGGCCCTGTCTGGCCCGATCCGTCCATTGTAGTGGTCAGTGCAGCGAGCGTGGGGGTGTCAAGACAGGGCAGCAAGCATGTGGCGGAATGGCTTGATCCGCTTCTGGAGGAAGGCAATGAGGCTGGGGAGGAGGAAAAGGATGCGGAGCTGGGGGGTGGTGTGGATGAGGATAGGGTTCAATGTGCTGCTGCTGCTGCTGCTGCTGCTGCTGCTGCTGCTGCTGCTGCTTCAGAAGTAGTGGCAGGAGGAGCAGTGGCAGCAGGAGTAGCAACATCAGGGCTGAGTGTAGCCATGTCTACAGGCATTCTTGGAGAAGCAGCAGGAGAAAGAGAAGCAGCAGCAGAAGGTGGAACAAACACAGAAGCAGAAGCAGAGCCAGACGAAGAATCAAAACGAACAGGATCAGCCATTACTACTACCACTGCTGCTGCTGTTGCTGGCCCTGCTGCTGCTTCCGCTGCTGCCTCTTCTGTTGCTACTCTTGCTAATGCACCTACAACTGATCATGGGACATCCAGGCTAATTCCAGGTTTACCCCCTGTAAACTTTGGGTCAACCAGTATCCTATCCTCCATGGGTGATGCAGCAGCCAGCTTACCACCGAAACTAACCACTACCGCCGCCAACAGCACGAGTAATCTACCTCCTACTGATGCGTTAGCTGCGGCACCAGTAGCAACTGGTATACCAAGTGTGGGGAGCGTAACCAGTGTGATTCCTGGCTTGGTGTCTGTACAGAGAATGATCGAGTCATCACAAGAGGCTGTCCAGAGGACAATGGACGATCTCTTGGATAAATTCAACAAGGTGAGCATAGGTTCAGCAGGGTGGGAAGGAAGGTGGATAGGTTCAGCAGGGTGGGAAGGAAGGAAGGTGGATAGGTTCTGCAGGGTGGGAAGTAAGGTGGATAGGTTCAGCAGGGTGGGAAGGAAGGTGGATAGGTTCAGCAGGGTGGGAAGAAAGGTGGACAGGTTCAGCAAGGTGGGAAGAAAGGTGGATAGGTTCAGCAGGGTGGGAAGGAAGGTGGATAGGTTCAGCAAGGTGGGAAGAAAGGTGGATGGGTTTAGCAAGGTGGGAAGCAAGGTGCCATGTCAGTCAATCTTCAAAACCCCCAACATCCTCTCCCCTTTCCCCCACTTGACTGCGTGCAGGGCAAGGAGTGGAGCCGGGGGCAGTACCTGGATCCAAAGAACATCCAGAGACAGCAAGCCTACTCTGGCGCTTCCCTTTTGAGGCACCTCAAAGTCCAGTCTCCCTCCCCTCTTCCCTTTTGACTGCGTGCAGGGCAACGAGTGGAGCCGGGGGCAGTACCTGGATCCAAAGAACATCCAGAGGCAACAAGCCTACTCCGCTGCTTCCCTCCTCCCCGAATTCTCTTCCCCCGGCAACTCGGGAAGAAAACTCACCAGCCCATCAGCCCGCGGCTCTGGTGTCGTTGCTTCAGCCGGCTCTGCTTCTGCCTTTGCGTCTGCTGCTGGGTCGCCTGTGTCTGCCTCACCATCTCGGCACCGGCGCCGCCCCAGCTGGGGATCAGTACAATTCTCGCCTGCTTTTGCTTCCAAGCCCCCCTCCACTGCATCTGGATCCTTCTTCCATGCTGCCAGTGCCAGCGGTGCTTCCAGTACCGGCAGTGCCGGCAGTGCTGCCGATGCTGCCGATGCACGCACTTTTCCTGCCACTGCCTCTCTCATGGATGCCCCTCTCCTTGATGCCTCTCTGTCCAATCAGCCCGATTCCTCCTCAGGTCGTGCGCCTCAGGTCACAGCTGACCTTCCCCCTACAGGTCCGTCCACTGCCGCCGACACCTTTTTCCAATCCCCCAGTGCCGGTGATTCTTCTTCTGCTGCTGTTGCCAGTGCTAGCGGTTCCCCCAGGGCACCTAACTTCCACCACTCGGCTAGCTCTGGCGGGATCTATCCTGCAGGAAGCCTTGGTGGTTCTGAAGCTGCAGGGCATGCAGAGATGCCTAGAAGAGAAAGGCGGACAAGCAGCATCTTGCCTTCTTCATCATCACTACCTTCCGAACCTTGCCCACCGGAAGCTGAGCCTGAGGCACTGGAGGCAGCAGCACAGCTAAGGGCTTCAAAGAGGAGAAGCATCGTCTTTGGTATGGAGGAGCAGCAATCGTTCTCCCCTACACACTCACCCCTGACACTCCCGCAGTCCCCTCATGAGCAGCAACAGCAGCAGCAGCAACCGCAGCATCTGCTGCTGCGGCAGCAGCTGCCACCGAAGACATCGTATGGGCGGCTCAACTCTCCTCTCGTCAGCTCTCAGGCAACGTCAAGCCAGGCCAGCCAGGAGCAGTAGCAGCAACAACAGAGTAACCAGGCTGGCAGGCTGCGTAAGACTGCTCAGATTCATCGCTGCAGTGCATCGTATGATGTTGCGCAGCCAGGAACGAGGTGAGTCTGTGAGAGTGTTGCCGTCTCGCCTAAATTTGTGTGCTAATGTTAGTTCATTCAGCCTTCAACTGTTGCTTTCTTAACCGTTTTTTTTTTTCCTGCAAATCGTGTCCTGTGCTGTTTGATCTGCAGCATCAAGGGGGGGATGGGGAAGTTGGCAAACCTTGACAAGGTTCTATCACCGGGATCCACATTCGATGCAGATGCGAACGTGCAGCCCGAGTACAAGGGAGTTCAACGAGTTCACGCCTTACGACTTTCGAAGTCACCTCAGCATAATCCCTTAGTCTTTGTCTATCGGAGTCTTTGATGTATAGAACCCTTCTTTGTGTGTGTTCTGTTTTATGTACTGGAGTTGGACCTGTTGACCTGGCATGTCTGTGTGTTCTGTTTTGTGTGGTCAGTCGGTTCCTGGTATGATGGATTGGTTATCCGATCTGCATACAGTACCCCTTATGGAGAGGTGAGGCAGTATATGCACCATCCGTCGCTATTTCATCGAGGAAAATACAACTAGAACAAGAGTGGCATGCCAATACAGTACAGCTTGGTTAGCATTCCTTCCTCATATGGTACTCCACGCAAAGGTCCCTTCCCTTCCTTGGCTCCCTCCTGACCACCATAACCTCTAAATGACCATCCTTGCCAAAATGATAATTTTTAAACACACGAAGTGTTTTTCAAAATTACGTATTTCGAAAGCGCAGCTGCCTGTAATGCAGATTTGGCATCGTCGAAGCGCGCTAAACACCCTTCTCCAACTACAAAACGTGGGTTGGAGCTCATTTCCCTCCACCCACGTCTCTCATTTTCCAACGGCTCATGCAACTCTCAGTTCCTCGAGCTCATTTCTAGTTTTCCGTTCAAGCTGGCTAGAACTCGCTCTCTACCGAGAGGCGTTTCACCTTCAACTTTATTAGCTGACATTCTCAACCACAATCGCTCGACTATGGCTGCTACGCCGACACTTAACCGCGCGAACAACACCGTCGTCAACGACTCGAATATTTCCGACACCGATCGTAACGCCCGGGAAATGTCGGGCGAGCGCCGCAACAAGCGCCGGGCAGACGGCGAAACGTCCGCCCCAACAGCTGTCGACGTGCTGCTGGGCGGGCTCGAGGTCAACAAAAACGCCGAGCGGCACCAGCAGCACCCTTCGGCGCCTGTGGCGCCTGTGGCGCCTGTTGCGCTAGTGGCACCCGTGGCACCAGTGGCGAACGTGGCGCCACACGCGACTGACGCGGAGCACGCGCCTGAGGCACACGCGCCCAACAGGCAGTCGCGTCAGCGCCAGAGGCGCCGTACGGCCGCCTCGTCTGACGCGACCGTTGACCCGGACTTGACCCAGGCGTTGACCCCGGACCAAGTCAAGGCGCTCCTGTCCCTGTTACAGCATCGACCCGCCAGCGCAATTGAAGCCGAAACTACACAACCGGCGGCATCAATTTCGGCTAAAAACGAAAATTCGAAAAAGGAGAAGGGAGCGAAAGGAGCATCAACACGCCGCCACAACAAGGAGGTAGCTACCAGCGTTCCCGAAGCCGCAGCCGACGACCACGACTCCGACGACTCTGACGACGACGCTGGTGAGGCTCCGATCAACGCAGCAAATGTCACATCCATGGAAAATCTCCCCCCCCTTCCTTCCACCACCCCCACCTTTTCGGCGGCAAACTTCATGAAGGCGTTCGTGCGCGCGAAGGCGGAGCCCCTGGAGGACGTGAGGGCCTACCTGAAACACGCGGAGTACAAGCTGCAGCACGACGACACGGCGGGCGGACTCGAAATGGTCATGAACGCCCTCGACTACATTTCGGAGCGTTTTGTGATGTTTCAAGTCGATGACCACACCGACGACCGCGTGGCAAAGCGATTCAAGCTCTACCAACAGAAGAGTCTCCTGACTTCCCGCCCGTTCAAGCAGGCGGTAGCTGATGTGGCGGCTATGGATCGCGCGGAGGGCGCGTACGCTCGTTCCCACCGCGTTGGAGGGCATGGGCCGACGGCATACACCCCAAAGCGTGGACCGCCGCCCACGGGTGGCTTCCATGGCTTCCGTGGGGCGTGCTTCCGTTGTGGCCAGCCGGGTCACGTGGCAAGCGGCTGCCCGAGGAACGGGAACGGTGGCCAAGGTCCCGCACCCGTGGTATAGGGGCGGGCCTTGAGCGGTTGCGCCTTGTGCGCGTGGCACGGTGCACGTCATGTGCAAAATCCGTGGGCAACCCAAAGGGGTTAGCGATGGCGGTTGGCCAGCCCTAGTGAGGGGTGATTGATAGGCTAGAGGCCTAGGATGCGGGGGAGGGAATTACAAACCTCTTGGCCCTTAGTATTAGCCTATGCGGTAGCGGCAAAGGCATGCTAGGAGCATGGCAATGTATGGCCCGTTTCATATAAGGGCGGACTTATCAAAGGAGCGATTTCTGATTTTGGCTCATGAAAAAAAAAAAAAAAAAAGGGAGAGAGAGTGAGAGCAAGAAGAAGACGAAGGAGAAGAAGAAGAGAGAAGGAGAGAAAGGGAGATGGAGGCAAAAAAAAAAAAAAGGGGGGCGAAGATATGTACCGTACGACCCCAATCAATGGCCCTTGCACTCATCGGACGGGCAGCCATTGCCTTGGGTGAGCAAGAGTGAGAACAAAAGAGAGGGTGTGTGTGTGTATGCGAGAATGAAGAGAGGCAGAGAGAGAGAGAGAGGGAGAGAGAGAGGACACGAGAGATTTCCTTCCCTCTCCTCCTGTTGTGGCCACGTGACCACGCGGAAAGACTCACACCCGCACCTTGGTTGGTGGATTGAAAAAAAAAAAAAAAAAAAAAAACCCGTACAATGCGGATGCTAGGGGTGACAAATGGTATTTGAATGGGTCAACAAGCACGCATTCATCACATGCACCGCCATTTCACGCACGAAGGCTGGAAATCATATCCATAGGAACCTCATTTCGCATTCCCGCTCCATTGTCATTCCGCAAACATGCAGCGGCAATACGCCATGAGGTGTTCGACGACGACGATCCGTACGAATTCGCCGTCACAGACAAGACCGTCACGCATATGCGCGGGCGGCTTCGCGCAACCCTCGCATGGTGGGGCTCGTGGTGCCCAAGTAGCCTCATCCTCTCGGTCATCGTCAACGGCTACTGGCTACCATGGAGCCACAACCCCCCACAACCGTTTCACGAGCGCAACCATCTCGGCGCGCACACACACGCGGCATTCACACGCACTGCCATTCGCGAACTGACAGATACCGGAGCGGCGGTAGCTACCCCAGCAGCGGAACTAACATGCATCAGCCCACTCAACGTGGTTGAGCAACGTGACAAATGCAGGCTTATTCTCGACCTCCGGAAAGTGAACGCGCAACTAATCATCCCCAAATTCAAATACGAAGGGCTAAGCCGCGTTGCCGACCTGGCACGCACAGGCGACTGGATGTTCTCCATCGACCTCAAATCCGGATACCATCACATCGACATACACCACTCATGCTGGACATTCCTCGGCTTCGAATTTGAGGGGAGCACGTACTCTTTCCGCTCATTGCCCTTCGGCCTCGCGACAGCACCATTTGTCTTCACACAACTCATCAAACAACTAGCCAGGCGCTGGCGCGAACAAGGCATCCGAGTTGTACCCTATGTGGACGACATCCTGTTTTTATGCAAGTCCAAGGCACATGCACAAGCAACGTGCCAGATGATAATCTCGGACCTCAAGATGGCGGGCCTGGTAATCAACGCGAAAAAGTCGCAGCTGTCACCGTCACAACACCTGCGATTCTTGGGCGTCGAGCTGGATACCAACTCCGGACAATTCTCCATTGGCACCGATCGACGAGCATCACTTCATGCACACATTCTCAATCTCCTGGGCGCAAGCAAAGCACGTCGACAGGTCCCAGTCCGCCACCTGGCTAGAATCACTGGCACGCTCGCGTCAATGGCTGTCGCGCTAGGTGCCACGGCGCGCGCATTCAGCCACGCCATGTTACAAGCGATCAACGACGCGCCATCCTGGGGAAGCAGTGTGAGCATTTCCCCGTCTGTGGCCGAGGAGCTGCAATTCTGGCTTGCGGAGTTCGACAGATTCAACGGCGCACCATTCCACGTCCGGAACAGTTATGACGCCGTAATCCACGTGGACGCCAGCTCCCACAGTTGGGGTGCCACTCTGCTCACCTTCCCTGGCGAACTCGAAGAAGCCAGTGCAGCCATGCCAGAACCATTGCACGCAACGTCCAGCACCCGACGGGAAATCGAAGGTGTCCTATGGGCCCTCCGAACGTACGCGAACAAGGTCCGACGGAAACACGTGCTCGTGAGGGTGGACAACCAAGGGGTCTTCTTCATCCTTCGTAAAGGCGGTTCCCGCACCCCCGACCTGACCAACGCTTGCAAGGACATCATTCGCACCTGCATGGAGCTCGGCACTCGACTAATTGTCGAATGGATCCCGCGTGAGCTTAACTCCCATGCCGACGAGCTGTCGAAACTGATCGACCATGACGATTACTCACTGAAGCAACCATGGTTCCGAATCCTTGATCGCCGCTGGGGACCCCACTCCATCGATCTCTTCGCGAACCATCGCAACTCGCACGATTCTGCTCAAAGATCCCTCACCCAGAGGCTACTGCGGTTGATGCATTCTCATGCTCATGGACAGCCGAGAATGGCTTCGCGTTCCCACCACCCCAGCTGATCCCAGCAGTCATCCACCACGCACAACGCACCCACGCATCACTCACCCTAATTGCCCCACACTGGACGGGGGCAAACTGGTGGCCACTCTTACAACCCTCCCCACCAAACTGGGCCCCACACATCAGAGCGCACATTCCCCTGACGCACGGCAGCCAATGTCTAGCAGTAGGAACGCACCGCACTGCATTCTCAGGCACAGGACTGCCTCATAGCACAATCATTGCACTACGAGTGGTCTTCAACTAACCCGCCCATACGCCTGTGCGCAGACGTGTTGCCGAAGCTACAAGTCCAGCTTCTAAAGATGCTCTCCCAGTCTCGGGCCGATTCAACAATCCGAACATATGAGCCATACTGGGTCAAGTTTCGAGCCTTTTGTGCAAAGGTGAACCTCCCATTCCTCCCCACGGCGAACATGACCCTCGCGTTGTACCTGGTGTACGCGATCCAACACAAAGCCACCTTGTCCATGGTACAGCTCACATGCTCAGCCGTGAGCTTTGCACACCGCATGACTGGGAGCATCTGCCCAACGATCGGACCATTCACCACTCAAGTACGCGATTTCGCAAAAAGGCACTGCCATCGCCCCATGCGAGTGAAGGAGCCTGTCTCGCTGCAACAAGTCCACGACATGTCTGCCAGCTACCTGCAATCCGACAACCCAGGAGAGTTCCAAAAGGGGCTAATCCCCATCCTCATGTACACCGGATTTTTAAGATACTCGGACCTCATCGTCATCGAGTGGCAAGACATCCAGTTCGAGAACGAGGTCATGTGGATTCTAATTCCATACTCCAAGACGGACCAAGCTGGAAGGGGCACATGGATACCCATCGCCGCAACTTATGACCCCTTTTGCCCCGTCCGCTGCACCCGACGACTCATCCAACTTGCGGGGTACAACCAGCAGTCCGCGGGGCCACTTATTCGAGTCTTTGGACGCGGTTTACCCCAAAGTGGCCAAGCAAGGCCGCCATCATACCCGACGATCCGAAACTGGTGTAAAGAAGCGTTCGGGAGGATCGGATTAGGAGAACAGCAGCTGGGCACTCACTCCTTTCGCAAAGGAGCAGCCACTGCCGCGGCAAACACCAGTGTGCCAGACAGAATCTTCAAACGACTGGGCAGATGGCGCAGCGACACAGCGAAGGAGATGTACGTCACGCCCAACGCCGAACACCTCGTCAACGCCTCCCGTCAGTTGCAAGATCTGGCATACGCCCCTTCTTCAGCGCAGCATGCCGAGGCACTCGTCCGCCATCGAAAGCCCCCGCTGCCCATGTCTCAGAGACCCCAGTTGCAATGAGAACGATGCCAAATGATCAGTATAAGAAAGCAAGCTTTCTAAATATGATAATTTTTAAACACACGAAGTGCTTTTCAAAATTACGTATTTCGAAAGCGCAGCTGCCTGTAACGCAGATTTGGCATCGTCGAAGCGCGCTAAACGCCCTTCTCCAACTACAAAACGTGGGTTGGAGCTCATTTCCCTCCACCCACGTCTCTCATTTTCCAACGGCTCATGCAACTCTCCCACCCCCCACCCCGACACCGAGGACATCTGCGACGCCGCTGGAACAGGAGGACAGACAGTTAGTCATATGATTGGTAGTATGCACGCATAATGCAGGATAGCTAGTACAATGCTATGGTAGGTGGAATCAGGTCATGTACTAGCATCTACATTGTCTAGCTCGAGGTGCATGTTGTAATTTGCCAGTTGCAATGAGAACGATGCCAGTTGCAATGAGAACGATGCCAAATGATCAGTATAAGAAAGCAAGCTTTCTAAATATGGATAACTAAACAAAGCAGGTACCGTATGTGTAAATGGGGAGATCTCATATTCTAATCAAGCAGGTACCGTATTTTTCACAGAGCTCAGCTCGCAGTCAGTACTCTAAGCGTACTTCTGGATCAACTTAAGGAGCTTCTCCTGGCTCGCTCCAACAAGCTCATCCACCTTCTCGCCGCCCTTGAAAACATGGAAGGTCGGCATGGCGGAAACTTTGCACTCCGCTGCCACGTTCTGCAATGTTCGGAAGCAGCACCTCTTTAGCGATCTTGAACTCACAAAAACATTTTGAGACAAAACAAAAAAGGCTTGGCGGAGTGGCAGGCAGGGGGAATCACGGGAAGCACGAACCGGGAGAGCGTCGACATCCACTTTGAGGAAGATTATTGACGGAAATTGAGTCGCGTATTCGGCAAAAATAGGTCCGATCATCCGGCAAGGGCCGCACCAAGTCGCTGTGAAATCCACGATCACCTGAATGATCAAGGAGCATCAAGGACGGAAACTTGATCAAGTTACGGTGCGATGACTACCGATTGTCGGAAACACAATACGGAATCTTGCATCGATACCCGAGCGCATAACGTAACCGTGGAATCAGCAGCTGAAGCGACGCTGAAAGCTAGATCGACCGTCGGCTCACCACTTTGTCATCATTCTTGGCCCCGTTGAGGGTTGACCTCCACTGATCCTCGGAGTTGATAACGACAACTCCAGCCATAGATCGTCGCGAGTGGGCACCGAAACTATCAGAAACGAGCGATGAAAGGCCTGGCGTGCCTGGTGGCTATGCGGAAAACTCAGAAATTGTACTGGTGATTTATTTTCACTGGCAAAATACGATAATCTTTGTACCTGAAATCTGGACCTGAACATTCACGCTAGTTTTCATCCATGCCTTGGACTGACCTTGAGTCCTGATGTTGTGGGTCCTGACATTGCCCACACGTCACAGCAGGAAGGCACCCTGCATATGCAACTGTACCACGATACATTTGTGAAAATCGATGGTGGAAAACGAATCAGGGCTCAATGTGGAGCGACATTGAGCATCGACAAACAACATTGATCCTGGGTCGGGCCTTGCTCGAGCCTGAGCTAGCGGGGGGACAGCGCACAAATCAATTTGGCGAAACCAGCATGCACACCACATGATTAGTTTCGCACAGGTGCGGAGTATTTTGAATTTCCTCCTCGACTCGCGAATTTCTAAGCGAAGTTACCGGATAGGAACTCTCGTACTCAAGCCAGCGCTCGAGCCTGGTGCTCAACACGGAAATTGCTTAGTCGATATTGGAGTTCCAATGGGAATTTCTGGCCGCCCTTTGTATTTTGGCTTGGATCGAGCCTAAATCGTCGAGTTCTTCCTAAATGTACCACGGCCTATGAAGTTCAACTGCTGTTGATGCGGACGGACGGCGTCGATTGCTTTCCACTCTCATTTGTGGTTGACCTAGAGTTTATGCGGACTGACGGCGTCGATTGCTTTCCTTCAAATCTCATTTGTGATCGACCCACTAGCCTATACGATATCTTGTTTGTTGGTCTGACATTTGCTTCTATTATACTTCATTTTATCTCTAGTTCATTTCGCACTCGTCATACCGATACGGTATGTCTATTGCATTTCTTGACCCACACTCCTTCCTTTTGATTATCTTCATATAACACTACTTTTTGTCATACTGATTTCTTCAATTTTAATTTCAATCATTGCAATGGACATAACCATCAGCATAAATTTTTTTTTTTATTGTTTACTTTGTGTATATGTAAGGAAACATCCTTTTTCCTTACTTCGCGCCCAAGCTTACCGGTACCGCGTGTTGGGCTGAGAAAAGCCTTTAGGATCTTTTTAAGGCTAAGACCTTATGAATGTTGTAGTTGCGGAAGCGTGTAATAAACTTGTTGAAATATTGAACCACATTGCACTAGTGTGTGAGAACAAGATGAATTGTTTAAAGCAAAGAGATACATGAATATATATGGATACAAAGAATACGAAAAGGTATGCTTTGTCAGAGGTCCACTGGTGATCCCCGATTGATCCTAGGGAAGGGTTACAGGCACGTTGTCCTGGGGGGTTATGGGCGCACTGACCCGCTACTTAACAAGCCCTTTTATCCCAATGGTCTAGTGGTTGGGATTCTGACATGTTATCAGAGCGAAGGTCTCGGGTTCGAACCCAGTGTGTGCACTTCGGGCATCCCAGTGCGGGGGGGTGTCAGAGGTCCACTGGTGATCCCCGATTGATCCTAGGGAAGGGTTACAGGCACGTTGTCCTGGGGGGTTATGGGCGCACTGACCCGCTACTTAACAAGCCCTTTTATCCCAATGGTCTAGTGGTTGGGATTCTGACACGCTTAACTGTTTTTGCTGTTGCGGTTCGATATAGTGACGACTCGGGCAACTGCTCAATACCGAGTCAGTTGTTTGTCATTGCTCTCGCGTTGTATTTCGTCAAGTCAGAGGTCGCTGACCTTTGACCTTCGCGTAACCTCCAGCTGTTACTTTTTGCCAACCTCCTCGGTTGACTCGACGTTGCTCCGCTGTGATTTGCCTCGTTTGCAGTCTTATTCATTCGACACAACAGGAGCGTTTAAATCACTTGTTTCCAACACTCCCCTTCGCTTCTGGAGTGTCGCTGCTGATGACGTGACCTTGTCCAGTCAGCAGCATGCAGTATTCGAACTTCTGCTTTCCGAGTTTCTTGGTCAAGTAATCGGCTGCTATCTCGGATGTGGGGCAGTAGGAGAGCTCAAGTCTCCCCTTCTCGATTTTGTCTTTTACGAAGAAATACCGGAGGGCGATGTGCTTCGTTCAATTCGCAAACCCGTTCTTGTTCGCTATGCGAATGACCGATTGGTTGTCGCAGAACAGGGAGAAGCTGGGTAACTTAGCCAGCTTTGCTTCTTCGAGTAGTTCGCGAAGGTATAATCCTTCCTTGGTGGCTGAGCAGAGTGCGATATATTCTGCTTCAGCTGAGGAGAGAGCAATTAGCTCTTGTTTGCTCGACTGCCATGTGATAGGGCCGATAGGTTCGAGTCGGTAGATGTAGCCAGTGCACGATCGCCTGTTGTCTGAGTCGCCGGCGCGGTCAGCATCCACATAGCCGATTAGTTTGGGCGTCGTAGTTCCAGTCTTGTGGTAGGTTAGGCCGATCGTTGGGGTGCTGACGAGGTAGTGAAGTGCACGGTCGAGCTCCGTCAAGTGACCTGCTTCCGGTTTCTTGAGATGGGTGGCGAGTTGACTAGCTGAGTACGATAGATCTGGTCGGCAGGTAACGGCTGCGAAGAGTAGACAGCCTAGCTTTCGTTGGTAGTCGCGAATGCCGGCGGGTTTGAGTAGGGCGGAGGCTTCCTTGCGATTTCCGTCGGTGTAGCGATATGGCGTGGTGATGGTAGCTGGAGTTAGTATGAAACGTTTGGCGATGGTGTCGGAGTATTTCATGGCGCTGAAGTAGATTGCGTTTTCCCCGTCTTGTATGTTGAGTCCTAAGTATTGTGTCACGGTAGACGAGACGTGTCAGAACATTATAGCTTATACATTTGTGTAGGCTGTAGTGGGGTAGCCTATAAGGGGTACAACCCAATTAGGGTTAGTACTTGTACCCAACTGTTTGCTAGTTCATTCATTCTCGTTCGTTATTTTCACATGGAATCATAGCAGGTTCCTTGGGCCCACCACCTGCTACGCTGCTAGTACCCCCCCTAGGCCCGTTGCTCCTAGCCTACGCGGCCCGTCGACCCCTAGCCCGCGACCCGTCGGCCCCTAGCCCCGCGCCCGGCCCCGTTCCTAGCCCGCGCCCGGCCCCGTCAGCCCTTAGCCCCGCGCCCGGCCCGTACCTAGCCCGCGCCCGACCCCGTCCCTCACCCGCGCCCGGCCCGTACCTAGCCCGCGACCGGCCCGTACCTAGCCCGCGGCCGGCCCGTACCTAGCCCGCGATCGACCCGTCTCTCGCCCGCGCCCGGCCTCGTACCTCGCCCGCGCCCGGCCCGTACCTAGCCCGCGACCGGCCCGTACCTAGCTCGCGAACGGCCCGTACCTAGCCCGCGACCGGCCCGTACCTAGCCCGCGACCGGCCCGTACCTAGCCCGCGCCCGGCCCCGTCTCTCGCCCGCGCCCGGCCCCGTACCTAGCCCGCGCCCCGCCCGTACCTAGCCCGCGCCCGGCCCGTACCTAGCCCAGCGCCCGGCCCCGTACCTCGCCCGCGCCCGGCCCCGTACCTAGCCAGCGCCCGGCCCCGTCCCTCGCCCAGCGCCCGGCCCCGTCCCTCGCCCAGCGCCCGGCCCCGTACCTAGCCTGCGCCCAGCCCGGTCCCTAGCCTAGCGCCCGGCCCTGTACTTAGCCCGCGCCCGGCCCCGTCCCTAGCCCAGCGCCTGGCCCCGTCCCTCGCCCAGCGTCCGGCCCCGTACCTAGCCCGCGCCCGGCCCTGTCCCTAGCCCAGCGCCCGGCCCCGTACCTAGCCCAGCGCCCGGCCCCGTCCCTAGCCCAGCGCCGGCCCCGTCCCTAGTTTGCGCCTGGCCCCGTACCTAGCCCCGCGCCCGGCCCCGTTCCATGCCCAGCGCCCGGCCTAATACTTGCCCAGCGCCCGGCCCCGTCCCTAGCCCAGCGCCCGGCCCCGTACCTCGCCCGTGCCCGGCCCCGTACCTAGCCCAACGCCCGGCCCTGTACCAAGCCTGCGCCCCGCCCCGTACCTAGCTTGCGCCCGGCCCGTCCCTAGCCCGCGTTCGCCTCCCCCCCCCCCACTGTCACTGCTGCTATTGCTACAGCTGCTACTGCTACTGCTACTGCTAATGCCGCTACTGCTATTTTGCGTGCTGCACAGCTATGGCTTCACTCCGGGTTCTCGCCTTTGATCATGAGGGCAGACCGGTTCAGTTTGACACGTGGCTAGACGACCTGCAGCTGTACCTACTGAGCGATTCTAAGGACAGTGTCTCGCTGTTTGACCTAGCGTCAGGCGCTGCTACTGCCCCTCCCGCCACAGCTGACAGTTCGACTCGCTCACAGTGGCTTACTTGTGACGCTGCTGCCCGCTTGGCCATTCGCAACCACCTGCCATTAGCTGAATGCGCTCACTTTGGACAGCACACGACAGTGCAGGCACTGTACGACGCTGTAGTCGCTCGCTACTCCTCCCCTGCCACTGCTGCTCTAGGCTGCCTCCTTCTGCCCTACCTGTTCCCCGAGCTGCCAGCCTTTACCATAGTCGAGGACCTGGTTTCCCACCTTCGCGCTAGTGACGCTCGCTACCGCGCTGCCGTTTCTACTGAGTTCCTTGACAGGAACCCGCCCCCGATGTACATCACTCTCTACTTTATAGTCACCCGCCTCCCTGACTCTCTTCGCTCTGTCAGGGAACACTTCCTCTCTCTTGACCCCACCTCCCTCACTGTTGACCTCCTCGAGCAGCATCTCCTCGGAGCTGAGACTAGTGCAGTTGCTGTAGGTGCTGCTCGTGGCACTCCGCGCCCGCCCTTCTTTGAGGGGTGTTCCCCCTCCCCCCTTGTCTCCTCCTACGCCTCTGCTGCTGCTGCAGGCGTCTCTGTTCCTGAGGACGTCGGGGCTGATTCTGCTAGTGCGAAGCGCCGCAGCAGCAAGGGCAAGGGTGGCCGGGGTGGTGGAGGTAGCAGCGGCGGTGGTGGAGGTGGCAACAGGAGTGGTGGTGGGGGCAGCAGTGGAGGTGGTGGCGGCGGTGGGACTGTTGGCGGGAGAGGGGGCTCTGGTGGCGGTGGTGGAGGCAGCGGTGGGAGTGGCGGCAGTGGAGGCGGTGGGACTGGCAGCGGTGGGACTGGCACTCGGCGTGCCGGTTCTGGGGGTGGCCAGCGTCGGAGCGAGACCCCGTCTCCCCAGCAGCTTCGTGAGTGGTTTCTGCGTGGGGCGTCTGGGGGTAGTTGCCCGTATGTCATTCGCACGGGTGACCGTGCTGGTCAGACGTGCGGGCGGCTCCACACTCACCACCGCTGCTTCTCTCGCCTCGACGACGCTTGGCGTGCTGAGTTTGGTGACGACGTCGAGCTCCCTCGCTGGGCTGATCTGCTTAAGTCTAGGATTGCTATCTTTGACCTAGACTTTGATGCTATTCTTTCTGCTATGTATGCTTTGTCTGTTAGTGCTGAGGGTGACTGTTACCGGTGTGTACCGCCTGACCCAGGTATAGCCACTGCTGCTCTAGGTGCTAGTGAGTCTGGTACTCTCCCTGGTACTGCGCCTGCTGAGGCCTTGCACACTTTCACGTTGGACTCCGGCGCCTCACGCTGTTTCTTTCGTGACAGCACCACCCTCACTCCTCCTCCTGCACCTGTCCCGGTCAGACTGGCTGACCCCTCCGGGGGACCGGTCGTGGCCCGTTCCTCCACTGTCCTCCCGTGTCGGGCGGTTTCGTCCGGCTCACTGTCAGGTCTTCACCTCCCCTCGTTCTCTACGAACTTGGTGAGTACCGCTGCCCTCCAGGATTCGATGGTCACTACCACCACTCCTGGGGGTCAGCGTGTGTCGATCTGCACGTGCACACGGACGGGGCGTCACCTGGCCACGTTCACTCGTCGGCCAGGGTCGAGTCTGTACACACTTGCTACCGAGCCTTCTCAGGTAGCTGCGTCTGCTCAGGTGTCCGCGTCAAGTCAGGTAGCCGCCTCTTGCTCGTGTCGCCTCCTGTCGCACCAGACTCTTCTGTGGCACCACCGCCTGGGTCACCCCTCCGTGCCTTGCCTTCGTGGCATGCACTCTCGTCTTCTTGTCTCTGGTCTCCCCAGGACTCTGCCTCCCCTTCCGCCCTCGCCTGCCCCGCCCTGCCTCCCTTGCGTCGAGGGGCGGCAGCACGCCGCTCCTCACTCCTCCTTGTTTCCCCCGACGACTGCTCCCCTGCAGACTCTCCACATGGACGTGTGGGGCCCAGCCCGCGTCAGTGGACAGAGTTTCGAGCGCTACTTTCTGCTGGTAGTTGATGACTACACGCGGTACACCAAGGCCTTCCCCTTGCGCAGCAAGGGTCAGGTCCCTGATGTCTTGATCCCTTGGATCCGCACAGTCTGTCTCCTGCTTTGCGAGCGGTTCGGCCAGGACCTTCCTGTCCTGCGTCTGCACTCTGACAGAGGTGGTGAGTTCTCCTCCAACCTCTTGCGGGACTTTTGTCATGGGGAGGGCATTCTCCAGCCGTTCACGCTTCCGGACTCCCCTTAGCAAAATGGGATTGCTGAGCGCCGCATTGGCTTAGTCATGGAGGTCACTCGTACCTCCATGATCCATGCGGCTGCTCCCCATTTTATGTGGTCGTTTGCGGTCCGGTACGCTGCGCATCAGCTCAAACTCTGGCCCCGTGTCTCCTTGCCGGAGACCTCGCCCAGACTGCGTTGGACAGGGGAGGTTGGCGATGCGTCGGTGTTCCGGGTCTGGGGATCTCGTGCCTTTGTTCGCGATACGTCAGCGGACAAGCTCTCCCCCCGTGCTATCCCCTGCGTCTTCCTTCGCTTTGTCCCCGACGCGCCTGGCTGGCAGTTTTACCACCCCACCTCGCGCCGTGTCTTCCCTTTCTCAGGACGTCACATTTGATGAGTCGGTTCCCTTTTATCGCCTCTTCCCCTACCGCTCTGCCCCTCCCCGGCCCCCACCGCTCTTCCTTGCTCCCGGTCCCCCTCCGGTAGACCCCCTCCCGCCCCAGGGTCCTGCTCCCTCAGGCGTGTCTCAGGTAGACCCTATCCCTAGACCTGCACCTGTTCAGGTAGTTGTCGACTCTGGTGCTGCTTGAGGTGCTGCGTCTGGGGGTGCGGAGCCTGGGGGTGCGGAGTCTGAGGGTGCTGAGACTGGGGGTGCTGAGCCTGGGGGTGTTGAGACTGGGGGTGCTGAGCCTGGGGGTGTTGTGACTGGGGGTGGTGAGCCTGGGGGTGCTGAGACTGAGGGTGTTGAGCCTGGGGGTGCTGAGTCCGAGGGTGCGGAGTCTGGAGGTGCGGCGCCTCAGGGTGCTGCTTCGTCTGGAGGTTCTGCTGGTGCTTCGCCGAGACTGTCTCCGCAGCAGTTGCGTTAGTGGAGCTTGTTCGTTTGTTCGGCATACACGCCTTTGGAGTGGAGCTTCTCGAGCTGGAGGTGCTGGAGCTGCTGGAGCTGGAGGTACTAGAGTTGCTGCTGGAGCTGGTGTTACTGGAGGTACTGCGACCGCGGGTCCTAGAGGTGCTCGTACCCGGGGTACTGGAGCTGCCGGGACTGGTGGTGTTGAGGGTGCTGGAGCTGGAGACCTTATGGGGTCTGGTACTACTGGCGCTGGTGGCGCTGGAGCTGGAGGAGCTGGAGTTGGTGGCCCTGGTGCGAGAGGCGCTGGAGTTGGAGGCCCTAGTGTTGGAGGTGTTGGAGCTGGAGGAGCTGGAGCTGTTGAACCTGGTGGCACTGTGCGGCCACGACCGTACTTCGTTCCCCTGCTCCAGCAGGTTCTTGGTACCCCGCCTTCTGCTGCCCTTACTGTGTCCCCCGCCTGACCAGTCGCAGCCACCGTTACAGCCGACCTCTCAACTGCCTGCTCCTTCTCCTTACACTGCGCAGTTCGGAGGTCTTACAGAGCGTCGTGAGCCTGCGTCTCGTCCTGTCTCACCTGTTCGCACTGCTCGTCGCATTCATCGTTCGCGTCCTCCTCCTGTCCCTGGCACACACGCTATGACCCTTCGTCCTTCCTCTGTTCCTCTACGTGTTCCTCTGCCTGCTCCTCCTGAGTCCTCTCTTCCTGAGGTCCCTGACCCTGAGTCTGACCGCGCTCGTGCTGCCAGTCCCACTGTCTCTCGTCTCCTCGCCACTGCTGTCACTGACCCTTCTTTTGAGTCTGCTGCTGCGTCTGCTCTCGTTGCTGAGCTGCTTGACTTTGCTGCTGCCTGTCGTCTAGACTACGCCACTGCTGTTGTTGCTGAGTCTACGTCTGCCAGTCCTCCGTCCGTCGCGGGTGAGTGTGCTCTTGGCACGGACCTCCTTGAGGACAGGCAGGAGGACTTTGAGTGTCTTGCAGCTGCTGTACCTCGTTTTGCTTCCATGCTGCTTGCCCCTGAGGGAGACCCGGATGCTCCAGACATCCCGACCCCGCGCTCTTACGCAGAGGCGATTACGGGTCCTTACTCCTCTCAGTGGCAGGCAGCCATGGATGCCGATATGGCATCCTGGAAGTCCACAGGCACCTACGTCGACGAGGTTCCCCCACCTGGGGCGAACATGGTCGATGGCATGTGGATCTTCAGGGTGAAGCGGCCGCCGGGTTCTCCGCCTGCCTTCAAGGCGCGTTACGTTGCTAGAGGCTTCAGTTAGCGACAGGGAGTTGACTACTTCCAGACCTTCTCCCCCACCCCGAAGATGACTACTCTTCGGGTATTGCTGCATGTTGCTGCTCAGCGTGACTACGAGTTGCACTCTCTGGACCTCAGCACAGCTTTCCTGCAGGGCAGCCTGCACGAGGAGATCTGGTTGCGCCGCCCACCTGGTTTCACTGAGTCTTTTGCTGCAGGTACTCAGTGGAGTCTTCGGCGGCCAGTCTACGGTCTCCATCAGGCGCATTGCGAGTGGCACAACACACTGAGGACTACACTTGCAGCTCTTGGGTTTGCTCCTGCTACTGCGGACCCGTCGCTGTTTCTACGCACTGACACCTCGCTGCCGCCGTTCTACGTCCTCGTGTACGTCGACGACCTCGTCTTTGCCACTGCTGACACTGAGGCACTGACCCTTGTGAAGTCGGAGCTGCAGAAGAGACACACCTGCACTGACCTGGGTGAACTGCGCAGCTATCTTGGCTTGCAGATCACCCGGGACAAAGCTCGGCGCACCATTACCCTGACTCAGTCACACATGGTGCACCAGGTCCTTCAGCGCTTCGGCTTCCAGTTCTCCTCGCCACAGCCCACTCCTCTATCTACCAGCCACTCGCTCTCAGCTCCACCTTCGGACAAGTCCGTAGAGCCGAGTGGTCCGTACCCAGAGCTTGTTGGTTGCCTCATGTATCTGATGACGTGCACTCGACCCGACCTCGCGTACCCTCTCAGCATCCTGGCTCGCTACGTGGCTCCCGGCAGGCACCGAAAGGTGCACTGGGATCCTGCGAAGAGGGTACTGCGTTACTTGTGCAGTACGTCGGGCATGGGGCTCGTGCTTGGAGGACGGGGTCCAGTTGTCCTCACCAGTCACGCAGACGCTTCCTGGGTTGACGACTCAGCTACGCAGCGGTCGTCACAGGGTTACACCTTCAGCCTTGGCTCTGGCTCTGTGTCCTGGCAGTCTACCCGCTCGTCTTCGGTTCTCAGCTCTAGTTGTGAGGCCGAGATCTACGCTGGGGCCATGGCTGCACACCTACCTGCTGACTGACTTGGGAGATCAGCCTCGTTCGCCTTAAGTTCTGTACGTAGACAACAAGGCCATGATTGCCTTGTGTCAAGAGCACAGACTGGAGCACAGAACGAAGCACATCGCTCTGCGATACTTCCTTGCTCGAGAGTTGCAGCACCGTGGCCAGCTTCGTCTTGCGTACGTGGCCACTAGGGCCAACACTGCTGATATATTCACCAAGGCACTTCCGCCTGGTGATCATCAGCGTTTCTCTACTGTGTTAGGCCTTGTGCCTACTTTGCCTCACTTGCTTACTGCGTGACTTTGCTTGTACTGTGATCTATATATATACCTGCATGCTTGCATTTGCTAGGGTATGATCACTGTATTGTTTGTTCTCTTTTATATATAACTCTGCATGTGAACTGGCCTTGTGGCCCTTTGCTTGTGCTCGGACTGTGTGGTGACTTTGTGATCCACCCTGAGCTTGCTTTGCTTTTCTTGACTGGTCTTGTGACCACTTGTTCTCCCCCACTTTGCCTATGGAGGTGTGTCAGAACATTATAGCTTATACATTTGTGTAGGCTGTAGTGGGGTAGCCTATAAGGGGTACAACCCAATTAGGGTTAGTACTTGTACCCAACTGTTCGCTAGTTCATTCATTCTCGTTCGTTATTTTCACAAGACGGTGAGTGTGAGGTCCCGCTGTAGCTCCCCTTCAAACCAGGTTGTGACGTCGTCGGTAGATCCGATGTAGAGTAGGTCGTCCACATAGACTATGAGTAAGATGTAGTCGGTACCCTTTGTAAGACGATACATCCCTTGGTCGTGTGGTAGTTGGCAGAATCCGATGCGGATTAGTCGGGCGTGAAGATGCTGCTGCCACAGTCTCGGGGCTTGCTTGATGCCGTACAACGATTTTTCCAGCTGATAGACTTGATTGGGGTCTGCGTTGAATCTGTGTGGTTGTTCGACAAAGATCTCAGCGTTGACGGGAGCATACAGGAAAGCGTTGGCGACGTCGATTTGGCGGAGCTTCTTCCGCTTCATGGCGGCTATCGCGAGGAGAATCCGCAGTGAGGTGTGTCGGCTAACTGGCGCGAATGTTTCTGTGAAGTCTCGTCCATGCTCTTGGTCGAAGCCGCGCACGACCTTGCGTGCATTGAATTTGTCTATTGTTCCGTCGGCTTTCGTCTTGTTGCGTGCCACTGCGATAGGCATGACTTTCCAGGTGTTGCGTTCTTGCAGTGCCATTAATTCTCTGTGCATGGCTTCGCCCCATTTTTCCCTGTGTTCCCCCCCCAGAGCCTACTGAAAAGTGGCAGGCTCTTTAGGTGGTGGCGCTCCGTGGACAGCGGTGACAAGTCCCAGTATCTGCAGTCCACTCTGTGTGTAGTGGGGGAGATTTGCGTCCTCGGGATAAGCTGCTTCATCCCCCGCTTCTGGATCGGGTAAGAAGTTGGGCCCTATGCGGCGTCCACATTTTGCTCGTCCCAGTCAGCTTTGTCAGCTGGTGTGCGAAGGCTCGGTTGCCACGGAAGCCGCCAGTGAGGTCTTGATTTGCTGCTAGGTTGTCCAGGTACGTTTGAAGGGAGAGTCGTTCGTAGAAAATGACATCACGTGCTGCTACTGTTTCCTTCGAGTGGACGTTGAAAATGTTCCATGCGTTGTAATATTTTTCGATCCCCAGGTCTAGCCCCCACTGTGCGCATTGTGAAAATCTTCCAGCCCTTGCAGTGTGCGGACGGTACTGTACCATGCATCCGAAGACTCGTAACATTTTTGTGTTGCCCAGTTTTCCTGTCCACAGCAGGTGCGGTGATGCGTTGTTCGGGAGCGATGATGACAAAAGCAAGTTGTGCAGCATGACAGCGTGGTCCATCGCCTCGGGCCACTGGTGGTTGGGCAGTCGCATGCCGCGTAGCAGTTTGCGCATGGTGTTCTGGAGGGTCCTGTTCATTCTTTCTGCCACGCCTTGCTGTTGATGGGCGTAGGGGAGCGAGATGAGTCGCTTGATGCCTCGTTCTGCTAGGTACTGCTTGAACCTCTGTGACTGATATTCTCCTTCCCCGTCTGACTGGAAGCTTTTCAGCTTTGCTCCTGATTCTCGTTCTGCCACAGGTAGCCACGCGGCGAAGGCTTCGAAGGCCATGTTGCGACTCGGTAGGTTGAGATGCCAGACGTATCGGGTGGCTGCATCGATGAAGGTGATGACGTAGTTATATGCTCCCTGTCCGTGTTCGCGTATGTACAAGATGTCGCTGTAGACTTTCTCCAATGGTGCGTAAACTGGCGCGCTTGGATTGTGGTGAGAGACAAACGGTTGATGAGGTAAGTCGGCTTCGGGGCAGGTAAATCATGTACCTCAGACTCGTTGGAGTTCTCTGCCGTCGGTAAGAAGTAGGGAGTCTTTGTCGAGTACTCCTGCCTTGATCGTGTTGTTTAACGTTGTGTTGCTTGGGTGACCCAGTCTTTCGTGCCACAGTGATTCGCTCGCGCGGTGTCCTGGTGAGCGCTTGTATAGGTCGGAGTTGGAATAGAAGCCGGAGATGAAGTTGGCGCTTCTGAGGATTTCTCTTGGAGTGGGAGTAAGCTGCTGAGCAGAAGTTGGTGGCATGTCGTCGATTGGAACCGGTGTTGTTGAAGAACCAGCCAGTGGTGTTGTGGTTGTTGTTGTTGCTACCGATGTTGTCTCTGCTGTTGCCGATGTTGTCTCTGCTGCTGCCGATGTTTGTTGAATTGTCACTAATGCTCTCGTTCGCTCTGCTTCAGGTATAGTGTGTGAGTACCTGAAGCCTTCCGGACTAAAGTCAGGGTCGAGATCTGGCGGGTGTGTCCAGGAGGTGAAATTGACGATGGCGTCGCTGTCGGCAGTGCCTTGGTCTGGAACAAAGTCAAGAACGAAGACATTATTCTTCAGGACTGCTTTGCCGATGTAGAGTCCACCCTTCCCGTGATATAACTTGAACTCCTGGGTGGTGCTGTCTGCTTTGAGGTGGATTTCCTTCGCCGTTAGTTGACTGACGCTGAGTAAGTTGTAACCAAGTCCTTCGGCGATTAGAACCTTCGACATTTGTAGAATAACGTTGGTTTCTCGAGATTGAAGTTGTACTATCCCCTGTCGACGTTTGTGCAGGTTCTGGTTGATGGCGACGGTGATTACGACTTCGCGCTGAAGTTGATGTTCCTGTTGAACGAAGCGACCCGAGGAGCACATGTGCTGTCCGCAGCAGCTGTCCAAGAACCAGATGTCTTTCCCGTATGGCTCGCTTTGGGCGATGGCTGCGTTCGTCGGGTTGGGCTCTAGTGATTCGCGGCGAGGAGTGCTTTCGTCGAGTTGTTCTTCTGGTGAATAGTATGGTGGCGATCCGGTGATGCAAGAGTCTGTCGTTCTTGTCATTCAGCTCACGATGTTTCTTGTACCTTGTGCAGGTGTTGTGGTCGATGTCGTTGAGGACTGTACTTGAGCGGTGGGATGCGCATGTGTAGAAGCCACTTGACTGCTTGAAGGCCAAAGTTGGCGTTGCGGTGACGTTGACTGCTGATTCGGGCAGTGTGTGCGAGGGTGTCCTGGCGTCTTGCAGAGATGGCAGAACGGTGGTACGTACTGTTGAGCTTGATGTTTGTTCTGTCGATTGTTGTTGTTGTTGTAGCGCCGTTGAGTGTGAAACACAAATTCTGGTGCTGGCGCTCTCTTCTTGTGCCGTTCTTCGTGTAGGTCCATGTCCTGCTGTTCCGCTTAGGATGAACCATCAAGGCTCATTGGAGTAACTCCATTGTTGTTGTCGCTGTTGTTTGATTGCGCAGGTGCTGCTTGTTGATGCTGCTTGTAGAAGGACATGAAGGAGAAGAACTTCTCCATCATGCTTGGATCGAGGCCTATTGGTTGATTCGCGGGAGTTTCGGTGGACTCCGCAGCTGCTCTTGTAGCTGTACCTTCCACTGTCTATAGGCCAGAGGTTGGAGGTGGAGTAGGAGTAGTGCCGAGAGATCCGTTGGAGGAACTCCTCTCCTTCTGAGTTGCCATGCCTTGTGCTGTTGTAGGAATTTTTGTAGTCGATCTTGCCTTGGAGGCTCTCATACCATGTTGGGCTGAGAAAAGCCCTTAGGATCTTTTTAAGGCTAAGACCTTAGGAATGTTGTAGTTGCGGAAGCGTGTAATAAACTTGTTGAAATATTGAACCACCTTGCACTGGTGTGTGAGAACAAGATGAATTGATTAAAGAAAAGAGATACAGGAATATATATGGATACAAAGAATACGAAAAGGTGCGATTAACTGTTTTTGCTGTTGCGGTTCGATACAGTGACGACTCGAGCAACTGCTCAATACCGAGTCAGTTGTTTGTCCTTGCTGTCGCGCTGTATTTCGTGAAGTCAAAGGTCGCTGACCTTTGACCTTCGCGTAACCTCCAGCTGTTACTTTTTGCCAACCTCCTCGGTTGACTCGACGTTGCTCCGCTGTGATTTTCCTCGTTTGCAGTCTTATTCATTCGACACAACAGGAGCGTTTAAATCACTTGTTTCCAACACCGGGTACATGACTGTTCCCGCCAACAGCACCTAACAGTAAGACGTTACCTGCTCGCGACACTCGCCTCGACCACTGTTCCCGCTACTGTACAACTCGTTGTCAAACTTATTTAGTGCTTACATTGTGTAGGCTGTAGTAGGGTAGCCCATAAGGGGTACAACCCAATTAGGGTAAGTACTTGTACCCAACTTTCTGCTCAATCCAATCATTCTCGTTCAGTAGTTTTGACATGGTTTAAGAGTAGGTCCTTCCCTATGACCGGTTTTTTTTTAGGGCCCACCACAGCGCTGCCCCACCAGCTGCCCTGCCGCCCTGCCCTACCTGGCACGCCACCCTGCAGCCCGCGCGCCGCTCTTTGCAGCCCGTCGCGCCGCCCTTTGCAGCCCGCGCACCACCTTTAGCAGCCCGCGAGCTGCCCCTGCAGCACGCTTGCCACCCCTGCAGCCAGCGCGCCGCCCCTGCAGCCCACTCGCCGCCCGCTTGCGGCCCGCTCGCCGCCCCTGCAGCCCGCTCGCCGCCCGTTTGTGGCCCGCTCGCCACCCCTCCAGCCCGCTTGCCGCCCGTTTGCGGCCCGCTCGCCGCCCCTTGCAACCCGCGAGCCGCCCACTGGCAGCCCGCTTGCCGCCCCTTGCAGCCAGCTCGCCGCCCCTTGCGGCCCGCTCGCCGCCCCTTGCAGCCCGCGCGCCGCCCTCTGGCAGCCCGCTCGCCGCCCCTTGCAGCCCGCGCGCCGCCCTCTGGCAGCCCGCTCGCCGCCCTTTTGCAGCCCGCCCGCCGCCCCCCTTACAGCCCGCGTGCCCGCCCTGCTGCTTGCGCCGCCCGGCTGCTGCCCGCCCAGCTGCTGGCCGCCCTAGCCGTGCGCCACCCTGCCCTGCCCTGAGCGCTTCCCCAGTGCTCGTGCGCCACCCTTCCTGCGTGCTGCTCTGCTGGTCGCGCGCTACCCTGCTCTGCTCGCTATGGCTTCTCTCAGTGTACTCACCTTCGATCATGAGGGCCGTTCGATCCAGTTCGATACGTGGCTCGACGACTTACAGCTGTACCTACTGAGCGATTCTAGAGAGCGTTTTGTGTCAAAACATTATAGCTTATACATTTGTGTAGGCTGTAGTGGGGTAGCCCACAAGGGGTACAACCCAATTAGGGTTAGTACTTGTACCCAACTGTTTGCTAGTTCATTCATTCTTGTTCGTTATTTTCACATGGTATCAGAGCAGGTTCCTTGGGCCCACCACCTGCTACGCTGCTAGTAACCCCCCTAGGCCCGTCGCCCCTAGGCCCGTCGACCCTAGCCTACGCGCGCGGCCCGTCGACCCTAACCTACGCGCGCCCGGCCCGTCGCTCCTAGCCTACGCGGCCCGTCGACCCCTAGCCCGCGGCCCGTCGACACCAGCGCCCGGCCCCGTCCCTAGCCCGCGCCCGGCTCCGTTCCTAGCCCGCGCCCGGCCCCGTCCCTAGCCCGCGCCCGGCCCCATCGGCCCTTAGCCCCGCGCCCGGCCTCGTACCTAGCCCGCGCCCGGCCCCGTCCCTAGCCCGCGCCCGGCCCCGTACCTAGCCCGCGCCCGGCCCCGTACCTAGCCCCGTGCCCGGCCTCGTCGGCCCTTAGCCCCGCGCCCGGCCCAGTACCTAACCCGCGCCCGGCCTCGTACCTAGCCCCGCGCCCGGCCCCGTTCCGCGCCCAGCACCCGGCCCCGTACCTGCCCAGCGCCCGGCCTCAACCCTAGCCCAGCGCCCGGCCCCGTACCTAGCCCGCGCCTGGCCCAGTACCTAGCCCGCGCCCGGCCCCGTACCTAGCCCCGCGCCCGGCCCCGTTCCGCGCCCAGCGCCCGGTCCCGTACCTGCCCAGCGCCCGGCCCCGTCCCTAGCCCAGCGCCCGGCCCCGTACCTAGCCCGCGCCCGGCCCAGTACCTAGCCCGCGCCCGGCCCAATCCCTAGCTCGCGCCCGGCCCAGTACCTAGCTCGCGCCC
Organism: Closterium sp. Naga37s-1; assembly: GCA_947471745.1. NCBI lineage: Eukaryota > Viridiplantae > Streptophyta > Zygnematophyceae > Desmidiales > Closteriaceae > Closterium > Closterium sp. Naga37s-1. The sequence continues at coordinate 1,506,745 of CANJKZ010001144.1, forward strand.
GGCCCCGTACCTAGCCCTGCTCCCGGTGCCCCTCCGGTAGACCCCCTCCCACCCCAGGGTCCTGCTCCCTCAGGTGTGTCTCAGGTAGACCCTCTCCCTGGTCATGCGCCTGTTCAGGTAGCTGTTGACTCAGGTTCTGCTCGAGGTGCTGCGTCTGGGGGTGCGGAGCCTGGGGGTGCGGAGTCTGAGGGTGCTGAGACTGGGGGTGCTGAGCCTGGGGGTGTTGAGACTGGGGGTGCTGAGCCTGGGGGTGTTGCGACTGGGAGTGGTGAGCCTGGGGGTGCTGAGCCTGAGGGTGTTGAGCCTGGGGGTGCTGCGTCGGAGGGTGCGGAGTCTGGAGGTGCGGAGCCTCAGGGTGCTGCTTCGTCTGGAGGTTCTGCTAGAGCTTCGCCGAGACTGTCTCCGCAGCAGTTGCGTAAGTGGATTGTTCGGCGTACGCGCCTTCGGAGTGGAGCTTCTGGAGCTGGAGGTGCTGGTGCTGCTGGAGCTGGAGGTACTAGAGTTGCTGCTGGAGCTGGTGTTACTGGATGTGCTGCGACCACTTGTCTTGGAGGTGCTCGTACCCGGGGTACTGGAGCTTCCGGGACTGGTGGTGTTGCGGGTGCTGGAGCTGGAGACCTTACGGAGTCTGGTACTACTGGCGCTGGTGGCGCTGGAGCTGGAGGAGCTGGAGTTGGTGGCCCTGGCGCAGGAGGCGCTGGAGTTGGAGGCCCTGGTGTTGGAGGTGCTGGAGATGGAGGAGCTGAGGCTGTTGACCTTGGTGGCACTGTGCGGCTGCAACCGTACTTCGTTCCCCTGCTCCTGCAGGTTCTTGGTACCCCGCCTTCTGCTGCTCTTCCTCCTCCCCTCCTGTGTCCCCCGCCTGACCAGACGCAGCCGCCGTTACATCCAACCTCTCCACTGCTTGCTCCTTCTCCTTACACTGAGCAGTCTGGCAGTCTTACAGAGCGTCGTGAGCCTGCGTCTCGTCCTGTCTCGCCTGTTCGCACTGCTCGTCGCGTTCCTCATTCGCGTCCTCCTCCTGTCCCCGGCACGCACGCTATGGCACTCCGTCCTTCCTCTGTTCCACTGCGTGTTCCTCTGCCTGCTCCTCATGCTTCCTCTCTTCTTGAGGTCCCTGACCCTGAGTCGGACCGCGCTCGTGCTGCCAGTCCCACTGTCTCTCGTCTCCTCGCCACTGCTGTCACTGACCCTTCTTTTGAGTCTGCTGCTGCGTCTGCTCTCGTTGCTGAGATGCTTGACTTTGCTGCTGCCTGTCGTCTAGACTACGCCACTGCTCTTGTTGATGAGTCTGCGTCTGCCAGTCCTCCGTCCGTCGGGGGTGAGTGTGCTCTTGGCACGGACGTCCTTGAGGACAGGCAGGAGGACTTTGAGTCTGTTGCAGCTGCTGTACCTCGTTTCGCTTCCATGCTGCTAGCCCCTGAGGGAGACCCGGATGCTCCAGACATCCCGACCCCGCGCTCTTACGCAGAGGCGATTACGGGTCCTTACTCCTCTCAGTGGCAGGCAGCCATGGATGCCGAGATGGCATCCTGGAAGTCCACAGGCACCTATGTCGACGAGGTTCCCCCACCTGAGGCGAACATAGTCGATGGCATGTGGATCTTCAGGGTGAAGCGGCTGCCGGGTTCTCCGCCTGCCTTAAAGGCGCGTTACGTTGCTAGAGGCTTCAGTCAGCGACAGGGAGTTGACTACTTCCAGACCTTCTCTCCCACCCCAAAGATGACTACTCTTCAGGTGTTGCTACACGTCGCTGCTCAGCGTGACTACGAGTTACACTCTCTGGACCTCAGCATAGCTTTCCTGCAGGGCAGCCTGCACGAGGAGATCTGGTTGCGCCGCCCACCTGGTTTCACTGAGTCTTTTGCTGCAGGTACTCAGTGGAGTCTTCGGCGGCCAGTCTACGATCTCCGTCAGGCGCCTCGCGAGTGGCACGACACACTGAGGACTACACTTGCGGCTCTTGGGTTTGCTCCTGCTACTGCTGACCCGTCGCTGTTTCTACGCACCAACACCTCACTGCCGCCGTTCTACGTCCTCGTGTACGTCGACGACCTCGTCTTTGCCACTGCTGACACTGAGGCACTAACCCTTGTGAAGTCCGAGCTGCAAAAGAGACACACCTGCAATGACCTGGGTGAACTGCGCAGCTATCTTGGCTTGCAGATCACCCGGGACAGAGCTCGGCGCACCATTACCCTGACGCAGTCACACATGGTGCACCAGGTCCTTCAGCGCTTCGGCTTCCAGTTCTCCTCGCCACAGCCCACTCCTCTGTCTACCACCCACTCGCTCTCAGCTCCACCTTCGGACGAGTCCGTAGAGCCGAGTGGTCCGTACCCAGAGCTTGTGGGTTGCCTCATGTACCTGATGACGTGCACTCGACCTGACCTCGCGTACCCTCTCAGCCTCCTGGCTCGCTACGTGGCTCCCGGCAGGCACCGAAAGGTGCACTGGGATCCTGCGAAGAGGGTACTGCTTTACTTGTGCAGTACGTCGGGCATGGGGCTTGTGCTTGGAGGACGGGGTCCAGTTGTCCTCACTGGTCACGCAGATGCTTCTTGGGTTGATGACTCAGCTACGCAGCGGTCGTCACAGGGTTACACCTTCAGCCTTGGCTCTGGCTCTGTCTCGTGGCGGTCTACCCGCTCGTCTTCGGTTCTCAGCTCTAGTTGTGAGGCTGAGATCTACGCTGGGGCCATGGCTGCACAGGAGCTATGCTGGCTCACCTACCTGCTGACTGACTTGGGAGAGCAGCCTCGTTCGCCTCCAGTTCTGTACGTAGACAACAAGACCATGATTGCCTTGTGTCAGGAGCACGGACTGGAGCACAGAAGAAAGCACATTGCTCTGCGATACTTCCTTGCTTGAGAGTTGCAGCAGCGTGGCCAGCTTCGTCTTGCGTACGTGGCCACTAGGGCCAACACTGCTGATATATTCACCAAGGCACTTCCGCCTGGTGATCATCAGCGTTTCTCTACTTTGTTAGGCCTTGTGCCTACTTTGCCTCACTTGCTTACTGTGTGACTTTGCTTGTACTGTGATCTATATATATACCTCCATGCTTGCACTTGCTAGGGTATGATCACTGTATTGTTTGTTCTCTTCTATATATAACTCTGCATGTGAACTGGCCTTGCGGCCCTTTGCTTGTGCTCGAACTGTGTGGTGACTTTGTGATCCACCCTGAGCTTGCTTTGTTTTTCTTGATTGGTCTTGTTACCACTTGTTCTCCCCCACTTTGCCTATGGGGCCTGGCTGGCAGTTTTACCACCCCACCTCGAGCCATGTCCTCCCCTCTCAGGACGTCACGTTTGACGAGTCGGTTCACTTTTACCGTCTCTTCCCCTACCGCACTGCCCCTCTCCCCCCCCGCCGCTCTTCCTTGCTCCAGGTCCCCCTCCGGTAGACCCCCTCCCCCCTCAGGGTCCTGCTCCCTCAGGTGTGTCTCAGGTAGACCCACTCCCCGGGAATGTGTCTTTCAAGGTCGCTGTAGACTCAGGTGCTGCTAGAGGTGCTGCGTCTAGGGGTGCTGAGCCTGAGAGTGCGGAGCCTGGGGATGCTGAGCCTGAGGGTGCGGAGCCTGGGGGTGCTGAGTCTGAGGGTGCGAAGTCTGGGGGTGCTGAGCCTGGGGGTGCGGAGCCTGGGGGTATTGAGCCTGAGGGTGCGGAGCCTGGGGTTACTAAGTCTGAGGGTGCAGAGTTTGGGGGTTATGAGCCTAGGGGTACTGCGTCTGCTGGAGGTCCTTCGGGTGCCTCGCCACGACAATATCCTCGGCGAGAGCCTCTCTCACTACAGCAGCTGCGCGAGTGGTTTGCTCAGCCCACACACCTTATGAGTGGAGCTGCAGGAGCAAGAGGCTCTGTTGCTGGAGGCACTGGAGCTGGAGGTGCTGGAGCTACTAGTCTTGAAGGTGCTGGAGTTACTGCTGGAGCTAGAGGAGCCGGAGGTATTGGAGCTGCTGGTCCTAGAGGTGCTCGTACTAGAGGTAATGGAGTTGCCGGGGCTGGTGGTGTTGGAGGCGCTGGAGCTGGAGACCCTGGAGCTGGAGACACTGGCGCTGGAGGCACTGGAGCTGGAGGAGCTGGAGCTGGAGGCACTGGCACTGGAGGCGCTGGAGCTGGAGGCCCTGGAGCTAGAGACGCTGGATCCGGAGGCCCTGGCGCTGATGGTGCTGGAGCTGGAGGAGCTGGAGCTGGAGACACTGACGTTGGAGGCACTGGAGCTAGAGGCTTTGGAGTTGGAGACCTTGGAGTTGGAGGTGCTGGCGTTGGGGTGCTGGAGCTGGCGGTACTGGTACTGGAGGCACTGTGCAGCGACGACCGTTTTTCGTTCCGCCCCCACTGTCGTCTCTGCCGCCACCTAGCTCGGTCCTTCGCCAGGTTCTTAGTCTCCCGTCTTCTACTGGCCTTCCTCCCAGCTTACTGAGTCCACCACCTCACCAGTCGCAGCTACAATTACAGCCAGACTCCCCACGGTCTGGTCCTTCTCCTTATGCTGAGCAGACAGACTCTTTTACCAAGCGTCGTGAGCCTGAGTCTCGTCCTGCCTCACCTATTCGCGCTGTTCGCACTGGTCGTCGTGTTCCTCGTCCGCGTCCTCCTCCTGTCCCCGTCACTCACATTATGGCACTTCGTCCTTCCTTTGTTCCACTGCAAGTTCCCCTGCCGCCTCCTCCTGAGTCCTCTCTTCCTGCCGTTCCTGACCCTGAGTCTGACTTAGCTCGTGCTGCCGGTCCTACTGTCCCTCGTCTTCTAGCCACTGTTGTCACTAACCCTTCGTTTGAGTCCACTGCTGCTTCTGCCCTAGTTGCTCAGCTCGTTGACTTTGTTGCCGCCTGTCGTCTCGACTACGCCACTAGTCTTGTTGCTGAGTCTGAGTCTGACTGTCCTCCGTTTGTCGGGGGTGAGTGTGCTCTTGGCACGGATGTCCTTGGGGACAGGCAGGAGGAATTTGAGTGTCTTGCAACTGCTGTACTTCATCTCGTGGCCATGCTGCTTGCACCTGAGGGAGACCCGGATGCACCAGACATCCCGACCCCACGCTCTTACGCATAGTCGATGGCGTGTGGATTTTTAGGGTGAAGCGGCCGCCGGGTTCTCCGCCTGTCTTCAAGGCTCGTTACGTTGCACGAGGCTTCAGTTAGTGACAAGGAGTTGACTTCTTCCAGATCTTCTCCCCTACCTCAAAGATGACCACTCTTCAGGTGTTGCTGCACGTCGCCGCTCAGCGTGACTACGAGCTTCACTCTCTTGACTTCAGCACAGCTTTCTTACAGGGCAGCCTGCACGAGGAGATCTGGCTGCGCCGCCCACCTGGCTTCACTGGGTCGTTTTATGTACGTACCCAGTGGAGCCTCCGGCGGCCAGTCTACGGTCTCTGCCACGCGCCTTGCGAGTGGCATGACACAGTTAGGACGACGTGTGCGGCTCTTGGGTTCGCTCCTTTGACTGCTGACCCGTCGCTGTTTCTACGCACCGACACTTCGTTGCTGCCGTTCTACGTCCTCGTGTACGACGACGATTTGGTCTTTGCCACTGTTGACACTGAGGCACTGGCCCTTGTGAAGTTGGAGCTGCAGAAGAGACACACCTGCACTGACTTGGGTGAGCTGCGCAGCTATCTTGGCTTGCAAATCACCCGGGACAGAGCACGGCGCACCATCACCCCGACTCAATCACACATTGTGCACCAGGTCCTTCAGCGCTTCGGCTTCCGGTTGTACTAACCCTAATTGGGTTGTACCCCTTATTGGCTACCCCACTACAACCTACACAATGTAAGCACTATATAAGTTTGATACACTCCCATGGGCAAAGTGGGGGAGAACAAGTGGTCATACCCTAGCAAGTGTAGGCATGTAGGTATATATATAGATCACAGCTCAAGCAAAGTCACGCAGTGAGCAAGTGAGGAAAAGTAGGCACAAGGCCTAAAACAGTACAAAAATGATGATGATCACTAGACTGAAGTGCCTTCGTGAATATATCAGCAGTGTTGGCCCGAGTGGCCACGTAAGCAAGACGAAGCTGACCATGCTGCTGCAACTCTCGAGCAAGGAAGTAACGCAGAGCGATGTGCCTCGTTCTGTGCTCCAGTTTGTGCTCCTGACACATGGCAATCATGGCCTTGTTGTCTACGTACAGAACTGTTGAAGAACGAGGCCGCTCTCCCAAGTCGGTCAACAGGTAGGTGAGCCAGCGTAACTCCTGTGCAGCCATGGCCCCTGCGTAGATCTCAGCCTCTCAACTGGAAGTGAGAACAGAAGAGGAGCGGGTAGACCGCCAAGAAACAGAGCCGGAGCCAAGGCTGAAAGTTTTTCCCTGTGACGACCGCTGTGTAGCCAAGTTGTCAACCCAAGAAGCGTCTGCGTGTCCAGTGAGGACAACTATACCCCGTCCTCCAAGCACGAGCCCCATGCCCGACGTACTGCACAAGTAGCGCAACACCCTCTTAGCGGCCTCCCAATGCTTTGGTCGGTGTCTCTCGGGCACAACGTAGCGTGCCAGGATGCTAAGAGGGTAGGCAAGGTCAGGTCGAGTGCAGGTCATCAGGTGCATGAGGCAGCCCACAAGCTCTGGATATGGGCCACTCGGCTCTACGGACTCGTCCGAAGGTGGAGCTGAGAGCGAGTGACCAGTATGCAGAGGAGTGGACTGTGGCGAGAACTTTTTGCTCAATCCAATCATTCTTGTTTTGTAGTTTTGACACTCGCGACCCAACCTTATGGTTCGGTTGGTAACCCGCGCTCTGGTCCTCCGCCTCGACAATACCCAACCTCGGCACTAGGCCTGTAGCGCACCCCATTTTCTCGCGTTACCGTTATCACGCTAGTTTTGCTAGATATTATTCGCTCATGCCTTCGCTCAATGCACTGCTTTGCTTCGATAGTGCAATTTTCGTTCGCTTTGCACTCGTAACACTTGGTTATCATAACCTACTATCTCTTCTCGGACCGCACCCATGCCTTTGCTTCCTCACAATCCCTATTTTTGGAGGGGGTAGACGTCTCTCAGGGACCAAGCACCGCTGTTCGTGTGCCTTCTCGTAAGCACACCCAGCCACGACTGAGGCTCTTGCTGAGCTCGCTCGACACACCTACCATTGCTGAATTCAATCTCGCGACATTGACGCAGGAGCGCCTCGACCAACTCGTGCGCCAACTTGAGGAATCGGTGCTCAAAATCGTGATGCTCATGGCAGAACGCGACTCTGCCTGACAGCAATCAACGGGGAATGCACCAGCACCAGCACCCGCAAATGCATCTGCACAATCGGAAGAGTCGATTATCATTTCATCCGGCACACCGTCGCAACACGATAGCTCTGGGACAGCTCTCGGGCGCAGCTAGTGACGGCACCGCCCAATCCATGCTGGGCATGGAGAGAACCAGGACCACACCACGCGTGAATGCACCTCGGGAGGCTTGTCGTCACATCGGATTTACAGCATCAGCCGAAAACGTGTTTTTCTACACAAACTACGTCACGTCGGATGCAATGAAGATCCGGTACGCCGTATCATTGTTGCGGGGCGAGTCATTGTGACATCGCCGCGTTCTTACGAGCCACTGTCGCAAGTGGAAGGGCCCGTGGGTCCAATCGTCACGTGTATTTCGTTCTGCAAAACCGCCCAACATAGCACGCGGGACGCGTGGTGTGCAGGGCTTCGGACGTGCTTCGAGCCGATCGCGCCTTTGATTTCGGCACGCTAGCGGTACTCTCGCGCTGAGTGAAAAGTCGGCAACATGCACGAGGCAGAGTGGGTGGACCGTTACGTTGCTGGACTGAAGCCGGACATCTCGCACGAAATTCTGCTTCATGGAATTTCTAATTTCGACGAAATCCTAGCGCTCGCCGAGAAGATCGATATTTTGTGCCGTCCGAGACCGGGGTCCTACTACGGACATCGTCCTTGGGGACCGATCGAGCAAGCCACTGTACATGCCGTCGCGGCGAACGCAGCTGCTGCACCATTTAAGGGGCGCTGCTTTGCTTGCAACAGGTCGGGCCATCATAAGAGTGAATACCCAGAGGAGCTAAGACGCCGCGGAGCAAAGCAGGGGAGGGAGTCTGGGAGGCATGGAAACGCCAACAGTCAGTAGAGTATGGGCCCACTGCTGACGAGACTCACTGCTCGCCCAACCTCACTGACCCTCACCGAGTCACAGTACCAATTCACGCAATCGACCGGGCTCGGCTGAATAAGGAGGGTACAGCGACAGATTGCCCAATACTAATTTGCGGGAAGATACAGGGGGTAGCAATGAAGTTTTTTATCGACGGAGGAGCAAGTCACTGCTCAGTTAATACCGCGACCGCACGGAAACTGCAACTGACACTTAGCCGCTGCTTACCGGAGATTGAAGCACGCTTAGTTGACGGCACGCCACTGGCTATACAAGAGAAAGTGGAAAGAGTGAAGGTCCACTGCGAAGGGGAATTTTGGGTTTACACACAAAATGCTCGCGACGACGCTGGATGGGCACGACATTTTACTGGGACATGATTGGCTGCGACGCTACAACCTACGAATTGACTGGACGACAGGCAGCTGCACTGTGCGAAATGGTGGTAATTGGGTCGAGCTACCTCGCTTGCAGTCACAGTCTTCAACGGTCCACGTCAACGCAATAACGATGAAACGGGGTGTCGCCGCTGGAGCTGACGTGTACGCAGTGGAGATCAAGTTAGTAGGAGAAGCAGAGAAGTCGAGTGATTTCCAGAAACTGCTGGCAGCCGTACCGCCCGAACTACAGGAATGACTGAAACTGTGACTGGGGATTTTCCCACATGATTTACCGGAGGGACTGCCACCTCACCGAGCACATGACCATGTCAAAAGAATGAACGAGAATGAATGAACAAGCAAAGAGTTGGGTACAAGTACTAACCCTAATTGGGTTGTACCCCTTGTGGGCTACCCCACTACAGCCAACATAATGTAAGCTATATATGAGTTTGACACACCCCCATAGGCAAAGTGGGGGAGAACAAGTGGTCACAAGACCAGTCAAGAAAAGCAAAGCAAGCTCAGGGTGGACCACAAAGTCACCACACAGTCCGAGCACAAGCTAAGGGCCACAAGGCCAGTTCACATGCAGAGTTATATCAAAGAGAACAAACAATACAGTGATCATACCCTAGCAAGTGCAAGCATGCAGGTATATATATAGATCACAGTACAAGCAAAGTCACGCAGTAAGCAAGTGAGGCAAAGTAGGCACAAGGCCTAACACAATAGAGAAGCGCTGATGATCACCAGGCGGAAGTGCCTCAGTGAATATATCAACAGTGTTGGCCCTAGTGGCCACGTACGCAAGACCAAGCTGGCCACGGTGCTGCAACTCTCGAGCAAGGAAGTATCGCAGAGCGATGTGCTTCATTCTGTACTCCAGTCTATGCTCTTGACACAAGGCAATCATGGCCTTGTTGTCTACGTACAAAACTGGAGGCGAACGAGGCTGCTCTCCCAAGTCAGACAGTAGGTAGGTGAGCCAGCGTAGCTCCTGTGCAGCCATGGCCCCGGCGCAGATCTCAGCCTCACAACTGGAGCTGAGAACCGAAGACGAGCAGGTAGACCGCCAGGAAACAGAGCCAGAGCCAAGGCTGAAGGTGTAACCCTGTGACGACCGCTGCGTAGCTAAGTCGTCAACCTAGGAGGCGTCTGCGTGACCGGTGAGGACAACTGGAGCCCGACGTACTGCACAAGTAACGCAGTACCCTCTTTGCAGCATCCCACTGCACCTTTTGGTGCCTACCAGGAGCCACGTAGCGAGCCAGGAGGCTAAGAGGGTACGCGAGGTCAGGTCGTGTGCACGTCATCGGGTACATGAGGCAACCCACAAGCTCTGGGTACGGACCACTCAGCTCTACGGACTCGTCCGAAGGTGGAGCTGAGAGCGAGTGGGTGGTAGACAGAGGAGTGGGCTGTGGCGAGGAGAACTGGAAGCCGAAGCGCCGAAGGACCTGGTGCACCATGTGTGACTGAGTCAGGGTAATGGTGCGTCGAGCTCTGTCCCGGGTGATCTGCAAGCCAAGATAGCTGCGCAGTTCACCCAGGTCAGTGCAAGTGTGTCTCTTCTGCAACTCCGACTTCACAAGGGTCAGTGCCTCAGTGTCACCAGTGGTCAAGACGAGGTCGTCGACGTACACTAGGACGTGGAACGGTAGCACCGAGGTGTCGGTGCGTAGAAACAGCGATGGGTCAGCAGTAGAAGGAGCAAACCCAAGAGCCGCAAGTGTAGTCCTCAGTGTGTCGTGCCACTTGCGAGGCGCCTGGCGGAGACCGTAGACTGGCCGCCGGAGGCTCCACTGGGTACCTGCAGGAAACGACCCAGTGAAGCCAGGAGGGCGGCGCAGCCAGATCTCCTCGTGCAGGCTGCCCTGCAGGAAAGCTGTGCTAAAGTCCAGAGAGTGCAACTCCTAGTCACGCAGAGCAGAGACGTGCAGCAACACCCGAAGATTAGTCATCTTCGGGGTGGGGGAGGTCTGGAAGTAGTCAACCCCCTGTCGCTAACTGAAGCCTCGAGCAACGTAACGCGCCTTGAAGGCAGGCGGAGAACCCGGCGGCCGCTTCACCCTAAAAATCCACATGCCATCGACTATGTTCGCCCCAGGTGGGGGAACCTCGTCGACGTAGGTGCCTGTGGACTTCCAGGATGCCATCTCGGCATCCATGGCTGCCTGCCACTGAGAGGAGTAAGGAACCGTAATCGCCTCTGCGTAAGAGCGCGGGGTCGGGATGTCTGGTGCATCTGGGTCTCCCTCAGGGGCAAACAGCATGGAAGCGAAACGAGGTACAGCACCTGCAAGACACTCAAAGTCCTCCTGCCTGTCCTCAAAGACGTCCGTGCCAAGAGCAGACTCACCCTCGACGGACGAAGGAGTGGCAGACTCAGACTCAGCCACAACAGCAGTGGCGTAGTCCACACGACAGGCAGCAGCAAAGTCAAGCAGCCCAGCAACGAGGGCAGACGCAGCAGCAGACTCAAAGGAAGGGTCAGTGACAGTAGTGGCGAGGAGACGAGAGACAGCGGGACTGGTAGCACGAGCAAGGTCAAACTCAAGGTCAGGGACCTCAGGAAGAGAGGACTCAGGAGGAGCAGGCAGAGGAACACGCAGCCGAATAGAGGAAGGACGGAGTGCCATAGCGTGCGTGCCGGGGACAGGAGGAGGACGCGAACGAGGACTGCGACGAGCAGGGCGAACAGGAGAGACAGGACGAGACGCAGGCTCACGACGCTCTGTAAGACCACCGGAGTGCTCAGTGTAAGGAGAAGGAGCAGGCAGTGGGGAGGCCGGCGGTAACGGCAGCTGCGACTGGTTAGGCGGTGGACACAAGAGGGGAGGAGTAAGGCTAGTAGAAGATAGGACACAAAGAACCTGCTGAAGCAGGGGAACAAAGTACGGTTGCGGCCGCACAGTGCCTCCAGGGTCAACAGCTCCAGCACCTCCAGCTCCTGCGCCTCCTGCGTCAATGCCTCCAACTCCAGTGCATCCAGCGCCAGTGCCTCCAACTCCAGCTCCTCCAGCTCCAGCGCCTCCAGCGCCAATGCCACCAGCTCCAGCTACTCCAGCTCCAGCGCCACCAGCGCCTGAGCCTCCAGCTCCAGCAGCTCCAAGCTCCGTAGGGTCCCCAGCTCCAGCGCCCCCAACACCACCAGTCCCGACAGCTCCAGTACCCCTTGTACGAGCACCTCCAGGACCAGCAGCTGCAGTACCTCCAGTACCATCAGCTCCAGCACCTCCAGCTCCAGCGTCTCCAGCGCCTCCAGCTCCGGTAGCTCCACTCCGAAGGCATGCTCGCTGAACAAGCCACTCACGCAGCTGATGCGGAGACAGTCTCGGCGAAGCATCAGCAGGACCTCCAGACGAAGAAGCACCCTGAGGCTAAGCACCCCCAGACTCCGCACCCCCCGACTCAGCACCCCCAGGCTCAACACCCTCAGGCTCAGCACCCCTAGGCTCCTCACCCCCAGGCTCAGCACCCCCAGACCCAGCACCCTCAGACTTCGCACCCCCCGGCTCCGCACCCCCAGACGCAGCACCCCTAGACGCAGCACCTCGAGCAGCACCTGAGCCGACAGCTACCTCAATAGGCGCAGGACCAGGGAGAGGGTCTACCTGAGACACACCTGAGGGAGCAGGACCCTGGGGCGGGAGGGGGTCAACCGGAGGGGGACCGGGAGCAAGGAAAAGCGGCGGGGGCGGGGGAGGGGCAGAGCGGTAGGGGAAGAGACGGTAAAAGGGAACCGACTCGTCAAACATGACGTCCTGAGAAGGGAAGACACGGCGCGAGGTGGGGTGGTAAAACTCCCAGCCAGGCACGTCAGGGACAAAGCCAAGGAAGACGCAGGGGATAGCACGGGCGGAGAGCTTGTCCGCGGACGTATCGCGAACAAAGGCACGAGAGCCCCAGACCCGGAACACCGACGCATCGCCAACCTGCCCCGTCCAACGCAGTGTGGGCGAGGTCTCCGGCAAGGAGACACGGGGCCAGAGGTTGAGCTGATGCGCAGCGTACCGGACCGCAAGCGGCCACAGAAAATGGGGAGCAGCCGCATGGATCATGGAGGTACGAGCGACCTCCATGACTAATCCAATGCGACGCTCAGCAATCCCATTCTTGTTTGGAGAGGCCGGAAGCGTGAACGACTAGGTGATGCCCTCCCCACGACAAAAGTCCCGCAAGAGGTCGGAAGAGAACTCACCACCTCTGTCAAATGCAGACGCAGGACAGGAAAGTCCTGGCCGAAGCGCTCGTGGAGCTGGAGACGGACAGCGCGGATCGAAGGGATCAGAACGTCAGGGACCTCACCCTTGCTGTGCAAAGGGAAGACTGTGGTGTAACGCGTGTAGTCGTCAACAACCAGCAAAAAGTAGCGCTTGCGACCCCGTCCACTAACGCAGGCGGGGCCCCACACGTCCATGTGGAGAGTCTGCAGGGGAGCAGACGTCGGGGGAAATGAGGAGCTGTGAGGAGTGGCGCGCTGCCGCACCTCAACGCAAGGAAGGCAGGGCGGAGCAGGCGAGGGCAGGAGGGGAGGCAGAGACCTGGGAAGACCAGACACAAGGAGACGGGAGTGCATGCCACGCAGGCGTGGCAGGGAGGGGTGACCAAGGCGGTGGTGCCAGAGAAGAGTCTGGTGCGACAGGAGGCGACACGAGCAAGGGGGTGCTACCGGACCTGACGCAGACACCTGGGCAGACGCAGCTACCTGAGGAGACTCGGTAGCGAGTGTGTACAGACTCGACCCTGGCCGACGAGTGAATGTGGCCAGGTGACGGCCCGTCCGTGTACACGTGTAGATCGACACCCGCTGACCCCCAGGAGTTGTGGTAGTGACCATCGAATCCTGGAGGGCAGCTGTACTCACCAAGTTCGTAGAGAACGAGGGGAGGTGAAGACCTGACAGTGAGCCGGACGGAACCGCGAGACACGGGAGGACAGTGGAGGAGCGGGCAACGACTGGGCCCCCAGAGGGGTCAGCCAGTCGGACCGGGACAGGTGCAGCGAGAGGAGTGAGGGTGGTGCTGTCACGAAAGAAACAGCGTGAGGCACTTGAGTCCAGCGTGAAGGTGTGCAAGGCCTCAGCAGGCGCAGTAGCAGGGAGAGTACCAGACTCACTAGCACCTAGAGCAGCAGCGGCTATACCTGGGTCAGGTGGCACACACCGGTAACAGTCACCCTCAGCACTAACAGACAAAGCATACATAGCAGAAAGAGTAGCATCAAAGTCTAGGTCAAAGATAGCAACTCCAGACCTAAGCAGATCTACCCAGCGAGGGCGCTCGACGTCGTCACCAAACTCTGCACGCCAAGCGTCGTCGAGGCGGGAGAAGCAACGGTGCTGAGTGTGATGCCTCCCGCATGTCTGACCAGCACGGTCACCCGTGCGAATGACATACGGGCAGCTATCACTGCCCCCAGACGTCGCACGCTGAAACAACCACTCACGAAGCTGCTGGGGCGACTGGGTCTCGCTCTGACGCTGCTGCTGCTGCCGCTGGCCACCTCCAGAACCTCCACGCCGAGCTCCAGTCCTACCGCCACCAGTCCCACCGCCGCCACCACCTCCACTACCTCCACCACCTCCACTGCTGCCCCCACCACCACTCCCGCTACCACCTCCACCACCCCTGCCCCCCTTGCCCTTGCTGCTGCAGCGCTTCGCACTAGCAAAAGCAGCCCCGATGTCCTCAGGAACAGAGACGTCTGCTGCAACAGCAGAGGCATAGGAGGGGGCAAGGGGGGAGGTGGAACACCCCTCAAAGAAGGGCGGGCGCGGAGTGCCATGAGCAGCACCTACAGCAACTGCACTAGTCTCAGCTGCGAGGAGGTTCTGCTCGAGTAGGTCAACAGTGAGGGAGGTGGGGTCAAGGGAGAGAAAGTGGTCCCTGACAGAGCAAAGAGAGTCAGGAAGGCGAGTGACTATGAAGTAGAGGGTGATGAACATTGAGGGCTGGTTCCTGTCAAGCAACTCAGCAGGGACGGTAGCGCGGTAGCGAGCGTCACTAGTGCGCATGTGGGAAACAAGGTCCTCTACCGTGGCAAAGGCTGACAGCTCGGGGAACAGGTAGGGCAGAAGCAGGCGGCCTAGAGCAGCAGTGGCAGGGGAGGAGTAGCGAGCGAGTACAGCGTCGTACAGCGCTTGTGCTGTCCTGTGTTGTCAGAAGTGAGCGCATTCGGCTAACGGCAGGTGGTTGCGAATGGCCAAGCGGGCAGCAGCGTCGTGAGTAAGCCACTGTGAGCGAGTCGCACTGTCAGCTGTGGCGGGAGGGGCAGTAGCGGTGCCTGATGCGAGGTCAAACAGCGAAACACTGTCCTTAGAATCGCTCAGTACGTACAGCTGCAGATCATCGAGCCACGTGTCAAACTGAATCGGTCTGCCCTCATGATCGAATGCGAGAACTCGTAGCGAAGCCATAGTGGCGCAGCACGCAGGAGCAGCAGGAGCAGTAGCAGCAGTAGCAGCAGCAGTAGCAGTAGTAGTAGCAGCAATAGCAGCAGTAGCAGTAGCAGCAGGAGCAGCAGCAGCAACAGTAGCAGCAGTAGTAGCAGTAGCAGCAGCAAGGGCCACGGGGCCTGGGGCCTAGGGGCGTCGGGCCGCGGGGCCAGGAACAAAGGGGCCGAGGGGCCGGGGGCCTAAGGGCGACGGGCCGGGGCGCGCGTGCTAGAGTCGGCGGGGCCTGGCGCGAGGGCTAGGGGCGACAGGGCCTGGCGCGCGGGCTAGGGTCGACGGGGCCGGGGCGCGGGGGGTAGGGTCGACGGTGCCGGGGCGCGCGGGCTAGTGGTCAACGGGGCCGGGGCGCTAGGGCTAGGGGCGTCGGGGCCGGGGCGCTCGGGCTAGGGTCGACGGGGCTGGGGCGCTCGGGCTGGGGTCGACGGGGCCAGGCGCGAGGGCTAGGGGCGACGGGGCCGAGCGCGCGGGCTAGGGTCGACGGAGCCGGGGCGCGCGGGCTAGGGGTCGACGGGGCCGAGCGCGCGGGCTAGGGGTCGACGGGGCCGGGCGCGCGGGCTAGGGGTCGACGGGGCCGGGCGCGCGGGCTAGGGGTGGACGGGCCGGGGCGCGCGGGCTAGGGGTGGACGGGCCGTGGCGCGCGGGCTAGGGGTCGACGGGCCGGGGCGCGCGGGCTAGGGGTCGACGGGGCCGGGCGCGCGGGCTAGGGGTCGACGGGGCCGGGCGCGCGGGCTAGGGTTCGCCGGGCCGGGGCGCGCGGGCTAGGGCCTACGGGCTGGGCTAGGAGCGACGGGCCTAGGGGCGACGTGCTAAGGGGCGACACGAGGGTCGCTAGGAGCAGTGCAGTGGTGGGCCCAAGGAAAAACAAAAACGGTCCTAGCGGAGGACCTGCTCTGAAACCATGTCAAAAGAATGAACGAGAATGAATGAACTAGCAAAGAGTTGGGTACAAGTACTAACCCTAATTGGGTTGTACCCCTTGTGGGCTATACCCCACTACAGCCTACACAATGTAAGCTATATATGAGTTTGACAGACCACCGAATAGAGTTAGAATCGGGGGCACAGCCAACCATACAGCGACAGTTTTGACTGACACAGCCCGAACCTGACGAACTGAGGAAGCAACTAGATTACCTACTGGAGAACAAAAATGTTTGGCCGAGTTCGTCCCCGTTCGCCGCGCCGATACTGTTCACAGCGAAAAAAGACGGAGGGTTTCGCATGTGCATCGATTACCGCGCACTGAACAAGGTTATAGTCAAATCACGATACCCCGTCCCCGCGCCGACGAACTGATAGATCAATTGCGAACAGCACGGGTATTATCGAAAATCGACCTGCGGGGAGGTTACCACCAGATTAGAGTCGAACCATCAGACTGCAACAAGAAAGCTTTTAGGACTAGATACGGGCCGTTCGGTTACACCGTGATGCCACTCGGGCTGACCAACGCACCGGCGACATTTCAGATGGCCATGAACGAGGCGTTTAGGCCACTTTTAGACAAGTGTGCGATAGTTTACCTCGACGACATCCTGGTCTACAGTCGCGACAAGCAGAAGTATCTAGCAGATCTGGAAGCAGTATCTAAAATTTTAAATGAGCATCGACTACTGACCAAAGGTTTTGAGCGCGAGTTCTTTCAAGACAGGTTAGAATTTATGGGGAACGTTATTTCGGAGGCTAGAGTTGAGATCGACCATACGAAATTAGACACGGTGAAAGCGTGGCACCCCCCGACGAATATCACGGAGTTGCAGCGTTTTTTAGGGTTTGTTAATAATGTGTGTCGGTTTGCCCCCGACATGGCACGGTTAACTGCCCCACTGATAGGTTTGCTGCGGAAGGGGGTCGCTTTTACGTGGGGGGAGAAAGAGCATGTTGCCTTCTCTGCCCTGAAAAATGTTCTATGTTCACCGTCTGTACTGTGCATCGCCGACCCACACCGCCCATTCGAAGTGGTTACAAATGCAAGCGAAATCACCATCGGAGCCGTACTGCTACAGGATTTCGGAAACGGCTTACAACCCATCGCATACAAGTCACGAAAAATGCATCCGCTCGAGAAAAAATACCAGATACACAACCGCGAAATGCTCATGATCGTGCACGCGTTCAAAGTCTGGCGCTATTACTTGACTGGCGCAGACGTGACAGTACGGACAGACCATAAATCACTACAGTACCTCCGCGCACAGCCCCACCTCAACCAACGACAGGTCCGTTGGCTCGATTTCCTTGAGTCCAACTTCCACTATACAGTCACCTACAAAAAAGGAGCCTCGAATATCGCCGACGCACTAACCCGCCCCAGTGCCCAGATACACGCCATACTACTCGCCCAGACCAGCCCACTACTTACATGACTATTTACCGATGGCTATCAAACAGACCCATTCTTCACCGGAGGAAATTCGCAGCAGTTTGCGGCAGCAAAAGGGGTTTATTACGAAATATTCGGCACCAACCGCATCTAGGTACCGGGCTACACCTTACTACGGGAATTATTGCTATAGGAGGCACATGACGGAGTTACCTCATGACATTTTGGAGTCGAAAAAACACGGCAGCAGTTGCAGCGATATTACTACTGGCCCGAGATGCTGACCGACGTACAGCGACACGTGGCATCATGTCCCACATGCCAGCTCATGAAGTCGTCACGACAGCGACCGGCAGGACAGTTGCAGGCGATACCACCCCCAGAGCGTGCTTGGCAGCACGTGACGATGGACTTCGTCATGGGCTTACCGGCCGGAGCAAGTGGGAATGACGCGATCCTAGTCGTCGTCGATCGGCTGACGAAGATGGCTCATTTCGCAGCCTGCAAGAAATCAATCACAGCCGAAGAAACAGCCCGACTCTTCATCTCCACCGTCGTTCGACTCCACTGGATACCAGCAGCAATCATCAACGATCGCGACACAAAATTCACCAGCTTCTTCTGGAGGAACCTGTGGCAGCAGTTCGGCACGCGACTACTGTTCGGCTCATCATACCATCCCGAAACCGACGGACAGACAGAACGGACAAATTAAACCATGGAGCAGTTAATTCGAGCCACGTGTGACGACCCGGCGACATGGGAACAACAGCTGCCACTCATCGAATTCGCATAACAACTCCACGTCAGCCACGACACAACAATCACCCTTCTACCTCAACTACAAACAAAATCCAACAATGCCCATGACCCGAACCCTGACAACCCAGTACCACGCGCACAACAGTTCGCATAACCTTTACGGGCAACCCAGACCCGAACAGCAGACGCACTGAAAAAATCCAACATCATCGCTAAACGCAACGCCGATCGCCCCGCCGCCCCATCAATTACCAACCCGACGACCTCGTGTTACTCGGCACCCAAATCCTCTGCCTACCCATTACTCTGAAACTCCGCCCACGATATTGCGGGCCATTCTGAATTAGTCATATGATCACACCCGTCACCGCCCACCTCCTCCTCCCTGATGACTGGTACGTCAGCCCGTCATTTTACGTCAGCCTACTCCGCCCATACGACCCATCCACCAGCCAACTGCCCCGCAACCGCCCAACCAACATGACACGACCGCCAACAGAGCCAGTCATCACACCTGAGAAAATCTTGAGCCACCAAGTTCGTGACCCACGTGGAGCTCGCAGGATCGAGTTCCTGATTCGCTGGAAGGACTGCACGCCCACCGAGGACAACTGGGTGCCCCTGGATAGAATTGAAAATCACCCCGTCCTCATTGAGTATCTCTGCAGCCGAAATTTTCGGGATGTACATGCACTCTCATAAGGAGGGCCTCCGAAAACTCCTTTTCCTTACTTCGCGCCCCTGCTTATCGTGTACATTAATGTTCCCGCCAATAGCACCTAACAGTAAAACATTACCCACTCACGACACTCACCTCGACCATTG
The DNA here is from genome assembly GCA_947471745.1 of Closterium sp. Naga37s-1. Taxonomy (NCBI): domain Eukaryota; kingdom Viridiplantae; phylum Streptophyta; class Zygnematophyceae; order Desmidiales; family Closteriaceae; genus Closterium; species Closterium sp. Naga37s-1. The sequence continues at coordinate 1,525,621 of CANJKZ010001144.1, forward strand.
TTCCCGCCACTGTACAACTCGCGACCCAACCTCACGGTTCGGTTGGTAACCCGCGCTCCGGTCCTCCGCCTCGACAATACCCAACCTCTGCGCTAGGCCCGTAGCGCACCCCATTTTCTCCCGTTACTGTTACCATGCCAGCTTCGCTATATATTCTTCGCTCATGCCTTCACTCAATGCACTATTTTGCTTCGATAGTGCAATTTTTGTTCGCTCGCTCAATTGCACAATTGCACTCGTAAAAGTATCTAAACCGCTTGCCCGGCGTATTCAGAACTGTACCAGACTGTACCCAGGTTTCCCGCCTACCACCCGACCTCGTTGGCTGGGAACTCTAACATGGCCAAGATGGCATGCAACTGAAGGGAAGTTATTTAGTCGTGGGCGCAGGTCGAGCGGATTTGCCAGAGGAAAAAGGCAGGTCGAGCTCGTCTGGTCGAGCTCGCCTAGACCCACGCGGAAGCGGCGCAAGCTTGCGCCGAGCAAGTCAACCCCCACCGCCCCACGGGCTAGGCTCGGCCTGCCCGTGAACCAGTTCTCTGGCCGAACAGATTCGTGCGTGAAGTGTAGCTGGCGAGGCACGTGCTCTCGCCAGCGTCAAGGTGCAGCCATCAAATTGACGTGCACCTTTTGCGCAAACGGTTGCGACGTGATCTGCGCGACCATGTCGCAACCAGTTTGCGAAAACTTCGGTATCGAGAATCTCGATACTGAGGTTCGTGTTTGAAATATGTTTAGGGTGAAATTTGTTTATCTGCACACCGGTTAATTCTCTACAAGTCCAACCGTCGGTATAATAGATTGTTTCAAGCACAATGGCAACCGGAATCTAAAAAACGTGGAACAGTTTAGGTACCACTAGAAAACAAAAATTTGGTTGATTTTTCGTTCGCGACATAGTGCTTTTACTAGTTTCGTAGAAGCTGCAAATCCAATATAAGATTGTGTCAGAATGTTTTAGTGCTTACATTTTTGTAGGCTATAGTGGGGTAGTCCATAAAAGGTACAACCCAATTAGGGTTAGTACTTGTACCCAACTTCTGTTCAATGCATTCATTCTCGTTCGTTAGTTTGACATGGTTTCAGAGCAGGTCCTTCGTTAGGACCGTTTTTTTTTTTTTGCCCACCACAGCGCTGCCCCACTAGCCGCCCTGCTGGCTCACGCTCCGCCCCTAGCGACCCTCGTGCCGCTCCTGCTGCCCCGCGCGCCGCCCTCGTGCGGCCTGCCCCGTCGACCCTAGGCCCTGCGGCCCTGTCGACCCTAGGCCCCGTCCCGCCCCATCGACCCTAGGCCCGCGCGCCCCGTCGACCCTAGGCCCCGGCCCGCCTTGTTAACCCTAGGCCCCGGCGCCCCGTCGAACTTAGGCCTCGGCCCCCGTCGACCCTAGGCCCCCGCCCCCGTCGACCCTAGGCCCCTGGCCCGCCCCGTTGAACCTAGGCCCCGGCGCCCCGCCCCATTGACCCTAGGCCCCGACGCCCCGTCGACCTTAGGCCCTCGCCCCTGTCGACCCTAGGCCCGCGCGCCCGGTCGACCCTAGGCCCCTGGCCCGCCCCGTCGACCCTAGGCCCCGTCGCCCCGCCCCGTCGACCCTGGGCCCCGCGCGCCTGGTCGACCCTAGGCCCCGGCGCCCCGTCGACCCTAAGCCCCTGGCCCGCCCCGTCGACCCTAGGCCCCGGCCCGCCCTGTCGATCCTAGGCCCAGACGCGCCCCGTCGACCCTAGGCCCAGGCCCGCCCGTCGACTCAAGCCCGGCCCGCACGTCGACCCTAGGCCCGGCCCGCCCTTCGCCCCTAGGCCCCGGCCCACCCGTCGACCCCAGGCCTCGCGCACCGCCCTTTCCAGCCCGCCCCTCGCCCCTGCAGCCCGCGAGCCGCCCTTGCAGCCCCGCGCGCCACCCCTGGTGGCCCTCTAGCCGCCCCTACTGCTCTGCTAGCCGCCCCTTGCGGCCCTCTCACTGCCTCTTGCATCTCACTTGCCGCCCCTTGCTGCTGCCTGCCCTGTGCCCTGCGCTGCCAGCCTTCTGCCCGCTCTGCGTGCTGCGCCGCTATGGCTTCTCTCCGCGTTCTCGCGTTCGATCATGAGGACCGCCCTATCCAGTTTGACACGTGGCTCGACGACCTGCAGCTGTACCTACTGAGCGACTCTAGGGACAGCTTTTCGTTGTTTCACCACACGTCTGGCGCCGCTCCCGCCCCTTCCGCCACAGCTGACAGTAAGACTCACTCACAGTGGCTTACTCGTGACGTTGCTGCTCGCTTAGCCATTCGCAACCACTTGCCTCTGGCCGAATGCGCTCACTTCGGATAGCACAGGACAGCACAGGCACTGTACGACGCTGTAGTCGCCCGTTACTCCTCGCCTGCCACTGCTGCTCTATGCCGTCTTCTACTGCCCTACCTGTTTCCCGAGCTGTCCGCCTTTGCCACAGTAGAGGACCTGGTTTCCCACCTTCGCACTAGCGACGCTCGCTACCGCGCTGCCGCCCCAGCTGAGTTCATTGACAGGAACCAGCCACCGATGTTCATCACTCTCTACTTTATAGTCACCCGCCTCCCTGACTCTCTTCGCTCTGTCAGGGACCACTTTCTCTCACTTGACCCCACATTCCTCACTGTTGACCTACTCGAGCAGCACCTCCTTGCAGCTGAGACTAGTGTAGTCGCTGTAGGTGCTGCTCGTGGCACTCCGCGCACGCCCTTCTTTGAGGGGTGCCCCCCCTCCCCCCTTGCCCCCTCCTACGCCTCTGCTGCTGCTGTTGACGTACTTGGTGCTGAGGACGTCGGGGCTGCTTCTTCTAGTGCGAAGCGCCGCAGCAGCAAGGGCAAGGGTGGCAGGGGTGGTGGCGGTGGCAGCGAGGGTGGTGGTGGGGGCAGCAGTGGAGGTGGTGGAGGCAGTGGAGGTGGTGGCGGTAGTGGGAGTGGTGGCGAGAGTGGGGGCTTTGGTGGAGGCGGTGGTGGCAGCGGTTGGGGTGGCGGCAGTGGGAGTGGTAGCGGTAGGGCTGGAGCTACTCAGCATGGAGGTTCGGGAGGTGGCCAGAGGCAGCAGCAGCAGCGTCGGAGCGACACCCCGTCGCCCCAGCAGCTTCGTGAGTGGTTTTCTCAGCGTGGGGCGAATGGGGGTTGTGGTAGCTGCCCGTATGTCATTCGTACACGTGACCGTGCTAGTCAGACATGCGAGAAGCCTCACACTCAGCACCGCTGCTTCTCCCGCCTCGACGATGCTTGGCGCGCAAAGATTGGTGATGAGGCCGAGCGCCCCCGCTGGGCAGAGCTGCTTAGGTCTGGAGTTGCTATCTTTGACCTAGACTATGATGCTATCCTTGCTGCTATGTATGCTTTGTCTGTCAGTGCTGAGGGTGACAGTTACCTGTGTGTGCCGCTTGACCCAGGTACAGAGGCTGCTGCTCTAGGTGCTAGTGAGTCTGATCTCCCTGGTACTGCGCATGCTGAGGCCTTGCACACCTTTACACTTGACTCAGGTGCCTCACGCTGTTTCTTTCGCGACAGCACCACCCTCACTCCTCTCTCCGCACCTGTACCGGTCAGGCTAGCTGACCCCTCTGGGGGCCCACTCCTTGTCCATTCCTCCATTGTTCTCCCGTGTCCGGCAGTTCCGTCTAGCTCTCTGTCAGGCCTTCACCTCCCCTCGTTGTCTACGAACTTGGTGAGTACCGCTGCCCTTCAGGACGCGATGGTCACTACCACCACTCATGGGGGTCAGCGTGTGTCGATCTCCACGTGTACACGGACGGGCCGCCACCTGGCCACGTTCACTCGTCGGCCTGGGTCGAGTCCGTACACACTTACTACTGAGCCTCCTCAGGTAGCTGCGTCTGCCCAGGTGTCCGCGTCAGGTTCGGTAGCACCCCCTTGCTCGTGTCGCCTCCTGTCGCACCAGACTCTCCTGTGGCACCACCGCCTTGGTCACCCCTCCCTGCCACACCTTCGTGGCATGCACTCCCGCCTCCTTGTCTCTGGTCTTCCAAGGTCTCTGCCTCCCCTCCCGCCCTCGCCTGCCCCGCCGTGCCTTCCTTGTGTCGAGGGGCGGCAGCGCGCCGCTCCTCACTCCTCCTCGTTTCCCCCGACGACTACTCCCCTGCAGACTCTCCACATGGACATGTGGGGCCTAGCCCGCATCAGTAGACAGGGCCGCGAGCGCTACTTTCTGCTGGTTGTTGACGACTACACGCGTTACACCACGTTCTTCCCCTTGCGCAGCAAGGGTGAGGTCCCTGATGTCTTGATCCCTTGGATCCGTGCAGTCTGTCTCCAGCTTCGCGAGCGGTTCCGCCAGGATCTTCCTGTCTTGCGTCTGCACTCTGACAGAGGTGGTGAGTTCTCCTCCGACCTCTTGCGGGACTTTTGTCATGGGGAGGGCATTCTCCAGTTGTTCATGCTTCCGGACTCCCCTCAGAAAAATGGGATTGCTGAGCGCCGCATTGGCTTAGTCATGGAGGTCGCTCGTACCTCCATTATCCATGCGGCTGCTCCCCATTTTTGTGGCCGTTTGCGGTCCGGTACGCTACGCATCAGCTCAACCTCTGGCCCCGTGTCTCCTTGCCGGAAACCTCGCCTACACTGCGTTGGACGGGGAAGGTTGGCGATGCGTCGGTGTTCTGGGTCTGGGGTTCTCGTGCCTTTGTTCGCGATACGTCCGCGGAAAATCTCTCCGCCCGCGCTATTCCCTGCGTCTTCCTTGGCTTCCCCCCTGACGCGCCTGGCTGGCAGTTTTACCACCCAACCTCGCGCCGTGTCTTCCCCTCTCAGGACGTCACGTTTGACGAGTCGGTTTCCTTTTACCGTCTCTTCCCCTACCGCACTGCCCCTCTCCCCCCCCCCGCCGCTCTTCCTTGCTCCAGGTCCCCCTCCGGTAGACCCCCTCCCCCCCCAGGGTCCTGCTCCCTCAGGTCTGTCTAAGGTAGACCCTCTCCCTGGTACTGTGCCTGTTGAGGTCGTTGTCGGCTCAGATGCTGCTCAAGGTGCTGCGTCTGGGGGTGCTGCGTCTGGGGGTACGGAGCCTGGGGGTGCTGAGTCTTAGGGTGCCAGGTCGGGGGGTGCTGAGCCTGGGGGTGCGGAGCCTGGGGGTACTGAGCCTGCGGGTGTGGAGCCTGGGGGTAGTGCGCCTGAGGGTGTGGAGCCTGGGGGTGCTGAGTCTGAGGGTGCGGAGTCTGGGGGTGCTGAGCCTCGGGGTTCTACTTCTTCTGGAGGTCCTGCGGGTGCTTCGCCACGACTGTCTCCCCGGCCGGAGCCTCTCTCCCCGCAGCAGCTGCGCAAGTGGTTTTCTCAGCGCACCCGCTTTCGGAGTGGAGCTGCCGGAGCTAGAGACCCTGCCGCTGGAGACACTGGAGCTGGAGGTGCTGGAGTTACTGCTGGAGCTGGTGATACCGGGGATGCTGCAGCTGCTGGTCCTGGAGGTGCTCGTACCAGGGGTACTGGAGCTGCCAGGTCTGGTTGTGTTGGAGGCGCTGGAGCTGGAGGAGCTGTAGCTGGAGACCCTGTGGAGCCTGGAGGTGCTGGAGTTGGAGGCACTGGCGCTGGTGGCGCTTGAGCTAGAGACCCTGGAGCTGTTGGCGCTGGAGCTGGAGTCACTGGCGCTGGTGGCGCTGGCGCTGGAGGAGCTGGAGCTGGGGGTGCAAAGTCTGGCGGCACTGGTGCTGGAGGCACTGTGCGGCCGCGACCGTTTTTCGTTCCCCTACTTCAGCAGGTTCTTGGTCTCCCGTCTTCTGCTGGCCTTACTCCTCCCTTGCTGTGTCCACCGCTTGACCAGTCACAGCCGTCGTTACAGCCAGCCTCCCCACTGTTTGCTCCCTCTCCTTACACTGAGCAGACTGGAGGTCTTACAGAGCGTCGTGAGCCTGCGTCTCGTCCTTGCTCGCCTGTTCGCGCTGTTCGCACTAATCATAGATTTTCGCGTCCGCGTCCTCCTCCTGTCCCCAGCACCCACGCTATGGCACTTCGTCCTTCCTCTGTTCCACTGCGTGTTCCTCTGCTGCCTCCTCCTGAGTCCTCTCTTCCTACCCTCCTTGACCCTGAGTCTGACCTCGCTCGTGCTGCCAGTCCCACTGTCTCTCGTCTCCTCGCCACTGTGGTCACTGACCCTTCTTTTGAGTCCACTGCTGCGTCTGCCCTCGTTGCTGAGCTGGTTGACTTTGCTGCTGCCTGTCTTCTAGACTACGCCACTGCTCTTGTTGCTGAGTCGGAGTCTGCCAGTCCTCCGTCTGTCGGGGGTGAGTGTGCTCTTGGCACGGACGTCCTTGAGGACAGGCAGGAGGACTTTGAGTGTCTTAAAGCTGCTGTACCTCGTTTCGCTTCCATGCTGCTTTCCCCTGAGGGAGACCCGGATGCACCAGACATCCCGACCCCGCGCTCTTACGCAGAGGCGATTACGGGTCCTTACTCCTCTCAGTGGCAAGCAGCCATGGATGCCGAGATGGCATCCTAGAAGTCCACAGGCACCTACGTTGACGCAGTTCCCCCATCTCGGGCGAACATAGTCGATGGCATGTGGATTTTCAGGGTGAAGCGGCCAACGGGATCTCCGCGTGCCTTCAAGGCACGTTACGTTGCTAGAGGCTTCAGTCAGCGACAGGGGGTCAACTACTTCTAGACCTTCTCCCCCACCCCAAAGATGACAACTCTTCGGGTGTTGTTGCACGTCGCTGCTCAGCGTGACTACGAGTTACACTCTCTGGACTTCAGTACAGCTTTCTTGCAGGGCAGTCTGCACGAGGAGATCTGGCTGTGCTGTCCACCTGGCTTCACTGGGTCGTTTCCTGCAGGTACCCAGTGGAGCCTCCGGCGGCCAGTCTACGGTCTCCGCCAGGCGCCTCGCGAGTGGCACGACACATTGAGGACTACACTTGCTTCTCTGGGGTTCGCTCCTTTGACTGCCGACCCGTCGCTGTTTCTACGCACCGACACGTCACGGCCACCGTTCTACGTTCTCGTGTACGTCGACGACCTGGTCTTTGCCATTGCTGACACTGAGGCACTGACCCTTGTGAAGTCCGAGCTGCAGAATAGACACACCTGCACTGACCTGGGTGAACTGCGCAGCTATCTTGGCTTGCAGATCACCCAGGACAGAGAAAGGCGCACCATCACACTGACTAAGTTATACATGGTGCACCAGGTCCTTCAGCGCTTCAGGTTCCAGTTCTCCTTGCCACAGCCCACTCCTCTGTCTACCAGCCACTCGCTCTCAGCTCCACCTTCGGACGAGTCTGTAGAGCCGAGTGGTCCGTACCCAGAGCTTGTGGGTTGCCTCATGTACCTGATGACATGTGTTAGAATAGTAGCTAGGAAGGTAGGAACCATGCTAGGTTGTCGAGAGTGTTGAAGCAAGGAATGTCGAGAAAGAATGTTTCACTAAAGGGCCAAAGGCCCAAGTTATACAAGAGACAAGTAAGGAGGGGGTGCACCACAAGCAAGACACCGATATAACAACACTACAGCTAGAACTACATGCAGTTATACAGAAATATATTCTGACAACGTGCACACGACCTGACCTCGCGTACCCTCTCAGCCTCCTGGCTCGCTACGTGGCTCCCGGTAGGCACCGAAAGGTGCACTGGGATGCTGCGAAGAGGGTACTGCGTTATCTGTGCAGTACGTCGGGCATGTGGCTCGTGCTTGGAGGACGGGGTCCAGTTGTCCTCACTGGTCACGCAAACGCTTCTTGGATTGACGACTCAGCTACGCAGCGGTCGTCACAGGGTTACAGCTTCAGCCTCGGTTCTGGCTCTGTTTCTTGGCGGTCTATCCGCTCTTCTTCGGTTCTCAGCTCTAGTTGTGAGGCTGAGATCTATGCAGGGGCCATGGCTGCACAGGAGCTACGCTGGCTCACCTACCTGCTGACTGACTTGGGAGAGCAACCTCGTTCGCCTCCAGTTTTGTACGTAGACAACAAGGCCATGATTGCCTTGTGTCAGGTGCAAAGACTGGAGCACCGAACAAAGCACATCGCTCTGCGATACTTCCTTGCTCGAGAGTTACTGCAGCGTGGCCAGCTTCGTCTTGCATACGTGGCCACTAGGGCCAACACTGCTGATATATTTACCAAGGCACTTCTGCCTGGTGATAATCAGCGCTTCTCTACTGTGTTAGGCCTTGTGCCTACTTTGCCTCACTTGCTCACTGCGTGAATTTGCTTGTACTGTGATCTATATATATACCTGCATGCTTGCACTTGCTAGGGTATGATCACTCTATTGTTTGTTCTCTTTTATATAACTCTGCATGTGAACTGGCCTTGTGGCCCTTTGCTTGTGCTCGGACTGTGTGGTGACTTTGTGATCCACCCTGAGCTTGCTTTGATTTTCTTGACTGGTGTTGTGACCACTTGTTCTCCCCCACTTTGCCTATGGGGGTGTGGCAGAATGTTATAGTGCTTACATTTGTGTAGGCTATAGTGGGGTAGCCCATAATGGGTACAACCCAATTAGGGTTAGTACTTGTACCCAACTTCTGTTCAATGCATTCATTCTCGTTCGTTAGTTTGACAGATTGTTTTATATAAACTCGAACATGGCCACAACCTGTGCTGTGGGATCATATAGAAAATTGGGTGTATTGATTATTTTTTCTATTGCGCGCCAATAGTGAGCCACTCTCATATCTGCGGGAGGGGTGTGGCTCAGAGTTACGCAAGAGTGGAGGAGCCAATCGGGTGCTCTGACACGGGCGGGAAGAACACCAGATCTAGGGTGTGGCGACCAGATTTAGAAAAATTGTGGCGGGAAGAGAGGATGCAGTCAGAGATTGTGGAGCTCGTGCCCTTATGGCTGAGCCCCAAAATGCTTCAAAAGGGCTCATATGTATGCCATTTCCCCGATTGCTTCTTGAAGGTTCAACGCATTTTTCTTGAGTTCATCAGCCATGCATGCTTTCGTACCTACAACACAACATGGCATGATATATTGCGTCGTTCCGAAATGCACACACACGCACTCTTTGTCAGAATCCCAACCACTAGACCATTGGGATAAAAAGGCTTGTTAAGTAGCGGGTCAGTGCGCCCATAACACCCCAGGCCAACATGCCTGTAACCCTTCCCTAGGATCAATCGGGGATCACCAGTGGACCTCTGACACCCCCCCGCACTGGGATGCCCGAAGTGCACACACTGGGATTCGAACCCGAGACCTTTGCTCTGATACCATGTCAGAATCCCAACCACTAGACCATTGGGATAAAAGGGATTGTTAAGTAGCGGGTCAGTGCGCCCATAACCCCCCAGGCCAACATGCCTGTAACCCTTCCCTAGGATCAATCGGGGATCACCAGTGGACCTCTGACACTCGTCTCCATGATATTTTTAGTACGATGGACAATGTTGGTATTTTACAGGAACAACAAAACTCTGACAGGTGTAGGTATTTTCGAGCTTCAAAACAACTCTGAAAAGGCATTCATTTCATATCAGCACTGTACTCAACGCCAGGGGGGCACATTCATAGGTTTTTGTTCCCGAAACAACTCCACACGCGAGACTCTTTTAAGCACAGCATTCTCCTCTACTCCAAGGTTCGCTAGCTGTCCATCTCATTCTCTACGCGCCAGTATAGATTTCGCGTGTCTAACAAAAGCGATTCAGGACAGATTTCGCGAACTATGTGAGGCATACAGTCCTCTGAAAAGGGTACTCTGTGATGGAGATCGAAGGTGGTACGGGTAATTTGCTTAGTGCAGCTTTCGAGGACAATGAGCAGTTTTTTTTATCTCAAAGACAGCCAACTGTCGCATGCCCTGATAGATCTAACCGGGGACTAAGATTGGGACGAGGAGTTTGCACCAGCAATGGCAGGAGAAGTGTTCGTGGATGCTCCACAAGAATTTCCTGCCTCGAAACCTTCTGTCGGGGTCGAGGGAAATGCGGCTGAGGGCGCAAATCCGAGGGGCGAAAGGCATTCGGGGGTGTGGATTAACCTCGGAGACGATGACGACGACGAGCACAGGGCGGCGTGGGAGGAGACTTGGGAGGAAAATGCTAGCCGCAGTCCAACCTCTGAAGATAACACTACCAGTCGAAGACTTTTTGGGGAGGCGGCCCGAGGCAATGCCCACGGCCCAGAATCACAGGCATCACCAGTTGGAAATGCACATGGGCTCGAATCGCAGGCTGCGCCCCAGAGAAATGTAGAGGGGCAAGAACCACAGGCTGCGCCCCAGGGAAATGCAGAGGGGCAAGAATCACAGGCTGCGCCTCAGGGAACTGCAGATGGGCCAGCATGAGCTACGCATGAGTCAGTACGGAAACAGGTCGACGAGGACAGTAGGATTCGCCGCGTAAAGATCCCTATCTATTATCTCGCTCCGAGAACCGGGAAAGATTACATCCTGTATTGGCAGCACTACAAGTGGTGGGTCATTCTGTTCATACAAATGCTGCCCAAGGCTGAGGTTCCGGTGGAGGAGCGTCTAAGGACACAAGACGAGGTTGGAAGCCATTTGGAGGACGAAAGAAAGGCGGAGTGGCCAGCTGTGAAAACCGAGGAAATTCATCTCCACTGGCCCCGCGTTTCTGGATGGAGGATTCAGAGATACCTGCAGTACATGGCCAACAAAACCCTGGAGCAGGCCGAAACGATGCGGAGAGGCGAAGAAGTGGTGGTTGGGAATGAGCCCGTCCCTAGTACGGCGAGCATGATGAAGGCAAAGATGAGCGCTTTGGGCTTCCTGGGCAGACTTGAAGCTCGACTCTACGGCTACCCGAAGTCCAAAGCGTATGACTACGTCAACGAAGCGCGGGAGTACATGAAGCTCAAGTTGAAACAGCTGCACGACAAGCAGGTTGCGTGAGTATTAACAAACCCTTTTGCCAAACAGACATCTCAAAATTTCGAATCCTAATCGCGTTCCATGTGGATGTCTGCAAAGAGGGCAAAGATCAGCACTGAAACTCGCTGGACGATTGCTACACGGCGGAGCAGTACACAGAGCTGCACGAAATTCACCTTCCTGTTAGAAAGGTGACGAGAATGATGCATTAGGTGAATAGGGGAGGTTACAAGTAGAATGTCGAGAGAGATTTTGTACCCCCTAAGGCTAAACCCACTACAGCCTAGAGAAATGTAAACACATATGTTTTGACACACCCCCATAGGCGAAGTGGGGGATAGCAAGAGCAAGCAATGTTCACAAGACCAGTCAAGAGAAGAAGCAAAGCAAAGCAAGCTCAGGGTGGATCACAAAGTCACCACACAGTCCGAGCACAAGCAAAGGGCAACAAGGCCAGTTCACATGCAGAGTTATATAAAGAGAACAAACAATACAGTGATCATACCCTAGCAAGTGCATGCATGCAGGTATATATATAGATCACAGTACAAGCAGAGTCAGGCAGTAAGCAAGTGAGGCAAAGTAGGCACAAGGCCTAACACAGTAACAAAGCGCTGATGATCACCAGGCGGAAGTGCCTTGGTGAAGACATCAGCAGTGTTGGCCCGAGTGGCCACGTACGCAAGACGAAGCTGGCCACGCTGCTGCAACTCTCGAGCAAGGAAGTATCGCAGAGCGATGTGCTTTGTTCTGTGCTCCAGTCTGTGCTCCTGACACAAGGCAATCATGGCCTTGTTGTCTACGTACAGGACTGGAGGCGAACGAGGCTGCTCTCCCAAGTCGATCAGCAAGTAGGTGAGCCAGCGTAGCTCCTAAGCAGCCATGGCCCCAGCGTAGATCGCAGCCTCACAACTGGAGCTGAGAACCGAAGACGAGCGGGTAGACCGCCAAGAAACCGAGCCGGACCCAAGGCTGAAGGTGTAACCCTGTGACGACCGCTGCGTAGGTGAGTCGTCCACCGAGGAGGTGTCTGCGTGACCAGTGAGGAAAACTGGACCCCGTCCTCCAAGCACAAGCCCCATGCCCGACGTACTGCACAGGTAACGCAGTACCCTCTTCGCAGCATCCCAGTGCACCTTGCGGTGCCTACCGGGAGCCACGTAGCGAGCCAGAAGGCTGAGAGGGTACGCAAGGTCAGGTCGTGTGCAAGTCATCAGGTACATGAGGCAACCCACAAGCTCTGGGTACGGACCACTCGGCTCTACGGACTCGTCCGAAGGTGGAGCTGAGAGCGAGTGGCTGGTAGACAGAGGAGTGAGCTGTGGCGAGGAGTACTGGAAGGCGAAGCGCTGAAGGACCTGGTGCACCATGTGTGACAGAGTTAGTGTGATGGTGCGCCGTGCTCTGTCCCGGGTGATATGCAAGCCAAGATAGCTGCGCAATTCACCCAGGTCAGTGCAGGTATGTCTCTTCTACAGCTCGGAGTTCACAAGGGTCAGTTCCTCAGTGTCAGCCGCGGCAAAGACGAGGTTGTCAATGTACACTAGGACGTAGAACGGCGGCAGCGAGGTGTCGGTGCGTAGAAACAGCGACGGGTCTGCTGTAGAAGGAGCAAACCCAAGAGCCGCAAGTGTAGTCTTGAGTGTGTCGTGCCACTCGCAAGGCGCCTGGCGGAGACCGTAGACTGGCCGCCGGAGGCTCCACTGAGTACCTGCAGGAAACGTCCCAGTGAAACCAGGTGGTCGGCGCAGCCAGATCTCCTCGTGCAGGCTGCCCTGCAGGAAGGCTGTACTGAAGTCCAGGGAGTGTAACTCATAGTCACGCTGAGCAGCTACGTGCAGCAACACCCGAAGAGTATTCATCTTCGGGGTGGGGGAGAAGGTCTGGAAGTAGTCAACTCCTTGTCGCTGACTGAAGCCTCGAGAAACGTAGCGCGCCTTGAAGGCAGGTGGAGAACCCGGCGGCCGCTTCACCCTGAAAATCCACATGCCATCGACTATGTTCGCCCAGGTGGGGGAACCTCGTCAACGTAGGTGCCTGTGGACTTCTAGGATGCCATCTCGGCATCCATAGCTGCCTGCCACTAAGAGGAGTAAGGACTCGTAATCGCCTACTCGTAATCGCCTCTGCGTAAGAGCGCGGGGTCAGGATGTCTGGTGCATCCGGGTCTCCCTCAGGGGCAAGCAGCAAGGAAGCAAAACGAGGTACAGCAGCTGCAAGACACTCAAATTCCTCCTGCCTGTCCTCAAGGACGTCCGTGCCAAGAGCACACTCACCCCCGACGGACGGAGGACAGGCAGGCACAGACTCAGCAACTAGAGCAGTGACGTAGTCGAGACGGCAGGCAGCAGCAAAGTCAAGCAGCTCAGCAACGAGAGCAGAAGCAGCAGCAGACTCAAAAGACGGGTCAGTGACAGCAGTGCCAAGGAGACGAGCGACAGTGGGTCTGGCAGCACGCGCTCAATTAGACTCAGTGTCAGGGACCTCAGGAAGAGAGGACTCAGGAGGAGCAGGCAGAGGAACACGCTGTAGAACAGAGGAAGGACGGAGTGCCATAGTGTGCGTGCCTGGGACAGGAGGAGGACGCGAACGAGGAGCGCGACGAGCAGTGCAAACAGGGGAGATAGGACGAGACGCAGGCTCAAGACTCTCTGTAAGACCTCCGGACTGCTCAGTGTAAGGAGAGGGAACAGGCAGTGGGGAGGCTGGCTGTAACGGCGGCTGCGACGGGACACCAAGAACCTGCTGAAGCAGGGGAACAAAGTACGGTCGCGGCCGCACAGTGCCTCCAGCACCTCCAGCGCCAGGGTAAACAGCTCCAGCTCCTGCAGCTCCAGCGCCTCCGGCGCCAATGCCTCCAACTCCAGCTCCTGCAGCTCCAGCCCCTCCTACGCCAGTGCCTCCATCTCCAGCTCCTCCAGCTCCTGCGCCTCCAGCGCAAGCTGCTCCACCTCCGTAGGGTCTCCCGCTCCAGCGCACCCAACACCACTAGTCTCGGCAGCTCCAGCACCACTGGTACGAGCACCTCAAGGACCAGTTGTCGCAGTACCTCCAGTACCGCCAGCTCCTGTAGTAACAGCAGCACCTCCAGCTCCAGTGTCTCCAGCGCCTCCAGCTCTGGGAGCTCCACTCCGACGGTGTGCGCGCCGAACAAGCCACTCACGCAGCTGCTGCGAGGACAGTCGCGGCGAAGCACCAGCAGGACCTCCAGACGAAGCAGCACCCTGAGGCGCAGCACCCTCAGACTCCGCAACCTCCGACTCAGCATCCCTAGGCTCAACACCATAAGGCTCAGCACCCCCAGGCTCAGCACCCCCAGACCCAGCACCTTCAGACCCCGGAACCCCCGGCTCCGCACCCCCAGACGCAGCACCCCCAGACGCAGCACCTGGAGCAGCACATGAGCCGACAGCTACCTGAACAGGCGCAATACCAGGGAGAGAGTCTACCTGAAACACACTAGAGGGAGCAGGATCCTGGGGCGGGAGGGGGTCTACCGGAGGTGGACCGGGAACAAGAAAGAGCGGCGGGGGTGGGGGAGGGGCAGAGCGGTAGGGGAAGAGACAGTAGAAGGGAACCGACTCGTCGAACGTGACGTCCTGAGATGGGAGGACACGGCGCGAGGTGGGGTGATAAAACTGCCAGCGATGCGCGTCACGGACAAAGCCAAGAAAGACGCAGGGAATGGCGCGGGCGGAGAGCTTGTCCGCGGACGTATCGCGAACAAAGGCACGAGAACCCCAGACCCGGAACACCTACGCATTGCCAACCTTCCCCGTCCAACGCAGTGTGGGCGAGGTCTCCAGCAAGGAGACAGGGGCCAGAGGTTGAGCTGATGTGCAGCGAACTGGACCGCAAACGGCCACAGAAAATGGTTGAGCGGCCGCATGGATCATGGAGGTACGAGCGACCTCCATGACTAAGCCAATGCGGCGCTCAACAATCCCATTTTGCTTAGGGGAGTCCGGAAGCGTGAACGATTGGAGAATGCCCTCCCCACGACAAAAGTCCCGCAAGAGGTCAGAGGAGAACTCACCACCTCTGTCAGAGTGCAGACGGAGGACAGGAAGGTCCGTACCGAAGCGCTCGGGGAGCTGGAGACGGACTGTGCGGATCCAAGGGATCAAGACATCAGGGACATCACCCTTGCTGCGCAAGGGGAAGACCGTGGTGTACCGCGTGTAGTCGTCAACGACCAGCAGAAAGTAGAGCTCGCGGCCCTGTCCACTGACGCGGGCTGGGCCCCACACGTCCATGTGGAGAGTCTGTAAGGGAGCAGTCGTCAGGGGAAACGAGGAGGAGTGAGGAGTGGCTCGCTGCCGCCCCTCGACACAAGGAAGGCAGGGCGGGGCAGGCGAGGGCGGGAGAGGAGGCAAAGACCTGGGTAGACCAGAGACAAGAAACCAGGAGTGCATGCCACGAAGGCGTGGCAGGGAGGGGTGACCCAAGTAGTGGTGCCACAGAAGATTCTGGTGCGACAGGAGGCGACACGAGCAAGAGGCGGCTACCTGACCTAACGCAGACACCTGAGCAGACGCAGCGACCTGAGGAGGCTCGGTAACCAGCGTGTACAGACTCGACCCTGGCCGACGAGTGAACGTAGCCAGGTGACGCCCCGTCCGTGTGCACGTGCAGATCGACACACGCTGACCCCCAGGATTGGTGGTAGTGACCATCGCATCCTGAAGGGCAGCGGTACTCACCAAGTTCGTAGAGAACGAGGGGAGGTGAAGACCTAACAGTGAGCCGGATGGAACTGCCGGAAATGGGAGGACAGTGGAGGAACGGGCAACGAGCGGGCCCCCAGAGGGGTCAGCCAGTCTGATCGGGACAGGTGCAGGGAGAGGAGTGAGAGTGGTGCTGTCACGAAAGAAACAGCGCGAGGCGCCGGAGTCCAACGTGAAGGTGTGCAAGGCCTCAGGAGGCGCAGTACCAGGGGGAGTACCAGACGCACTAGCACCTAGAGCAGCAGCCGCTATACCAGGGTCAGGTGGCACACACAGGTAACAGTCACCGTGAGCACTACATGGCAGAGATAATAGCATCATAGTCTAGATCAAAGATAGCAACTCCCGACCTAAGCAACTCCGCCCAGCGAGGGCGCTCGACGTCGTCACCTTTCTCAGCCCGCCAGGCGTCGTAAAGGCGGTAGAATTAGCGGTGCTCAGTGTGAAACTTCCCGCATGTCTGGCCCGCACGGACACCCGTGCGAATGACATACGGGCAGCTCTCACTACCCCCACCCGGCCCATGCTGAACCAACCACTCATGGAGCTGCTGGGGCGACTGGGTCTCGCTCCGACGCTGCTGCTGCTGCTGCTGTCGCTGACCACCACGCCGAGGTCTAGACCTACCACCACCAGTCCCACCGCCTCCACTGCCGCCACTTCCTCCGCTGCCTCCACCGCCACCACCAGAGCCCCCACTGCCGCCACCAGTCCCACCGCCGCCACCACCTCCACTGCCTCTACCACCTCCACGGCTGCCCCCACCACCGCTCCCACTGCCACCTCCACCACCACCGCTGCCACCTCCACCACCCCGGCCACCCTTGCCCTTGCTGCTGCGGTGCTTTGCACTAGTCGAAGCAGCACCGACGTCCTCAGTAACAGAGACGTCTGCAGCAGCAGCAGAGGCGAAGGAGGGGGAAAGGGGGGAGGGGGAGCACCCCTCAAAGAAGGGCGAGCGCGGAGTGCCACGAGCAGCACCTACAGCAACTGCACTAGTCTCAGCTGCGAGGAGATGCTGCTCGAGGAGGTCAACAGTGAGGGAGGTGGGGTTAAGGGAGAGAAAGTGGTCCCTGACAGAGCGAAGACAGTCAGGGAGGCGAGAGACTATGAAGTAGAGGGTGATGAACATGGGGGGCTGGTTCATGGCAAGGAACTCAGCAGGGACGGTAGCGCGGTAGCGAGCGTCGCTAGTGCGCAGGTGGGTAACCAGGTTCGCTACTGTGGCAAAAGCCGACAGCTCAGGGAACAGGTAGGGCAGTAGCAGTCTCCCTAGAGCGGCAGTGGCAGGGGAGGAGTAGCGAGCAACTACAGCGTCGTACAGGGCTTGTGCTGTCCTGTGGTGTCCAAAGTGAGTATATTCGGCCACCGGCAGGTGGTTGCGAATGGCTAAGCGGGTAGTAGCGTCACGAGACAGCCACTGGGAACGAGTCGCGCCGTCAGCTGTGGTGGGAGGGGCTGGAGCGACACCGGACACGTGGTCAAACAGTGAGACACTGTCCTTAATATCGCTCAGTAGGTACAGTTGCAGATCGTCATACCACGTGTCAAATGCAACCGATCTGCCCTCATAATCGAACGCTAGAAATCTAAGCGAAGCCATAGTGGCGCAGCACTCAAGAGCAGCAGTAGCAGCAGTAGCAGCAGGAGCAGCAGCTGCAGTAGCAGTAGCAGCAGTTGCAGGAGCAGTTGCCAAGGGGACAAGGGGCGGAGCCGAGTGGCCTAGGGGCCGAGGGGCCAAACACGAGGGTGGCGGGGCCGAGGGGCCAAGGGTCCTAGGGGCCGAGGGGCCGAGGGGACTAGGGGCCGAGGGGCCTAGGGGCCGAGGGGCCGAGGGGCGGGGCTGAGGGGCCAAACACGAGGCCTAGGGGCCAGAGGGGCCTAGGGGCCGAGGGGCCGAGGGGCGGGGCCGAGGGGCCTAGGGGCCGAGGGGCCAAACACGAGGGTGGGGGCCGAGGGGCCAAGGAGTCACGGGGCACCGGGGCCGCTGCTAGGGGCCGAGGGGCCAAACACGAGGGGCCATAGGGCCGAGGGGCCAAGGGGCGAGGGGCCGAGGTGCCTGTTGCCTAGGGGCGAGGGGCCGAGGGGCCAAGGGGCCGAGGGGCCAAGGGGCCGAGGGGCCGAGGGGCCGAGGTGCCTGGGGGCCAAGGGGCCAAGGGGCCAAGGGGCCGAGGGGCCGAGGGGCGACAGGCCGCGGGGCCTGGTACACAGGGGGCCGAGGGGGCCGAGGCTAGGGGCCAAGGGGCCTGGGGGCCGAGGTGCCTAGGGGCCGAGGGGCCTTGGTGCCTAGTGGCTAGGGGCCGAGGGGCCAAACACGAGGGGGCACGAGGGGCCGAGGGGCCAAGGAGCGAGGGGCGACGGGCCGCGGGGCCAGGTACGAAGGGGCCGAGGGGGGGGGGGGGGGGCCAGGGGCCTAGGGGCGTCAGGCCGAGGGGCCTAGGAGCGAAGGGGCCGCGGGGCCTAGGGCGACGGGCCATGGGGCCTTGGGGCGAGAGGGCCGCGGGGCCAAGAGTAAAAGCGGCCGCGGGGCCAGGAGCAAAAGGGCCACGGGGCCTGAACGACGGGGCGACGGGCCGCGGGGCCTAGGGGCGACGGGCCGCAGGTCGACGGGGCGCGGGGCGACGAGCCTAGGTGGCGAGGAGCCTAGGGGCCGAGGGGCCTGGGGCCTAGGGGCGTCAGGCCGCGGGGCCTAGGAGCAACGGGCCACGGGGCCTTGGGGCGAGAGGGCCGCGGGGCCAGGAGTAAAAGGGGTCGCGGGGCCAGGAGAAAAAGGGGCCGCGGGGCCAGAACGACGGGGCGACGGGCCACGGGGCCTAGGGGCGACGGGCCGCGGGGCCTAAGTGGCGACGGGCCGCAGGTCGACGGGGCCTAGGTGGCGAGGAGCCTAGAGCGACGGGCCGCGGGGCCAGGAGCAAAAGGGCTGTGGGGCCAGAACGACGGGGCGACAGGCCGCGGGGCCTACGAGCGACGGGCCGCGGGGCCTACGGGCGACGGGCCGCGGGGCCTAGGTGGCGACGGGCCGCAGGTCGACGGGGCCTAGGTGGCGAGGAGCCTAGGGCGACTGGCCGCGGGGCCAGGAGAAGAAGGGGCCGCGGGGCCAGGAGCAAAAGGGCCGCGGGGCTAGGGGAGGGGGGGGGGGGGGGCGACGGGCCGTGAGCGACGGGCCTAGGGGCCGGGAAGGACGGGGCCTCGGGCGACGGGGCCTAGGGGTCGGGAACGACAGGCCTAGGGGCCTGGAACGACGGGCCGCGGGCGACGGGCCTAGGGGAGAAAGTGACGAGCCTAGGGGCGACGGGCCAAGGCCTAAGGTCAAGAGTAGGGCAGCAGGTGGTGGGCCCAAGGAACCTGCTCTGAAACCATGTCAATATTACGAACGAGAATGAATGAACTATGAAACAGTTGGGTACAAGTACTAACCCTAATTGGGTTGTACCCCTTATGGGCTACCCCACTACAGCCTACACAAATGTATAAGCTATAATGTTCTGACACTATTTGACAACAATAAAAATGTATAAACCCATGGAAGCCATTAAGTATTATCACACCATGCCAAGGAGTGTTAGGGGAGGCAATATGCAAAGCCATCTTAAGAAAACACAGCAAATAAATGCTAAAACCCCCAAGCAAACAATCAACCATTTTCACAAATTTTCCTTGTTCCATCATTGGTTTGACATGAGAGAGGTGATGTACAAGCCATTCCAACCCTAACAATGCTTTGAAACACAACAAAAAACAAAGCAAAAAAAAAAAAAAAAAAAAAAAAAAAACTTGATGTTTGCTGGAGATTGACTTAGCAAGTACCACTGACATACTTGAGGTAGCTAATAAGAACCAAAAGAACAAACATTTGACTATCGAAATATGTTTACATATTTTATAACTGCTTGTAGTTGTAGTGTAGGCATCATGATTTTCTGGTTATGGTACACCTCTCCTTGCATGTTTCTCATCTATTTGTACTTGCAATTCTATAGTGCAACCATCCTTCTGTGCTACTCTCTCTCCTTCCTCTCGACATTCACCTAGGCTAGGGTTTCTCCTAAGCCCAGGTTCACCTACTATTTTAACATGGTATGAGAGCTGGTCCTTCCCAGGACCTAATTTTCATGGGCCCACCAGTCGCGCTGCCCGTCATGCAGCACCCCTGCCCGTCACGCGCCCCGAGCGCGTGGCGGTTTCTGCCCGTCGCACGCCCCGGGCGTGTGCCGGTTTCTGCTCGTCGCACGCCCTGGGCGTGTGGCGGTTTCTGCCCGTCGCACGCCCCGAGCGCGTGGCGGTTTCTGCCCGTCGCACGCCCCGAGCACGTGGCAGTTTCTGCCCGTCGCACGCCCCAGGCGTGTGGCGGTTTCTGCTTGTCGTACGCCCCGGGCGTGCGTCGGCTTCTGCCCGTTGCGCGCCCCCAGCACGCAACGGTGTTCTGCCCGTCGCTCGCCCCCAGCGTGCGACGGTTTTCTGCCCATTGCAGTGCTTCCCGTCGTCCCCGCCGCCCGCTTCCTCCTCCCTCTCCTGCTTCGCGTGCAGCAGTTTGGGGGGGGGGGGGGGAGGGGGGGGTTGGGGGAACGCAGGAGTGGCGGTGGGGGGTGGTTGCACCTCCAGTGCCCCGCTGCTCTGCTTCGTCACCAGGCCAGCAGCCCCCCCCCCCTCCGCCTCTACCTTCCCCCCCCTGCTGCTCCTATTGCAGCGGCGGTTTCTGCCCAGCGCCTCGTGCGCCCTGCCTGCCCGCGCCCGCCTCACCAGATCTCGCACCTCGCCCCCCCTCCCTTCTCTGCCCTGTCCCTACTGCGTGTGCAGCAGTTTGTGGGGAGGGGGAGGTGGTGTAAGGGGGAGGTGGCACCAACGGCACCACCCTGCCTCCTCTGTTTCACGGCCGCACCTGCTGCTGTGGGGGGGGGGGGAGGGGGGGGGGTGGAGTGGTGGGAGTGGTGGGAGTGGCGGGAGGAGCTACTGCTGCTGCCGCTTGCCTTCCCCTCTCTCTCCCTGCTGCGCGTGCAACAGTGGGGGGGTGGGTTTGGGGTGGCGGGTGTGAGCACCCAGCTGCCGCCCTTCCTCCTCTCTCTCTCACTGCCGCATGTGCCGCAGTGGGGGGGAGGGTAAGGGGGTGGCGGGATTCTGGCCGCCGTGTGAAGGCTTGAGCAGGGACCACCGTGGGTGGGGAAGGCGTTGGAGGAAGGATCGGGGGGAAGGTGTGAGGTTCCAGGGGGCGGTTGACAAGGGGGGTGAGGTTGAGGGGGGTGGCTGAAAGGCGGCGTGGAATTAGGGGGTTGGTAAGAGGGCTCGCCACGTTAGGCTCCCCCCCACCTCCTCTCCTCCCTCTCTCACCCACCCCCCTTTGTAAAACGGGGGTTCGTAAGAGGGGTTCGCCGCGTGGCTCCCCCCACCTCCTCTCCTCATCCCTCTCTCACCCCCCCCCCCCCTTTGTAAAACGGGGGTTCGTAAGAGGGGCTCGCCGCGTGGCTCCCCCCACGTCCTCTCTTCATTCCTCTCCTCTCCCCTCTCTCTCTCTCTCTCTCTCTCTCTCTCTCGCCTCCTCCTCCTCATTTACCTCCTTGTCGTCTTCCACTGCGCGTGGTGTACCCCTTTAGGGGGCGTAACTACACTTCTTCCTACAAGCAATTATGGGGGCGTGTCAAAATATGTTTACATATTATATAACTGCTTGTAGTTGTAGTGTAGGCATCATGATTTCCTGCTTGTGGTGCACCTCTCCTTGCATTTTTCTCATCTATTTGTACTTGCAATTCTATAGTGCAACCATCCTTCTGTGCTACTCTCTCTCTCTCCTTCCTCTCGACATTCACCTAGGCTAGGGTTTCTCCTAAGCCCAGGTTCACCTACTATTTTAACATTGACAACGTTCAACATTGATTGAAACTTGTATACGAGTACTAGCGGAGACAGAATATACAAAAATATTTTGAAAAAACCAACCACAAAGGGATAAATCCCCCATGAAAATATCAAGAATGAAAGTGTTGGTTTCACTAAGGTTGGTTGAGGTACATAAACCTAACCCTAACACTTGTACCCCCCATAACACACATCACTAAGACTACAACATTTAACACACCCCCATAGTCTAAGTGAGGGGTGTCAAGCAAAACCAAAAGTGCACGGTCACAAGACCAGTCACAAAGAAACAAAGCTCAGGGTGGATCACAACGTCACCACACACTCCGAGCACAAGCAAAAGAGCCACAAGGCTAGTTCAAGAGTTCATAGAGGTATATGTAAAGTGTACAAACAAAGCAAGGAGAGAACTCAAGACTATGCAAGGCGAGAACCCGTGTCAACGAGACCTAATTGCACACAACACCTCTGGTGGTCACAAGGCGGCAGGGCCTTGGTGAAGATGTCTGCAGTGTTAGCCTCGGACTCAACAAAGTCGAAATGAGCCTGTCCACGCCTCTACAACTCTCGCAGAAGAAAGTACCTGACGTTAATGTGCTTCACTCTGCTCTCCAGTCGCGGCTCTTGACAGAGGAGAATTGTTGCCTTGTTATCAGTGAACAAGGTCGGCGCAGAGCTCGGCCGCTCACTAAGGTCAGTGAGCAAGAACGTCAGCCAGCGCAGCTCCTGTGCAGCCATAGCTCCGGCGTAGATCTCGGCCTCAGCAGTAGAGGTCGAGACCGAGGAGGAACATGTGGACCTCCACGAAACAGCTCCAGAGCCCAGACTGAAACAGTACCCCTGAGTAGACCTGTGCGTCTCGGCGTCGTCAGCGTAAGAAGAGTCACAGTGATCAGTAAGCACGACGTCCTGTCTCCCTCCAAGAACCAGCCCCACGCCTGATGTCGTCGCTAGGTACTTCGCTGTCAGAATGTCATTGTTCTCTAGCCTGCAGTGGGGTACTCTATAGCGAGTACAACCCCTTAGGGTTTCCTATATGTATCCTGCTGCTTTCTAGTGAACCCCCTCTTCTTCTTTTTTGCCTAAACTTCTCTTGCCTAGCTAGGACTTACCTAGCTATGGCTCCTAACTCTACCTACTATTTTCACATGGTATCAGAGCAGGTCGATCCCCTTGGGTCGATCCTGTGGGTGGGCTCACCACCTCACTGCTTCCGCTGCTGCTGCTACTCTCTGTGTCGCACGCCCCGTGGCGTGCGACGGATTTTTTCATCCCGCCGCGCGCTCGGAGCGTGCGGCGGTTTTCTGCCCGCCGTGCGCCCCGAGGCGCGCGGCGGTTTTCTGCCCGCCGTGCGCCCCGAGGCGTGCGGCGGTTGTCTGCCCGCCGTGCGCCCCGAGGCGCGCGGCGGGTTTCTGCCCCGTCACTCCGCGCGTCGCTCCCGGGAGGCGCTGCGACGGGCGACGGGGACCCGCGCGTCGCCCCCCGTCGCCCGTCGTGGCCTGCGCGCGGCTCGTACAGCCTGCGCGCGGCCCGTACGGGCTGCGCCAGGCCCGCGCGTGGCCCGTAAGGGCTGCGCCAGGCCCGCGCGCGGTCCGTACGGGCTGCGCCAGGCCCGCGCACGGCTCGGGCCGCCTGCGCGCGGTTCGGGCGGCTGTGCCAGGCCCGTGGGCGGCCCGTTCTTCGCTGCCCCTGCGCTGCCCGCTGTCCCCCGTGCTTCTGATGGCGCCCCACCCCTGCTGCTGCCCGTTCTCCTGAATTAGGGTTTGGGGGTGGGGGGTCTGGGGGTGCAGCTTCTGTGTGCCGTCCCCTGCTCCTCCTCCTCCTCCGTCTCCCAGTGCTGCAGCTGCCGCTGAGGGGGGTGGACCTGTTGGAGCCGTCGGAGTGGTACTAAGGGGGGTGAAGGGGGAGTGGAGCTAGGGGTGAAGCAGGGGGTGTGTGTCAGGGGGAGTGGGACTGTTTGGGGAGGTTGAACTGAGGTTGCCGTCGTGTCGCCAGCAGCACCTGTAGTCCGGGGAGTTGCTCCGGTAGCCCAGTCGCAGCCAGCTGTGCCAGTCGCCCGTGGGTCCGTTGCTCGTCTGCCGCTACTTTTAGCCGCGGAGCCAGTTACTCCAGTAGTCCGGAGCGTTGTTCCGGTAGCCGCTGTGCCAGTGTGACTCCTGTTGCCCGTGTGTCTGCAGCTTCAGCCGTCGCCTCCTATCTCCTCTCCTCTCACTCTCGCCTCCTCCTCCTCACTTGCCCTCTGCGATAGCCTCTAGCTTTGCTCATAATTGTGAACTTTAAACTATTGCTTCTTGTACTTGTGCTCAGAATGTGTGGTGATATTGTGATCCACCCTGAGCTTGTTCTGCTTTGCTTGCTCTGCTGATTACACCCCACTTTGGCTATGGGGGTGTGTCAGAATGTCATTGTTCTCTAGCCTGCAGTGGGGTACTCTATAGCGAGTACAACCCCTTAGGGTTTCCTATATGTATCCTGCTGCTTTCTAGTGAACCCCCTCTTCTTCTTTTTTGCCTAAACTTCTCTTGCCTAGCTAGGACTTACCTAGCTATGGCTCCTAACTCTACCTACTATTTTCACATTCGCCACCCTCACAGCAGCTGTCTAGTGAACTGGACGGTGTCTCCCGGGCGCAACAAAGCGATCAAGGATGCTGAGAGGGAAGGCGAGGTCGGGGCGAGTACAAGTCATCAGGTACATGAGGCAGCCCACAAGCTCTGCGTAAGGACCACTAGGCTCGAACGGCTCGTCAGGAAAGGGTCCGGTGAGTCTATGGTCAACGGCAAGAGGTGTGCGATGCACAGTAGAGTGCTGAAGCTCGAACCGCTGAAGGACCTGCTGCACCATGTGTGACAGTGAGAGTGTAATGGTGCGAGCAACTCTGTCCCTGGTGATCTGCAGGCCAAGGTAGTGGCGCAGCTCACCAAGGTCAGTGCAAGTGTGTCTCTTCTGCAGTTCGAGCTTCACGTCAGCCAAAGCAACCCTGTCAGCAGTGGCAAAAACCAGGTCGTCGACGTAGACCAGTACAAAGAACGGTGTGGAGCCACGACGAACGAACAGCGAAAGGTCGGCAGAAGAAGGCTGGAAACCAAGGTCAAAAAGGGTAGAGCGAAGGGTGTCGTGCCACTCACGAGGATCCTGACGGAGACCGTAGACCGGTCGCCTAAGCCTCCATTGGGTCCCAGGAGGGAAAGTGCCAGTGAAGGCAGAGGGACGACGTAACCAGACCTCCTCGTGTAGGCTACCCTGAAGGAAAGCAGTGGAAAAGTCAAGAGAGTGTAACTCGTAGTCTCTCTGTGCTGCTACATGTAGTAACACCCGAAGAGTGGTCATCTTCGGGGTAGGCGCGAAGGTCTGAAAGAAGTCAACTCCCTCGCACTGACTGAAATCTCTGGCCACATAGCGCGCCTTGGAGACCGGAGGAGATCCCAGTGGCCGCTTCACCCTGAAGATCCACATGCCATCGACTACGTTCGCCCCAAGGGGGGGAACCTCGTCGACGTAGGTGCCTGTGGATCTGTAGGAGGCCATCTCTGAGTCCATGGCAGCTCTCCACTGAGAGGCGCAAGGCCCTGACACTGCCAGTGCATAAGTGCGAGGAGTCAGTATGTCAAGGGCGTCGGGGTCTCCCTCAAGGGCGAGCAGCATGGCACAGAGATGAGGGGAAGCGGCTGCCAGGAACTCCAGCTCAAACTGCGTGTCCTCTAGGGCGTCACAGCCAAGGGCAGACTCACCCCTAACGGCCAGAGGTCTGGTAGGAGGAGCAGCCACAAGACTGGTGGCATAATCAAGGCAGCGAGTAGAGGCAAACCCAGTGACTGCGGCAGTAAGAGCGGAGACAGAGGACAGAGAAGCACATGGGTCGGTAACAAGAGAGGCGAGAACACGAGAAAGAACAGGACGGTACGTATGGTAGTAGTCTTGTTAACGGGAGTGAAGTGTTGGCCCCGCCCTCGCTTGGGCAACGCCGACGACCTGGTCGGATGCACGGGAATAGCAGTCGACCATCTGCAGTGGGAGAGCTGCTCGACACGCTTCGTCGAGCTGCAAGGGACCACTGTGGTGTTACTGTCGACCAGGGAAGTCGACAGCCGCAACTGACTGGTCTGGGCGATGGGTGTGCCATCGACCAGGAGGAGCAGTTCGACCAGGAGGTCGACGGAGCAGTCCGTCGACCTGACAGGGGAGAAGCGGTCGATGAGGGGAGCTCGGCGACAACATCTAACAGTTCTGATCGACGGAAGGGGTCCGTCGACTAGGGGATAGCTCGACGGGAGCCGTGATCGACCAGGGGGACCCGACGGTCGACCAGAGGCACTTGGGGTCGTCCAGGTCAACCGGGTAACCTGCTCGGCGAGTTCTGCGGAGGCACGCAAACGTCGTCGAGGTCGCGATGGCAAAGGCGACTTCGGGTTGGTATCCCGAAGTCGATGTGGCTCGTCATGCGCAGACAATAGCCGACGGATGCACAACGATGCAAGTCGAGCCAATCGTCTGCGCGCATCTGTGAGCGTGCGCACAGCTGTCTTCTACGAAGCAACGCTAGACAGTCGCTCTGCTGCAGCGTTGGCACACCATCGACTTGCTGTGTTGGCAGGTCGCCTTTCTGCAGTGCTGGCACGGCTCCTCTACGCAACGCTGGCAGACGGTCGACCATGCTGTGCTGTCTGTCGACCAGACTAGCTGCAGAGTTGCTAGGTGCCTGATGTAGTCACTCTTGTTACTGCTTGTTTAACAATTCTGTAACTCCAACTTTGCTAGAGAAACTCTTGCCAATTTCTCCCGTGATTGTGCAAGCACCAAGGAACAAGGCAAAGCTACGATCACCTCTAGTAGTTCGTGCCAACCCCATAGTCTAGCTCACTACTGTTGTAGAGTTATCTTCTCAAGTCTGTGACAGGAGTAGAGAGGGAAGCAGTGAGAGCTGACTCAAGAGGAGAAGGAAATACAGAAGGAGACAAACGAGGCGGACTAGAACGAAATAGGGCAGTACGAAGGTCAGTGAAGGGAACAGGGGATGAGGGACGAGCACGAGGAGAGCGACGCAAAGGCCAAGTGTGAGAAAGAGGAGGGGACAAAGAGGGCAGAGGAGGAGGGAAAACAGCTGGGGAGGGGTCAGGAGGAGGAAGCGGAGGATCAAAGACTGGAGGAGAGGGGGGGGAGGGAGGAGAAGGAGAGGGGAGACCGAGGGTCCGAAGACCAGAGACAGGAGGAGGAGGTGGCTGCTACTGCTGCTGCTGCTGCGGCTGCTGCTGTGGCTGCTCCTGCTCCGGCTGCTGATGCTGCTGCTGCTGCTCCTCCAGCCGCTGTAGCTCCAGCTGTTGCCGCTCCAACTCTCTCTCCTCTTGCTCCAACTCCAGCTGCTCCTCACGGGCATGGCGAACACGGGCTTGGTGCCGGGTCAGGTAGGGTGGGGGGGGAGGAGTAGTGTTCGGAGTGGTGGTAGCCCCAGGACCGCTCTCCAAAGAACCAGTCGCACCACCCCCAGAGCCAGCACCACCAGAAGTAACAGGGTCCGTCCCAGGCTCTCCAGGTCCAGCAGAGGGCGCACCCCCAGTCGTAGCACCCCCAAGGACAGCTCCACTAACACCAGCTCCCTAAAGACTAGAGTCTCCTGCAGTCACTGGCTCAGCTCCAACTCCAGCACCCCCAGAACCAGGACCTCGCATAGGTACGCTCTCTGCTCCAACTCCAGCACCTCTAGAGCTAGCACCTCCAGGGTCCTCGCCACGAAAACCGGCTCCCGCAGGGTCTGCTGTAGTCTGGGAGGAGGACCGCGGGGAAGGAGGCTGCACCTGAGGGGCTACCGAGGGGGGAGGGATAGCGTGCGACACACCTGACGGAGCAGGAACAGGGGAGGGAGGCTGTACCAGGGGAGCAGGAGGGGGAGCTGAAGTCAGGAAGAGAGGGGCAGGAGGAACCGGGAGACCTCGACAGGGGTACTTGACGTAGTAGGGGACAGACTCGTCAAAACGGACGTCACGAGATTCAAAGAACCGGTGAAGGGGAGGGTGGTAAAAGGTGTAGTCAGATGAGTCCTCAGGGAAACCAAGGAACACGCAGGGAACAGCGCGAGGCGAGATCTTGTCCTCGGAGGTGTCGCGAACAAGTGCCAAGCAACCCCAGACACGAAAACGCAACGCAGCACCAGAGGACCCGGTCCAAAGACTGGTCGGTGAAACCTTTGGCCGAGAGATACGTGGCCAGAGGTTCAGCTGGTGAGCGGCGTTCCGAACCACGTAGGGCCACAGAAAATGGGGGGCACGGGCGTGGGTCATGGAGGTGCGGGCGATCTCCATGACCAAGCCTATGCGGTGCTCAACAACCCCATTCTGCTTGGGGACTCTGTGTTGGTGCAACCCTACGATTTGCATTCGGCTTGTTGTCCGTGTGCGTGCATGCGTGTGTGCATGGAATGGTATGAGGGCATGAAATAATAGATATTTCATGCTTACAATAGTGTCTGAATGATGAGGCATGATTTTGAATGTGTGTGTCGAGTCAATAGCGAGTTATCGCTAGTTGCGTGTGACGTCGTTGTTTGCGTGTCGTGTGCGGTTTTCTATTTTGTCGTGTGTGGAACGTTCGGCGTGTCGCAGGTGTGCGCAGCAGACTTCCAAGAACTCAAGGAAGAATTTATCTTGAAGAACCAGAGCCTTGGTTTCAAGATTCAAGTAATTTCGAAGCTCTCCAAAAGGGTAAACTTTAAGATAGTGAGAATAGTTGCATTACTTTGTGTAGTGTAACATTTCTCTTGGTGTAGGCCCTTGTGGAGGGTAGTTTCGAGACCCTTCGTGGTTGGGGACAGTGTGGCACTGTTCCAAATCACTGTACCTCGGCTCTTGGGGTTTGTAGGAGCTGGGAGTCATTCCCAACTCATAACTCTTCCTAACTCTTCCTATCTTGTGTTCTAAGACTATAGTGGCTGCCATAGTACCGTTCGTTCAAACCGACGCTGTGTCGTCAATTCTTTATGAAATCGTGCAATCTAAATTGCTTATTGTAGGCGACGTGAAGACGCTCCAGATCCAATTTGAATCAGTCCTTTGCAGCTGTGAGCAGAACGCTATCATCGTTTGAAGCCGCTGTGCAGAAATCCGTCTGTGCTCTCTATCTTTCGTTTAAGGCACATTCAAGCCTATTGTGACTATAACAAGTGGTATCAGAGCCTCTTGGAGCAGTTTCGACAATGGCTGGACCTGGAAAAGGGGTGGCAGAGTTGCTGGTGGCAGTGGAGAAGCCCAAGCTCAAGGCCAACCCCGTGATTCAGCCATGGCGCCCATGCAACCAAGTCTTGGCCCACCTAGGGATGAGCCTAGGGTGTTTGGGCTTGACAAGTTCAACGGTGACAACTTTGCTGAATGGTCCTTCAGGATGGAGAACATCTTTGACCACTATGACCTGCTGGAGGTGATGGAAGGAACGGAGAAGCGCCCCGAGAACGACCCGGAGAAGAGCCCATGGGTGCGGAAGAGCGCACAAGGCTATCTCCTACTTGGGCAAGCGTTGGGAAGCAGCCAGATCCGTCACATCAAGCCATTCCAGCGTGAACCAGAGAAGGGACCAAAGGCATGGGCTGCTCTCAAGGGTGTACACGCTCCTGCAACAGCGGCAGTAGCGGTGGTGTTGGAACGGCAAATGGCGGCACTACGAATTGAAGAAGACGAAGCGGTTGAAGAAGGGGTGCAGAAATTCTTCGACTTGTTGACGCGGCTTGAGGGAGCTGATTTGAACTACAGTGAGCTCCAAAAGAAGACCAAGTTGCTGGCCTTACTCCCAGAGTCATGGTCCTCTCTCATCATCAACCTCAATCGTGACTTGCCCCACCTCTCGCTCGAAGACGTGAAGCGAGCGATCCTTCAAGAGGATTTCCGTCGCCGTGAGTTGGCGAGTGCGGATGGCGCCGGGGCAGCAAGCATAGGCCATGGATATGGCCGTGGAAGGGGCAGAGGACGAGGAGGAGGAAGGTTTGGAGGCAGCAACTTCAACGGAGGCCGCGGGAGTAGCGGATACGGTAATGACAACAAGAACAACGGACGCGGTCGCGGACGGTTCGACGGCGAGTGTCATTTTTGCCACAAGATCGGACACATGTGGCGCGATTGCTACAAACTCCCTGATGGATGGACTCCTGCTCAAGGCCAAGAGGGTAGAGGAGCAGGAGGAGGGAGAGGAAGAGGCCGTGGAGGCCGTGGCGATCGCGGAGGTGGTGCTGCAAGTATGAAGAGTGCCGGCAACGAGAGCGAGTCGAGGGACGATCGCTTTCCGGGTCAATTCTTCTTCGTGTCCACGCAAGCATCAGCTGGTCCAGAGAAGGATGAAGGCTTTGAGGAGCCAGCAGCTGTGGGGAAGGTCACCCTACACTCCCTGGACTATTGGGTGATCGATAGCGGCGCTACCTATAGCATGACACCTCGTGCGGACTTGCTCACCGAACTTGAGCCGTCACCGGTGAAGCATGTGACATCGGCTTTGGGGCAGCGAGCAGAGGTGAAAGGCATGGGCAAGGCCATGTTCAAGGGTGCTGATGGGAAGATGGTGGGCCTCAAGAACGTGCTTTGGGTGCCCAACCTTGTTGCCAACCTGATTTCCGTGCGGCGGTTGCAAAAGGCCGGCATGGACACGAGCTCGAAGGGAGCTAAGACCTACACCGCGAGGCTTGGCGAGCGGATTCTTTGGGACCTTCACGAGGATAGGGATGTCTACAACGAGATGTGGCAGATCCCTGTGGTCCCCATGCCTAAGGAGAGGCAAGTGGCAGCAAGCATCAGCACCAAGGGTGAAGCGGTTGGTAGCGGTGATGGCGCGAACGGTCGCACTAAGGAGATTGAGTCCAAGAAGTGCAATCTTGGAGGGACCAGCAAGCTTGGTGAACATGAGGAGAGTGGTGCAGCAGCCAAGGAGCAGCACAAGGGTGAGGAGAACCCCAATGCAGTAGCGGAGGAGGAGTACGGAGAGAGCATGTGGGGCACCATTGCGAGTGCGGCATTCTCCAATCCGACATCGGCTACGGGGGAGTGTGATTGGCTCACCTTGCATCGGCGCATGGGGCATGTGGCCCTGCCCATCTTGCAGCAGCTAGTGAAGGATGAGATGGTTGCTGGCATACGTGTGAAGGGGGAGCCCGATGAGGTACTTGGCTGCCCGACGTGCATGCAAGCCAAGTTCACCCGTTACCCGTTCTCTAGTTCGGAGGCAACGGCTAAGGCACCACTTGATGAGGTGGTGATGGACGTGGTGGGCCCCCTGAAGCTTGGAGCTGCTGGAGCTGAGTACTTTCTCACCATTGTGGACGTCTACACTCGCATGACTTGGGTGTACGTGCTGTCCAAGAAGAGTGACGTGGCTGAAACGGTGAAGACCGATTGGTTGCCGATGGTGGAGCGGCAACAAGACCGGTTAGTGAAGGCAATTCGCACCGATCGAGGGGGAGAGTTCCTGAGCAAGGAGTTCTCATTGTGGCTGAAGAAGAATGGCATAAGGCACTCCCTTACCATGCCATACTCCCCTGCAATGAACGGCATCGCCGAGCGAGCGAACCGGACAATCACGGAGACGGCGCGTGGGTTGCTCATTGAAACCGGGCTACCCGAATATTTCTGGCCTGATGCGGTGCGGAGTGCGTGTGTGGCCAAGAACAGAGCCTTGACTCATGTGGGAGCAGACAAATGGGTGCCCTATGTGGAGTGGATTGGAAGGAAGCCAAAGGTGGATATGCTTCGGGTGTTCGGGTGCATGTGCATGGCGCTCGTGCCTAAGCATCTTCGGCACAACAAGCTCGGTGCCAAGGCGATATGGGCTGTGCACTTGGGCATGGCTCAAAACAGCAAGGGGTGGCTTCTTTGGGACCCATTCACCAAGAAATTCTTGGTGAGCAGGGACTGCAAATTCATGGAGAATCTGATGTACAAGGATTGGAAGGCGGAGAATGAGGCGAAGATAGGCATGCGGTTTGGGGAGGTGAAGAGTTCCGGTTTGGAGCATGTGGAGCTTCCCTTGGAGCTGAGCAGCGGCAGCACCACCACAATGCAATCTTCCCTTGTGAATGGGGGAGAGGAGGCCAAGGATGCAGAGGAAGAAGAGGAGGAGGTGCAGCAAGTGAGCGAGCATGCACCGACACTTCCTTCTCGCACTACGAGTGCTCCACGGATCCGAGTCACCCCGCAGCAACGCCAAGGCCTTCATGTCCCTGCAGCTGAGGAGGAAGGAAGGGGCAAGAGGAGAATCCAAGCCCCTAATAGGCTGACCTATGAGGCACTGGGAAAGCCAGCCAAGTCAGCCTTGGCCGGAGCGGCACTTATAGTTGGAGATGACGAGGAGAGTGACTACGAGGAGTGTGCCTTCGCGTTCTTCTCTCCGGTGGAGATGCCGGGGGAACCAGCAACTCTCAAGGAGGCCTTGGAGAGTAGTGATGCTGAGGAGTGGAAGAAGGCAATGGAGAGTGAGCTGAAGAGCATTGAGGAGAACGGCACGTGGGAATTGGTGGAGCTACCGGAGGGGCGTAAGGCGATTACGTCCAAGTGGCTCTTCAAGATCAAGTCCGACGCCGACGGCAAGATCGAGCGCTACAAGTCTAGGCTTGTGGCGAAGGGGTACCAGCAGAAGGAGAAGGTGGACTATAAGGAGTTGTTTGCTCCTGTGGTGAAGCCGATGACGCTGAGAACCCTACTCGCGGGAGCTGCCATCAAAGGATGGGTGGTGAAACAAATGGAT
The DNA here is from genome assembly GCA_947471745.1 of Closterium sp. Naga37s-1. NCBI lineage: Eukaryota > Viridiplantae > Streptophyta > Zygnematophyceae > Desmidiales > Closteriaceae > Closterium > Closterium sp. Naga37s-1. The sequence continues at coordinate 1,557,692 of CANJKZ010001144.1, forward strand.
GTCACAACGGCATTCCTCAACGGCGTCCTTGAGGAAGAGATTTTTATGGCGCAGCCAGAGGGGTTTGATGATGGTAGTGGCAGAGTTCTGAGGCTGAAGAAGGCCCTTTATGGACTGAAGCAGGCCCCTAGGCAGTGGTACTTGAAGCTGCGAGGAGTTTTGGAGGAGATAGGCTTCACTCCTTCATCCGCCGATCATTCCATGTTCATGCTTGGCGAGGGGGAGCAGAGGAGTTTCATGGTGGTTTATGTGGATGACATCCTTATTTTCTCACCCTCTTCTGACCTTGTGAAGGAGGTGATGCTGAAGCTTCAAGACAAGTTCAAGTGCAAGGCCCTTGGTGACGTGAGCTTCTACCTCGGGCTTCACATTGAACGCGATGTGGAGAAGCGGTGCATGCGGGTGCATCAACGAAAGTACCTGGAGGCATTGGCTGCCAATTTTGGGCAGAGTGAAGGCCATGTGGCTACACCTTTTCCCTCTGGGTTCAAGTGTGTGAAGGTACCAGAGGAGGAGAGCGTTGGTGAAGAGGAGAGGCGCCGTTTTCACTCGTTGGTGGGCAGCCTCATGTACGCGGCGGTAAACACCCGACCGGACGTCGCGTTTGCTACCGGACAGTTGGCTAGGGTTGTTCAATGCCCTAATGAGGAGCAGGTAGCAGCTGGAATGAGGGTGGCCAAGTATCTTGGCCAAACACCGACCGTTGGGCTGCAATATTCGGCGGCGGCTCAAAGGCGCCAAAAGGGCGCGGATGGTGTTGAACCCGGGCGTTTGTTCCTCACCGCATTCTCGGATGCTTCTTTTGCATCAGAACCAGAGGACATGACAAGTGTTGGAGGGTTCATTTGCTGTGTTGGTGGAGGCCCAACTGCTTGGGAGAGCAAGAAGCAGGTGGATCAAGCATTGAGCTCGGTGGAGTCCGAGTACATGGCACTCTTCCGTGCCGTACGGGAGATTGTGTGGCAGCGGCGTTTGTTGGCCGAATTGGGGGAGGAGCAGCAAGGACCTACCTCACTGTACTGTGACAGCCAGGGTGCCATTGCTCTTGCTAAGAACCCTGTGTTGCATGGCCTCACCAAGCACATGAGGGTGAAGTGGCATTGGACGAGGAGCATGGTGGCCGCGGGTGAAGTTGAGTTGCACTATGTGAAAACGACAAGGCAGCCAGCTGACATGATGACCAAGAGGCTGGTGGAGCAGCAGCATTGGAAGTGTTGCAAGCTGGCTGGGATGGCTCTGAACTGAGAGAGAGCAAGATCCTAAGGCCAACAATCCGAGGGGGAGTTTGTTGGTGCAACCCTACGATTTGCATTCGGCTTGTTGTCCGTGTGCGTGCATGCGTGTGTGCATGGAATGGTATGAGGGCATGAAATAATAGATATTTTATGCTTACAATAGTGTGTGAATGATGAGGCATGATTTTGAATGTGTGGGTCGAGTCAATAGCGAGTTATCGCTAGTTGCGTGTGACGTCGTTGTTTGCGTGTCGTGTGCGGTTTTCTATTTTGTCGTGTGTGGAACGTTCGGCGTGTCGCAGGTGTGCGCAGCAGACTTCCAAGAACTCAAGGAAGAATTTATCTTGAAGAACCAGAGCCTTGGTTTCAAGATTCAAGTGATTTCGAAGCTCTCCAAAAGGGTAAACTTTAAGATAGTGAGAATAGTTGCATTACTTTGTGTAGTGTAACATTTCTCTTGGTGTAGGCCCTTGTGGAGGGTAGTTTCGAGACCCTTCGTGGTTGGGGACAGTGTGGCACTGTTCCAAATCACTGTACCTCGGCTCTTGGGGTTTGTAGGAGCTGGGAGTCATTCCCAACTCGTAACTCTTCCTAACTCTTCCTATCTTTTGTTCTAAGCCTATAGTGGCTGCCATAGTACCGTTCGTTCAAACCAACGCTGTGTCGTCAATTCTTTATGAAATCGTGCAATCTAGATTGCTTATTGTAGGCGACGTGAAGACGCTCCAGATCCAATTTGAATCAAGTCATTTGCAGCTGTGAGCAGAACGCTATCATCGTTTGAAGCCGCTGTGCAGAAATCCGTCTGTGCTCTCTATCTTTCGTTTAAGGCACATTCAAGCCTATTGTGACTATAACACTCTGGAAGCGTCCGGGACTGACGGATGCCCTGCTCGCAACAGAATCTAGCGAGATTGCCAGAGCAAAACTCACCCCCGCGGTCGGAGTGAAGACAGCTGACACGACGACCACGAGTGTCCGCAGTGGTAAGCAACCACCGGATCAGCATAGAAGTCACGTCGGAATTCTTCGCCAAGGGGAACACTGTGGTGTAGCGGGAGTAGTTGTCAATGACCACGAGAAAGAAACTCTCTCGCTCAGGGCCAGGGCGCGAAGCGGGGCCCCAGACGTCCAAGTGGAGAGTCTCAAAGGGCTCGGTGGCCGGACGAAGGGAGGAGGAGTGAGGGGTGGCGCGCAGCCGACCCTCGACGCAGGGACCGGAGGGTGGCGCAAGTGAAGGCGGCAACGACGGCAAGACACGCGGGAGGCCAAAGATAAGACGATGACTAGACATAGCGCGCAGGCGAGAAATGGACGGGTGCCCCATCCGATGGTGCCACAAAATAGTGGGGTGGGCAAGCGATCGGCAAGAGCACGACGCAGCAACTGGACCAGACACTGGAACCTGACCAGACACAGCTACCTGGGGAGACGCGGCAACCTGGTGAGATGCGGGAACCTGATGGGGGACAGTGACAGGGGTCGGGGGCAGTAGCTGCTGCTGCTGCCGCTGCTGCTGCTGCTGCTGCTGCTGCTGCCGCTGCTGCTGCTGCTGCCCTCGGGGGCCAGTGTGGAGTGTGTAGAGACCAGAGCCCGGCTCAGCGGTAAAGGTGGCAAGAGGCGCGTACGTGTCCCCATTGACACAAACCGCAGTCTCGCCAGAAGGCTCAATCCACACACCCACGTGCTGACTCACGAGCGGCCTCACGCCCACCAAGTTCCTCGAGAACAAGGGGACGTGGAAGCCGGTCAGAGAACCGGAGGGAACAGCCGGGCACGGAAGCGTAGTAGTGTAGCAAGCAGTGACTGGTCCCGAAGTGGGATCAGCCAGTGCTACAGAGACTGGCGTAGGAAGCGGGGTGAGTGTCGTGCGGTCGCGGAAGAAACAGTAGGAAGCTCTGGAGTCCAGAGTGAAAGACAGCGAAGCGTCCTCCGGAGCAGCTCCTAGACTAGTGTCTACACAAGTACCTACACTAGCAACAGGCACCTCAGCAACACTAGCACCTAAGCTAATAACACTCGAGTAAACTGAGTCAGAAGCACTAGAGTCAACAACAGCATACATAGCATGAGGAGTTCCTAAGAGATCAACCAACTGAGAAGCCGACATGCCCCACAAAGCGGGGCCGTACGTCTGAACAAGGGGAAGCCAGTCAGGGGCAGGGTCATCAACGTCGTAGGCCAATCGAACCGTGTCAGTAAGCTGAGCAAAGCACTGACCCGGTGGGTGACTGCGCCCACAAGGCTGGCTGCGGCGGGCACCTGTCATAACGTGATAGGTGCAGAGAGGGTGGACGACACCGCGCTGCAGCTGACGCTGTCCTGACCCCTGCCCCGAAACATGCTGCTGCCGCTGCTGTTGCTGTGGCTGCTGCGAGGGGAGGGGCTGCTGCTGCTGCTGCTGCTGCTGCTGCTGCTGCTGTCGTCGAGTCAGGTACCACGCCGCTGCTCCACCCCCTGCGGCTGGCAGACCAGTAGGTGGCTGACGAACCCGGGCGTCACCTCCACCAGCTGCAGCAGGGGAGTCACCAGCAGCTGCACGAGGTGCTCCTCCAGCGCCTGCACTCCCGCCGCCGCCGCTCGCCACGTCACCTCCGCCGCCTCCGCCGCCTCCGCCCGCACCCTGGCCGCCCCTCCTGCCACTCCTACCCCGAGACCGCAAAGAATTCGTAACAGCAGTTGTGGTCACGTCAGTAGCGGCAGTGGCGAGGGAGGCAGTAAAGGTGGGCAACTGAGGGACAGTGCACCCGTGGAACAGTGGAGGGTGCACAACACCAGAGGCAGAGGCTACCGAGTGGAGGTTGCTCTCGCGTGAAGGCCGCGGTGTCACGCGACTTCCATGCTGTCACGTCAGCACGCTCGCGTGCATAACGGTCACTGTCTGCAGGTGTGGGGTCAGCTGCTAAGGGTGCAGGGTCAGCTGGCTCAGGTAGGTCACCGGAAGCGTGCGCCCACAGAGTCTCGTGTGCCTGAACCTGGCTCTCTAGGAGGCGGCGCGCACACAGGAGCCAGACCGAGAACTCGAGCGGCCTACCCTCAGCGTCAAAGCGCAGGACCCTAGGGGTCGCCATAGCGGAAGCGTAGAGGTGGATACTGCTGCTGCGGAAACCCTAAACGCCTAAAGGGCCTGCGTAGGGCATGATAGACAGTGCGACGTGACAGGACGGACGCGACTGGCAGGGACGGGCGCGACAGGCGTGGACGGGCAGGGCGCACGGGGCGCGACGGACGGGCAGGGTGCAGCAGGGGCGCGACGGACGGGCAAGGCGCACGAGGCGTGACGGACGGGCAGGGCGCACGGGGCGCGACGGACGGGCAGGGCGCACGCGTTTCGACGGACGGGCAGGGCGCAGTGGGGGCGCGACGGACGAGCAGGGCGCACGGGACGCGACGGACGGGCAGGGCGCACAGGGCGCGTGCGACGGGAGGGGACAGGAAGCGCGACGCGGACGGGACGGACGGCGCGACGCCGCGGGACAGAAGGGGGGCGACGCGACGGGACAGCAGGGACGACGGGACGGGACGGGACAGCAGGGACGACGGGACGGGATGGGACAGCAGGGGGCGATGCGATGGGACAGCAGGGGCGACGGGACGGGACGGGACAGGAGGGGCGACGCGACGGCAGGGGCGACGGGATGGGACAGCAGGGGCGACGGGACAGGACGGGACAGCAGGGGCGACGCGACGGCAGGGGTGACGGGACGGGACAGCATGGGCGACGGGATGGGACGGAACAGCAGGGGCGACGCCACGCAGACGCAGCGGACGCTAGGGCACGAGAGAGACGAGCGCGAGAGGCGCTAGGGGACAGTACGGGCGTAACGGGCACTAGGATACGGTACAGGCTCGGGCGCTACAGACGTGAACGAGAGGAACGGGATCCTACAGGATCCTAACCTAGGTGATACCATGTCAAGAATGAAAGTGTTGGTTTCACTAAGGTTGGTTGAGGTACATAAACCTAACCCTAACAGTTGTACCCCCTATAACACATATCACTAAGACTACAATATTTGGCAGAAAAAATCATTTTAAGCTCTACCTTTTAGCCATTTGCATGACTGTATATGCAAATAAACCACTGCAACTATATTTAATATGAAGCTTAAGACATCATTTATCATTTTTTATTAAAAAAAAACCCCCCTAAAAAGCACGTCATCATTACAGATTTCACTAAAACAATATTACAATGAAGCAGAAGCATACTAAACAGTTATACAAACAGAAAAATTTGCAACTATGTAAAACAGAACAGACTTTAGCGCAGCTGTCGTCAGCTGTTTGTGCCACACGGTAAGTCGTCAGAGTTGACTGCTAGCGACGTGGTTACCGCTCGCCTTGTCAACTGTTCACTCAGTTGAAATTCTTGGCGAACGGGTTACCCGTCGCCAACCATCTATTTGGAAATAGGTAAGACGGCGGGAAACCAGGTCGGGCCAGGTCGAGAAATTTCAATTTCGCACGGGGGAAAAAGGGGAACTAAGTCTAGGTAGGTCGGAGGGCCCGAGCCGCGCCCTCCGCTTGACCGTCCACATTTATTTCGGGAGAGGTCCGGCGTGACCTAACTGAACCGAACGAACCGAGCCGAGCGGATTGGTTGGGTCAGGCGTGACAGGTTGTGCGCGTCATTGGCTTCTCCGTGTCCAGCGTCCCGAAGTTTGACTTGTCGTCCCTTGGTTTGAAGTCACTTAGATAACGTGTCGCAGGCGTCGCAGGCACTCCGCCCAGCATATCGATGGCTGTGCGGGGGGAAAGGTGAAGAATCTCAAGATTTCAGATTTTGATTTTTGCACAGCCAATCAACGTTGCCTATTGTGGGTCATGGGAAATCCATCGGCGCCACCCTGTCGCCAAGTCGACGAGAAATTTTGCCTTTTTGCAAATTGGCTTCACTGCACTTGCTGTGCTGGAATAGAGGCGGAGTTTCCGTGTGCGAGATGGGGAAAAGGGGGAGGGTTTCTGGGCAGGGGCGGGTTGAGAGGGGGGGGAGAGATGCAGAAGAGGGGAATGGAAGACGCCATGTAAAATATGGGTGGTCACCCAGCGTCCACAGCTTGAATACTCTGTAATCAACGCTGACTGGGCTGTTAATGCTTCAGCCATTCTTTCTGGTACAATCTTCGGCTTATGTGTCAAATTTCAGTTGAAGGAAGAAAACAAGAGCGGAAGGGTGGATCAAAATAAAATTAGGGGACCCGTCAGGAAGTTGAGCAACAGAGGGCCCACCCACTAGGCCATCGCCTCCAAGCAAGCAGAGCAGCACCACATAGGAGGCAACTGCTTAGGTCTGGCGTGAATATCAGGTTGGCAATCAGTTGTGTACAAGTTGGATAAGGATTAGGTTTCCCTTTCAGCTTGGATCTATTTTGGACTCACATGTTTCCCGCATCGTCAATCACCTTCGAGATGCTTTAGGCTTCTCAGAATCGGGCCGGCCATTTCTAGAGGACCTACACTTCCATGACCCACAGACCGGATTTGGTTGCCCTTGTCGCGATATTTGAGTAGGTGAGATTTGTGATTTGCGTGCTCGAGTTGAAATCGGATGACCACTCCGAGTCGCACATCCGTTTTATTGAACAAGGCTGATGACCTTTCATTACCCTATGTTTCAGGTACTATCACGTCAACATGTTACGCTTAATATTTCTAGGAGCCGCGATATTTTTGGTCAGCTGGTTGGTAAAATGGCTTTACCCTCTGGTGGCTTACTGGCGACGCGGCAACAAGTTTCCAGGACCCAAGTGCCAGTCATTTTGGGGGAATATAAAGGAGATTCAGGACGCCGGTGGCATGAGTGGGATGAAAAGTAAGCTCTTCTGGATCTTCCCTGCTTCTCCTTCTAGTTTTGAGACGTCTCAAACCTGCTTCCGTTCTCCTCTCCCACAGCCATATGCTTCAACCCCGTCTCTTCAGTTGCCACTTACGGACTTCCTAGGAGCGAGCCCTGAACCGGTGCTGTGTACTGCTTGCTCGGAGGCTAGGGCTATCGGGGTAAATGCTCGTTCTTGACTGAAAATCCATGGTATTTCTAAGCCGAACTCGGATTTTCACAGGGGACTTTTGGAGCCAGCCCTGACTGAATCCGAGCATTTCCAGGGCTGACTCTGACGAATCCGAGTAGTTCCTGGAAGGACTGAGTTCTTCTACGAAGTCTGTACCCCCTAATTTTCCCACCTTCTCCACCCCTTTCTACGAAAATCTTTTCCACCTCCTCCAATTATCGAGAGCTCCACTCTCCCTCCCCGTAGCTCGTTTCTCGGCACTTAGCTACTTGTGTTTCTGGGAAGGAGTCTCTAGCTGCTCAGCGAGCACACAAGATGAAAATATGCTCCTCAACTTCATACAGAAGCAGAGTCATACGAAAGCAGCACTAGCAGTGCGCTAACAAACACAGGTTGGACGGTGGAACGCTGAATTTTATCTTGAGTTTGACTTGTTCCGGAAAAACGAGGAGATTTTCATCGAGCCCTGAATTTTCCGAGCGTTTTCCCGGCGGACCCTGCGTTTCCCGGGCAGTTCCATCAAGGAGCCCACTACATCCGAGCTAGAAAAAATCATAACTTTAGCCCTTCTCGGAGAGAGCTGAAATTGAACCTACACTGAGTTTTCCGCATGTGTGTATAGATAATAATACATTCTGAGCTGACTTCTATTTGCTAGTCGCAGATACTACTCTCGCAGCTACACACACCGAACAAGGCAAATTCAGACGTCAACTCCCCCCTTTCCCTTCAACCCTTTTCTCACTCTCTCTCCCTCTCTCTCTCTCTCTCTCTCTCTCTCTCTCTCTCTCTCTCTCTCTCTCTCTCTCTCTCTCTCTCTCTCTCTCTCTCTCTCTCGCGTGCGCGCGCCTCGCGCGACTTGAATCGTGGTTCACAGATGTGCTCGCCGCCATGCACGCCAAGTACGGCCCGGTGGTGCGCCTCTGGCTGAGCCCCGTGAGGCTGCTTATATCGGTGGAGGACCCGCAGCAGGTCCGCAACGTGCTCATGCACGCGCGCGAACGGTCGCCGTTGTACTGCCGCGTGATTGAAGCGTGCATTGGGAAGGAATCGGCCTGCTTTTCCACCTTCATTCAGGTAAGCAAACTACCCTACCCCCGAAGCGGTTTTTGAGGCGTCTAAATTTTTTTACGTGCTTATGCACACGCGCGAGCGGTCGCCATTGTGTTGCCGTGTGGTTGAAGAGTGTCTTGGGAACGACTCGGCTTGGTTTTCCACCTTCATCCGAGCAAGGCCAGCGAAACTTCCCGTCAGGTACAGGGTTTTGACAAAGCTGCACAATTCAGAAGTCAGTGTTCCCCTATGCGCCCGTTCCACCCCAACCTCCTCCCCTCCCCCGTCCCGCTGCCTCCAGCCCCGCGCGTGGCAGTCGTTCCTGGACTACCACTGCCACACGACGCTCAAGTTCGAAATAAGTAACCTTCCTTGTACCGCTTACATCCGCTTCTATTTCCTTCTATCCCCGCAGCCGCGCGCGCGGCAGTCGTTCCTGGACTACCACTGCCACACGACTTTCAAGTTCCAGGCGCACAAGGACGACCAACAAGTCACCATTGATTACACGCCCATTCCACCCGTACCCTTCCCCCCTCGCCCTCTCTTCCCCCCTGCTTGCAGCCCCGTGCACGGCGGTCGTTCCTGGACTACCACTGCCACACGACGCTCAAGTTCCAGGTGCACGAGGTGGCGTGCCGCGTGGCGGACGTCACCGCGCGCGAGTGGGGGACGCTCTCCGCGTCTGGCGGCGAGCTGGACGTGACGCAGGCGTGCAAAGACATGGTGGTCGGCGTTTTAGGAGGCTCCTTATTCGGCCCCGCGTTCCCCGACTCGGACCTCAAGAACCGTGTTGCCAGCGACTTGGAGTTTTTCGCGCACTCGGTGCAGGATTTCTCAAGCTTTGGTTATCTTCCGGTGTGGCTGCCCGCGTACCAGAAGCTCATGAGTGTAGCGGAGGACTATAGGGGGGTGATCCACCAGCTTGTATCGGGTACGTTTGCCAAGGACGTGAAGCAGCAGAGTAAAGGGCATGGTGAGGAGGGGTCTGAGGAAGGAGGGGCAGGAGAAGCTGGTAGTGGCAGCGGTGGTGGGGAGGCCAAGGGCTTAGAGGGCCAGACCAAACAGGAGCAGCAGCAGCAGCAGCAGCAGCAGCAGCAGCAGCCGCAGCTTCTAAGGGAGAGCTTCCTCTCTGCAATGCTAGCAGAACGCTCCGCTTTAGGCCAACCCGTTTACACGCAGGAAGTAGCCCAAGCAGAAGCAGCTGCACTAATGTTCCATGGGTACCTGCTCGTGCCGGCGCTTCTAAAACGCGTTCTCGTGTGCCTCTCGTTACACCCAGAGGTGCAGGATCGCGTGTTCCGCGAGATTAGAGCTGTGTGCGGTAACGAAGCGCCTAAAGACGAGGATTTACTGCGGTTGGACTATTTGAATGCTGTGATTTACGAGGCAGCGCGGTGCATGCCGGTTGTGCCGATGATCACGCGCGCCGCAGTGAATGAAGATTTATGGCTGTCGGCGCCCAGCAGCAGGGAAGATCAACGGCTGTCCGCCCCCAGTGGCAGCGGCAGTGGTGGTGTTGGTGTTGGTAGAGGTTGGGAAACGGGTGGTGGTAATGGTACTGAGGGAGGTAATAACGGGGATGGGGTGGGTGGTGGTGGTGGCGGTGGGAGCGACAGCGGCAGCAGCAGCAGCGCTTTCCACTTGGTGCCGTCAGGGGCGATCATAGCCTTGCCCGTGTACCAGCTACAGCTGAACCCAGCCCTGTGGGGAAGCGACGCAGCAGAATTCAACCCTGATAGGTTCATCCATTTCCGATGGCACGGCCCTCAGCAGCAGCAGCAGCAACAACACCACCACCAGCCGCACCAGCACCACCAATTCGATCCCCGCTCTCACTCCTTCGCCAAACGGGTCACCCGCGTGGGCGTGGGGCTAGGCGCTATGGGCCACCGGGAGGGGCCGCAAAGGTTCCCAGGCGAGGGGACCGGGCAGGAACGAAAGGAGGGAGGGGGAAAACCGGGGGAAGCAGCGGGTGGGAGGGGTGGGAGTCCGTGGAGGGAGGGGAAGATGGTGCCGGGGCATGACTATGAGTTTGTGGCGCCCGAGCCAGGGCCGCAGTTTCTTATGTTTGGTGCGGGCGCTCGGTTGTGCGTGGGGCAGCGGCTGTCGCTGAAGATCATCCGCGCTGCAGTCGCCATCCTGCTGCACCGATTCGAGGTCCGCTCCACCGCCTTGCATCCGCACCACCGCCTTGCATCCGCACCACTGCCACCTGCTTTGGCCTGTGTTGTTGCAGTTATCACCTTTTTTTCTTCTTCCCCCCTTTTTTTTGTAATGACGCCCTTCTTGGGTACATACTGCTGCAACTGCACCTGCTCGTGAGGTGCCTAAAGAGTATACCATTCTCTTCCCCCGCCCATCTTCCCTACCCCCCGCAGTTCTCCATGTCGCCAGACATGCCCAAGGAGTTTGACACGTGTCTCAAGTTCATGGTGCTGCACCTGCTCCAGATTTAAGGCACCATAAAAGCATACCATTCTGTTCTCCTGGTCCGTCTTCCCTCCCCCCCACAGTTCTCCATGTCGCCAGACATGCCCAAGGAGTTTGACACGCATCTCGAGTTCATGGTGCTGCACCTGCACCCCACGCCGCGCCTCAAGCTTGCTGTTCGCTCCTAGATCCTCTCGACCTTTTCAACCTGCTCCTCGCGTCTCCTCCCTCCTAATACCTGCTCATAGCCGCGCCTACCTTCCCTTTTCCTACATCTGCTGCTCTTTCTCCTTCCACCTTTCCTCCGCCTTTTCCCCTCCTTTCCACCGCCCGTCCTCCGCCTTGCCTCTGCCTCTCCTAGGATCTGGGCAGCACCTTTTTCCTCGCATCATATACACCTTAGTTCTCACTGCAGCATCTGCACCCCCTAAGCCGTACTGCCCTCTATAGTGGACATCAGCTTCCCTGGCTCTCATGGCCAGATCTGTTCCTACTGGCCTTACGACACAGTGCTCCACAGCACTACCACCTCTTGATTGCAACATCTGGCTGAACACCAGTTTGAACTTCAGATTGAGCATCAGCTTTGGTCAGCTTCTGTGGCTGGTTGGTTGATTGCTACAATCACCTGAATCACCCGGGGTGGTTTCCACCTCTGGCCAACACAGTGTAACGACTAATGGTACCAGACGTGCCAGGAGCAGCACGTTTTGCCGCAGCTGCAAGGCCACCGCCTCATTGCTGTCGCTCCGTTTCACAATACGCCAGTTGATTCCTGAGCCTGACTCAACATCGCTACTGCCTGCCTCGTTTCACAGGACCGTGTTTGCTGCTGGAACCACCAGAAGCAGCACGTACAGCTGAAGGCACTGTTGCAGCAGCAGCAGCAGCAGCAGCAGCAGCAGCAGCAGCAGCAGCAGCAGCAGCAGCAGCAGCAGCAGCAGCAGCAGCAGCAACCAAGGGCAGCAGCGGCGGCGGCGGTGGCGGCAGATTATGCAGCAGCAGAAACTTGGTTAATGCACTTGATTCTTTGTGCTCACCTTTGTCCCTACACCTGTGGAGCCAATGGTGTTTTTGGGGGGAAGGAGCCAGTCGATTCACCGCCATTCCTCCCCTCCCCCTGCCCCTCTCCCCTTCTGGTTTGTGTTTTGCACAAGCAGTGCAGTGCAGGCATTTGCGCCTCGTGGGTGCATATGCTTGTGTCTGTGCCTGTGCCTGTGCCTGTGTCTGTGCCTGTGTCTGTGCCTGTGCCTGTGCCTGTGCCTGTGTCTATGCCTGTGCCTGTGTCTGTGCCTGTGCCTGTGCTTGTGTCTGTGCCTGTGCCTGTGCCTGTGCCTGTGCCTGTGCTTGTGCCTGTGCCTGTGCCCGTGCCCGTGCCTGTGCCTGTGCCTGTGCCTGTGTCCGTGCCTGTGCCCGTGTCTGTGCCAGTGCCCATACCTGTGCCCATACTTGGGCCTTTTTGTGTTTTATTTAGTGAACATACCTTCTTGGTTAGTCTGGCCGCCTATCCGATGGCAGATGTGATGGCAGATGTTTCTTTACGGATTGTGCACCTGGCTGTGCCTCTCCATTTGACTGACATTCTTGATGCCAGGTATTGCTGTCAAAATGTTATAATACTTATATTGTGCTGGCCGAGCGCTGCCCTGCCCTGCCCGTCGCGCCGCCCTGCCAGCCGCGCGCCGCCCTGCCCTGCCTGTCGCGCCGCCCTGCTGGCCGCGCGCTGCCCTGCCCTGCCCGTCGCGCCGCCCTGCTGGCCGCGCGCTGCCCTGCCCTGCCCGTCGTGCCGCCCTGCTGGTGGCGCGCCGCCCTCTCCTGCCCGTCGCGTCGCCCTGCTGGCCACCGCGTCGCCCTGCCCTGCCCGCGTGCCGCCCTGCTGGTCGCCGCGCCGCCCTGCCCTGCCCGCGCGCCGCCCTGCTGGCCGCCGCGCCGTCCTGCCCTGCCCGCGCCCCGCCCTGCTGGCCGCCGAGCTGCCCTGCCCTGCCCGTGCGCCGCCCTGCTGGCCGCCGCACCGCCCTGCCCTGCCCGCGTGCCGCCCTGCTGGCCGCCGACCTGCCCTGCCAGTTACGCAGCCCTGCCCTGACCGCGCGCCGCTCTTCCCTAGCCGTGCGCCGCCCCGCCCTGCCCTGCGCGCTTCCCTGATGCTCGCGCGCCGCCTTGTCCGTCGCGCCGTCCTTGCCTGCGTGCTGCCCTGCTGGTCGCGCGCCACCCTACTCTGCCCGCTATGGCTTCTCTCAGTGTTCTCACCTTCGATCATGAGGGCCGTCCGATCCAGTTCGATACGTGGCTCGATGATTTACAGCGGTACCTATTGAGCGATTCTAGAGACAGCGTTTCCTTGTTTGACCACACGTCTAGAACCTCTCTCGCCCCTCCCGACACAGCTGACAGCAGGGCAGGGCCTATGTTTGGTTTTTGGCTACTCACGATTAGCAGTGTAGCCTTTTTCAAAACCCTTCTGAGCAGTGTGCCCTTTTTGGAAGCACTGATGAATCAGTGTAACTTGAACTTTGAAAACTTAACCCAGAGGCATCAGTGTATGTATATTTTTTACCATAATTGTAATGTAGGCAGCTCAGCATGTGCTGGCAGCAACCAAGTGTGCAAGTAACGAACGAGAATGAATGAACTATGAAACAGTTGGGTACAAATGCTAACCATAGTTGGGTCGTACCCCTTATGGGCTACCCCACTACATCCTACACAAATGTATAAGCTATAATGTTCTGACACACCCCCATAGGCAAAGTGGGGGAGAACAAGTGGTCACAAGACCAGTCAAGAAAAGCAAAACAAGCTCAGGGTGGATCACAAAGTCACCACACAGTCCGAGCACAAGCAAAGGGCCACAAGGCCAGTTCACATGCAGAGTTATATAAAGAGAATAAACAATACAGTGATCATACCCTAGCAAGTGCAAGCATGCAGGTATATATATAGATCACAGTACAAGCAGAGTCAAGCAGTAAGCAAGTGAGGCAAAGTAGGCACAAGGTCTAACACAGTAGAGAAGCGCTGATGATCACCATGCGGAAGTGCCTTGGTGAATATATCAGCAGTATTGGCCCGAATGGCCACGTACGCAAGACGAAGCTGGCCACGCTGCTGCAACTCTCGAGCAAGGAAGTATCGCAGAGCGATGTGCTTTGTTCTGCGCTCCAGTCTGTGCTCCTGACACAAGGCAATCATAGCCTTGTTGTCTACGTACAGAACTGGAGGCGAACGAGGCTGCTCTCCCAAGTCGGTCAGCAGGTAGGTGAGCCAGCGTAGCTCCTGAGCAGCCTGTGAAGAATTAAAGAGGAATGAATGAAGGAAGTGAGAATGATTGCACTAGCAATCAGTTGAGTACATATGGGAAACCCTAGATTGGGTTGTACTCACTATTGAGTACCCCACTGCAGGCTAGACAAATATAACATTCTGACACACCCCCATAGCCAAAGTGGGGTGTAATCAGCACAAGAAGCAAAGCAAAGCAAAAGACAAGCTCAGGGTGGATCACAATGTCACCACGCATTCTGAGCACAAGTAAGTAAGCAATAGTTCACAATAATAGTAAGCAAAGCTAGAAGCTATCACAGAGGGCAAGTGTGGAGGAGGAGGGACTATGAGAGGAGAGGAGGTAGTGGGCTGCAGCTGAAGCTGCTGGCACACGGCGCAACTGGAGCAACTGGCACACGGGCAACTGGAGCAACTGGCACACTGGCAACTGGAGCAACTGGCACACGGGCTACTGGAGTAACTGGCTCCGCGACTAACTCTGAGCTGCAGGAGCAACGGACTCACGGGCGACTGGAGCAACTGGCTCACGGGCGACTGGCGCAACGGGCTCACGGGCTACTGGCGCAACGGTCTCACGGGCGACTGGAGCTGCGGGCTTCACGGCGGCCACCCCCCTTCAACCTCCCCAAACTATCCCACCCCCCTTTCACACACCCCCTGCTGCACCCCTAGGTTCACTCACACCCCACCCCCTAGCCCCACTCCGTCGACTCCCACACACCCACCCCCCTCAGCGGCAGCTGCAGTAGTGGGAGACAGAGAAGGAGGAGGAGCAGGGGAGACCACACACCCGCCACCCCCCACTCGCCACCCCCAAACCCTAACACAGGGCAGGGCGGGATGGGGGGGCGACGCGCGGCCTCCCAGGGCGCCAGAACAGGCGGCAGAAGGGGCGACGCGCGCCCCCCCCCCCAGGTCGCCTCGACAGGCGACGGGAAAAGAGGGGGGGGGGGCGGTGCACGGGTCCCCGATGCGCCGCGACAGGCGACGGAGCATGGCAGGGGCGGGGCCGGGGCAGGGTCGGGGCAGGGCCGGAGCACGGCCGAAGCAGGGCCTCGACAGGGCCGCGACAGGGCAGGGGCAGGGCCGCGACAGGGCCGCGGCGGGCGACGGGGCAGGGCCGCGACGGGGGGCCGCGACGGGGGGGGGGGGGGGGGCGCGACGGAGGGCCGCGACAGAGGGCCCTGACGGGGGGGGCCGCGACAGGGCGACGGGGCAGGGCCGGGCGACGGGGCAGGGCCGGGGCGAGGCCGTGACGGGGCCGCGACAGAGGGCCGCGACGGGGGGCCGCGACAGGAGGCCGCGACGGGGGGCCGCGACAGGGCGACGGGGCAGGGCCGGGCAACGGGGCAGGGCCGGGGCGAGGCCGTGACGGGGCCGCGACAGGGCCGCGACGGGGTCGCGAAGGGGCCACGAAGGGGCCACAAAGGGTCGCGACGGGCAGCAGGGCAGAGCGCGAAACGCGCTAAGGGCAGGGCAGAAAAAAAAAAGTTTAGCGAAGTGGTGGGCCCGAGGAAGGAACAGTCCCAGGAGGGAACCAGCTCTATACCATGTGAAGAATTAAACAGGAATGAATGAAGGAAGTGAGAATGATTGCACTAGCAAGCAGTTGAGTACATATGGGAAACCGTAGATTGGGTTGTACTCACTATTGAGTACCCCACTGCAGGCTAGACAAATATAACATTCTGACACAGCCATGGCCCCGGTGTATATCTCAGCCTCACAACTGGAGCTGCGAACCGAAGACGAGCGTGTAGACCGCCAAAAAACAGAGCCGGAACCAAGGCTGAAGGTGTAGCCCTGTGACGACCGCTGCGTAGCTGAGTCGTCAACCCAGGAGGCGTCTGCGTGACCGGTGAGGACAACTGGACCCCATCCTCCAAGCACGAGCTCCATGCCCGACGTACTACACAAGTAACGCAGTACCCTCTTCGCAGCATCCCAGTGCACCTTTCGGTGCCTGCCGGGAGCCACGTAGCGAGCCAGGAGGCCGACAGGGTACGCGAGGTCGGGTCGAGTGCACGTCATCAGATACATGAGGCAACCCACAAGCTCTGGGTACGGACCACTCGGCTCTACGGACTCGTCCGAAGGTGGAGCTGAGAGCGAGTGGCTGGTAGACAGAGGAGTGGGCTGTGGCGAGGAGAACTGGAAGCCGAAGCGCTGAAGGACCTGGTGCACCATGTGTGACTGAGTCAGGGTAATGGTGTGCCGAGCTCTGTCCCGGGTGATCTACAAGCCAAGATAGCTGCGCAGTTCACTCAGGTCAGTGCAGGTGTGTCTCTTCTGCAGCTCCAACTTCACAAGAGTCAGTGCCTCAGTGTCAGCAGTAGCAAAGACGAGGTCGTCGACGTAGACAAGGACGTAGAACGGCGGCAGCGAGGTGTCGGTGCGTAGAAACAGCGACGGGTCAGCAGTAGCAGGAGCAAACCCAAGAGCCGCAAGTGTAGTCCTCAGTGTGTCGTGCCACTCGCGAGGCGCCTGGCGGAGACCGTAGACTGGCCGCCGAAGACTCCACTGAGTACCTGTAGGAAAAGACTCAGTGAAACCAGGTGGGCGGCGCAACCAGATCTCCTCGTGGAGTGTGAGAGTACGCCGACGTTCGACATATTTCTCATTTCTATATTTTTACTCCATCTTATTCTCCTTACTTTCCTCTTTCATTTGCACTTTATTTCACCTCAATCGGACTACTATTCTATTTTCTAGAGCTTTCCGATTATTTCACTTATTTGGTATTTTCGGCACCGACATTTACATTATACGGCACCGACAGCACCGACAGTGGTGTACAAGGCGTAATCTCGCCATAATCCGAAGTGCCAATGGGCTTGCGTGCTTATGCGCACTTGTGATTTTCTACTTTAGAAGAGCGTGTTCCCGAAGGTTCGGATTATCTGTTGTTTCTATGTATTTCTGAGTATAAATACGCCTTGCACTCACCTTTAGTGCAACATTCGCGAGTAGAAATTCGATCCTGTGACACTTGGTAATCAGAGCCATTTCACTCGCGGAGTTTCAGCTAAGCAGTGTCAGAATGTTATCTTATGCTCTAGCCTGTAGTGGGGTGCTCTATAGCGAGTACAACCCTTCTAGGGTTTCCTATTTGTATCCCCATTCTTGCTAGTGCAATCCTCTTCTTCTCTCTTCTTCTCTTTTAAACTTTAACATGGTATCAGAGCAGGTCGATCCCCTTGGATCGATCCTGTGGGTGGGCTCACCACCTTGTTGCTTCCGCTGCAACTGCTACTGCTACTCTCTGTGCCGCACGGAGAGTAGCAGTGGCAGTTGCAGCGGAAGCAACAAGGTGGTGAGCCCACCCACAGGATCGATCCAAGGGGATCGACCTGCTCTGATAGCATGTTAAAGTTTAGAAGAAAAGAAGAGAAAAGAAGAGGATTGCACTAGAAAGAATGGGGATACAAATAGGAAACCCTAGAAGGGTTGTACTCGCTATAGAGCACCCCACTACAGGCTAGAGCATAAGATAACATTCTGACAAGCAGCGCGCTCAAGAAATTCCTGCTTCGAAAAACCGCCGGGGGCGACGAATTCGGCGCCGACGCTGGTAAGCACCAGATTCCGCGTTTTTTTAATAACCCCTCTCGCGCGTTTTTTTAACAAGATCGTGAGTTCGATTGTTGGCGAAAACGTTTGTGATACAAGGACGACAATTGCGAATTGTCGGGACCTATATCGAGCGGTGTAGAAGTAGCGAGACCGACGCGCGACGGATCGAACGACTTCGGGTGAAAGCGCGCGTCATGGCGAAAATTGGGACAGAAGCAGAATCGATCGTGACTTCGCAGCAGTCGCGAAATTTTCCCAACGCCCAAGAAATTCGAGCTCCCAACACCTTTGATGGGGAAATCGACGCTAGGCGCTGGATTCTGGCGATCGAAATTTATTTCGCCGCCATTGGATGGACAGCACCCGCACTCGACAGAAACAGAATTATTTTTGCAGCAACACTTCTGCGCGGACCAGTAATTGAATGGATAAGCGGAAGCGGTTTATTAAACCAAGGTGAAGCGACGTGGCAGCAGTTCCGTGAACGATTACTACAACGTTTTGAGCCGCTTAATGCAGCGTTAATCGCCCGCGACAAAATGCATCGTCATCGACAAATTGAGAGCGTCACAAACTACACACAACAAATGGAGGAGTTGTTCAACCGCATCCCCGACGCCACAGAAGGCGAAAAAATTAGAGCATTTATCGCGGGGCTGAAAAAAGAAACACGACAACATGTTGCGGCCGCAAATTGGAGCAGCTACAACGACGTCGTTTCGGCAGCGGAACGTTTCGAAGTAACCACGATCGGAACACGACGACTTCATGGACAAGCTAGACGACATGGAGGACGCTTGGCTAACCCCACGTACGCCGACCCGATGGAACTCGATCGAATCGACGCGAAGGCAAGACCAAAGAAGAACAAATCTAAGTGTTCTTTCTGCGCCAAGCCCGGAGATCGACTCATCGATTGTGACGAAATGAAAACTGCACGTTCAACGCTTAGGGACCGCAGCAGTGGAGCAGATTTAATGCGAATATTGGAGGATCGTGGAGTGAATTTTTCAAACCACGAACGGACTCTACCAGGGAAAATCGCCGAGGGAAATAAAATCTCCGCGACACAAGACCCTGCTGGACCCGGACAACTCCAAAAAGGCCCTGTAAAAAGTAAGCACCCCTTCAAAATATCATACAAGGATGCTTTACTTGGAAAAAAATCCCTTGGGTCGACGGCCTTTGTGAAATTACGAGAGAGGCTCCAGAAGAAAAAGAATGTACCGGTACGACAACTACAGCAGCTGCGCATGGGGAACCAACAACGGAGCGTGGAAGATCGACCTTCCAACGACGACATCGTCCTCTCTCTGAAAAACCAGCCCACGTCGACCAACCGGTCCCCACGGAAGAAGTCGGTGGCGCTGAAGCAGCTCAAGAGGGAGCTGGAGGTCAACATGAAGCTGCGACGACCTCAAACCTCCTCTACAGATGCATCTGCAACATCTGAAACATCTACGGTATCTACCCCATCTATGAATTCTACTACGAGCTCGAGAACCACGTCGTCGACGACAACAAAAAATCATGGCAATAGGGAACGGCAGGACCGGCCATCTGCCACCCCAGGAGAAAACACAGAGCTATAGGAAATGCCCTATGATCCAATCAACGAGACGATCAACGGGTACAACGAGCAACGCCAACCACTTTTGCTCGAGGTGATCTGCAATGGACGACGCCTCCAAGCACTCGTGGACAGCGGAGCATCCCATTCAGTATGCGACAAAGCAACCCTCGAACGCATCAATGAGAAGTACACGCCTTCAAACTTCACAGCTACGATGGTTGACGGAAGCAAATTACAAGTCTACGGCGAAGCAGCGTCACACCTGCAGATGGGTCCTTTTCGCTGGAAACCGACCCTACCCGTCACCAACATCAAAGGGCTAGACTTGATTCTTGGGAGAGATTTTCTGAAGAAGTTCAACCCTGAGATCAACTGGGACACCCGCACGGCGAGTATTTACAATCAAGACAGAAGAGTTCCTCTTCCGAATTGGAGCAACACGGGAGATATTCCGGAGGAGACTCTCGCACGCTTCGAGAAGGACGTGAAGCGAACCATGACAGGGTTTGTTGCACTGGTTACCAACGAGGACGAAGGAGAGAGAAAAACGCTCGAGCTTCCACCAGCAATCCAGAAACTTCTAGAAGAGTTCGAAGACGTTCTCCCTGACGACCTTCCAGACCAGTTGCCGCCATACCGAACCCACCAGCACGAGATCATCGAAGAACCTGGTTCAAAACCGACCTTCCGAGCACCATATCGACTCAGCCCTACCGAGTTGGCCGACATGAAGAAGCAGATCGAGTACCTTCTGGACAAAGAACTCATTCGACCATCAACATCACCATACGGTGCACCAGTGCTTTTCACACCAAAACCTGACGGAAGCTTACGCATGTGCATCGACTACCGAGCCCTCAACAAGCAGACGATCAAGAACAAGTATCCGATTCCACGGATCGATGATCTACTTGACCAGCTTCGTGGAGCCACAGTATTCTCAAAACTCGATTTGAGATCGGGATATTGGCAGATCCGGATGGCGGATAACTCCATCCATAAAACAGCGTTTCGGACACGATACGGATCCTACGAGTACCTCGTCATGCCGTTCGGACTCACCAACGCACCCGCTACATTCCAGGCCGAAATGAACCATATTCTTAGGCCTCTACTCGACGAATGCGTGGTGGTGTACCTGGACGACATCCTGATCTACTCGAGGGACATGAAGCAGCACATCGAACACCTACGACGGGTCTTCGAGATACTTCGACGGGAGAAGTTCTACGTCAAGCTATCCAAGAGCGAGTTTGCCTTGAAGAAAGTTCAGTTCCTTGGACACATGTGAGCGCTCAAGGAGTCCATGTCGACCCAAAGAAGATCGAAGCCGTACGTACGTGGAAGACACCGGAGAACGTGAAGGAACTTCAGCAATTCCTTGGCTTTGCGAACTACTATAATCGGTTCGTGCCACAGTATGCGAAGATTGCAACACCTCTCACCAATCTACTGAAGAAGAATACACCGTTCAAGTGGGAGGATGTGCACCAGCAAGCCATGGAGCAGTTGAAGACCGCACTCACGTCCGCACCCGTCCTGATCCTGCCAGATCCAGAAAAAGACTACGTCATCGAAGCTGACGCTAGCGACCAAGCAGTTGGAGCAGTCTTGATGCAAGACCAAGGGAAAGGACAACAACCAATCGCTTACCTCAGCAAGAAATTGCACGGGGCAGAACTCAACTACCCGATTCACGACAAAGAGGCCTTAGCGATCATCACGGCATTCAAGACATGGCGATGCTACCTCGAAGGGAGAAAGACCACGGTCTACACTGACCATTGCAGCCTGAAGTACCTAAAGACGCAGCCGACCCTCTCCAGAAGACAAGTCAGGTGGATTGACTTCCTCGAGACGCACTTTGACTACGACATCGTGTACAAGTTGGGACACAAGAATAAGGCAGACGCACTGAGCCGGCCTGGACACGTTGCCGCCATACTGATTGAGGGGATGAATCCGCTACTCAAGGGACTCTTCACGCACGGGTATACCATCGACCCCGAGATTCCCTTAGCAGAGAAAAAGAAATTGTTGCAGTGGGACCACGACGTCGCACTACGCAAAGGATCAACAAAGATATGGGTACCCAACTACCCGCCTCTTCGGCAGTTGCTTCTCGAAGAATTCCATGACGTGCTCTACGCTGGACACTTCGGGAGTAACAAGACTCTTGCCGGGATTGCGAAAGTCTACTACTGGCCTCACATGGCAAACGACGTGCAAAAGTTTGTCACTTCGTGCGACACGTGCCAGCGGATGAAAAGCAGTAAGCAGAAGAAAGCAAGACTTCTTCAGCCTTTACCCGACCCGGAACAGCCTTGGCAAGTGGTCAGCTTGGATTTCATCACCGGTTTACCACCTACCAACGCGGGGCATGACGCCATCCTGGTCGTCATCGACAAATTCTCAAAGATGGGACACTTCATTCCGACACATACAACCGCACGCACGGAGGAAACGGCACAGCTATTACTCAAACACATCATCTCACAGCACGGGATCCCAACAACCCTCATATCCGACAGGGACCCCAAGTTTACTAGCAAGCTCTGGAAAGAGCTCATGTCGCTCATGGGGACACGCCTAGCAATGTCATCTGCATATCATCCCCAGACCGATGGGCAGACAGAGCGCTTGAACCAAATTGTGGAACAACTCTTGCGCACAGCGTGCAAGGACGACATTAACAAGTGGGACTTGCACTTGCCGGTGTTGGAGTTCGCCTACAATAATGCGAAGCATGCCGCAATAGGAGAGACCCCATTTTTCCTCTGTTACGGACGACATCCACTAACTCCACAACAGCCGACAGTACCTGCAACTGTCCAACCCGCGCACGACTTCGTTACCACAATGCAACATTTTTGGGATCGAACACACAAGCGTCTACAGGACATACAGTCTTCACAGAAACGCTTGGCCGATCGCCATCGACGTGATCATACCATTGCGGTTGGTGACCATGTGCTTCTCGACACATGCAACCTCAACCTCGGTCACCTTCCATCCAAGTTACGACCTCGCTTGTGCGGACCTTTCCTCGTAGAAGAGCAGGTCACTCCAGTCACATTCCGCTTGCGCCTACCAGCTTCTTGGAAGATTCATAACGCCTTCCACGTGCAGCTTCTTAAACCCTATCAAGATCCAAATAAGCTGTACACGGGACGCCAACCTCCGCCGCCGCCTCCAGTCCTCGTGAATGATGAACTTGAGTACGAGGTTGAATCTGTGCTTGCACATCGTCGTCGTCGGCATGGCACCCTGGAGTTTCTCGTACGCTGGAAAGGCTATGATCCTTCTGTCAGAGTTATATGACATAGCTACTGTAGGCTATAGTGGGGTAGCACATATGGGGTACAGTTGCCTAGGGTTTGCCTTTTGTACCCAACTTTCACTTAGTCATTTCATTCCTGTTTTCTTGATTCACATGGTATAGAGCGGGTTCCTACATGGGACCGTTCCTTCCTAAGGGCCCACCATAAGAATTTTTTTTTTAGCTGCCCGCGCACATTGCGCCCTGCCCTAAATTTTTTTTTTTAGCGGCCCCTACGCTGCCCCTACGCGGCCCCTACGCCGCCTCCCACGCGCCCCCTATGCGGCCCCTGGCGGCGCCCTGACGAGGCCCCTGCCGGCGCCCTATCGCGGCCCCTGACGCGCCCCCTAGTGGCGCCCTGACGCGGCCCTGACGCGGCCTGACGCGGCCCCTGGCGGCGCCCTGACGCGGCCCTGCCGTGGCCCCTGACGCGGCCCTGACGCGGCCTGCCGCGGCCCCTGCCGCGGCCCTGAAGCGGCCCCTGACGCGGCCCTGACACGGCTCTGCCGCGGCCCTGACGCGGCCCTGACGCGGCCCTGCCGCGGCCCCTGGCGGCGCCCTGACGCGGCCCCTGACGCGGCGCCCTGACGCGGCCCCTGCCGCGGCCCTGACGCGGCCCTGCCGCGGCCCCTGACGCGGCCCTGACGCGGCCTGCTGCGGCCCCTGCCGCGGCCCTGAAGCGGCCCCTGACGCGGCCCTGACGCGGCTCTGCCGCGGCCCTGACGCGGCCCTGACGCGGCCCCTGCCGCGGCCCCTGGCGGCGCCCTGACGCGGCCCCTGACGCGGCGCCCTGACGCGGCCCTGCCGCGGCCCCTGACGCGGCCCCTGCCGCGGCCCCTGACGCGGCCCCTGACGCGGCCCCTGTCGCGGCCCCTGACGCGGCCCCGCCACCTACCTTTCCGGCCACGCCGCCTCCTCTCAGCGGCCCCGCCGCCTCCTCCCAGCGGCCCCGGACGCCGCCCTCTCAGCGGCCCCGCCGAGCCGCCCAGCAGCCTAGCCGCCCAGCAGCTGAGCCACCGAGCCGCCCAGCAGCCGAGCCGCCGAGCCGCCCAGCAGCCGAGCCGCCCAGCAGCAGAGCCGCCGAGCCGCCCAGCAGCCGAGCCGCTGAGCCGCCCAGCCGCCGAGCCGCCCAGCAGCCGAGCCGCCCAGCAGCCGAGTCGCCGAGCCGCCCTGCAGCCGAGCCACCCGAGCCGCCCTGTCCGGTAAGAGCAGCGCCTCTCTCACAGCACTGCCCTCACCCCACTGTTTGCGCTGCTAGTCTACTGCTGTCATGGCTACCCCTAGTGTCCTCGCTTTTGACGCTGAGGGTAGGGCCATTGACTTTGACGTCTGGATAGATGACCTGCAGCTTTTCTTACAGTGCGATAGGGCAGACGGCCTCTCCCTCTTTGACCTCACTTCTGGTGCCTCTCCTGCCCCCGCCACTGATGCTGACGCAACTGTTCGCTCCCAGTGGGCCACGCGCGATGCTGCTGCACGTCTTGCTGTGCGTCGCCACCTGCCTACCTCTGAGCGTGCGCACTTTAGCCAGTACAAGAGTGCTCAGACCTTGTACGACGCTGTAGTTGCACGCTACTCCTCCCCTGCCACTGCTGCACTGAGTCGCCTCATGCTACCGTACCTCTTCCCTGACCTTGCTGCCTTTCCCACAGTCGCTGACCTCATTACGCACCTACGCACTAGTGACACTCGCTACCGCGCTGCGCTTCCTGCTGAGTTCTGCGCCAAGAACCCCCCCCCCATGTACATCACCCTCTACTACATAGTCACCCGGCTCCCTGACTCCCTTCGCGTAGTCAGGGACCACTTCCTCTCAGTTTGCCCCACCACTCTCACCGTTGACCTCCTTGAGAAGTCCCTCCTAGCAGCAGAGAAGAGCATAGTAGCTGTAGGAGCCTCTCGTGGTGACCCTCGCACCCCCATCTTTGAGGGGTGTTCCCCCTCCCCCCTTTTGCCCTCTGTTGCCTCTGCTGCTGCGGCCGACCTCGTTGGGCTTGAGTCGGTCGGTGCGGCGTCTACCCCTAGCGGGAGACGCCGCCCTGGCAAGGGCAAGGGGGGCAGGGGCGCTGGAGGAGCTAGCGGGGGCGGTGGAGGCGGCAGTGGAGGCGGTGGAGGAGGTGGGGGTGGCGGTGGGGGTGGTGGCGGGGGTGGAGGTGTCGGTGGCGGCAGTGGAGGCGGAGGCGGCAGCGGCAGTGGCGGAGGGAGCGGAGGTGGCGGCGGTGGAGGAGGAGGCGGCGGAGGAGGTGGAGCTGGTCGGGGTGGCGCTGCGCAGAGGGTCGGCTCCGGTGGTGGTCAGCGCCAGCAGCAGCAGCAGCACCAGCAGCGCACTCGTGACATCCCCTCCCCTCAGCAGCTCCGTGAGTGGTACACTGCACGCTGAGCGTGTGGGTGCTACTACTGGGGGTGCTGAGCCTGAGGGTGCTGAGCCTGGGGGTGCTACTACTGGGGGTGCTGAGCCTGGGGGTGCTGAGCCTGGGAGTGCTACGCCTGGGGGTGCTACGCCTGGAGGTGCTGAGCCTGGGGGTGCGGAGCCTGAGGGAGCTGGGCCTGCTCGTGTGGCGTCTGGCGGTGCTGAGCCTGGAGGTTCTCCGGGTGCTTCGTCTCGGCGGGAGCCACTCTCTCCACAGGAGCTGCGCGAGTGGTTTGCCCGGCGCTGGAGGCGTGCTGCTGGAGCTGGAGGTTCTTCGGCTGCTGAGGGTGCTGGTGCCGCGGGTCCCGGAGGTGCTCGTACTGGGAGTACTGGAGCTGCTGGGCCTGCGGGTACGACTGGAGCTGGAGCTGCTGAGGGTGTTGGCGCTGAGGCTACTGCTGTCGGTCCTGGAGGCGGTCCTGCTGGGGGTGCTACTGGTGCTGCTGGAGGTACTGGAGCTGGAGGTGCTGCTGGCGCTGGTGCTGCCGCTGGGGGTACTGGTGCTGTCCCTGCTGTGTCTGGAGTCGCCGCGCGGCCTCGGCCGTACTTCGTTCCGCTCCTTCAGCAGGTTCTTGGTCTCCCGCCTTCTACTGGTCCTCCTCCTCCCTTAGCGTGTCCACAGCCTGTCCCGTCACAGTTACAGTTAGAGCCGGCCTCCCCACTGCCCGCTCCTTCTCCCTACACTGGTCCTACTGGAGGTCTTGCTGAGCGTCGTGAGCCTGCGTCTCGCCCTGCGTCGCCTGTCCGTGCTGCTCGCACTAGTGCTCGTGGTTCGCGTCAGCGTCCTCCTCCTGTCCCTGGCACGCACCGGATGTCTCTGCGTCCGTCCACTGCTCCTCTGCGTGCCCCTTTGCCTTCTCCTCCTGAGTCCTCTCTTCCTGCTCTTCCTGACCCGGAGTCGGACTCTCTTCGTGCTGCCAGTCCTACTGTCACGCGTCTCCTTGCTACTGTTGTCACTGACCCTTCCTTTGAGTCCACTGCTGCGTCTGCCCTAGTTACTGAGCTCGTCGACTTTGCTGCTCGCTGTCGTCTAGACTACGCTGCTAGTCTTGTTGCTGAGTCTGAGTCTGTCTGTCCTCCGTCCGTCGGGGGTGAGTGTGCCCTTGGCACGGACGTCCTTGAGGACAGGCAGGAGGAGTTCCAGTGTTTGGCTGCTGCTTCACCTCATCTCGTGTCCGTACTGCTTACCCCTGAGGGAGACCCGGATGCACTTGACATCCCGACTCCGCGCTCTTACGCAGAGGCGATAGAGGGTCCCTACTCCTCTCAGTGGCAGGCAGCTATGGACGCAGAGATGGCTTCCTGGAAGTCCACAGGCACCTACGTTGACGAGGTTCCCCCGCCTGGGGCGAACATCGTCAGTGGCATGTGGATTTTCAGGGTGAAGCGGCCGCCGGGTTCTCCGCCTGTCTTCAAGGCGCGTTACGTGGCTCGTGGCTTCAGTCAGCGGCAGGGAGTTGACTACTTTCAGACCTTCTCTCCCACCCCGAAGATGACCACTCTTCGGGTACTGCTGCACATAGCTGCTCACCGCGACTACGAGCTGCACTCTCTTGACTTCAGCACTGCTTTCTTGCAGGGCAGCCTGCACGAGGAGATCTGGCTGCGTCGCCCACCTGGCTTCGCTGGGTCTTTTCCTCCTGACACCCAGTGGAGCCTACGGCGGCCAGTCTACGGTCTCCGCCAGGCACCGCGTGAGTGGCACGACACACTGAGGACTACACTTGCGGCTCTTGGGTTTGCTCCCTCTACTGCCGACCCGTCGCTGTTTCTGCGCACCGACACTTCTTTGCAGCCGTTCTACATCCTCGTGTACGTCGACGACTTGGTCTTTGCCACAGCTGACACTGCTGGACTCGCCCACGTGAAGTCCGAGCTGCAGAAGAGACACACGTGCACTGACCTGGGTGAACTGCGCAGCTACCTTGGCTTGCAGATCACCCGGGACAGAGCACGCCGCACCATTACCCTTACTCAGTCACACATGGTGCAGCAGGTCCTTCAGCGCTTCGGCTTCACGTACTCCTCGCCTCAGGCCACTCCTCTGCCTACTCGCCACTCGCTCTCAGCTCTGCCTTCGGATGAGTCCGTAGAGTCGAGTGGCCCGTACCCAGAGCTTGTTGGCTGCCTCATGTACCTGATGACCTGCACACGACCTGACCTTGCATACTCTCTTAGCATTCTTGCACGCTATGTTGCTCCTGGGAGACACAGACCGGAGCACATGGCTGCAGCGAAGAGGGTGTTGCGCTACTTGTGCAGTACGTCGGGCATGGGGCTTGTGCTTGGAGGGCAGAGTCCAGTGGTCCTCACTGGACACGCAGACGCTTCTTGGGCTGACGACCAGGCTACGCAGCGGTCGTCACAGGGTTACACCTTCAGCCTTGGTTCCGGCTCTGTTTCGTGGCGGGCTACTCGCTCGTCTTCTGTTCTCGGCTCCAGTTGTGAGGCTGAGATCTACGCCGGGGCCATGGCTGCACAGGAGCTTCGCTGGCTCACCTACCTGCTGACTGACCTCGGAGAGCCGCCTCGTTCTCCTCCAGTGCTCTACGTAGACAACAAGGCCATGCTGGCCTTGTGTCGAGAGCAGAGACTGGAGCACAGAACGAAGCACATTGCTCTTCGCTACTTCCTTGCTCGTGAGCTACAGCAGCGTGGTCAGCTGCGACTTGCGTACGTGGCCTCTGAGGCCAACACTGCTGATATCTTCACCAAGGCACTTGCGCCTTGTGATCATCAGCGCTTCTGTACTCAGCTGGGTCTTGTACCTACCTTGCCTCACTTGCTCACCTCTTGACCTTGTTTGTACTGTTGCATATATATATACTCCTGCTCTTGCTTGTCTAGCCTTATATATATATGTAATCCTGCATGTGAACTGGCCTTGTGGCCTTGAACTTGTGCTCGGAATGTGTGGTGACTTTGTGATCCACCCTGAGCTTGCTTTGCTTTGCTTGACCGGTCTTGTGACCCCTTGTTCTCCCCCACTTTGCCTATGGGGGTGTGTCAGAGTTATATGACATAGCTACTGTAGGCTATAGTGGGGTAGCACATATGGGGTACAGTTGCCTAGGGTTTGCCTTTTGTACCCAACTTTCACTTAGTCATTTCATTCCTGTTTTCTTGATTCACACCTTCTGAGGACAGCTGGGTCTCTGAAGAAGACATGAGTAACGCCCGACGTTCTCTCCGCGACTATCTTGTCAAGCAGGGTGTTACATCTACCACCCAACTTCGAGGGGGGGAAGTGTGAGAGTACGCCGACGTTCGACATATTTCTCATTTCCATATTTTTACTCCATCTTATTCTCCTTATTTTCCTCTTTCATTTGCACTTTATTTCACCTCAATCGGACTACTATTCTATTTTCTAGAGCTTTCCGATTATTTCACTTATTTGGTATTTTCGGCACCGACATTTACATTATACGGCACCGACAGCACCGACAGTGGTGTACAAGGCGTAATCTCGCCATAATCCGAAGTGCCAATGGGCTTGCGTGCTTATGCGCACTTGTGATTATCTATTCTAGAAGAGCGCGTTCCCGAAGGTTCGGATTATCTGTTGTTTCTATGTATTTCTGAGTATAAATACGCCTTGTACTCACCTTTAGTGCAACATTCTCGAGTGGAAATTCGATCCTGTGACATGGAGGCTGCCCTGCAGAAACGCTGTGCTGAAGTCCAGAGAGTGCAACTCGTAGTCACGCTTAGCAGCAACGTGCAGCAACACCTGAAGAGTAGTCATATTCGGGGTGGGGGAGAAGGTCTGGAAGTAGTCAACTCCTTGTCGCTGACTGAAGCCTCTAGCAACGTAACGCCCCTTGAAGGCAAGCAGAGAACCCGGCGGCCGCTTCACCCTGAAGATCCACATGCCATCGACTATGTTCGCCCCAGGTGGGGGAACCTCGTCGACGTAGGTGCCTGTGGACTTCCAGGATGCCATCTCGGCATCCATGGCTGCCTGCCACTGAGAGGAGTAAGGACCCGTAATCGCCTCTGCGTAAGAGCGCGGGGTCGGGATGTCTGTAGCATCCGGGTCTCCCTCAGGGGCAAGCAGCATGGAAGCAAAACGAGGTACAGCAGCTGCAAGACACTCAAAGTCCTCCTGCCTGTCCTCAAGGACAAGAGGAGGACGCGAACGAGGAACGCAACGAGCAGTGCTAACAGGCGAGACAGGACGAGACGCAGGCTCACGACGCTCTGTAAGACCGCCGGACTGCTCAGTGTAGGGAGAAAGAGCAGGCAGTGGAGAGGTCGGCTGTAACAGCAACTGCGACTGGTCAGGCGGGGGACACAGGAGGGGAGGAGTAAGGGCAGCAGAAGGCGGGGTACCAAGAACCTGCTGGAGCAGGGGAACGAAGTACGGTCGCGGCTGTACAGCGCCACTAGGGTCAACAGCTCCAGCTCCTCCAACTCCAGCACCTCCAACACCAGGGCATCCAACTCCAGCGCCTCCTGCGCCAGCGCCACCAACTCCAGCTCCTCCAGCTCCAGCGCCACCAGCGCCAATAGTACCAGACTCCGTAAGGACTCCAGCTCCAGCACCCTCAACACCACCAGTCCCGGCAGCTCCAGTACCGCGGGTACGAGCACCTCCAGGACCAGTGGTCGCAGTACCTCCAGTAACACCAGCTCCAGCAGCAACTCCATTACCTCCAGCTCCAGCAGCGCCAGCACCTCCAGCTCCAGAAGCTCCACTCCGATGGCGCGGCTGCCGAACAAACCACTCACGCAACTGCTGCAGAGACAGTCTTGGCGAAGCACCAGCAGAACCTCCAGACGAATCAGCACCTTGAGGCTCCGCACCTCCAGACTCCGCACCCTCCGACGTAGCACCCCTAGGCCCAGCACCCCCAGGCTCACCACCCCCAGGCTCAGCACCCCCAGTCCCAACACCCCCAGGCTCAGCACCCCCAGTCTCAACACCCCCAGGCTCAGCACCCCCAGTCTCAGTACCCTCAGACTCCACACCTCCTGGCTCCGCACCCCCAGACGCAGCACCTCGAGCAGCACCTGAGTCGACAGCCACCTGAACAGGCGCAGGACCAAGGAGAGGGTCTACCTGAGACACACCTGAGGGAGCAGGACCCTGGGGCGGGAGGGGGTCTACCGGAGGGGGACCGGGAGCAAGGAAGAGCGGCGGGGGCGGAGGAGGGGCAGAGCGGTAGGGGAAGAGGCGGTAAAAGGGAACCGACTCGTCAAACGTGACGTCCTGAGAAGGGAAGACACGGCGCGAGGTTGGGTGGTAAAACTGCCAGCCAGGCGCGTCGGGGACAAAGCCAAGGAAGACGCAGGGGATAGCACGGGGGGAGAGCTTGTTCGCAGACGTATCTCGAACAAAGGCACGAGATCCCCAGACCCGGAACACCAACGCATCGCCAACCTTCCCCGTCAAACTCAGTGTGGGCGAGGTCTCCGGCAAGGAGACACGGGGCCAGAGGTTGAGCTGATGCGCAGCGTACCGGACCGCAAACGGCCACAGAAAATGGGGAGCGGCCGCATGGATCATGGATGTACGAGCGACCTCCATGACTAAGCCAATGCGGCGCTCAGCAATCCCATTTTGCTGAGGGGAGTCCGGAAGCGTGAACGACTGGAGAATGCCCTCCCCACGACAAAATTCCCGCAAGAGGGTGGAGGAGAACTCACCACCTCTGTCAGAGTGCAGACGCAGGACAGGAAGGTCCTCACGGAACCGCTCGCGGAGCTGGAGTCGGACTGCGCGGATCCAAGGGATCAAGACATCAACGACCTGACCCTTGCTGCGCAAGGGGAAGACCGTGGTGTACTGCGTGTAGTCGTCAACTACCAGCAAAAAGTAGCGCTCGCGGCTCTGTCCACTGACGCGGGCTGGGCCCCACACGTCCATGTGGAGAGTCTGCAGGGGAGCAGACGTCGGGGGGAACGAGGAGGAGTGAGGAGCGGCGCGCTGCCGCCCCTCGACGCAAGGGAGGCAGGGCGGGGCAGGCGAGGGCGGTAGGGGAGGCAGGGACCTGGGGAGGCCAGAGACAAGAAGACGAGAGTGCATGCCACGAAGGCGAGGCAGGGAGGGGTGACCCAGACGGTGGTGCCACAGAAGAGTCAGGTGCGACAGGAGGCGACACGAGCAAGAGGCGGCTACCTGACCTGACGCGGACACCTGAGTAGACGCAGCTGTCAAACATATATGATATAGCCTGTGTAGGCTGTAGTGGGGTAGACATTATGGGGTACAGGTTTTCTAGGTTTTTCATACTTGTACCCATCTCCTTTCTAGTCCACATCATTCCTCGTACAATTCTCACATGGTATAGAGCGGGTTCCCTAGTGGGACCGTTTTTTTTTAGGGCCCACCACTTAATATGTTTTTTCTGCCCTGCCCGAAGCGCGCTCCTTGCCCTGTCGCGCGCCTCGCGTCTGCCTTACCTGCGCCCCGTGCGCCTGCCCTGCCGTCGCGGCCCTAACTAGAGCCGTCGCGGCCCTGCCGTCGCGGCCCCTGCCGTCGCGCCCCTCCCTGCCGTCGCGGCCCCTACCGTCGCGGCCCCTGCAGTCGCGGCCCCTGCCGACGCGGCCCCTGCTGACGCGGCCCCTGCCGTCGCGGCCCCTGCCGTCGCGGCCCCTGCTGTCGCAGCCCCTGCCGTCGCGCCCCCCCCCCCCCCCCCCCCCCCCCCCTGTCGTCGTGGCCCCTTATCGTCGCGACCCCTGCCGTCGAGGCCCTTGCGGCCGCGGCCCTGCCTGATCCCGTCACGGCCCTGCCGCCCTGCTGACGCGGCTCCGCCACCCTCCAAACGCGGCCCTGACTTCCGCCGTCGCGGCCCTGCCCTGCCGTCGCGGCCCTGCCGTCCTGCCGTCGCGGCCCTGCCTCCCTGCCGTAGCAGCACTGCGTGGAGCCGTCGCGGCCCTGCCGCCCTGCTGTCGCGGCCCCGCCTGAAGCTGTCGCGGCCCTGCTCGGCCGCTGTCGCAGCCCTGCCTGCAGCTGCTGCGGCCCTTCCTACACCCGCAGTCGCGGCCCTGCCTACTGCTGCTGTTGCGGCCCTGCCTACCGCCGCCGTTGGCGGCCCTACCCTGGTAAGCGCACCGCCGCACCCGCGCCGCCCTTGCGAGCCGCGCCGCCCTGCCAAGTCGCGCTGCTCCTGCTGCTACTGCTACTGCTAGGCTACTGCTGCTGCTCCTGCTGTCATGGCTAGCCCTAATGTCCTTACCTTCGATGCTGAGGGTCGAGCGGTCGATTTTGAGGTCTGGGTCGATGATATGCAGCTTTTTCTGCAGTGTGACTCTAAGGACGGAGTCTCACTGTTCGACCACACGTCCGGCGTCGCTGTTGCCCCTGCTGCCGATGCTGACAGTACGGTTTGCTCACAGTGGACCACACGCGATGCTGCAGCTCGTCTAGCTGACCGTAGTCACCTGCTGTCTGCTGAGCGCGCGCACTTTAGCCAGTCCAAGACCGCTAGGACTCTGTACGACGCTGTTGTTGCGCGCTACTCCTCCCCTGCCACTGCTGCCCTTAGCCGCCTCATGCTGCCGTACCTGTTCTCTGACCTAGCTGCTTTTGCCATGGTCGCTGACCTCATTACGCACCTCCGCACTAGTGACACCCGCTACCGCGCTGCGCTTCCTGCCGAGTTCTACGCTGCAAAAGCCCCCCCTATGTACATCACTCTCTACTACCTCGTCACCCGGCTCCCTGACTCCCTTCGCTCGGTCAGGGACCACTTCCTCTCCCTTTGCCCCACCACGCTCACCGTTGACCTCCTCGAGGAGCGCCTCCTTGCAGCAAAGAAGAGTATAGTCGTTGTAGGAGCCTCTCGTGGTGACGCTCGTGCCCCTTTCTTTGAGGGGTGCTCCCCCGTCCCTCTTTTGCCCTCTGTTGCCTCTGCTGCTGCTGTCGACCTCGCTGGCACCGAGTCGGTCAGAGCTGCGTCTGCTCCTAGTGGGAGGCGCCGCAGCGGCAGGAGCAAGGGGGGCAAGGGTGCTGGAGGGGATGGCGGGGGCGGCGGTGGTGGCGGTGGAGGCGGTGGAGGGGGTGGGGGTGGAGGTGGGGGTGGTGGCAGGAGTGGGGGCTTCGGTAGCGGTGGTGGAGGTGGAGGCGGCGGAGGCAGCGGCAGTGGGGGTGGAGGTGGCGGCGGCGGCGGAGGCGGTGGGGGTGGCGGCGGCGGTGGTGCTGGTCGGGGTGGCGCTGTGCAGCGGGGAGGCTTTGGCGGTGGCCAGCGCCAGCAGCAGCAGCGCCCTCGTGAGACCATGTCGCCCCAGCAGCTTCGTGAGTGGTACGCTGGGCGTGGGAGGTCTGGGGGTGCTGGTCCCTGCGCTTACGTTCTCCGCACCGGCGACCGCAGTGGAGAGGCGTGCAGCGGCCCGCACGCCACGCTCCGCTGTTTCGGCCGCCTTACTGACGCCTGGCGTACACAGTTTCCTGACGCCACTGAGATCCCTCGCTGGGGTGATCTGCTTAAGTCGGGGGTTGCTATCTTTGATCTTGATTATGATGCTATCCTTGCTACTATGTATGCTGTGTCTATTAGTGCTGAGGGTGACTGTTACCTGTGTGTTCCGCCCGACCCGGGCATTGAGGCTACTGCTCTAGGTGCTAGTGAGTCTGCTGCTCCAGGTGCTGGTGAGGCTGCTCTCTCAGGTACCGCGTCGGCTCAGGTCTTGCATACTTTCACCCTTGACACGGGTGCTTCCCGCTCCTTCTTTCACGACTGCACCACACTCTCGCCGCTCAGTCGGCCGGTGGCAGTCTCTCTGGCTGACCCCTCTGGGGGCCCGGTCCTTGCACACCCCTCCACGGTTTTGCCGTGTCCGGCAGTCTCGTCTGCCTCTTTGTCTGGCCTCCACCTCCCCTCGTTCTCCACAAACTTGGTGAGTGGAGCTGACCTTCAGGATGCGTGGGTTGACCAGTTCACTCCTGGAGGTCAGCGGGTGACCCACTGTTCGTGTACTCGGACGGGCCGGCACCTGGCCACGTTCACTCGTCAGCCTGGGTCGAGCCTGTACACCCTGACTACCGTGCCTCCTCCGGTTGCTGAGTCTGGTCAGGTAGCCGCGTCGGGTCAGGTGTCTGCTGCAGCGTCCTGGTCTGGTCCTGAGTCTGCCCCCTGCTCGTGTCGCCTCCTATCTCACCAGACTCTCCTCTGGCACCACCGCCTTGGTCACCCCTCCCTGCCTCGTCTCCGAGGCATGGCCTCCCGTGTCCTTGTCACTGGTCTTCCCCGGTCTCTCCCTCCCCTCCCCCCGGGGCCTGCCCTTACCTGCGTTCCTTGCGTCGAGGGGCGGCAGCGCGCCGCTCCTCACTCCTCCGAGTTCCCTCCGACGGAGGCTCCCCTGCAGACTCTTCACATGGACGTGTGGGGCCCCGCCCGCGTCCGTGGACAGGGTCACGAGCGCTACTTTCTGCTGGTCGTTGGCGACTACTCGCGTTACACCACAGTCTTCCCCTTGCGCCGCAACGGTGAGGTCACTGAGGTGCTGATCGACTGGATCCGCGCTGCTCGTCGTCAGCTCAGCGAGAGTTTTGGCTCGGACCTTCCTGTTCTGCGTCTGCACTCCGACAGAGGTGGAGAGTTTTCCTCCGACCTTCTGCGGGCCTTCTGTCGTGCGGAGGGCATCCGCCAGACGTTCACGCTTCCGGCCTCTCCACAGCAAAATGGGAATGCTGAGCGCCACATTGGCATGGTCATGGACGTCGCTCATACGTCCATGATCCATGCGGCTGCTCCCCATTTTCTGTGGCCGTTCGCGGTTCAGTACGCGGCGCATCAGATCAACCTCCAGCCCCGGGTCTCCGTGCCGGATACCACACCTACTCTGCGGTGGACGGGGAAGGTTGGCGATGCGTCTGCGTTCCGTGTCTGGTGATCTGGAGCTTTCGTCCGCGACTTGTCTGCGGACAAGCTGTCCTCCCGTGCTGTTCCCTGCGTCTTCCTTGGCTTCCCCCCTGACGCGCCTGGTTGGCATTTTTACCACCCCACCTCGCGCCGTGTTCTGTCCTCTCAGGACGTCACGTTTGACGAGTCGGTTCCTTACTACCGTCTCTTCCCCTACCGCATTGCCCCCCTCCCCCCCCCGCCGCTCTTCCTCGCGCCAGGTCCTCCCCTGGTAGACCCCCTCCCCCCTCAGGGTCCTGCCCCCTCAGGTGTGTCCCAGGTAGACGCAGTCGAGCCTGTCGAGGTAGCTGTTGACTCTGGTGCTGCTAGGGGTGTTGAGCCTGCGGGTGCCGGGTCTGGGGGTGCTGAGCCTGAGCGTGCGGAGCCTGGGGGTGCTGAGTTTGGGGGTGCTGAGTCTGGGGGTGCTGAGCCTGGGGTTTCTGAGTCTGGGGGTGCGGAGCCTGAGGGTGCTGAGCTTGCGCGTGTGGAGTCTGGAGGTGCTGCGCATGGAGGTCCTTCGGGTGCTTTGTCCCGGCGGGAGCCACTCTCTCCACAGCAGCTGCGCGAGTGGTTTGCTCGCCGCTGAAGCCGTGCTGCTAGAGCTGGTGGTGCTACGGGCGCTGGAGGTCCTGCTGCTGCTGGAGCTGCAGGGGGTTCTGGAGCCTCTGGTCCCGGAGGTGCTCGTACTGGAGGTATTGGAGCTGCTGGGCCTGGGGGTGCTGCTGGGGCTGGAGCTGCTGGAAGTGCTGGAGCTGGCGGTACTACTGGACCCGGTGCTACTAGAGGTGCTGGCCCTGGCACTGCTGGTGCTGCTGGGGCTTCTGGTGGTCCTGCTGGAGCTGGAGCTCCTGGAGGTGCTGGAGCTGGAGGTGCTGGAGCTGGAGGTGCTGCTGGAGCCGGTGCTCCTTGGGGTGCTGGAGTTGGCGCTACTGGAGCTGCTGGAGGCGCCGGTGGAGCTGGTGGTGCTACTGGAGTTGGAGCTGACGCTGTGCTGGTGCTGTTCCTGCTGGTTCTGGAGGTGCTGCGCGGCCGCGGCTGTACTTCGTTCCGCTCTTTGAGCAGGTTCTTGGTCTCCCGCCTTCTACTAGTCCTGCTCCTTCCTTAGAGTGTCCACAGCCTGTCCAGTCCGAGTCACAGTTACAGCCGGTCTCCCCATTGCCTGCTCCTTCTCCTTACACTGGTCCGACACGAGGTCTTATGGAGCGTCCTGAGCCTGAGTCTCGTCCTGCGTCGCCTGTTCATGCTGCTCGCACTGGTCGTCGTGGTTCGCGTCAGCGTCCTCCTCCTGTCCCTGGCACACCAGATGGCTCTGCGTCCTTCCACTACTCCGCAGCGTGTCCCTCTGCCGTCCCCTCCTGAGTCCTCTCTTCCTGCACTTGCTGACCCGAAGTCTGACTCCCTTCGTGCTGCTAGTCCTACTGTCACACGTCTTCTCGCTA
This sequence comes from Closterium sp. Naga37s-1, assembly GCA_947471745.1. Lineage (NCBI taxonomy): Eukaryota > Viridiplantae > Streptophyta > Zygnematophyceae > Desmidiales > Closteriaceae > Closterium > Closterium sp. Naga37s-1. The sequence goes on from CANJKZ010001144.1 coordinate 1,593,868, forward strand.
CTGTTGTCACTGACCCTTCCTTTGAGTCCACTGCTGCGTCTGCCTTAGTTGCTGAGCTTGTCGACTTTGCTGCTCACTGTCGTCTAGACTACGCCGCTAGTCTTGTTGCTGAGTCTGCGTCTGTCTGTCCTCCGTCCGTCGGGGGTGAGTGTGCTCTTAGCACGGACGTCCTTGAGGACAAGCAGGAGGAGTTCCAGTGTTTTGCTGCTGCTTTACCTCATCTCGTGTCCATGCTGCTTGCCCCTGAGGGAGACCCGGATGCACCAGACATCCCGACCCCGCGCTCTTACGCAGAGGCGATAGAGGGTCCCTACTCCTCTCAGTGGCAGACAGCCATGGACGCAGAGATGGCTTCCTGGAAGTCCACAGCCACCTACGTCGACGAGGTACCCCCACCTGGGGCGAACATTGTCGATGGCATGTGGATTTTCAGGGTGAAGCGGCCGCCGGGTTCTCCGCCTGTCTTCAAGGCGCGTTACGTGGCTCGAGGCTTCAGTCAGCGGCAGGGAGTTGGCTACTTTCAGGTACTGCTGCACGTCGCTGCTCAGCGTGACTACGAGCTGCACTCTCTTGACTTCAGCACAGCCTTCCTACAGGGCAGCCTGCACGAGGAGATCTGGCTGCGTCGCCCACCTGGCTTCACTGGGTCGTTTCCTGCTGGTACCCAGTGGAGCCTCCGGCGGCCAGTCTACGGTCTCCGCCAGGTGCCCCGTGAGTGGCACGACACATTGAGGACTACGCTTGCGGCTCTTGGGTTTGCTCCTTCCACTGCTGACCCGTCGCTGTTTCTCCGCACCGACACCACTCTGCCGCCGTTCTACATCCTCGTGTACGTCGACGACTTGGTGTTTGCTACTGCTGACACTGCTGGACTGGCCCACGTGAAGTCGGAGCTGTAGAAGAGACACACGTGCACAGACCTGGGGGAACTGCGCAGCTATCTTGGCTTGCAGATCACCCGGGACAGAGCACGCCGCACCATTACCTTGACTCAGTCACACATGGTGCAGCAGGTTTTTCAGCGCTTCAACTTCACGTACTCCTCGCCTCAGGCCACTCCTCTGTCTACTCGCCACTCGCTCTCAGCTCTGCCTTCGGATGAGTCCGTAGAGCCGAGTGGCCCGTACCCAGAGCTTGTCGGCTGCCTCATGTAACTGATGACCTGCACTCGACCTGACCTGGCATACCCGCTTAGCATCTTGGCACGCTATGTTGCTCCTGGGAGACACCGACCAGAGCACATGGATGCAGCTAAGAGGGTGTTGCGCTACTTGTGCAGTACGTCGGGCATGGGGCTTGTGCTTGGAGGACGGGCTCGAGTTGTCCTCACTGGTCACGCAGACGCTTCTCTGGTTGACGACTTGGCTACGCAGCGGTCGTCACAGGGTTACACCTTCAGCCTTGGTTCCGGCTCTGTTTCGTGGCGGTCTACCCGCTCGTCTTCTGTTCTCAGCTCCAGTTGTGAGGCTGAGATCTACGCTGGGGCCATGGCTGCACAGGAGTTATGCTAGCTCACCTACCTGCTGACCGACTTGGGAGAGGCGCCTCGTTCTCCTCCAGTTTTGTACATCGACAACAAGGCCATGCTGGCCTTGTGTCAGGAGCACAGACTGGAGCACAGAACGAAGCACATTGCTCTGCGCTACTTCCTTGCTCGAGAGTTGCAGCAGCGCGATCAGCTTCGTCTTGCTTACGTGGCCACTCGGGCCAACACTGCTGATATCTTTACCAAGGCACTTCAGCCTTGTGATCATCAGCGCTTTTGTACTATGCTAGGTCTTGTGCCTACTTGGCCTCACTTGCTCACTTCTTGACTCTGCTTGTACTGTGATCTATAGATACCTGCACCTGCATGCTTACCCTTGCGAGGTTGAGATCACTGTCTTGCTTTTTCACCTTGATAAATAACTCTGCATGTGAACTGGCCTTGTGGCTTTGTGCTTGTGCTCAGAATGTGTGGTGACGTCGTAATCCACCCTGAGCTTGCTTTGCTTTGCTTGACTGGTCTTGTGACCTCTTGTTCTCCCCCACTTTGCCTATGGGGGTGTGTCAAACATATATGATATAGCCTGTGTAGGCTGTAGTGGGGTAGACATTATGGGGTACAGCTTTTCTAGTTTTTTCATACTTGTACCCATCTCCTTTCTAGTCCACATCATTCCTCGTACAATTCTCACAGCAGCGACCAGAGAAGGCTCAGTAGTGAGTGTGTACAGACTCGACCCTGGCCGACGAGTGAACGTGGCCAGGTGACGCCCCATCCGTGTGCACGTGCAGATCGACATACGCTAACCCCCAGGAGTGGTGGTTGTGACCATCGCATCCTGAGGGCAGTGGTACTCACCAAGTTCGTAGAGAACGAGAGGAGGTGAAGACCTGACAGTGAGCCGGACGGAACCGCCGGACACGGGAGGACAGTGGAGGAACGGGCCACGACCGGTCCCCCAGAGGGGTCAGCCAGTCGGACCGGGACAGGTGCAGGAAGAGGAGTGAGGGTGGTGCTGTCACGAAAGAAACAGCGCGAGACGCCGGAGTCCAACGTGAAAGTGTGCAAGGCCTTAGTAGGCGCAGTACCAGGGAGAGTACCAGACTCACTAGCACCTAGAGCAGCAGCAGCTATACCTGGGTCAGGCGGCACACACCAGTAACAGTCACCCTCAGCACTAACAGACAAAGCATACATAGCAGAAAGAATAGCATCAAAGTCTAGGTCAAAAACATCAATCCTAGACTTAAGCAGATCTGCCCAGCGAGGGAGCTCGACGTCGTCACCAAACTCAGCACGCCAAGCGTCGTCGAGGTGGGAGAAGCAGCGGTGCTGAGTGTGGGGCCGCCCGCAAGTCTCACCAGCACAGTCACCCGTGCGAATGACATACGGGCAACTACCCCCAGACGCCCCACGCAGAAACCACTCACGAAGCTGCTGGGGAGACGGGGTCTCGCTCCGACGCTGCTGGTGCTGCCGCTAGCCACCCCCGGAACCGACACGCCGAGTGCCAGTCCCACCGCTACCAGTCCCACCGCCTCCACTTCCGCCACTCCCACCGCTGCCTCCACCACCGCCACCAGAGCCCCCACTCCCGCCAACAGACGCACCGCCGCCACCACCTCCACTGCTGCCCCCACCACCACTCCCGCTGCCACCTCCACCACCGCCGCTGCCACCTCCACCACCCCGGCCACCCTTGCCCTTGCTGCTGCGGCGCTTCGCACTAGCAGAAGCAGCCCCGACGTCCTCAGCAACAGGGACATCTGCAGCAGCAGCAGAGGCGTAGGAGGGGGCAAGGGGGGACGCGGAGTGCTACGAGCAGCACCTACAACAACTGCACTAGTCTCAGCTGCGAGGAGATGCTGCTCGAGGAGGTCAACAGTGAAGGAGGTGGGGTCAAGAGAGAGGAAGTGGTCCCTGACAGAGCGAAGAGAGTCAGGGAGGCGGGTGACTATAAAGTAGAGAGTGATGTACATCGGGGGGGGGGGGGGGGGGGGGGGGGGGGGGGGTTCCTGTCAAGAAACTCAGCAGAAACGGCAGCGCGGTAGCGAGTGTCACTAGCGCAAAGGTGGGAAACAAGGTCCTCGACTGTGGTAAAGGCGGACAGCTCGGGGAACAGGTAGGGCAGAAGAAGGCGGCCTAGAGCAGCAGTGGCAGGGGAGGAGTAGCGAGCGACTACAGCGTCGTACAGTGCCTGCGCTGTCCTGTGCTGTCCGAAGTGAGCGCATTCAGGTAATGGCAGGTGGTTGCGAATGGCTAAGCGGGCAGCAGCGTCACGAGTAAGCCACTGTGAGCGAGTCGAACTGTCAGCTGTGGCGGGAGGGGCAGTAGCGGCGCCTGACGCTAGGTCAAACAGCGAGACACTCTCCTTAGAATCGCTCAGTAGGTACAGCTGCAGGTCATCTAGCCACGTGTCAAACTGAAATGGTCTGCCCTCATGATCAAACACGAGAACTCGAAGCGAAGCCATTGCTATGCAGCACGCAGGATAGCAGTAGTAGCAGCAGTAGCAGCTGTAGCAGTAGCAGCAGTGACAGTACCGGGCCGTAGCAGTAGCTGTAGCAGTAGCTAGGTACCGGGCCGGGCGTTGGGCTACGTACGGGGCCGGGCGTGGCTAGGGACCGGGCCGGGCGTCGGGCTAGGTACGGGGCCGGGCGCTGGGCTAGGTACGGGGCCGGGCGGGGCTAGGGACTGGGCCGAGCGCGGGCTAGGTACGGGGCCGGGCGCTGGGCGAGGGGCGGGGCCGGGCGCGGGCTAGGGTCGGGGCCGGGCGCTGGGCGAGGGGCGGGGCCGGGCGCTGGCTAGGGTCGGGGCCGGGCGCTGGGCTAGGTACGGGGCCGGGCGGGGCTAGGGACCGGGCCGGACGCGGGCTACGTACGGGGCCGGGCGCTGGGCGAGGGACAGGGCTGGGCGCTGGGCGCGGGGTGGGGCCAAGCGCGGGCTAGGGTCGCGGCCGGGCGCTAAGCTAGGTACGGGGCCGGGCGGGGCTAGGGACCGAGCTGGGCGCGGGCTAGGTACGGGGCCGGGCGCTGGGCGAGGGACGGGGCTGGTCGCTGGGCGAGGGGCGGGGCTGGGCACGGGCTAGGGTCGGGGCCGGGCGCTGGGCTAGGTACGGGGCCGGGCGGGGCTAGGGACCAGGCCGGGCACGGGCTAGGTACGGGCCGGGCGCGGGCGAGAGACGGAGCCGGGCGCGGGCTAGGTACGGGCCGGTCGCGGGCTAGGTACGGGCCGGTCGCGGGCTAGGTACGGGCCGATCGCGGGCTAGGTACGGGCCGGGCGCGGGGCTAGGAACGGGGCCGGGCGCGGGGCTCGGGGCCGACGGGCCGCGAAGGCTAGGAGCGACGGGCCTAGGGGGGGGGTACTCGCAGCGTAGCAGGTGGTGGGCCCAAGTAACCTGCTCTGATTCCATGTGAAAGTAACGAACGAGAATTAATGAACTATGAAATAGTTGGGTACAAGTGCTAACCCTAATTGGGTTGTACCCCTTATGGGCTACCCCACTACAGCCTACCCAAATGTATAAACTATAATGTTCTGACACCAAGCTCGAGGCCCAAATTGGGCGCTAGTGGGTGGGGGTTGTGAACTCAGAAGCTGAGCGCAGTGGCTTGTCTGGTTTCGCTGCAACACTTGTTTTTTCACCGAGTCGGCAAGCTTCCCGGGGGGGACGTGGGTTTGGGGACCTCGAGTCCCTAATTTCCGAGTCAAGAAAGTTAAAGTTTTTGCAGTGAGTGCAGATTTGACCGATCAGGTTGCATCGCCTCTACAGTAGGTTGCAAGCAGACATGGAGTGACGCGGTGCCGGTTGTCAGTACTCACGTGCTGGCGTCGTAGTGCATCATTACGAAATTGAGTGTATCATTACGAAATTTCTAGGAAACTTCGTCTTGATAAGTAGAGTTTCGAGGGGGGGGGTTCCCTGTACGCTCTTCAGGGTAATCTTCGCTAAGGGAAAATTTTCCCCAGAGCATCAGTGTGGCCTAAATCGTTTCACTATCAAATCAGTGTAACACTAATCACCAAAAAAAATACCCAAACACATCAATGCAGGCCCTAAATTTCACCCTCCTCATCAGTATCGCAGTGTGATTTACACTGATAAAATAGGCCCTGGCTGACAGTGCGACTCGTTCACAATGACTTACCCGTGACGCTGCTGCTCACTTAGCCGTTCGCAACCACCTGCCGTTAGCCGAACGCGCTCACTTTGGCCAGCACAAGACTGCTAAAGCCATGTACGACGCTGTAGTCGCTCGTTACTCTTCCCCTACCACTGCTGCTCTCGGCCGCCTTATACTGCCCTACCTTTTTCCCGAGCTGTCAGCCTTTGCCACAGTCGAGGACCTCATCACCCACCTTCGCACTAGCGATATTCGCTACCGCGCTGCCCTCACAGCCGAGTTCTTAGACAAGAACCCGCCCCCGATGTACATCACTCTCTACTTCATAGTCACCCGCCTCCCTGACTCTCTTCGCGCAGTCAGGGACCACTTTCTCGCACTTGACCCCACAGACCTCACTGTCGTTCTGCTCGAGAAGCACCTCCTTGCACCTGAGACTAGCGTAGTTGCTATAGGTGCTGCTCGTGGCACTCCTCGCACACCCTTCTTTGAGGGGTGTTCCCCCTCCCCCCTTGCCCCGTCATACGCTTCTGCTGCTGGTGTTGACATCCTTGGTACTGAGGACGTCGGTGCTGCTTCTGCTCTTAGTGGGAAGAGCCGCAACGGCAAGGGCAAGGGAGGCAAGAGTGGTGGCGGTGGCAGCGGGGGTGGTGGTGGTGGAGGCAGTGGAGGCGGTGGAGGTGGCGGAGGTGGCGGTGGGAGTGGTGGCGGGAGTGGGGGCTTCGGTGGCAGCGGTGGTGGCAGCGGTGGGAGTGGTGGTGGCGGTGGTGGCGGCAGTGGGAGTGGTGGCAGCAGCAGTGGTGGCGGTCAGGGTGGAGCTGTTCAGAGGGGAGGTTCTAGTGGTGGCCAGAGGCAGCAGCAGCAGAGTCGGAGCGAGAACCCTACGCCCTAGCAGCTTCGTAAGTGGTTTGCTCAGCGTGGGGCGTCTGGGGGTAGTGTTCGCTGCCCGTATATCATTCGCACAGGTGACCGCGCTGGTCAGACATGCGGGAAGTTTCACACACAGCACCGCTGCTTCTCCCGCCTTGACGACGCTTGGTGCGCAGATTTTGGCGACGAGGCTGGGTGCCCCGGCTAGCTAGAGCTGCTTAGGTCTGGTGTTGATATCTTTGCTCTTGACTATGATGCAATCCTTGCTGCCATGTATGCCTTGTCTGTGAGTGCTGAGGGTGACTGTTACCTGTGTGTGCCGCCCGACTCAGGTATAGAGGCTATTGCTCTAGGTGCTAGTGAGTCTGCTCTCCCTTGTACCCCGCCTGCTGAGGCCTTGCACACCTTCACACTTGACTCAGGTGCTTCCCGCTGTTTCTTTCGCGACAGTACCACACTCACTCCACTCACTACACCTGTTCCAGTCAGACTGGCTGACCCCTCAGGGGGCCCAGTTCTTGCACGTTCCTCCACTTTGCTCCCGTGTCCGGCGGTTCCGTCCGGCTCACTCTCATGTCTTCACCTCCCCTCGTTCTCTACGAACTTGGTGAGTACCGCTGCCCTTCAGGATGCGCTGGTCACTACCACAACTCTTGGGGGTCAGCGTGTGTCGATCTGCTCGTGTATATGGACGGGCCGTCACCTGGCCACGTTCACCCATCGGCCTGGATCGAGTCTGTACACACTGACTACTGAGCCTACTCAGGTAGCTGCGTCCGGTCAGGTGTCTGCGTCCAGTCCAGTAGCAGCCCCTTGCTCATGTCGCCTCCTGTTGCACCAGACTCTCCTTTAGCACCACCGCCTTGGTCACCCCTCCCTGCCACATCTTTGTGGCATGCACTCCCGCCTCCTTGTTTCTGGTCTTCCCATGTCTCTACCTCCCCTCCCGCCCTCGCCTGCCCCGCCCTGCCTTTCTTGCATCGAGGGGTGGCAGCGCGCCGCTCCTCACTCCTCCTCGTTTCCCCCGACGAGTGCTCCCCTGCAGACTCTCCACATGGACGTGTGGGGACCAGCCCGCGTCAGTGGACAAGGCTGCGAGCGCTACTTTCTGCTAGTTGTTGACGACTACACGCGTTACACCACGGTCTTCCCCTTGCGCAACAAGGGTAAGGTCCCTGATGTCTTGATCCCTTGGATCCACGCAGTCCGTCTCTAGATCCGCGAGTGGTTCCGCGAGGACCTTCCTGTCCTGCGTCTGCACTCTGACCGAGGTGGTGAGTTCTCCTCCGACCTCTTGCGGGACTTTTGTCGTGGGGAGGGCATCCTCCAGTCGTTCACGCTTTCGGCCTCCCCGCAGCAAAATGGGATTGCTGAGCGCCGCATTGGCTTAGTCATGGAGGTCGCTCGTACCTCCATTCTCCAACCTCTGGCCCTGTGTCTCCTTGCCGGAGACCTCGCCTACACTGCGTTGGACGGGGAAGGTTGGCGATGCGTCGGTGTTCTGGGTCTGGGGCTCTCGTGCCTTTGTTCGAGATACGTCCGCACACAAGCTCTCCGCCTGCGCTATTCCTTGCGTCTTCCTTGGCTTTCCCCCTGACGCGCCTCGCTGGCAGTTTTACCACCCCACCTTGCGCCGAGTCCTCCCCTCTCAGGACGTCACGTTTGACGAGTTGGTTCCCTTTTACCATCTCTTCCCCTTCCGCACTGCCCCTCTCCCCCTCTCTGCCGCTCTTCCTTGCTCCAGGTCCCCCTCCGGTAGAACCCCTCCCCCCTCAGGGTCCTGCTCCCTCAGGTGTGTCTCAGGTAGATCCACTCCCCTTGGCTGAGCCTGTCGAGGTCACTGTAGACTCTGGTGCTGTTGGGGGTGGTGCGGCTAGGGGTGTTGCGTCTCGGGGTGCTGAGCCTCGGGGTGCGGAGCCTGGGAGTGTTGAGTCTGAGGGTGCGGAGTCTGGGGGTGCAGAGTGTGAGGGTGTGGAGTCTTGGGGTGCTGAGCCTCAGGGTACTACGTCTGCTGGAGGTCCTGGGGGTGCCTCGCCAATACTGTCTCCCCGGCGGGAGCCTCTCTCACCGCAGCAGCTGCGCGAGTGGTTTGCTCAGCGCACACGCCTTAGGAGTGGCGCTGCAGGAGCTGGAGGCTCTCCCGCTGGAGGACCTCCCGCTGGAGGCACTGAAGCTGGAGGTGCTGGAGCTACTAGTCTTGGAGGTGCTCGTACTAGAGGTATTGGAGCTGCCGGAGCTGGAGGTGTTGGAGACTCTAGAGCTGTAGACCCTAGACCTGGAGGCACTGGCGCAGGAGGTGCTGGAGTTGGAGGAGCTGGAGCTGGAGACCTTGGAGTTGGAGGCACTGGAGCTGGAGGCGCTGAAGGTTTCAGTCCTGGAGGTGCTGGAGTTACTGCTCGAGCTAGAGATACCAGAGGTGCTGGAGCTACTGGTCCTGGAGGTGCTCGTACTAGGGGTACTGGAGGTGCCGGAGCTGGTGGAGTTGGAGGCACAAAAGCGGGAGACCCTGGAGCTAGAGGAGTTGGAGCTGGAGGCCCTGGAGCTGGAGACACTGGTGCTGGAGGCACTGGAGCTGGAGGCGCTAGCGCGGGAGACGCTCGAGTTGGAGGCGCTGGAGGTGGAGACCCTGGAGTTGGAGGTGCTGGCGCTGGGGGTGCTGGAGCTGGCGGTACTGGTGCTGGAGACACTGTGCAGCGGCGACCATTTTTTGTTCCGCCACAGCCGTTGTCACTGCCGCCACCTGACTCGGTCCTTTGCCAGGTTCTTAGTCTCCCGTCTTCTACTGGCCTACCTCCTAGCTTACTGAGTCCACCGCCTCACCAGTCGCAGCCACTGTTACAGCCAGACTCCCCATTGCCTGCTCCTTCTCCTTACGCTGAGCAGATAGACTCTTTTACAGAGCGTCGTGAGCATGAGTCTCGTCTGTCAAACTTATATCTGCTATGGTCTATTTAGGCTGTAGTGGGGTAGCTCTTAGAGGGTACAACACTTATGTGTTTCCTATTTGTACCCATCTCATTCCTAGTTCATTCATTCTTTCGTCTATCTTTCTCACGAGCCTCCGGCGGCCAGTCTACGGTCTCCGCCAGGCGCCCCGTGAGTGGCACGACACGCTCAGAACGACTCTTGCTGCTCTTGGTTTTGCTCCTTCTGCTGACCCTTCTCTGTTTCTACGCACTGACGCTACTCTGCCGCCGTTCTACGTTCTTGTGTACGTAGACGACCTTGTCTTTGCTACTGCTGACACGGAGGCACTCGCCCACGTGAAGTCCGAGCTGCAGAAGAGACACACGTGCACAGACTTGGGTGAGCTGACAAGCTATCTTGGCTTGCGGATCACCCGGGACAGAGCACAGCGCACCATTACCTTGACTCAGTCACACATGGTGCAGCAGGTCCTTCAGCGCTTCGGCTTCACGTACTCCTCGCCACAGTCCACTCCTCTGCCTACCGGTCACTCGCTCTCAGCTCCACCTTCGGACGAGTCCGTAGAGCCGAGTGGCCCGTATCCAGAGCTTGTGGGCTGCCTCATGTACCTGATGACTTGCACACGACCTGACCTCGCATACCCTCTCAGCCTTCTGGCTCGCTACGTGGCTCCCGGCAGGCACCGAAAGGTGCACTGGGATGCTGCGAAGAGGGTGTTGCGATACTTGTGCAGTACATCGGGCATGGGGCTCGTGCTTGGAGGACGGGCTCGAGTTGTCCTCACTGGTCACGCTGACGCCTCCTGGGTTGACGACTTGGCTACGCAGCGGTCGTCACAGGGTTACACCTTCAGTCTTGGCTCCGGCTCTGTCTCCTGGCGGTCTACCCGCTCTTCTTCTGTTCTCAGCTCCAGTTGTGAGGCTGAGATCTACGCTGGGGCCATGGCTGCACAGGAGCTTCGCTGGCTCACCTACCTGCTGACCGACTTGGGAGAGGCGCCTCGTTCTCCTCCAGTTCTGTACGTCGACAACAAGGCCATGCTGGCCTTGTGTCAGGAGCACAGACTGGAGCACAGAACGAAGCACATTGCTCTGCGCTACTTCCTTGCTCGAGAGTTGCAGCAGCGTGGCCAGCTTCGTCTTGCTTACGTGGCCTCTCAGGCCAACACTGCTGATGTTTTCACCAAGGCACTTCAGCCTTGTGATCATCAGCGTTTCTGTACTGTGTTAGGCCTTGTCCCTACTGTGCCTCACTTGTTGACTTCTTGACTCTGCTTGTACTGTACTCTATATACATATACCTGCATGCTTACACTTGCTAGGTTGTGTTCACTGTACTGTTTGCTCTCCTTTATATAACTCTGCATGTGAACTGGCCTTATGGCCCTTTGCTTGTGCTCAGACTGTGTGGTGACTTTGTGATCCACCCTGAGCTTGCTTTGCTTTTCTTGACTGGTCTTGTGACCTCTTGTTCTCCCCCACTTTGCCTATGGGGGTGTGTCAAACTTATATCTGCTATGGTCTATTTAGGCTGTAGTGGGGTAGCTCTTAGAGGGTACAACACTTATGTGTTTCCTATTTGTACCCATCTCATTCCTAGTTCATTCATTCTTTCGTCTATCTTTCTCACATCGTCCTGCCTTGCCTATTCGCGCTGTTCGTGCTGGTCGTCATGTTCCTTGTTCGCGTCCTTCTCCTGTCCCCGGCACTCACATTATGGCACTTCGTCCTTCCTCTGTTCCACTGCGAGTTCCCCTGTCGCCTCCTCCTGCGTCCTCTCTTCCTGCCGTTCCTAACCCTGAGTCTAACTTAGCTCGTGCTGTCAGACCTACTGTCCCTCGTCTTCTAGCTACTATCGTCACCTACCCTTCGTTTAAGTCCACCACTGCGTCTGCCCTAGTTTCTGAGCTTGTTGACTTTGCTGCCGCCTATCATCTCGACTACGCCACTAGTCTTGTTGCTGAGACTGAGTCTGGCTATCCTCCGTCCGTCGGGGGTGAGTGTGCTCTTGGCTCTGACGTCCTTGAGGACAAGCAGGAGGACTTTGAGTGTCTTGCAGCTGCTTTACCTCATCTCGTGGCCATGCTACTTGCACCTGAGGGAGACCCGGATGCACCAGACATCCCGACCCCACGCTCTTACGCAGAGGCGATTACGGGTCCCTACTCGTCTCACTGGCAGACAGCCATGGACATAGAGATGGCATCCTGGAAGTCCACAGGTACCTACGTCGACGCAGTTCCCCCTCCTGGGGCGAACATAGTCGATGGCATGTGGATTTTCAGGGTGACGCGGCCGCCGGGTTCTTCGCCTGTCTTCAAGGCTCATACCTGGATTTTGCACGAGGCTGCCTGGATTTTGCACGAGGCTTCAGTCAGCGACAGGGAGTTGACTTCTTCCAGACCTTCTCCCCTACCCCAAAGATGACCACTCTTTGGGTTCCGCTGCACGTCGCCGCTCAGCGTGACTACGAGCTGCACTCTCTTGACTTCAGCACAGCTTTCTTACACGGCAGCCTGCACGAGGAGATCTGGCTGCGCCGCCTACCTGGCTTCACTGGGTCGTTTCCTGCAGGTACCCAGTGGAGCCTCCGGCGGCCAGTCTACGGTCTCCGCCAGGCGCCTCGCGAGTGGCACGTCACGTTGAGGACGATGCTTGCGGCTCTTGGGTTTGCTCCTTCGACTGCTGACCCGTCGCTGTTTCTACGCACCGACACTTAGCTGCCGCTGTTCTACGTCCTCATGTACGTCGACGACTTGGTCTTTGCCATTGCTGACACTGAGGCACTGGCCCTTGTGAAGTCGGAGCTGCAGAAGAGAGACACCTGCACTGACCTGGATGAGCTGCGCAGCTATCTTGGATTGCAGATCACTCGGGACAGAACACGGCGCACCATCGCCCTAACTTAGTCACACATGGTGCACCAGGTCCTTCAGCGCTTTGGCTTCCAGTAGTCCTTGCCACAGTTCATTCCTCAGCCTACAGGTCACTCGCTCTTATCTCCACCTTCGGACGAGTCCATAGAGTCGAGTGGCTCATATCCAGAGCTTGTGGGCTGCCTCATGTACTTGATGACCTGCACTCGACCTGACCTTGCCTACCCTCTTAGCATCCTGGCACACTACGTCGCGCCTGGGAGACACCGACCAGAGCACTAGGAGGCCGCTAAGAGGGTGTTGCGCTACTTGTGCAGTACTTCGGGCATGGGGCTCGTGCTCGGAGGACGGGGTCCATTTGTCCTCACTGGACAAGCAGACGCTTCTTGGGTTGACGAGTTAGCTACGCAGCGGTCGTGACAGGGTTACACTTTCAGCCTTGGCTTCGGCTCTAATTCTTGGCGGTCTACCCGTTCGTCTTCTCTTCTCAGTTCAAGTTGTGAGGCTGAGATCTACGCCGGGGCCATGGCTGCACAGGAGTTACGCTGGCTCACCTACCTGCTGACCGACTTGGGAGAACGGTCTCGTTCTTCTCCAGTTTTGTACGTCGACAACAAGGCCATGATTGCCTTCTGTCAGGAGCACAAAACGAAGCACATCGCTCTGCGTTACTTCCTTGCTCAAGAGTTGCAGCAGCGTGGTCAATTTCGTCTTGCTTACGTGGCCTCTCAGGCCAACACTGCTGATATATTCACCAAGGCACTTCAATCTGGTGATCATCGGCGTTTTTGTACTGTTTTAGGCCTTGTGCCTACTTTGCCTCACTTGATCACTGCTTGACTTTGCTTGTACTGTGATCTATATATATACCTGCATGCTTACACTTGCTATCACTGTACTGTTTGTTAAGATTACCCTGAAGAGCGTATAGGGAACCCCCCCCTCGAAACTCTACTTATCGAGACGAAGTTTCCTAGAAATTTCGTAACGATACACTCAATTTCGTAATGATGCACTACGACGCCAGCACGTGAGTACTGACAACCGACATCGCGTCACTCCATGTCTGCTTGCAACCTACTGTAGAGGCGATGCAACCTGATCGGTCAAATCTGCACTCACTGCAAAAACTTTAACTTTCTTGACTCGGAAATTAGGGACTCAAGGTCCCCAAACCCACGTCCCCCCCGGGAAGCTTGCTGACTCGGCGAAAAAGCAAGTGTTGCAGCGAAACCAGACAAGCCACTGCGCCTTTCTTTTGAGTTCACAACCCCCACCCACTAGCGCCCAATTTGGGCCTCGAGCTTGGTTGCTGCCAGCACATACTGAGCTGCCTACATTACAATCAGGGTAAAAAATATACCTACACTGATGCCTCTGGGTAAAGTTTTCAAAAGTTCAGGTTACACTGATCATTAGTGTTTCCAAAAAGGGCACACTACTCATAAGGGTTTTGAAAAAGGCTACACTGCTAATCGTGAGTAGCCAAAAACCAAACATAGGCCCTGGGTTAGTACTTGTACCCAACTCATTCATAGTTCATTCATTCTCGTTCAGTATTCTGACAAGCGTGCCCCAAAACGAATCTAGGGGCCTAGCGGAAGCGTCTTAGTGAACTGGATGAACCACCTTGTACTGGTATGTGAGAACAAGATTAGTTGATAATAGCAAAGAGATACAGGACCTTATATGATTACAAGGAATATGAAAGGTTTAACTAACTGTAACTGCGGTTGCGGTTAGATACATCGACGGCTTGGTTAACTGCTCAATGGCGAGTCAGTTATGTGTCCTTACTGTCGCGCTGCTTTCGGTGAGTCAAAGGTCGCTGACCTTTGACCTTCGCTTAGCCTGTTGCTGTTGCTTTTTGTCAACTGCTTTGGTTGATTCGTTGTTACTTCGCTGTAGTTCGCTTCGCTTACATTGTAGTGCTCCTCGACACATCAGAAGCGCTAGCTATATGTTTCCGACACCCTCTGCCAGCAGGAGCATATGCAAAAATATTCTCGCCATTCTGTTGGGCTGAGAACTTGTTTCCAACACATTCCCCTCATCTATGTAAGTTCCTTCACTTGCCAGCAGGAGCAGATGCAAAAATATTCTCCCACGCACTCCCATTACCACAAACAATGCTAGATAACTACACTACAAACCACAATCAATTATATAAAATATGACTAACATATTTTGACAGCCCCTCCCCTTCCACAGACAGCATCTCAAACACCTCGGTTTCAGCCGCCTTCACTCCCAAAGCCTGCACACACCCCTCTGCCAGCACCACCCTGCCATTCCCCTCACTCTCTCGTGGAACTGTACTGCATCCTTCAGGAGCACTGATGAAGGCTTGACGGGTTCTCCCGCCTTGCCGAACTGACAACGACTCGTGGAACTGTACTGCATCCTTCAGTTTCTTCACTTGCCAGCAGGAGCAGACACAAAAACCTTCTCCCACGCACTCTCATCACCCCCCGGCCCCTCTCCTTCCACAGACAACATCTCAAACACCTCGTTTTCAGTCGCCTTCACTCCCAAAGCCTGCACGCACCCCTCCGCCAGCACCACTCGGCTCGTCTCCCCTGAAAACGTATCACTCCCTCTCCTCACCTCCACCGCCTTTCTCATCCCGGCCGTTGCCTTGAGTAGTGTGTTCAGGTCGTAACTGGTGTAGGGCCCATCTGTCAGCCTGCCCGGGCGCAGGATAGTGTACGGAATGCCCGAGGCTTTCACGAGGTCTTCGGCCATTTTCTTGTACTTGAGCACCCCGAAGAGGTTGAGAATGGAGTAGGGCAGCTGGTTGTAGCGCTCGACGCCGGCTGATGAGACGAAGACGATGCGGGACAGGTCTTTAGGAAGAGCCGCTAGGAGGTTCTTCACCCCGATGTAGTCTGGTGGACGGGGAGGGGGTTGGGGAAGAGGTTGGGGAGAAGGGAAGAATAGGAATGGGAGGAAGTCAATAGATGGAGTAGGGGAGCTGGTTGTAGCGCTCGACGCCAGCTGATGAGACAAAGACGATGCGGGACAGGTCACGAGGGAGCGCCGCTAGGAGGTTCTTCACTCCGACGTGGTCAGGCGAAGGGGAGAGGGTGGGGTGGGTGGGGGGGGGGGGGGAGGGCAGAAAATGAGGATGACAATGTGAGGAAATTTAGAAATGTTGTAGGCTAGCCTTCAGACCCAGGTGATGGGACGAAGACGAGGCAGGAAAGGTTGCGCGGGGGAGAGCTGATAGGAGGTTCTTCACTCCGATGTTAGTCTGGCGGAGGGGAAAGGGTGGGGTAGGGGAAGGAGAGGTGAAGAATAATATTGGAAGCTATATGAATATTTGTGGGGTAGGGTTCGTTCAATGCCGGCTGATGAGGCATAACCGCGAACAACCTTGTTTTTTTTTTTTTTTTTTTTTTCTGAAATTGCGTGAAGCCTGCAAACTTACCTGTTTGCTCCGGCCCGTTGTCGCCGTCCCATCGTTTAGACGGGAAGGCAAGAATCGCCAATGGCCCGCATCCCAGTAACCGAGAACACACCTGGCAAGATCGCAACAATAACCGAAAATTAAGGAATGGCGAACGTACCTGTTTGCTCCGGCCCGTTGTCGCCGTCCCATCGTTTGGACGGGAAAGCAGTCGTCCCGACGCACACGATCGCCGCGGAGATTCCGGCGAAGAGCGCGGGGGAGATGGTGCCAGGCTGGCGGAGATCTGCGGTCACGATCTGAATCAAATCCGCGGGCGCGTCGGCGAACAGCGACTCGGCTTTCTCGACGCTCCTAACTAGAGCGCGCACGGAGCGGTTCTTAGCTACGAGCGACGCGACGCATAGTTGACCCACGCCGCCGGACGCGCCGACGACGAGGACTCGTTCTACCGGCGCGTTTGACGGCGACAAAGCAGGCGACGCGGTCTCGGGAGTGTCGCTCGCTGCCGCGGAGGAGATTATTGCGACGCGAGAGTAGGTGGATTGGCGGCTGTGACGGTACTGAGAGGCGGGGGTGGGGATTAGGCGGGAGGAAAGCGCGACGGACGGACAGAGAGTGGAAATGGCGGAAATTACAGGGAGAATGGTGGACGGTTGTCGAGTGGCGAGGCGGTCATTCGTGCGCAGTCCGGGTAGGCCCGCGATGGTCGACGAGACAGTGGAAGCACGAAGCGAGCAGCTGGGAGCGACGGCAGCCATTGCTAGATAAATAATTAGGGTGTTCAAGAAATGATCCTATTTTCCAGTCCCCAGGCAGGACAGGAAGTGAGGACAAGGAGGTGACTGTCTGAGCTTTGGAGCTCCAATGCTTGAAAGGTGGATAAAAATATCGAGAAACAGATTCCAAGCAGCAGGTCTGCAATGGATTCCCTGTTTTCTGGCTGAATGCGAGAATTGGAGTTCAGGGAGCTGGTGCGTATCTGGCAGCTTGTGGCAATGCAGACATTGTGCTTGCAAATCGTAAATATGTTACGAAGTTACCGTAAATAGCCTTGGCGAAGCCAGAGAATTCTGCTTCGGCGAATAGAACCGAAACGACGGTGGTGTTCCCCTTTCTAAAGAGATCACATTCTGTGGTGCTTGTGAAGGCCACGTCAGACTTCGCGTTTGACAAAACTGTAAATTTCTCTGGATGGTATCCGCTAAAACGAAACTCTTCAAGCGTCAAGAATACATCAAGTCCGGACTATTACTATACATGACCTTTCTGGCTGGAAACAAATTTTACTCTTGACCTTGCCAGACCTGTTTGCCTTCACCACCAGAGCCACAATCCGCTCATTGCCTCATTGGGTCGCCTCCATGGATTTCCCAGGGTGTTGCATGTCACCGTGACGCTATCGTCATTCGGCCCTCCATGTCATCTCTCCACGCACGACGGCGGTCTTGGTGCGCCGTGTCCGGTCACCTTCAGTGCGTCTTCCGCACCAATCCACTCGCCGTCGGTGCCTCGTTTCAAACCGTCCCACAAGCGTCGCGGCAATCAACAGGAAACCTGCTGAGTACCGATTACGATCCGCATCGTCCCTCCGACCGTCCATCCGACCGTCCATACGATTATACGCATTACCTGGGAGCCGGCTCGTCTTCATGGCTTCGTCAAGTAGCCGTTGAGTCAACCCAACGGTCACTTACTCCACATCCTCGCCGTGCTCATAGTAGCCTCGCGTTTAGAGCAAGTTACTCGATTGGCCGTTGTGGTCAACGGGATTATGGTGGTCATGGGGGTCATGGGGGTTCCGTCTCCCCGCCGGCGCACACCTTGACGAGGCTTTTCTCGACCTCGCACGGTGCTGGCGTGGCTCAATCAAATCCCGAGGTCACTGCCTCAGGCATTCGACCAGGAGGAGATGGGGAGGGTGACACTAGCGAGGGTGTAGCAGCAGAGGTGGAGGAGCTGAGCATACCGGTTGTGGCGATGGCTGACAGCCGTCCGATCGTTGTGATTGTAGGGCGACCCAACGTTGGCAAGTCAGCTTTGTTCAACAAGTAAGCAGCGTGATTGCACACCCACCGGTGGTGCCATTATCTTTTCAAGTAAGGCATTGGTGTGTGCCACCCCGCATATGTTTCTTGATTTGACAGAAACATACCCCTCTCCACCTCTCTCCACCCCCCTGCACGTGCACCGCACCCATCTGATCCCTGTAGGCTGATGCGGCGCAGGGAGGCTTTGGTGTGCGACACCCCGCAGGGCCACATGACTAGAGACGTGCGCGAGGGCGTGTGCTCCTTCTTTGGGCTCCGCTTTCGAGTATTTGACACAGCAGGACTCGAACCCGGGACCTCTGCTTCTCACCAGGGCCATGGGGGTAGTGGGAGAGAGAGTGGTGGTGGGAGTAGGGCTGTGGGTTTTATTCCAAGCCTGTTGGGTAATCTACCAGAGGCGGATCGTGCGGCTATGGAGGCGTCGATTTTGCAACGAACGGCTGAGATTACGTCGTACCTGCTGGGCCAGGCAGCTGCGGTGCTGTTTCTCGTGGATGCCAGGTGGGTGGGTGTGTGCACTGTGTCGTGCTCTGATACCATGCAGCAAGATCCTTCAATAGTCTGCTCTTTTATTCTCTGTCCAGCTTTCCCTCTCTCTCCCTTTTTCCAATGTACCCCACCCCTCCCTCTCCCCTCCACCCCAACCCGCCCTCCCCTTCACCACCCCCAAATCCCTCCACTACCCTCTTCCCCCCCCTTCCCCTCTTTGGTTCATTTTTCCGCCGCCTCCTTCCTTATCTTTCATTCACTTGCTCTCTTTCCTTTCCCCCAAGCTCTCCTTCTCCAATGCTCACTCATCTTGCTCTTTCTCTTTCACTCACACCCCGCTCCTCCTTCTCTCGCTCCCTCTCTCGCTTCTCCCTCCCCCCTCCCTTTCTCCCACCCACCATCATTCATTGGAACACCTTTCCTTAGAGCTGGCATTCAACCTGCTGACGTGGAGGTTGCTGATTGGCTTCGCCGCTCTGTGCCAAAGCACCGGGTGGTGCTGCTGGCGAATAAATGCGAGGGGCTGGGCGGCGACAGCACAGGCCTGCTGGCCAGCCACGTGGCAGAAGCCTATTCGATGGGGTTCGGCGACCCGATCCCGATATCGGCCGAGTCTGGGGAGGGACTGGAGGACCTGTATGCTGCTGTGAAGGGGCCTGTGGAGGAGAGGGAGAGGGAGGGGAGTGAGGAGAGGGAGGAAAGGCAGAGGGAAATGAGAGAGCGGAGAGAGGATATGGAAGGAAGAAAGATGGCCGTTTCAGGTGAGCACATGAGGCTGTTTTAGGTGGAGGGGATTGGCTTTTTTCCATGTGTTCGGCTATGGATGCTCCAGTGAGCAAGAGTGTGAGAGCTTCAAATCTGTATTCTTACGCAATCAATCGGATCAAAGGCTATTGTAGTACCAGAAGCCCTCTCTCAAGGCTTGTTTTTTAGGCTTCTCAAAGATCAGAGGCTGTTGTAGGACTAGAAGCTCTCTTTCAAGGCTTGAGGCTTGAGGTGTGCGGATCGATGGACTGGCCCTGCCTGCTGCTTTTGAAGTGGGTGAGCTTCAGAAGAGATTCAGGCAACCTCGTGTGATGCGATGCTTTCCCTCCTTCCGACGGCTCCCGTGGGTGGTGTTCGGTGCAGCACAGGGATGAGTCAACGCACAGAGGGGGCCGGCGATTTTGCGGCGTTGCCTGACAGCAGTGAGTGTTCTGATGCAGCGCTATATGATGACGCTGCTTATGCCGCTGGGGCTCTTGATATAACCACATTACCTGCAGCAGAGGAGGAGGAGGTGGAGGAGGAGGACGACGACGAAGCAGCAGCACAAGCGTTGTTATCATCCTCAGCAGCAGCAGCAGAGGCGGCAGAGGCGGCAGAAACATCAGAGATTCCGCTACAGCTGGCGATAGCAGGTCTGCCGAACGTGGGCAAGTCAACGCTGGTCAACTCGCTGCTGGGGGCTCAGCGCGTTCTGACGGGGCCGGAGCCAGGGCTCACTAGGGACGCTGTGCGCATTGGCATCACGTACCAGGGCAAGCCCATGTGGCTGGTGAGAGAAGGAAGGGGAGGGGGGGGGGGAGGGGGGGAGGAGGGCGTGGTGTTGGGGGGTGAGGGGAGGGCACAGCGTGTGCACACGGGAACTGGGACAGAGATGTCGTGCTGATTGGCATCACGTACCAGGGCAAGCCCATGTGGCTGGTGAGAGAAGGAAGGGGAGGAGGGGGAGGGGGGGGGAGGGCGTGGTGTTGGGGGGTGAGGGGAGGGCACAGCGTGTGCACACGGGAACTGGGACAGAGATGTCGTGCTGATTGGCATCACGTACCAGGGCAAACCCATGTGGCTGGTGAGATTAGAGGGTGGTGGGGTGGGGGTCATGACAAGGGTGGATGGGGCGCTGGGCACACAGCACATTTTGACAGGGAATGGAACTGGGACTCACTACAAGGGCCGGTGTCACGACTTCTTTCTGAACTCCTCTGAACTGCTCTGAACCCCACGGCAGGTGGACACGGCGGGGTGGGTGAAGGCAGCGCAGGCGAGGCAGAAGGGGCCGGTGTCACTGGCTCGCATGGACATGGAGAGGAGCATTGGGCGCGCGCACGTGGTGGTGCTGGTGCTGGATGCTGCTGTGGTGAGTTGAGGAATTGACGCAGCGGGTTCTGTGGTAGGTTAATCCGAAATTAGGGTTCTGTGGTAGGTTAATCCGAAATTAGGGTTCTGTGGTAGGTTAATCCGAAATTAGGGTTCTGTGGTAGGTTAATCCGAAATTAGGGTTCTGTGGTAGGTTAATCCGAAATTAGGGTTCTGTGGTAGGTTAATCCGAAATTAGGGTTCTGTGGTAGGTTAATCCGAAATTAGGGTTCTGTGGTAGGTTAATCCGAAATTAGGGTTCTGTGGTAGGTTAATCCGAAATTAGGGTTCTGTGGTAGGTTAATCCGAAATTAGGGTTCTGTGGTAGGTTAATCCGAAATGAGGGTTCTGTGGTAGGTTAATCCGAAATTAGGGTTCTGTGGTAGGTTAATCCGAAATTAGGGTTCTGTGGTAGGTTAATCCGAAATTAGGGTTCTGTGGTAGGTTAATCCGAAATTAGGGTTCTGTGGTAGGTTAATCCGAAATTAGGGTTCTGTGGTAGGTTAATCCGAAATTAGGGTTCTGTGGTAGGTTAATCCGAAATTAGGGTTCTGTGGTAGGTTAATCCGAAATTAGGGTTCTGTGGTAGGTTAATCCGAAATTCACTAACCATCCTTTGGGTGTGTGCCATGGAGAGGAGCATTGGACGCGCGCGCAGGTGCTGGTGCTGGATGCTGCCGTGGTGAGTCGATGTTCAGGGTGCAGTGCGGTGCAGCAGCAGCATCCGTCACTCACTTCATGCACGGGGAACTTCATGGGCTGCGTAAGTAATTACTTGTGTGGGGTGCACTGCACGCCGCTATTATTGAGCCACCACAAAAGCAGCCTCGTTGCGCGGTGTGGATGGATGTGACTTCAAGTACACTTCAAGTACTCTTCAAGTTCTAGAACCCTCCAGCCAGAGAGCCCTCTTGCTCCCTCTCCCTCTCAATCATAAATCACTTCGACCCCAGTTTTCATAAAATTTCGCTGAGAATCAAAGCCTTTCTTTTCCACCCAATTACGTTCTGCCAGGTGGCAGAAGAGGAGAAGTCGCTAAAAACAGCAGAGAGGTCGCTGGCGCGGTGGGTGTGGGAGGAGGGGCGCGCTCTGGTGGTGGCGGCCAATAAGATGGACGCAGTGGGGGGTGACAGGGACAAGCGGTGGGTGCGCAAGAAGGTCAGGCGGGCTGTCCCAGTGGAGATCGCTGCTCTGCTGCCCCAGGTAGGTGAAGGAGGGAGAGTCTGTTTGTATTGGGTTGCTGCTGTTGTTGCGGCTCCTGTTGGTGGTGGCGGCCAATAAGATGGACGCGGTGGGGGGTGACTGACAGGGACAAGCGGTGGGTGCGCAAGAAGGTCAGGCGGGCCGTGCCTTTGGAGATCGCTGCACTGCTGCCCCAGGTGGGTGAGTGAAGGATTGCTGCTGGACTGCTGCTCCTAGTGGGTGCACGTCTAAGGGGACAAGCAGTGAGTGAGGAAGAAGGCCAGGCGGACAGTGTCTGTGGAGATTGCTGCCCTGCTTCCGCAGGGTTCGGCCCCCTCCACCTGGCTCTCTCACCCTCTACCCCACCTCTCACTCGCCGCTGTGCCTTCCCCTATTCCTCCTCTCACCTCCTCTCGTCTCGTCTCGTCTCGTCTCGTCTCGTCTCGTCTCGTCTCGTCTCGTCTCGTCTCGTCTCGTCTCGTCTCGTCTCGTCTCGTCTCGTCTCGTCTCGTCTCGTCTCGTCTCGTCTCGTCTCGTCTCGTCTCGTCTCGTCTCCTCTCCTCTCCTCTCCTCTCCTCTCCTCTCCTCTCCTCTCCTCTCCTCTCCTCTCCTCTCCTCTCCTCTCCTCTCCTCTCCTCTCCTCTCCTCTCCTCTCCTCTCCTCTCCTCTCCTCTCCTCTCCTCTCCTCTCCTCTCCTCTCCTCTCCTCTCCTCTCCTCTCCTCTCCTCTCCTCTCCTCTTCTTTCCTTTCGTTTTGTGAACCATTGCATTCATGCACGCTTTCCCTTCCCTTCCTCTTTCCCCCCTGTCAGGTGCACAACGTGCCCATAGTGTTCACGTCAGCGCTGCACGGGGAGGGAGGCAAGGAGCTCATGCAGGCTGTTTCAGATGCGTACGACCGGTGGAACACCATGCTGCATGCTGCCCGGCTGAAACACTGGCTGCCGCAGGTGAGAGTGTAGTTGCTTGCTATTGAGGTGCCTGGTGACAAAGAATGGGAGGCAAGGAGTTGATGCATGCATGCAGGCGGTATCAGATGTGTACAACCGCTGTAACACCATGCTGCCTGCCTGCTGCCCGGCTGAAGCACTGGCGACTGCAGTTGTGCTGGAAGAGATAGGTTACGCGTTCTACATTGAGACGTCTCACTAGTGACATGCTACCTATCGCAAGTGACAGGTTGTGAGAATTCTCACAAGTGACATGTTACAGGTTGTACTGATCCCTAGATTGTTTCAATCTCCATTCCGTGTGTCCGCTGAAGCCTGCATGAAATGTGCTGGGCATCCATCCCAGCTCCATTCCCGTCATCAAGGACAGCGTGCAGAAAATGACTGTGCACCAGTTAGTGACTGTGCACCAGTTAGTGACTGTGCACCAGTTAGTGACTGTTAACCAGTTAGTGACTGTGCACCAGTTAGTGACTGTGCACCAGTTAGTGACTGTGCACCAGTTAGTGACTGTGCACCAGTTAGTGACTGTGCACCAGTTAGTGACTGTGCACCAGTTAGTGACTGTGCACCAGTTAGTGACTGTGCACCAGTTAGTGACTGTGCAACTCCCACCTTCCCTCAACTTTCGTATTGGCGTTGTGGCACTACCTGTGCGGAAATGATTGTGCACCCAGTATGCATGCATGCTTTACTTACTCCTCTTCATCCCCCTTCACTTATTCCCCACCCTATCTCGCCTTCCCTAACCAGACCCTCAGGAAGCTTCCTGGGTCGTGCACCGCAGCTTCCGTAAAGAGCATTGTGCAGGTCAAGTCACGGCCGCCCACCTTTGTGGTCCGTGTGACTGCCGCTGCTGCAGGGGACCGGTCTCTCGCGCGCTTCTTTTCCACCAGGCTCGCAGCTGACTTTGGGTTTGACGGCGTGCCGGTGCGTGTGGTGCTGCGAACCAAAGACGGCACCAGATGGTGATGGGCGGCGATGGCTGTGTGGGAGATTGTGGTTAGTGCCGCTGCTGCCTCGCTGCTGAAAATAAGGGTGATTCTTGAAGGTTGAATAATTCTTTGAGGTGATGAGGCCTATGAGGGGCTTGTGAACCTGGGCCACAAATCCTAGTCTAGGTGCTAAGGCACAAGCTTACTGGTTTGTGAAGACCCATGTCAACTGGCAATGGATACATGTCATTTCTCAATAGCGCCATGTCTACATCCCTAGTAATACGGTATGCACCAGTAACTTCAGTCGTACATCAGCACTCTTAAACACCAGCGAAACTGAGGTTGATTATTGTCGCTGATGAAGCACCAGCATCATGTCACTTCGTATAATTGCCTTTCGGACCCTGTCTGCTGAGCAGAGTGGGTGTGATCCTGGCGGCTTCCCTGGCCGCCCACTGCCCCACCATCAGAATAAACCTGCTCACAGCTGGCCGCACTACGCGATCATTTCATATACGTGTACCGTTCGGAGTTACTCAAATCAGCTGAGCAGGGTGGGTATGATCCGGGCGGCTTCCCTGGCAGCGCGTTGCTCCCCGAGCAGAATGGACCCGCCCACAGCCGCCCCCACAATGCCCGCCTCGTTGCGCATCTCCGCCGCCACTATGGGCGTTCCTCCAGGCACTGACAGCAGATGTAGGAACTGCGGGGTGGGGGGAGTGGAAAGGGGTGGAAAGGGGTGGAGGGTGTGCGAAACGTAAACAAGCAGACTGGAGTAATCTCCGCTGCCTCTATGGGCGTGCCAAGAGGAAAAGGGGATCTAATGGGTAAGAGGATTCGAATCAACTCATCAGCTCCAGTCCAGCAATGAGCGGGTGCACTCCGGGGGAGTCATTGCAGATAGAATTAGGACACGAGGCAAATGTATGCTTTCTGCTTAGCGTACTCGACCCTCATCTCACCTTCTCATCTTTCTTGCTGATGCCTCCACCAATCACCTGCAAGCAACGGCACAGCACCACACAGCACCACACAGCACATAGATATTGTCAGCTTGAAAACATCGAGACGCAACCCTGAATGAACGCTGGAGGAAAGGCTACAATGCAGTGCGCCTCTACTCACTATAAGGTCCCTGCAGTAGGCCTATACTCACTATAAGGTCCATGCAGTAGGCCTATACTCACTATGAGGTCCATGCAGTAGGCCTTTACTCACTATGAGGTCCATGCAGTAGGCCTATACTCACTATAAGGGCCATGCAGTAGGCCTATACTCACTATAAGGTCCATGCAGTAGGCCTTTAAGAGCTGGAGGTATGCTCCATGGGCGCCAAATTCTTATGGATAACCTGCTACTGTACCTGTTGCAGCGGCCTGCATTGCTGTCTAGAGTCATTGCGGCTAAAGGTAAGCTTCACGCGCAACAGCTACTCATCCCCCAACCCCACCAGCTAATATTCGTTGTACCCTTAACACTGAGACAGTGTCTACCCTGTACACTTCGTACACGATACAGGACCAAGCACTTACGATGCTCCATGCTCGCCAAATACTCATTCACTTGCCCAGCCCACTTCTTCCAGCTCATCTCCAACTTCTCCGCACCACTAACAGTACGCCCATTTTGTACACCTGTACACGATACAGTACTTAGTACTCACTATAAGATCCGGCTGGAGGTAATGCTCCATGTGCGCCAAATACTCATTCACCCGCCCAGCCCACTTCTTCCAGCTCATCTCCAACTTCTCCACACCACTAACAGTACGCCTATTCTGTACAATCTGTACTCGATACAGTACTTAGTACTTACAATTAGATCCGGCTGAAGGTAATGCTCCATGCGAGCCAGGTACTCGTTCACCCGCCCAGCCCACTTCTTCCAGCTCATCTCCAACTTCTCCTTCACTGCTCCTGATGCCACCTTCTCGGCAATTTCCCCGTTCACTTCTATGTGCCCCATCTCTAGGTTCGGCACCAGATGGCCGCCCACGAACAGTGCCGTGCCTATTCCCGTGCCGAACGTGGTCATCAGGACCGTGCCTTCCCGCTGCAAGGGCCGGCCGGCGCCGAACCTCATTTCGGCAAACCCTGCTGCATCTGCGTCGTTGATTGCTGCCACCTGGCAGCCCGTGGCGCGTTGGACGAGATCGACGGCGTTGATGTTGATCCACGACTTGTCGACTGAGGAGGCATGGGGGGGAGCGAACGTTGGTCCGGAGGTGGTGGGGTTGGAATGGGGAAACAAGTGAGAATGAGAAAAAGCTGAATCCATGGTCTTATACAGAGCATCTATTCACGGATTCTTCTATTTCTGTTCGCCTTATTCTGGTTAATAACAGCGTTTCCCCTAAGATGATTCATCGGTTCAGAATGCTTCCATTCTGTTTTACGAATTCTGGTTATTGAGTGCACTCACTGTTAGCAGCACTGCGGACGATGCCACGTCGGACGACAGACGGAACGCCAATTCCGATTGGTCCATCCCACTGGCAAGGTGTTCGGAAGGAGACGGGAAGAATGAAGGAAGTTTAGGTCAAAGAAACGCCACGAATGAATGAGCAAGGGAAAACAATAGAACCTGAATGTTCGCAAGTAGTGACCACGCCATGCGGCAGGGATGGCCAAAAACAAAAATGCTTCCAAGCTAGCATTCGACGGCAAGTGCACTCACTCGAAAGTGGTCCTTGATCTGTCTGATGACGTCAGCGACGGCCTGAGGCGTAGCGGGATTGGGCGTGGGGATGCGGTATCGCTCCAGCAGCAGCGTGCCCGTCGCCACGTCCACCGGCGCTCCCTTGATTCCCGTCCCGCCAAAATCCAATCCCAAGACGATGGACAACTCGTCCTCGTGGTGCCGCTCCCGTAGCATGATTTCCCGCCAATGCTGCGGATCGCGGTGAAAGAGCTCCATTGGGGGTACCGGCTCGTTGGAATGGACAATGGGTGTGGTGGATTCGTGCTGATGCTGCTGCTGGAATTGCAACGTGGAGCCGAGATTCGACGAATTGGAGGGAGGCGGGGTCCACGGGACAGCCGCTGTGGAGGCGAAGATTGGAAATGCGGACTTGGTATTCTGACACGCGCGAACAGTAGAAGTGGCGAGCTTGAGATTGGTCTTTCGCCAAGAGTGCAGAGGGACGAGTTGACCGGAATGATGCAAGGAGGCCATGGCGGAGGCTGGACTCGAGTGCAATGAGGATGAATGCGCAGCGGCGCCTGAGACTGAACGAGACAATGCGACGGGAGAAACTGAGGCTGACAGGGAGGGCGCCATAAAACGGGCAATTTTTACAATGTAGGTTTGGAAGTCGAGTTCTGCGGGGAGAAGGAGCTGGACGATCCCTGCAGCAAACAGCAGATGGGTTTCGGATCGGAGCAGGAAACGGAGTGAAGCAAATGTGATGGCTACTTCGATGCTTCACACCAAAAATCTGTCTGCTTGAAATTTGGGATTCGGATTTTGGGTGTGGCAGCAGCTGCAGCATTTCCCAACAAGCGACAGCAACGGAACAGTAGTAGGGAGAAATGAGGGGAGGAGGGGGAGGAAGGGGGGGGAGGAAGGAGGGGGAGGAAGGAGGGGGAGGAAGGGTGGGAACGGGGAGGGTGGGGGGGGAATGAAGATGAGAGAGGGGAGGTGAGGGGAAGTTATGGTGCGGGCAGCGAATCATTTTCAAGCATGGCTGGGCGGAAGTGAGAAGCGCGGCGGAGCAGAGCCCGCCAAGCCAAGACACATACCAAGTTACCGTTGTACATGCTCACGTTTTTCGCGAATGGCATTTGAAGCAAATCGCATGGCATGGCATCTCAAAATTCGCCATGCCCATGCCCCGTCGACAAACCGCACATCCACCTCGAAAGTCCGCGCTCCTTCGTGGTCATTGCAACCGCTGACGTGTTATTGACCTATGACGAGTAAAGGGAATATTCAGCCAAATTCCTATAGTAATAGCTTTATTATTGTGTGCTCTGATATTCTCTAGTACCGTATGTAAGGGACAAATCATAGCCTTGAGGCGCTTCAGGAATAAGGTGGTACGTACCTAAATGTAAGAGGCATGACACATCATAGTCAAACTGCTTGGCAATGTTCCTCTCTAATCATATCCTGCACTCTTTCCTGCAGCACTTCATACGTCTGAGCCACCTCTATCTTCGCCCCTGACAGTCTATGATAGAACCTCTCATATGATCTCCCCGCACCCTCCCCCCCCTTGCGAAAAAATATAATATTCTTCCCACCAAAGTAGCTAGACAGCACGGATGTTCCCCCTTGCACACTGATAAAACAGGAGCTTCGGGCCATCATTCGAAACTGAACCTCGTTGAAACTTAAGCTCGGCCAAGCCTCGCGGATCTGCTGCATGGTTCGGAACCGAGCCTGCGAACCAAACTCCTCAGCCAGCTTCGGATGGTCCCCCAAATCAGCCAAGTCTGCTTGCTCCACGTCTGTCCTTACCGAATCCCCAGGCCGGTTATAGGCCGCGTAATACCCCTTATTGAGAAACTCACGTGTGATGTTAAGGAGGGTTGGAACGTCAATAAAATTAACAGGGGGTTCCTGCCATTCAGTCTCATACTTGTTGCTTATAATCACAAGCGGAGCCCCCCTTACAGGAACATCAAGCCACACCCGGCCCAACTCACGCGTCCTGTACACTAACGGGGGAGGATGCCAGTACTGCGGAATGTCACTGTGATGAAGCCCCCGGGTGAAACCATACTGTTTAATCCAGTTGCGGTCGCTGGAGCGTTTACAGTCTGGGTCTGAGGAGTGGTTTGGGCTGAAATAGTAGAGGAGAGAGAGCGGGACGCCACACGTTTTGGTGGATCTGAGAGTTCCGTTGAGGAAGTGCCAGTAGGCGTGCGGCAGGACTGCTATCAGCTCGTACCCAAACTCGCCCGTATAGAAGAGGTCTATAGCGGGGATGGATTTGTCAGGTGATGGGGTGGGCGAGGGGTTGAAGGAGGAATTGCAGGGGCAGACCCATGGGCGAGGGGTGTCGTCTGAGTGAGGAAGGGGCGGCAGGGAGCAGGGGGGTGGAAGGGGGAAGGTACATGCATTGGCTAAGTGAACGTTATTGCTGGGACAGACCCATGGGGGGGGAGGGGGTGTCGTCTGGGAAAAGGGGCGGAAGGGAGAAGGGGGGTGGAAGGAGGAGGATGGTCGGAAGGAGGGAGGCAAAACGCACTGCTTAAAACATGACTGCAAGAGATATGGCATGAGCCTTGCGGCCACAGGGGCAGTCAGGGGGTGTCTCCTGGGGAAGGGGATAAACCGCTGCAGGGAAGGGCAGAAAGGCGGAAATGGGCAGAAGGAGGGAGGGACGGAGGGAGGTAACAGATCGATTAGAACATTGCTTGGATGGATGGAAAGAGGATAGCATCAGAGAGAGCAAGCAAGTTAGTGCCAGAAGGAGGATGGCGGATAAGGAATGGTAGAGTCGCCTTTCAATGAGAGATATTCATGTCACTCACTCGGTTTACAAACTGATGAATTGCTTGCAGAGGCAGGCCCAGCAGCAGGCTCGGCGGCAGGCTTGGTGTCAGGCTTGGAATCCGAACCAGCACCTAGCTTCAAATCCGGCTCGGCAACAGTGGCTGCCGGTGGACCTTCTGGTGGTGGAGAGCCCTTGTCGTCTGCAGAAAGAGCGCAATGGGACAATAGCCATGGGCGGCAGGAACAGCACAAAACGATGAAAGATTTTTGAGACGCCTCAAAAGGCTCGGCAACAGTGGCCGCTGGTGGACCTATTGGTGGTGGAGAGCCCGCGTCATCTGTATGGGACAATAGCCATTGGCGGCGGGAAACAGCGCAAAACGCTGACTTTTGAGGCGCGTCAATAATAGCCATTGCGACGATGCGCGACGGGCGGCGAGCGAGCTGAGAAGAAGAAGGCCGCAGCGTGGTGGCAGCAGCAAGGGACCTTCCGTGAATAATGAGGCCGCACAATGCGGCGGCGTTGCGATCCTTGCCGCACAATGCGGGGGTGTTGCGATCCTTGCCGCACATCATTGCACGATAGATGATTAGACGAGGCGTTGCGGTCCTAGGGGAGTTCTACGCAGAAGTGTTTTGAATCGTCCCGACTATAATTGCCGCACATTGGCCCAGTCCCAGAGTAGAATGGGTTACTTCACGGCAGAATCGAGAATTACTACTTCTCGGTGATAAGTCGATTTTTGAGTCGACTCAAAAGTACTAATTCTCTGTTGAAGGATAGTAGCCTGGTAGAGCGCTACGTTGAGGAGCGGTGATGCATGCTAGGCGTACAGTGCGTACCAGCAGTCCCTGTCTGGTTCCGTAGGACGGTTCCGGCGGCTCAGAGAAACAAGCGAGCTGAGCGCAGCGAACGATGGCTGCTGCTCTCAAGGCTCCTTTGATGCGCCTCTACATACAGCTTCTAATTTTGCGACATCTCAAAACTCTTGAGTCGACTCAAAAGTCTAATCAAGGCTTCCTTTGATGCGCCTCTAACGTACAGCTTCTAATTTTTAGAAATCTCGAAACTCATTGCTCTCAAAGCTTGCACTAAGGCGCCTCCAAGAGACTGAGCTTCTAGCAAGGGCCGCTGCTCTTCGATCTGAAAGGCATCGCTGTTCACACCGCTGTTCATGTTGTGTCTGTTGGAGTGGTAGCCTAAGGACGCGTCACCTCTTTGTAAAATTGCAGGTTCGGATGCTAACACCGGTGTTTGCACGATCGATCTTAACACCAGTGTTTCCACACAGCAGATTCGCAACACTTAGGCACACCGAGCCAGGGGTTACAGGTTCGAAAATATATGTTTGATGTCCGGTACATCGATCGCGCGAGCCAGAGGTGACAGCATCTTGCTGACCAGTTTACTGTAAACTTGCGAAAGCGCGCTAATTCAGGAAACCAGCTCTTGGCGACGTCGCCAAAACACTGTAAAATCAAAACACCGAACCAACTCAGGCTCGATCGGCAAAATTTCAGAGAGGTGACGCATCCTAACCATACCTAGGTACAGTCAATACTGTTGGAGAATCGAGTTTCTGCCGCCCCAGCCCTTTGCACACAAGCAGCAGCAAGGGGGAATGTCGGCGATGAATCAGAGGCTTCGGGAAGTACTTCGAAAGTTCCGCCACCAATCAGATTTCAGCCGAAGACTCGATACAGTTCAAAGCTGCCTTCAAACCGAAGTGTTGGCAGTTTCTACAGGTTTCTACACATCAGAATCAGCTATAACAGAAATATCCAGAGTTTTCTTATTCATGCACCTCATGTGGCACTCAAAGTCACTCAAGGTCCATCCAATCTAGATTGTGCCCAAGTTACCAGGGAAGTTACATTGTCTATCAGCCTAGTTTGAGCTTTCAATCTGTCTTGTTTGTGATGCCTATAGAGTTGTGCTTTAGTGGGCTTGTTAATCTTGAACATAGTGAAGTTTTACCTCATCCAGTCAATTCCAGTAGCCCTGCTAAGACTTTCCAGCCAAGTTTCCAGCCATCCAGTATTCACAGCTACTCTGTTTTACAAGTTGGTATCAGAGCTCGTCGTTTCGATCAACCGAGTCCACCACGTTCCTATCCTGGCATAATACGAGCATGGCGGGAGACAATCCGTCTGGCACTGCACTTCAGTCAGCCGGAGGAGCTTCAGAGTCAACCTCAGCAGCTACAGGTTTATTGGAAGCAGTTGCACCAGGAGGTTCTTCAACAGCATACTCACCACTCACCTCCTTCATGCCTAAGCTTCACCTTCCCAAGTTCAACGGCAAAGATTTTCCAACATGGGCAACTCAGTTTGAGCTCACTGCATCCCTTCTGGATCTGTGGCCTTACTATACTGGAGAAGCAGCCAAACCAGCAGCAGATGCTTCAGGAGCTGAAAAACGACTTTACGAACGACGCAACAATGAGGCCTTCCTCTACCTACTCAATAGCATTCACGAGCAGCAGTTGAAGTCGCTCCTGCCCTGTTCTACCAAGGCAAACAGTGCAGAGGAAGCATGGAGCCAACTGAAGTCTATGCACCAGTCAAAATCCGAGAGCAGCCAAGCCGAGATGTGGAGCCGCTTCATGAATCTGAAGATGGAAGAAGATGAATCAGCACAAGCCTACCTACAACGAGCTGAAACAATGCTGGAGGAAGCAGCAGCGATCGGCTTGGAGATTCCAGAGTCTCTTTTCAAGATCGTCATCCTCACCGGCCTTACACCGGAGTGGGACACTTTCCGTGCAACACTACAAGCGCTCCCACAGTCAATGAAGAGTCGTGCGTTCATATTCGAAGCCCTTGTCAACGAGCAGCAAAGTCGAGACCTTGCACGAAACAAGCGGAGTGACGAAGGTGCGTGGAGTGCTGCAGCAGCTACAAGATATGGCAACCAATTCCAGAGGCAAGAAAGTTTCACCCCAAACCGCCCTCAACCCTACTACGGTACGAAATTTCAGTCACCTCCCAACCCATACAAACCCTCTCGTTTTCCTCAGTCAAGTCCTCCCTATAAGTCCAGTCCCTATGTCCAGCCAAGGCCTTCGATTCCCAATCAATACCAGCCTAGGAATGCAAGAGTCAATACGCCAAGAGTCAATAATTTCAGCCAAGCCCCGAATGCTAAAAAGTTTAATTTTGAGTGTTTTTGTTGTCATGAGTGGGGTCACCCGTGGTATGCTTGTCCTAAGAAGCCTCCTAATTGGGTCCCCCCACCTCAGCTACTATCTGAAAAAGGTAAGGCAGCCATAGCAAATATAGCAAGTCATTCTACAAGTCAAGATGAGTCCAAAGAGTTCGATGGTCCTGTCCTTTTTAACGCTGCTACTTGCATGCACGTTTTCTCTACTAGTAGTGAGGATTTTATTCTTGATAGTGGCTGCTCTGAAACCATGACTCCCTATCAGTCCATTCTCAAGGATTTTCAGCCCTCATATGACTCAAAAGCTGTGACTCTTGCTGATCCTGGCAAAGTACCTATCAAAGGAGTCGGCAAGCTTGAGTTCGAAAAGGATGGTTCAAAACCTAATAACAAAGCAGAATATATATTTTTTCTTAAAAAAACAATTCCTAAAGAACCTAATATAATTCCTATATCGAGTAAAGCAATAAGAGGAAGATTAGTGGTTTCTGTTATATCAACCCCTACACTTTTCTCGTTATCAACTAGTTCAAAACTGATAATCAAACCCAAGAGGTCTATGAGCGAGTCCATGAGTAGCTAGCCAAGCAGATAATCGACCTTGCATTTGAGAAGCATTCTTTAAATAAGAATCCGCCATATTACCTTTCCTGTTATTTCAAAAATATAAATTATTTCATTTTCTTGATATTATTTTTTCTTACCTATCTACCAGTTGATTAGAAGAAGTTTCAAAAGAACTTTCTAAGATACGTTCTAAAGGAGCCGTATGAGAAGTGGATCTCATGTACGGTTCTAAAGTAATTACAATTCTAAACAAAGGAGAATATGCTTTTGTGTCAATAAAGCTTTGTTTGTTCCTGATTTGGGAGCAAACTTGCTCTCAGCCGGACAACTCGAAGAGAAAGGTGCCTCTGTTCTCTTGCAAGGGGGGAAAGCCAAAGTGTGGGATAGTGCAGGAAATCTGGTGGCTGAAGGCGAGCGTACCGGGCGGCTCTACAAGATGAAGTTGGAGATTAAGCGCAGTGCTAGCAACACGAAGAACGACGTTGTCTCGCTTCCCGCTGTTTCAACCGATCAAGTCAACAACAAAGGGAGTATCTCCCAAGCTGAGGTATGGCATGCACGCTTGGGGCACGTGGGAGTGCAAGCATTGAAAGAGTTGGTAAAACACAAGAGCGTGGAAGGATTGAGTTTGAGTGAAAGTGCAGTCAAGTCCCTTTCTTCCGTTCCATGTCCATCTTGTGTGGAAGGTAAGCTAGCTAGAAAGCCATTCTTCCCTTCTAAGTCTCAGTCAAGGGACCTCCTAGAGTTGGTCCACACTGATGTCTTCGGCCCCATGCGAGACCCTACTCGAAACGGTAAGAGATATTTGGTGTCTTTCATTGATGACAAGAGTCGTTTCTCGTGGTTCTTTTTCATCAACACCAAGGATGAAGTTCACAAGTGTTTCAAGCAATGGCTAGCACTTGTTGAGAGAGAGTCAGGGAAGAAGTTACTCACCTTGAGGTCGGACCGAGGAGGTGAGTACATGGGGAAAGCGTTTCAGGGGGAGTTGTTGGCATTGGGCATCAAACAACAGTTTACTTGTCCCTATAACCCACAGCAAAACGGAGTGGCAGAGAGGTTTCATAGCACTATTCAAGCTATAGCTACCACTTTTCTTCGGTTTAAAGGCCTTGACAAGCTCTGGTGGGGTGAGGCAATCACTATGGCAATTTATGTTCGCAACAGGAGACCCACAAGGCCCCTACCGGAAGGTATAACGCCATATGAGGCTTGGTTTGGAGTTAAACCAGATCTGTCTATGCTTCGTGTTTTTGGTTCCATGGCCCAATACCGTGTTCCAGATGCAAAGAGACGCCACCTGGACAGCAAAGCTCATTGGGGCCTCTTCATCGGCATGAGCAATGAGAGCAAGGGATGGGTCCTTTGGGATCCTGTCACCAAGCGAGAAGTGGTTTCAAGGGATGTTGTCTTCTATGAAGACATGTCCCTTGCAGGTTGGCATAAGTTTTCCTCTTCCTCCTCTCTACCCTCTATCCAACAGGAGCCAGCAAGCGCACCTGAGGAAACAATACAAGAGGAGGAAGAAGATGACATCGATTCTGACCATAGCGGACCCATCATCAATCTCCCGCAAGCCGTCGTCAACGAGACCAGCCGCGCCACACCAGTGCCACCAGCAGCTACTCAACCAAGTGGAGATGTGGTCCAGCCATCAAATGAAGACCATCCACCCCAGGAAGTCACCGTTCCATCACCGCCAAAGGAGTAGCAGCCAACCGTCACCAACCAGCCAGCTACTTCAACACTAACCCCGCAAGTTCAACGTCAACCGGATCAGCCCACCACTACACCATCAGACCCATCACCAGCCGTCACTCCAGAGGCAACTACAGAAGCTCACCATCATCCGATGTAGCAGCAACCTACAGCTACAAGACTCCAAGTACCTACATCAGCACCATCTACGACTCTTCCTATCAACAAGCCAGCCGTCACCACCACACCTCGTTCCACCCGTTCATCACTTCAGGTTCCAACGTCAAGCCAGCTCATAGCACGAGGATCTCTTCAGCGAGTCACCACAAATACCAGCTCCAATAGCCCACTTCTTCATCCAAGGCCCTTCTCAACTTCACCCCCACGTCCCGGAATCGGCCGTCATCAACTACCGTCATCTTCAACACCGAGAACCAACACCAATCAGACCCAAACATCTCCAACTTTCGACAACGCAGCGTCATCATCAATCCCCAAGCTTCTAGTCTCAAGATCCCCACCACGAGCATCTTCACAACCAACTATGCTGACGAACGCTTCAGCTTCACCGCCACTAGTCACCACACCTATTCTTCAAGTCGACACCGATAATCGAGAGAGTTTCACGCCGAGAGAACATCATGCAGCCGTGCCGCCGTCGCAGCCGTTGTCGCAGCCATTGTCTCAGCCGCAAATGACCGTACCAACACACCCAAACACTGTGAGACCGAACCCTACCACTGATGTGTCTCAGCCAAGTGAGGAGTATGGTAAAGGTAAACGAGTCCGCAAGGTAAAAAATCCCTTCACATTCATGGTCGACATGTCATCAAGGTGCACATGTGAGGAGAGCGAGAATTGCATTCACAAGAAGGTAGAAGCAATATGCATGGCAGCCTCACACCATCCACGAGAGCCATTGAGTCGTCGTGAGGCAATGACAAGTCCTGAGAGAGAGCATTGGTTGAAGGCCGAGGAAGAAGAGATTGAGAGTCTCATGAAGCGAGGTACATGGCGTCTTGTTGAGCCACCTCCAGGGAAGAAGGTCATTGGTGTCAAATGGGTGTACAAGATTAAGGTAAAAGGTGATGGTAGCCTTGATAGGTACAAGGCAAGGTTAGTGGCAAAAGGTTACTCCCAAATTCCAGGTCTTGACTTCACCGAAACCTTTGCCGCGGTAGCCAAGTACACCACGGTACGAGTTCTCCTCGCCATAGCCGCATATCTTGGTCTCCATATCCATCAAATGGATGTCAAGAACGCATTTCTCTACGGTGTCTTGGAAGAAGAGGTATACATGGCACAACCCGAAGGTTATGATGATGGTGCGGGTCGAGTTTGTCGCTTGGTAAAGTCACTTTATGGTCTCAAACAGTCCCCACGGGTATGGTATCATGCTCTTGAGAAGGTACTCTTCAAGCACGGTTTCACAAGGTCCATGAGAGACAACGCGTTGTACTTCATGCACACGAATGAGGGGGAGTACATTTGGCTCTTGGTATATGTCGATGATCTCCTCCTAGTCTCAGGTTCTCTTGATCTCCTCAACAAGGTGAAAGGTATTCTCATGAGTGCATTCACAATGACCGATCTTGGTGAGCCGAGTCATTATCTTGGTATGAACATTGTGAGAGATCATAATTCACGGTCCATCTTCCTATTTCAGCAAAGGTTTATCCAAAAGGTCCTTGAGAGGTTTGGTCTTGATGATAGCAAGCCATCACCTACCCCGCTTCTTTCCAACTTTGTCCCTTTGTCTTCGCATCAGCTCTATGAGGAGAGAGAGTTAAACCTTGACATCACGGGTATTGAGCAGTTGCGTCTTGAGGAGAGTGAGCATCATGGTGAGAATTCACCCAAGGTATCTCCACAAGATCTAGCACTCTACCAAAGTCAGGTTGGGTGTCTGATGTATGCAGCCCTATGTACAAGGCCTGACTTAGCATTCACGGTATCCA
Source organism: Closterium sp. Naga37s-1 (assembly GCA_947471745.1). NCBI lineage: Eukaryota > Viridiplantae > Streptophyta > Zygnematophyceae > Desmidiales > Closteriaceae > Closterium > Closterium sp. Naga37s-1. The sequence goes on from CANJKZ010001144.1 coordinate 1,630,115, forward strand.
AGCTAGCTCAACACATGAGTGCCCCATCACCCATCCATATGCATGCAGCCAAGCGAGCTCTTAGGTATCTCAAAGGTACTTCTAATCTTGGTCTTCTCTTCCAAGCCAGCCCACATGCATGCTCCCTCCAAGGCTTCACCGATGCAAATTGGGCGGGAGAATTGAGCACACGCAAGTCCACCGGCGGCTACATCTTCCTCATGTGCGGTGCCGCTGTTTCTTGGCAATCACGCAAGCAAAGTTGTGTGGCGCTGTCTACTACCGAAGCTGAGTACATGGCAATGACCGAAGGAGCAAGGGAGGCAATCTGGTTACGTGGACTCATGGAGGACTTGAGGCAGCCGCAAACTCAACCGACTCCGCTCTACGTGGACAACACTTCAGCCATCGCCCTATCCAAGAACCCGGTTCATCATGGCCGTACAAAACACATCGAGGTGCAGTACCATTTCATCCGTGAGCAAATAGAAAAGGGAGTTCTCGCCGTCAACTTTTGCCGTTCATTCGATCAAGCAGCAGATTTCATGACCAAGGTTCTTCCACATGATGCATTCAACATGTGCAAGGCAAGAGCAGGCCTCATGACACTTCATGAAGCAATGGAGCAGTTTGAGGAGAATGAGGAGTGTGAGGAGAAGAGACGTGGGCAGCAGCATGAAGTGTATGCTGAGAGGAGCATCAGCATGGGTGTATGTGTGCTTCAGGTCCGGTGCGAGGGGGAGTGTTGGAGAATCGAGTTTCTGCCGCCCCAGCCCTTTGCACACAAGCAGCAGCAAGGGGGAATGTCGGCGATGAATCAGAGGCTTCGGGAAGTACTTCGAAAGTTCCGCCACCAATCAGATTTCAGCCGAAGACTCGATACAGTTCAAAGCTGCCTTCAAACCGAAGTGTTGGCAGTTTCTACAGGTTTCTACACATCAGAATCAGCTATAACAGAAATATCCAGAGTTTTCTTATTCATCCACCTCATGTGGCACTCAAACTCACTCAAGGTCCATCCAATCTAGATTGTGCCCAAGTTACCAGGGAAGTTACATTGTCTATCAGCCTAGTTTGAGCTTTCAATCTGTCTTGTTTGTGATGCCTATAGAGTTGTGCTTTAGTGGGCTTGTTAATCTTGAACATAGTGAAGTTTTACCTCATCCAGTCAATTCCAGTAGCCCTGCTAAGACTTTCCAGCCAAGTTTCCAGCCATCCAGTATTCACAGCTACTCTGTTTTACAAGTAATACTGCCCAGATTGATTGCAATGAGAAGCCATTGAATGTTTTTACGGGCAAATGTTCCACGGAGTACGGACAGTCACACCAGCATCTCGGTAGTGACTGTAGAGTGGCAGATTTACAGGGCGCCTCGAGCCCGAATTGCTGTGAAACCTTTGACGGCCTCGCGCTGCCAGGGTACACCACGTCGGCCGCGACTTGAACTGTCAAGTCCGACTCCTCCACGTGTGAGTGCGCTGCCACCTCACACCCTACCTGATATACGTAATCCCGCACGTAGCCATGTGGCCCATGCGATTTGTTTACTGAAGTGAACAAATTCTATACACATGACCCATAGTCACATAATGATAGGACCTTATAGTTGCCCTGCCCTTCATTATATTGTCAGTTCATCTAATCACTGCTTTGTTATTTGTTTTCCCGCACACTCTGTTTGACAACCCATAACACTCTTCACAGCTTGTAACCATGCCCTTATAACCTTTATGTAATGTGATAAACACAGATTTACAAATATACACCGACCGCTCTTAGCGGCACACGTAACACATGTTCCACATCAGCAGTGGGAGATGCGAACGAACTGCTCTGGCCTAGACCCGCCGCGCACAGCCTCGGCAATCCGAGCTGCAGCAGCAGCTGCGAGAGCAGCTTCGGGTCGACAGGCTTCTACAGAATGTCATCAAAGCCACTTGCGAGGCAGCGCCGAGTCACCTCGTCACCCTGCTGTCAGCGCCACTACGAGGAGCTTTGCATGCCTGATTGTGCCCCGAGGGATGGTGGGGGCTTCTGAACCTTGCGGGCTTGATTGTGTGTGTTCTGTTGCTGTTCTGTCTGCAGCTTCTGTTGGGAATGTGGGATGAAGCAGCAGGGCTCGTTCGTGTGCTTGTATGGCCTCTGTGGCTACGAACCTGGGGGGGATTGCAGCGAGGAACGGACAGAAGTGGCAGAGGGGAGAACGAGGGTTGAGGCATGGCGGGGTTGAGGCATGGCAGGGTTGAGGCATGGCAGAAGCACGAAACTGGGGGAGACACGAGAGGCAGTCGAAGTGATTTGTAAATATCCACCCATGCATTCACATGACTCACCCGCCCATGCGCACACTCACCCGTCAACACGAGCGACTCACCCGTCCATGAGGGGCATGTGCACATGTCCATGCGGGCAATGTGCACGTTTCGTGCACTGCGTGTAATGCTCAGCTTTCTATCTCTCACATTCATAATCCCAAACGACCCACCGCCCACAACTCACCCGTCCATGAGGGGCATATGCAGGTCCATGAGCACCACATGCCCATGCCACTTAATCATTGCACCTCCTCCCCTCCAAACCACCATCCACCCATGCCCATCCAACACTCACCCATCCATGAGGGGCATCTGCAGGTCCATGAGCACCACATCCACATGCCCATCCGCGGGCTGTGCACAACCCCCCAGACTCAGGGCATGCTGCTTGACTCGCCGCAGCACCTCCTCCCTGCTGCCTGCGGTGGCGATGGTGGCGCCGCTGCGAGTGAGAGTGTGGCGCGCCACCAGCAGATTCACCGCCGCATCGTCCACCACCAGCACGCGCACCCCCCCTAGCACCCCCCCACCCTGCTGCACAGCACTCAACCGCTTGCCTGCCTGCACACCCACCCTCTGCAGCACCCCCGCACCCTGGTGCACCGCACTCGACCCCTTGCCCGGCAGCGACCTATGCCTTCACTGCACTTCCCCGCCTGACAGGGAGGCAGCAGCCGGTGCAGCAGCTGCTGCTGTTTTGCTCCTGCTGATGCTGCTGTTTCAGGCCTCCCAGTGTCGTCTACAGCCTCGTTTCCTCTTCTACTGCTGGCACTGTTGCTTCCACTGCTGGAATCATCACTTGGTACTGTGCGCCCTATGCACCTGCTAGAACCAGCACCCAAGCCTCTTCCCAACACCTCTGCACCCTTATCCTTTGCCTCACACTCCCCAAAACTAGCCAGCTCCTTTTCTGAAGGCGCATCAGAGAGAAAATCTTCATGCCCGCCTTGCTCCGTGTCATCCGGCCTTGCCTTGAGTTGACTCAAAACATGCTCCGTGTCATCCGGCCTTGCCTTGAGTCGACTCAAAACATGCTCCGTGTCATCCGGCCTTGCCTTGAGTCGACTCAAAACATGCTCCGTGTCATCCGGCCTTGCCTCTACCCCAGAGAAGTGGGTGCGGCCGAATGCGGCTTGCTGGGGGGAGGAGAGGTGCGTGGGTGAAGGGTGAGTGAGAGTTCAAGTGAGAGAGAAGAGACAAGAAAATCTTGAGGCGAGTCTAGAGAAGCCAGAAGGAAGAGGAAGATTCGACATTTATGGGTGAGAGTGAGGGCAGGAGAAGAGCTAAGGAGCCGAGTCGAAAGGGCAAGAGAGCAGTTTGAGTGAAGGAAGAATGGACAAGGCAGGTGGCAACAACTAAGAGCTGCAAATAGGGGGGTTGAAGATTAAAAGCTGAGGCTCACACGATGGCAACAGAGGCCCATCTGATGGTAACAGAGGCCCACCTGATGGCAACAGAGGCCCACGTGAAGGCAACAGACGCAGTTGATGAGGCAATGTGAGCGGACGAGGCAGCAATTGCTCTTTGCACTTCTGTCTCTTGCGAATGTTTCCTCTCCTCTTCGCTCCTCTCCTCCCCCTCTCCCTCCTCCTCCTCTTCCTCTTCTCTTTCCTCCCCTTCCTCCACTTCCTCACTCTTCTCCTCCCCATTCTCCTCCTTTTCCTCTTCCTCCTCCTCCCCTTCACCCCCATCCCCCACCGCCTCTTCACCACAGCAGTCTGTTAGAATGACCACACCCACCGCCAGAGCACCACGTGCCATCCCTGTCATCATTCTCACCGCTTGCACGCCTGCCTGCCATGCTGCTGCCTCCCTGCTGCCTGCCAGTGTGGGCACCACTGCCACCACAGGCCCTCTCTCCCCCCATGCTTGCATGCCTGCCTACCACCCCCCTGCCTCCCAGCTGCCTGACACCGCACCGTTACAAACTACCTCCCTTACTCCCCTCCTCCATGCACCATCACAAGCTACCTCCCCTCCTCCCTCACTCTGCAGCCTCAACACCTCCTCCTCCTCCACCACCATCACCCAAGGCCGACTCTCCCTCGCCTCCTCGTCCTCCCTTCCGCCCCTCCATTCACCTCCCCCTCTTCTCCTCTTCCCACCGAACCAACTCATCACCGACCCTCCAAACTCCCCGTTACTGCTCTCCACCGTCTCCCCAACATGACTCGTGGTAAGAGACAGGCAGGGAGATGATAAAAACTTCCTCCCACTAGCCCCACCTCCAGACTCCCTGCTACTGCTCCCCACCGTCCCCCCCGCATGACTCGTGTTGAAAGAGTGCTCAGGCAGTAGAGAATTTCCTCCACAGACTTCCCCTCCAGAATCCCTATCACTGCTTCCCAGTTCCTCTCCTCTATGACTCAGAGGATTCCTTTCTGAGGCTCCTGCTGCTGGGTGTGACAATAAGTGCACGTGTGCGCCGATTCCTGATAGGATTCGCGCCGTGAGTTGATGAGGAAAGGTGTGGTGAAGTGAGGAAGGAGACAGGGGGAGGAAGAACGGGGGACGGGGCAGGCGTGTTTATAATGCAGAAGTAGAGAACGCAAGGGGTGTGGGGAAGGAAAAAGGATGTGTGATTCGACTCAAAAGTCAGCATAATGGGAACCATTCCCCGCGTGTGACTATGGAGAATGTGCTCACGCTGTAAATCGTGGGCACTATAGGGCACACATACAGATGTGCTCACGATGACACAATATTGTTTTGTCAACTTAAGGGTTGTGTGATGCCATCCCCTCCACTCACCTCTTGCCTGCACATGTCACTCCCCACAATGCCAACAGCCACTTTCTCCAAGCCCCACATACACCCCATCCCTTCCTCCCACTCAAAACCGCACATGATGAGACAATATCATTTTGTCCACTCAAACATGATGTCGTACTCACCTCTCGCCTGGACAGATCGTGCCCCATCACGCCAACAGCCAATCCCTCCAAGCCCCGAATACACCCCATTCAGTCCTCCCTCCCCCCCCTCCGCCCCTCACCCTGCCCCCGTGCCTCTGCCATTAATCCCCCCCTGCTGCTACAGTCCCGTATGCTTCTTGCATGCCCCCTGTTCCCCCTTCTGTTGCCATTCAGTCTGCTCCTGCGTCCCAAAATGGCCCCACATCCCCATACATCCTCCACCCCAATCTCATCCGCTTCCCCAACCTCATCCTCCCCCCCCTCCTCCCCCTCCTCCCTCTCCCCCGTCCACTCCTCTACCTGCCCCCGCCCTTCTGCCAATGAACGGTGCTCCCGACCCACTCCTCCCCTGCTGCTCCTGCAATACAGTGTGCTCCTATGTCGCAGAATTGCACCACAGCCCCACATATCCTGCGAGCCAATCTCATCTGCCCCCCCCTCCTCCCTTTCCTCCCTCTCCTCCCTCTCCACCCCTCCCCTCGCTTCCTCTTGTTCGAGAGTACAAGCAGTATGAGTGCTGGGGGTGTCAGGAGCACGAGGGTGAGTAATGTAATTGAGAAGAGTAGGAGGGTGAGTAATGTAATTGAGAAGAGTAGGAGGGTGAGTAATGTAATTGAGAAGAGTAGGAGGGTGAGTAATGTAATTGAGAAGAGTAGGAGGGTGAGTAATGTAATTGAGAAGAGTAGGAGGGTGAGTAATGTAATTGAGAAGAGTAGGAGGGTGAGTAATGTAATTGAGAAGAGTAAGAGGGTGAGTAGTGGCAGTGGGAGGGGCGGGTGGGGACGGGGAGGAGGGGGGCGAGGAGAAGGGGAGGGAGAAGGCGAAGGTTGAGCCGATGCCTGGATGAGATAGGCAGGCCACATGCCCGCCCATGAGGGCCACCTGGACAGAGAAAAAGGGAGGAGAACGGGGGGGAGGGAAGGTGGGGAGAAGCAAGCATGCAGTGATTGGGTTGAATGAAAAACAAGCACAAGGGGTGCAGATGAGACAGACAGGCCACATGACCCCACCCATGAGGGTCACCTCTACCCTTGAGGGCACACAATTGCTGTTTACCATATTTCATAACATGGGGGGGACTTGACAAATGGTGTGAGAATTGAGCGAGAAGCAGTGGGGAGAGTAGAATGGATAGGACAGAGGCAGCAGGAGATTTGCAAATGAATCAAGCGAAGCTCTCACCAGTTGGTGCGTGAGAGCAAGTCCCATCCCTGCTCCTCCACTCTCTTTCCGTCCCTGCATGATCCACATAATGCCAGCCAGGCACCAAGATGACACAAGATCATTTGTGAGGCAGCTGAACCAAAAAATTCGGTACCACAACCCACACACACAGACACACACACATATGACGTCCATGTATTTGTAGCGGTATGGTTCTTTGTTGGAACATACGCACCATATGTGAGCCTCATAAAATGCAAACACCCACCTTGAACGCGAAAAGGCCTTCTTGAAAGGTCGAATCGAATCCTCAGCCCGTACCCTCACACGCTACCACCAGGTGTGTTTTGAGGCGAGTCACCGGTCATGCCTCTCACCTTGAACTGGAGAAGGTATTGTTGTAAGGCCGCATCAAAGCCCGGTATCCTCACACGCCACCACCAGGTGCATGCGCTCCCCACCCCACCATGTGTGGGAGATTCTTGAGAAAGTCCCACCCACTGTCGCACATCCTAATCCAGCCGGTCTCTGCCTGCCTCGAACGTACCTTGAACTGGAAAAGGTATTGTTGAAAAGATGCATCAAAGCCGCACCCCGTATCCTCACACGCCACCACCAGCTGTATGGCCTCCCCTTCCCCTGCTGCAAGAGGCTCTTGAGAATCCCCACACGCCACCTGCACACCCTCCTCCTCCCCACCCTCTCTCCATCCACTACCATCCTGAGACCCCTCACTTCCCCCCTCCCCTCCACGACCCTCCCTCACCCGCTCCTCCTCCCCCAGCATTTCGCCTGCTGCTTGCCCTTCAAATGCTGCACTCTGTGCTGCTGCATCTGGTTTAGTCCAGGGTTTTAAGAGATTCTGAGTGAAGCGTGTTGTGAGGCTGGTGGCAAAGCACGTGGCTCGGGTGAAGAAAGAGGGGCTTGGAGGAGGGGACGGCTGGATGGGCGCATCTGACGCGTCTACAGGAGAGAAGACGGAGAAACAGGGGTGGAGAGGCATGGAAGAGCAGGGGTTGGCTTTAGAACAACTCCTTCGTTAACTCGAAGCATGAGGAACATTACTGGAGACGCATGGCATGGAGCAGCAACGATGACGGAACAAGAGAATGTGCGGACGACTATAAATTGTGCAAGGTAGGAGGAGCACCAGAAGCGGAAGGAGCAACCCGCACCGTGCATGTGGGGAAGGGAGAGAGGAGTGAGGGAGGGAGAGCACTGAATGATATGGAGGAGGGCGTCCTCTAGAGGTGTGGAGGCAGGGCACACAACCACTCGCAGTAGCACGTGGATTTGACGCGCCTTGGGGGAAAGGGGAGGACTGAGGGGACCCAAGAGAGAGGAGGGGGCACTAAGGAGGGAGAGCAGTGACTGATATGGACGAGGGCGTCCTCTATGTTAACGGGAGTTAGCCCCGTCCTTGCTTGGGCGGAGCCGACTTCAGCCGACTGTCTGCAGAGGACGATGGCGTCTTAGGCGAGCAGGTCGACGGAGTTGGTCGACCTGCACGGGGCCACTGCGAAGCCGCCGACGACAGGAAGCCGGCGGACGACTTCAACCCGGTGGTCGACGAAGAGACTTGTGGGGGCCGACCTGGTGACGCCGACTTCTTAAGCCGGCGGGTGGTCGTCGACCTGGGTGGTCGACTACCACGTACAGCAGTTGGCGAGCTCCTACCGCCCAAGTCGACGCCGACTTGGAGGGGTCGGCGGACAACTGGTGTGGTCGACGAAGGCTTTCGTCGATCTGTAAAGTGACCGACTTGGTGAAGTCGGCGGGTGACCGTCGACCTGGGTGATCGACGAGCACGTGGCCGACCAAGTTGTGCGGGGGTGCGCGACCATCGCCTAAGAGGTTCTGGCGAAGCCGACCTTGGAGTGGTATCCCGAGGTCAACGTGGCTCATCAGGAGTGGTCAACGGCACGTGGCAGACTTTGCACCTGCGCCGTGCACGTGACGGTGCACGTCGCACCAACCGTCTGCAAACACCAGCAAAGTAGGTTCGAGCATGTGCGCTGCTGTCACCTGCGCGTGCAACACTTGACGGCCGCCTTGCTGCAGCGCTGGCAAGCCGCCGACTTGCTACGTTGGCAAGTCGCCATTGTGCAGCGCTGGAGCGGTGCGGACTTGCAGGGCTGGCAGGTCGCCGACGTTGCTGCGCTGGAGGTCGACCTGCCGGTGTGCTTGGCAAACTTGCATCTGATGTAGTCATTGTTGTCATTGTTGTTGCTATCATTGTGCTGAACTTTCTCTACTGAAACTCCTATCAATTCTCGTTGTGAATGCGCAAGTAGAGAGAACACTAACGAACGCTGCGATCACTCACACAACTCGTGCCTAACCCATAGTCTAGCTCCCACCGTTGTAGAGTGAATCTCCGCACTCTAGAGGGGTGGAGGCATGGCACACAGCCACGCGCAGCAGCACGTGGCTTAGAGGTGCCTTAGGAGAGGGAGTAGGGTTGAGAGGACCCAAGAGAGGAGGAAGCACAAACAAGGGAGGGAGAACTAGAGGGGACGGAGAGAACTGACTGATGTGGTAAAGGGCGTCCTCTAGAGGGGTGGAGGCGGGGCACACGGCCACTCGGAGCAGCATATGGCCCTCCGTTGTCTGGAACAGGGAGCATGGCAGGGGAGAGAGAGCATGTTAGAAACGGGTTGACAAATGAGAAACCGCGGAACGTGTTTTTGCGAAGTAATAATATGGATGGATGGCGTAAGTTGGTATCTGGTGTAAGCAAGCTTTGATGGATGGAATCGTAAGCAAGCTTTGATGGATGGAATCGAAAATTTCAAAGAGCATTGGAAAAGGTGAACGTCAAGCAAAAAGGGAGATAGCCAGCTCACCTGTGAGCGCTAAGAGTATCGATCGAGTGACAACTGTGAACTAACGTGTGAGTCTCGCCTACGAGCTCTTGCAGCGCCTGTGTGAGCCGCATGGCGTCTACCTCCAACTCCACAGGCACGTTCACATCCACCACTCCCACCACGGCCACGGAAAAACGAATCATTCGAGAAAATATTGAAGAATTCGGGCAAACAAAGTTGGAAGGAACGACTTAGATGTTTGATTCGAGATGCCCTGGTTCCACCTCACTCACTGCCCTTCGCCCTCCACTCACACATTCACCCGTAAACTCACGCTCTATCCCCTTCTCGCGAGCCCTCCTGTAGTTCTCCCCAACAACGCCCTCCAGCCACGCCCTCGGGTCAACCGGCCCACAACAAAGCCCCATCTTGCGCGCTTCAAGCTTGGAGAGGTCGAGCACGCAGCTCACCAGCTGCACCGTGTCCTCCGCTGCTACCCTCCCCTCCCCCACATCCGCTATTTGAGCCCCACTCAGCCCCATGTCTGCCAGAGCGTCTAACAACCCCATTGTTAAAGGAGAGAATTGATGAATGGAATAATGAGCCAAGAGGCCCTTTAGTACAAACAATGAGCAAGAGAGAGATGTGAGGGAAGCTTACCCTATTGGCCAATATGTTGACCAATGGGTGAGCTTGCTTGTGGCCCAAGCAACCACAAATGTGTGTTGGTTGGAATTGGTTGAGTTAAGGACCAATCCCAACCAACCACAAAATGTGGTTGGAGGGTACACTAAACAACCCCCCAATTTATAAATGTGCTACATATCTAATTCTAGCCTATGTATATTGTATAAAATATGAAATTACAACACAATCCCCCAACATGCATAAGGCTAGAAGGCTAGAATCAAGAGGCGGGAGGCGACTTAGGAGGAGTGAGGCCAAGGAGATGAAGTAGTGAAGAGTGAGCCGCATGAGGAAGAGCTTTTGTGAAGATGTCAGCAAGGTTGGTCGCCGAGTCAATCTTGTCGAGCCGAAGGTGCCCCGCTGAACAAGATCGCGAATGAAGAAATGACGGAGCTCAATGTGCTTGGAGCGCCCGTGAAACACAACATCCTTAGTGAGGTGAATGGTAGTAGCATTGTCACACCAGATGGTGGGACAGCGCTGGGGGGCACCAAGTTCCTCAAGAAGGAAGGTGAGCCAGCGGGCCTCTTGCGCAGCCATGGTAGCGGCATACAACTCCGCCTCGCGGGAGGAGAGGGAGCCGAGGAGCGGGTGGAGCGCCAGCTGATAAGGCTGCTGCCAAGAGAGGAGCGACGATCCGGCCGAGAATCAGCCAAGGAGGAGTCACTGTAGCCGCTGAGGAGAGGTGGGGAGGGGCCGCCAAGGGTAAGGACATAGTCCTTGGTTCCACGAAGGTACCGGAGGACACGCTTGGCGGCCTGCCAGTGCTCTTCCGTATGGTTGCCTGCGCCAACAAAACGAGCAAGGACGCTGATGGGGTAGGCAAGGTCAGGGCGAGTGGAGACCATGGCGTACATGAGGGAGCCAACGAGCTCAGGATAAGGATGGGAGGAGGTTGAGGGGGAGGTGGGTGGAGAGAGGTGGTGCTCGACAAAAAGAGGAGTATGTTGGGCATTGCCCCGGGCCATTTCAAACCGCTCCAAGACCTGTTGCAAGTAATGACCCTGTGAGAGAGAGATGGTGCGGGCAGAGCGATCGCGGGTGATGGTCATGCCCAGGTAATGCTGCAGCTCTCCCAAGTCCTTGCACTTGAGACGGCTACCCAACTCAGCCTTAACACGCTCCAACTCAGCAAGGTCGGCAGTGAGCAGAATCATGTCATCGACTTACACAAGGATGTAGAAGGGGGAGGGGGAGGCGCGGAGGAAGAGGCTGGCGTCGGAGCGGGAGGTGCGAAACCCAAGTTCAGCAAGGGTGGCGGCAAGCTTAGCATGCCACTCCCTAGGGGCCTGTCAGAGCCCATACACAGGTTGACGCAGCTGCCAGACAGAGTTAGCTGGGAAGGGAAGGTGAAATCCGGCTGGACGCTCCATGTAGATTAGCTCGCGGAGGATGCCTTGCAGAAAGGCGTTAGAAACGTCCATCGAGTGGATCTCCATATTTAGGCGAGCAGCGAGGTCGAGCACGGCTCGAACGGTAGCAGGTTTGGCGGTAGGGGAGAAGGTATCGAAGAAGTCAATAGCATACCGCTGCGTGAAGCCCTTGGCACAGTAACGAGCCTTGTAGACGGGCGGCTCCCCTGGCAGCTGCTAGACGCGAAACACCCACTTCCCCTTCACCACGTTCGTAGAGGTGGGAGGGCGAGGCACATCAACGAAGGAGGAGTTGGCGATAAAGGCCTCCAGCTCCTTGATGATGGCGGCGAGCCAGAGAGGGGCGTCGGGGCAAGCCATTGCCTCCGCATACGTGGTAGGGATGAAAATGGAGGGAGCAGAGGAGAAGGCAAAGACGGGTGTGCCGGAGAGGTCGAATGTGATGGGTAGAAGCGAGGGGTTACAGAGGTGGAGGTCAAGGAACTCCTCATGGGAGTCCTCAGAGAGGGAGGTGTGGAAGGCGGGGATGGCTGCTGGTGCTACTGCTGGTGCCGCTGCTGGTGCCGATGCTGGTGCCGCTGCTGGTTCCGCTGCTGGTGCCGCTGCTGGTGCCGCTGCTGGTGCCGTTGCTGGTGCCGCTGCTGGTCCTGCTGCTGGTGCCGCTGCTGGTCCTGCTGCTGGTGCCGCTGCTGGTCCTGCTGCTGGTCCTGCTGCTGGTGCAGCTGCTGGTGCCGTTGCGGACGCTGCTGCTGGTGAGGGAGAGGAGGCAGAGGGGGCTGCTGCAGGAGGAGGTTGATGCAAGACAGCCTGGAAGAAGTGGTGAAGGAGAGGGGAGAGAGGGGGGAGGGTAGAGGAAGAGAGGGTAACAGGGGGCGGTGCACCAAGGATACCGTCACGTGACCTGGTATGGGGGTACCGGGTAAGTACGGTGCAGGGAGGAGGGGAAGAACGGGTCGGTGGCGAGGGAGGGGAGAGGGGGGGGGGGGAGGGGCACTGGGAGAGGAATATGTGGGGGAGACCGGAGAGGACAGAGGTTCCGGGTCAAAGATATCACCAGACGAGGGAGGGGCACCGTGGGACGGGGACGACGGAGGGGGGGGGAGGCGGGAGGATGGGGGGAGGAGGGAGTAATGGGGGAGGGGTGGTGTCAGACCAGGCAAGGGGACAGGTGAGAGGGGGGAGTGGGTCAGTGGATGGGGGAGAGGAGTAGTAGGGAGTGGACTCATCAAAGACCACATCCCTACTGCGGACTACACGACCTGAGGGGGGATGGAGGAAAAGATAGTCAGGTGAGGTAGGGTTATGACCAAGGAATATGCAGGGAAGGGTGCGAGGGGCAAGCTTTCCCATGGAGCGTGAGCGGTCAGAGGGATGAATAAAGACATATGCCTTTGAGCCCCAGACACGAAGAGATGAGACATCAGGCTTGTCCTTTGTCCACAGCTCAGTGGGGGTGGTGGAAGGGAGAAGGGGGTGAGGGTAACGGTTAGTAAGGAGGGCGGCATGAAGGAGGGCGTAGCCCCACAGAGAAGGGGGGCAGGAGGCGTGGACAAGAAGACACTGGGCTGCTTTGGTGATCTCTCGAACACGACTCTCAGCCACACCGTTCTGCTGTGGGGAGTGAGCGAGGGTGTAAGTCTGAAGAATGCAACGAGACTGACAATAGGAGGAGACTTGGTTGTTAAGGAACTCACCACCACCATCAGAGTGAAGTCGGCGAACAGGACGCCCAAAATGGGTGTTTGCCGGCTCGAGCCAGGCGATGATCGCAGCCGGGGCGTCCGCCTTCGTCTGAAGGAGAGAGACGGACGAGTACCGACTGTGATCATCAACGAGCATGAGAAGGCAGCGATGACCCTGGCGAGTGGGAGAGGGATTAGGGCCCCAGAGGTCCATGTGAACAAGATCAAGTGGCTGTGCAGTAGCGGAGGGGGAGCTCCGGTGCGGCTGCTGCTTGAGCTTGCTCTGAACACAGACAGTGCAAGGGGGGGCAGGGGATTTGGGGAGGGGAGGGAGGGAGGAGGGGAGACCGTGGAGGAGACCGGAGGAGACAGAGGAGCGCAGAGTAACGAAGTTAGGGTGACCTAGCCTGTGATGGAGGAGGATGGTAGGGTAGGAGAGGGAGCGACAGGAACAGTCAGAGTCAGGGGGGCGGGGAGGAAGGGGTGGGTTAGTGGGAGGGAGGGGAGGGGGGGGGAGGAGAGAGGGAGAGGCGACTTGGCAGGTGGGAGGGCGGGGAAGCTGAAGGGTGTACAGACGGGAACGAGGACAGAAGGAAATACGAGAGAGAAGGCAACCTGTAGCAGTATTGTAAAGGGCACAGTAGTTAGCACCACCTGGGAAGACAGTGGTGATATTGGCTTGTTGGAGGGACCTTTGGGAGAGGAGGTTAGTGCGTAGGGAGGGAGTGTGGAGACCGATGACAGTACCTGAGGGAAAGAGAGGACAGGGAAGGGTGGAAGTGTTGTGACAGGGGATAGAAAAACTGCTATCAGGACCGAGGAGGGAGGTGGGTGTGGGGAGAGGGCGCAGTGTACCAGCATCACGAAGGACAGTGTCAGTGGCTCCACTGTCTAGGACGAAGTCAAGGGTGGAGGAGGGTGAGGCAGAGTACTGGAACGAAGTTTCATTAACAGAGGAAGGGTACATGGGAGATGCAACAGATTCAGGTTGACCTAGCAAACCGACAAAACCAGAAGAGGGGAAAGCGGTCACACTGCCACCTGCAGACGGCGCTGGAGATGCACCCAAGAGATGGGCTGCGGAGGCAGCACTCCCGGCAGTCCAGGTAGGAAAGGGTTGCTGCTGGGAAACGGGAGGAGGAGGGAGGAGGGGCAGCTGTGGCTGTAGGTCGAGCTGTTGCTAGAGATGCTGGAGCTGCTGCTGGAGTTGAGAAAGGAGAAGCTGCTGCCCATACTGCTGTAACCCCTGCTGCTGACTCCCAAGCTGCTGCTGCTGCTGCTGCTGGGGAGGGGCAAGGGCCTGGTGGGCCTAGGTGGAGGAGGAAGGCTCATAGAGGGGAGAGGAATGGACTTCAAGGGGAGTGGGGTGTGGGTTGAGGGCAGACCAGCGAGGAGGGGTGCCGGTGTTGCCACGGGCAAACCACTCATCATTGAGTGTCTTGAAGCATGTTTCTATGGCATGAGTGGTTTGGCCGCAGCGCTGTTCCTGAGTGGGACCGTAGCGAGGCAGGTACTGACAGAAAGGAAAGGCAGCTGCCGCACCGCGACCCGCACCACAGCTACCACTGCCACCGCAACCCGGTGATCCGCCTCGTCCACCCCCACGCCCACCACCACGCCCACCCCCACGCCCACCGCCACGCTCACCCCTGCTGCTGCGCGGCTGAGCTGCTGCAACTGTGGAGGTAGAGTGGCGAAGGATCTCGGGGGTGCTGAGCTTGCGAGTGCGGAGCCTGGGGGTGCTGAGCCTGAGGGTGCGGAGCCTGGGGGTGCTGAGTCTGAGGGTACAGAGTCTAGGGATGCTGAGCCTGAGGGTGAGGAGCCTGGGAGTGCTGAGCCTGAGGGTGCGGAGCCTGGGGGTGCTGAGTCTGAGGGTGTGGAGTCTGGGGGTGTTGAGCCTAGGGGTACTGCGTCTATCGAACGTCCTGCAGGTACCTCGCCTCGACTATCTCACCAGCGGGAGCCTCTCTCACCGCAGCAGCTGCGCGAGTGGTTTGCTCAGCGCATATGCCTTAGGAGTGGCACTGCACGAGCTGGAGGCCCGGCCGCTGGAGGCGCTGGCACAGGAGGAGATGGTGCTGGAGACCCTGGAGCTGGAGGCCCTGCCGCTGGAGCCACAAGATCTGGAGGGGCTGGAGCTACTAGTCTCGGAGGTGCTGGAGTTCCTAATGGAGCTGGAGTTCCCGGAGGTGCTGGAGCTGCTATTTCTGGAGGTGCTCGTGCTAGAGGTACTGGAGCTGCCAGAGTTGGTGCTGTTGGAGGCACTAGAGTTGGAGACACTGGAGCTGGAGGCACTGGAGCTGGACACACTGGAGCTGGAGGCACTGAAGCTGGAGACCCTGGAGCTAGAGGCACTGGCGCTGGAGGCGCTGGAGCTGGAGGAGCTGGAGCTGGAGACCCTGGAGCTGGAGGCGCTGGCACTGGAGCCGCTGGAGCTGGAGGAGCTGGAGCTCGAGACCCTGGAGCTGGAGGCGCTGGCGCTGGAGGTGCTGGCGCTGGAGGCGCTGGAGATGGAGGCACTAGAGCTGGAGACCCTAGAGCTGGAGGCGCTGGAGCTGGAGACCCTGGAGCTGGAGGCGCTGGCGCTGGAGCCGCTGGAGCTGGAGGAGCTGGAGCTGGAGACCCTGGAGCTGAAGGCGCTGGCGCTGGAGGCGCTGGCGCTGGAGGCGCTGGCGCTGGAGATGGAGGCACTGGAGCTGGAGACCCTGGAGCTGGAGGCGCTGGAGCTGGAGAACCTGGAGCTGGAGGTGCTGGAGCTTGGGGTGCTGGAGCTGGGGGTACTGGTGCTAGAGGCACTGTGCAGCGGCGACCGTTTTTTGTTCCGCCGCCGCCGTCGTCTCTGCCGCCACCTGACTCGCTCCTTCGCCAGGTTCTTAGTCTCCCGTCTTCTACTGGCCTTACTCCTAGCTTGCTGTGTCCACCGCCTCACCAGTCGCAGCCACAGTTACAGCCAGACTCCCCACTGCCTGCTCCTTCTCCTTACGCTAAGCAGACAGACTCTCATACAGAGCGTCGTGAGCCTGAGTCTCGTCCTGCCTCGCCTGTTCGCGCTGTTCGCACTGGTCATCGTTTTCCTCGTCCGCGTCTTCCTCCTGTCCCCGGCACTCACGTTATGGCACTTTGTCCTTCCTCTGTTCCACTACGAGTTCCCCTGCCGTCTCCTCCTGCTTCCTCTCTTGCTGACGGCCCGGACCCTGAGTCCGACTTAGTTCATGCTGCCAGTCCTACTGTCCCACGTCTTCTAGCTACTGTTGTCACCGACCCTTCGTTTGAGTCCACTACTGCGTCTGCCCTAGTTGCTGAGCTTGTTGACTTTGCTGCCGCCTGTCGTCTCGACTACGCCGCTAGTCTTGTTGTTGAGTCTGAGTCTGACTGTCCTCGGTCCGTCGGGGTGAGTGTGCTCTTGGCACGGACGTCCTTGAGGACATGCAGGAGGACTTTGAGTGTCTTGCAGCTTCTGTACCTCATCTCGTGGCCATGCTGCTTGCACCTGAGGGAGACCCGGATGCACCAGACATCCCAACCCCGCGCTCTTACGCAGACATCCCTACTTGTCTCAGTGGCAGACAGCCATGGACGGAAAGATGGCATCCTGGAAGTCCACAGGTACCTACGTCGATGCAATTTCCCCTCCTGGGGCGAACCTAGTCGATGGCATGTGGATTTTCAGGGTGAAGCGGCCGCCGGTTTCTTCGCCTGTCTTCAAGGCTCGTTACGTTGCACGAGGCTTTAGTCAGTGACAGGGAGTTGACTTCTTCCATACCTTCTCCCCCACCCCAAAGATGACCACTCTTCGGGTGTTGCTGCACGTCGCCGCTCAGCGTGACTACGAGCTGCACTCTCTTGACTTCAACACAGCTTTCTTACAGGGCAGCCTGCACAAGGAGATCTGGATGTGTCGCCCACCTGGCTTCACTAGGTTGTTTCCTGCAGGTACCCAGTGGAGCCTTCGGCAGCCAGTCTACGGTCTCCGCCAGGCGCCTCGCGAGTGGCATGACACACTGAGGGCGACGCTTGCGGCTCTTGGGTTTACTCCTTCGACTGCTGACCCGTCGCTGTTTCTGCGCACCGACACTTCACTGCCGCCGTTCTACGTCCTCGTGTACGTCGACGACTTGGTTTTTTCCACTACTGACACTGAGCGCTGGCCCTTGTGAAGTCGGAGCTGCAGAAGAGACACAACTGCATTGACCTAGGTGAGTTGCGCAGCTATCTTGGCTTGCAGGTCACCCGGGACAGAGCACGGCGCACCATCACACTGACTCAGTCACACATGGTGCACCAGGTCCTTCAGCGCTTCGGCTTCCGGTTCTCCTCGCCACAGCCCACTCCTCTGTCTACCAGCCACTCGCTCTCAGCTCCACCTTCGGACGAGTCTGTAGAGTCGAGTGGTCCGTACCCAGAGCTTGTGGCTTGCTACGTGGCTCCCGGTAGGCACCGAAAGGTGCACGGGGATGCTGCGAAGAGGGTACTGCGTTACTTGTGCAGTACGTCGGGCATGGGGCTCGTGCTTGGAGGACGGGGTCCAGTTGTCCTCACTGGTCACGCAGACGCTTCTTGGGTTGACGACTCAGCTACGCAGCAGTCGTCGCAGGGTTACACCTTCAGCCTCGGTTCCGGCTCTATTTCCTGGCGGTCTGCCCGCTCCAGTTGTGAGGCTGAGATCTACGCAGGGGCCATGGCTGCACAGGAGCTACGCTGGCTCACCTACCTGCTGACTGACTTGGGAGAGCAGCCTCGTTCGCCTCCAGTTCTATACGTAGACAACAAGGCCATGATTGCCTTGTGTCAGGAGCACAGACTGGAGCACAGAACGAAGCACATCGCTCTGTGTTACTTCCTTGCTCGAGATTTGCAGCAGCGTGTTCAGCTTCATCTTGCTTACGTCGCCACTCGGGCCAACACTGCTGATATATTCACAAAGGCACTTCAGCCTGGTGATCATCAGCGTTTCTGTACTGTTTTAGGCCTTGTGCCTACTTTGCCTCACTTGCTCACTGCGTGACTTTGCTTGTACTGTGATCTGTATATATACATGCATGCTTACACTTGCTAGGGTATGATAACTGTACTGTTTGTTCTCTTTTATATAACTCTGCATGTGAACTGGCCTTGTGGCCATTTGCTTTTGCTCAGAATGTGTGGTGACTTCGTGATCCAACCTAAGCTTGCTTTGCTTCTCTTGACTGGTCTTGTGGCCACTTGTTCTCCCCCGCTTTGCCTATGGGGTTGTGTCAAAATGTTATACTGCTCATATTGTGTAGGCTGTAGTGTGCCCATAAGGGGTACAACTCAATTAGGGTTAGTACTTGTACCCATACTAACCCTAATTGGGTTGTACCCGTAGAACGGCGGTAGCGAAGTGTCGGTGGGCAGAAACAGCGACGGGTCAGCAGTCGAAGGAGTAAACCCAAGAGCCGCAAGCGTCCCCCTCAGTGTGTCATGCCACTCGCGAGGCGCCTAGCGGAGACCGTAGATTGGCCGCCGGAGGCTCCACTGGGTACCTGTAGGAAACGACCTAGTGAAGCCAAGGGGGCGGCGTAGCCAGATCTCCTCGTGCAGGCTGCCCTGTAAGAAAGCTGTGCTGAAGTCAAGAGAGTGCAGCTCGTAGTCACGCTGAGCGGCGACGTGCAGCAACACCCGAAGAGTGGTCATCTTTGGGGTAGGGGAGAAGGTCTGGAAGTAGTCAACTCCCTTTTGCTGACTGAAGCCTCGTGCAACGTAACGAGCCTTGAAGGCAGGCAAAGAACCCGGCGGCCGCTTCACCCTGAAAATCCATATGCCATCGACTATGTTCGCCCCAGGAGGGGGAACTGCATCGACGTAGGAAGGACAAAGTGCCATAATGTGAGTGCCGCGGACGAGGAACACAATGACCAGCGCGAACAGGCGAGGCAGGACGAGACTCAGGCTCACGACGCTCTGTATGAGACAATGTCTGCTTAGCGTAAGGAGAAGGAGCAGGCAGTGGGGATTCTGGCTGTAACTGTGGCTGTGACGTGTGAGGCGATGGACACAACAAGCTAGGAGTAACGCCAGTAGAAGACGGGAGACTAAGAACCTGGCGAAGGAGCGAGTCAGGTGGCGGCAGAGACGACGGCGGCGGCGGAACGAAAAACGGTCGCCGCTGCACAGTACCTCCAGCACCAGAACCCCCAGCTCCAGCACCCCAAGCTCCAGCACCTCCAGCTCCAGGTTCTCTAGCTCCAGCGCCTCCAGCTCCAGGGTCTCCAGCTCCAGTGCCTCCATCTCCAGCGCCAGCGCCTCCAGCGCCAGCGCCTCCAGCGCCAGCGCCTCCAGCGCCAGCGCCTCCAGCTCCAGCTCCTCCAGCTCCAGCGCCTCCAGCTCCAGCGCCTCCAGCTCCAGGGTCTCCAGCTCTAGCGCCTCCAGCTCTAGGGTCTCCAGCTCTAGTGCCTCCATCTCCAGCGCCTCCAGCGCCAGCGCTTCCAGCGCCAGCGCCTCCAGCGCCAGCGCCTCCAGCTCCAGCACCTCCAGCTCCAGGGACTCCAGCTCCAGCGCCTCCAGCTCCAGGGTCTCCAGCTCCAGTGCCTCCATCTCTAGCGCCTCCAGCGCCAGCGCTTCCAGCGCCAGTGCCTCCAGCTCCAGGGTCTCCAGCTCCAGCTCCTCCAGCTCCAGCGGCTCCAGTGCCAGCGCCTCCAGCTCCAGGGTCTCCAGCTCCAGCTCCTCCAGCTCAAGCGCCTCCAGCGCCAGTGCCTCCAGCTCAAGGGTCTCCAGCTCCAGTGCCTCCAACTCCAGTGTCTCCAACTCTAGTGCCTCCACCAACTCTGGCAGCTCCAGTACCTCTAGTACGAGCACCTCCAGAAATAGTAGCTCCAGCACATCCGGGACCTCCAGCTCAATTAGGAACTCCAGCACCTCCGAGACTAGTAGCTCCAGCACCTCCAGCTCCAGTGCCTCCAGCGACAGGGCCTCCAGCTCCAGGGTCTCCAGCTCCAGCTCCTCCCGCGCCAGCGCCTCCAGCGGCAGGGCCTCCAGCTCGTGCAGTGCCACTGCTAAGGCCTATGCGCTGAGCAAACCACTCGCGCAGCTGCTGCGGTGAGAGAGGCTCCCGCCGGTGAGACAGTCGAGTCGAGTCACCTGCAGGACGTCCAGCAGACGCAGTACCCCTAGGCTCAGCACCCCCAGACTCCGCACCCTCAGACTCAGCACCCCCGGGCTCTACACCCTCAGGCTCAGCACCCCCACGCTCCGCACCCTCAGGCTCAGCACCCCCAGACTCCGCACCCTCAGACTCAGCACCCCCAGGCTCCACACCCTCAGGCTCAGCACCCCCAGGCTCCGCACTCGCAGGCTCAGCACCCCCAGGCTCCGCACTTGCTGGCTCAGCACCCCCAGATGCAGCACCCCTAGAAGCACCTGACTATACAGTGACCTCGACAGGCGCAGCCAGGGGGAGTGGGTCAACCTGAGACACACCTGAGGGAGCAGGACCCTGAGGGGGGAGGGGATCTACCAGATGGGGGCCTGGAGCGAGGAAAAGCGGCAAGGGGGGAAGAGGGTCAGTGCGGTAGGGGAAGAGGCGATAAAAGGGAACGGACTCGTCAAACGTGACGTCCTGAGAGGGCAGACACGGCGCGAGGTGGGGTGGTAAAACTGCCAGCCAGGCGCGTCAGGGGAAAAGCCAAGGAAGACACAGGGAATGGCGCGGGAGGAGAGCTTGTCCGTGGAAGTATCGCGGACAAAGGCACGAGAGCCTTATACCCGAAAATACCGACGCATCGCCCAACGCAAGGCGAGGTCTCCGGCAAGGAGACACTGGGCCAGAGGTAGAGCTGATGCGCAGCGTACCGGACCGCAAACGGCCACAGAAAATGGGAGCAGCCGCATGGAACATGGAGGTACGAGCCACCTCTATGACTAAGCCAATACGGCGCTCAGCAACCCCATTTTGCTGCGGGGAGGCCGGAAGCGTGAACGACTGGAGGATGCCCTCCCCACGACAAAAGTCCCGCAAGAGGTCGGAGGAGAACTCACCACCTCTGTCAGAGTGCAGACGCAGGACAGGAAGGTCCTCACGGAACCGCTCGCGGAGCTGGAGTCGGACTGCGCGGATCCAAGGGATCAAGACATCAGGGACCTCACCCTTGCTGCGAAAGGGGAAGACCGTGGTGTAACGCGTATGGTCGTCAACAACCAACAGAAAGTAGCGCTCGCGGCCCTGTCCACTGACGCGGGCTGGGCCCCACACGTCCATGTGGAGAGTCTGCAGGGGAGCAGTTGTCGGGGGAAACGAGGAGGAGTGAGGAGCGGCGCGCTGCCGCCCCTCAACGCAAGGAAGGCAGGGCGGGGCAGGCGAGGGCGGGAGGGGAGGCAGAGACCTGGGAAGACCAGAAACAAGGAGGCGGGAGTGCATGTCACGAAGGCGTGGCAGGGAGGGGTGACCAAGTCGGTGGTGCCACAGGAGAGTCTGGTGCGACAGGAGGCGACACGAGCAGGGGGCTGCTACCGGACCTGATGCGGACACCTGGGCAGACGCAGCTACCTGAGGAGGCTCGGTAGCTAGTGTGTAAAAACTCGACCGAGGCCGACGGGTGAACGTGGCCAGGTGACGCCCGGTCCGTGTGCACGTGCAGATCGACACATGCTGACCCCCTGGAGTGGTGGTCGTGACCATCCTGGAGGGCAGCGGTACTCACCAAGTTCGTAGAGAACGAGGGGAGGTGAAGACCTGACAGTGAGCCAGACGGAACCGCCGGACACGAGAGATCAGTGGAGGAATGGGCAAGAACTGGGCCCCCTGAGGGGTCAGCCAGTTTGACCGGAAAAGGTGCAGGGAGTGGAGTGAGGGTGGTACTGTCGCAAAAGAAACAGCGGGAAGCACCTGAGTCAAGCGTAAAGGTGTGCAAGGCCTCAGCAGGCGCAGTACCAGGGAGAGCAGACTCTCTAGCACCTAGAGCAACAGCCTTTATACCTGGGTCAGGCGGCACACACAGGTAATAGTCACCCTCAGCACTAACAGACAAGGCTTACATAGCAGCAAGGATGACATCATAGTCAAGATCAAAGATAGCAACTCCACACCGAAGGAGCTCTGCCCAGCGGGGGCGCTCGGCCTCGTCACCAAACTCTGCGCGCCAAGCGTCGTCTAGACGGGAGAAGCAGCGGTGCTGAGTGTGAGGCTTCCCGCATGTCTGACCAGCACGGTCACCCGTGCGAATGACATACAGGCAGCTAACACTACCCCCAGACGCCCCACGCTGAGCAAACCACTCACAAAGTTGCTGGGGCGTAGGGGTCTCGCTCCGACGCTGCTGCTGCTGCCGCTGGCCACCGCCAGAACCTCCCCTCTGAACAGCTCCACCCTTACTGCCACCACCCCCGCCGCCGCCACTACCGCCACTCCCACCGCTGCCACCACCGCCGCCACCAGAGCCCCCACTCCCGCCACCACTCCCACCGCTGCCACCACCTCCACTACCTCCACCACCTCCACTGCCGCCCCCACTACCACTCCCGCTGAAACCTCCACCACTCCTGCCACCCTTGCCCTTGCTGCTACGGCACTTCCCACTAGCAGAAGCAGCCCCGACGGCCTCAGCACCAAAGACGTCAACAGCAGCAGCAGAGGCGTAGGAGGGGGCAAGAGGGGAGGGGGAACACCCCTCAAAGAAGGGCGTGCGAGGAGTGCCACGAGCGGCACCTACAGCGACTGCACTAGTCTCAGCTGCAAGGAGGTGCTGCTCGAGCAGGTCAATAATGAGGTCCGTGGGGTAAAGGGCGAGAAAGTGGTCCCTGAGTGCGCGAAGAGAGTCAGGGAGGCGAGTGACTATGAAGTAGAGAGTGACGTACATCGGAGGGGGGTTCTTGTCAAGGAACTCTGCTGGGAGGGCAGCGCGGTAGTGAGCGTCGTTAGTGCGAAGGTGGGAAACGAGGTCCTCTACCGTGGCAAAGGCGGACAGCCCGGGAAACAGGTAGGGCAGTATAAGACGGCCTAGAGCAGCAGTGGCAGGGGAGGAGTAACGGGCGACTACTGCGTCGTACAGTGCTTTAGCAGTCATGTGATGTCCTGTGCTGTCCGAAGTGAGCGCATTCGGCTAACGGCAGGTGGTTGCGAATGGCTAAGCGGGCAGCAGCGTCACGGGTAAGCCACTGTGAGCGAGTCGCACTGTCAGCTGTGGCGGGAGGGGCGAGAGAGGCGCCAGACGTGTGGTCAAACAACGAAACGCTGTCTCTAGAGTCGCTCAGTAGGTATAGCTATAAGTCGTCGAGCCACGTGTCGAACTGGATCGGACGGCCCTCATGATCGAACGTGAGGACACGGAGAGAAGCCATAGCGGGCAGAGCAGGGTGGCGCGCTACCAGCAGAGCAGCACGCAAGCAGAGCAGAGGGGCGGCGAGCGGGCCGCAAGTGGCGGCGCGCAGGCTGCAAGGCGCGGCAGGTGGGCCGCAGGGTGGGCGGCGAGCAAGCTGCAGGGGAGGCGAGCTGGCCGCAAGCAGGCAGCGAGCGGGCTGCAGGGGCGGCGGGCGGGCTGCAGGGGCGGCGGGCGGGCCGCAAGCTGGCGGCGCGCGGGCTGCAGGGGCGGCGGGCGGGCCGCAAGCGGGCGGCGCGCGAGCTGCAGGGGCGGCGGGCAGGCCGCAAGCGGGGCAGGGGCAGCTCGCAGGGCTGCAGGGGCGGTAGGGGCGGCGCGCTGGGCTGCAGGGGCGGCGCGTATGGCTGCAGAGGCAGCGCGCGGGGCTGCAAGAGTGGTGTGCGGGGCTGCAAGGGCGGCGCGCGGGGCTGCAAGAGCGGCGCGCGGGCTGCAGATGCGGCGCGCGGGGCTGCAAGGGCGGCGCACGGGCTGCAGGGGCGGCGCGCGGGGCTGCAGGGGCGGTGCGCGTGGCTGCAGGGGCGGCGTGCGGGCTGCAGAGGCGGCGGGCGGGCTGCAAGGGCGGCGTACTGGGTTGCAGGGGCGGCGCGCGAGGCTGCAAGGGCAGCGCTCGACGCTGCAGGGGCAGTGCGCGGGCTGCAGGGGCGGCTCGTGGGCTGCGAAGGGCGGCGCGCTGTGCTGTAGGGCGGCGCACTGTTAGGGTAGGGCAGTGAGTGGGGCAGCTCTGTGGTGGGCCCAAAAAAAAAACGGTCGTAGGTAAGGACCTGCTCAGAAACCATGTCAGAAGAATGAACGAGAATGAATGAACTATGAAAGAATTGGGTACAAGTACTAACCCTAATTGGGTTGTACCCCTTATGGGCTACCCCACTATAGCCTACACAAAGTAAGCATTATAACAGTTTGACAATACGTACCGTGCTGATCAGGACTGCTGGGTGAAAAAACACCACCGCTCTGAAGCGCACAGAAACGTACTCAGCCTCTTTGACTCAACTGGTTGTAACCTGGATAATAAATTGCACTGCCTGCTAGTCAGCGGGCAATAAAATAAATAAAACCCACTCAGAAGGCATGCCATTCGGGAGGCATCAACCCTAAAATTTTAGGGTTGAGGCTCCCGAATGGCATGCAGTCCAAATGGGTTTTAGTTTTTTCTGCCTGAGGTCAGAATGCTGACTCACTCGGTAGCGTCGTCTAGCGAAATTGTAGTGCTACCGAGCGCTACCGACGCTACCGAGTGAGATGTATTGCCTAAATGATGCTCCGAAAATGCAGGAATATCCCAGCGGAAACGGGTCGTCAAGCCTGACGACCCATTGACGACTTGACGACATGCTGCCCCGGGCAGAAAAAAACTAAAACCCTATCAGATGGCATGCCATCCGAAGGAGGCATCAACCCTAAATCCATGCCTCCCTGTGTTTAGGGTTGATGCCTCCCTGACCGGATGCATGCCCGAATGGGTTTTATTTTTTTTGCCTGGGGGCAGCGAGCTCCCCCGTGCGGACTCGCTTGTCCGCTGAGATATATTCGGAGGTATGGCAGATTCCAACAGCCGGTTTCGTTGCGTGCAAACGGAAAACGTGCTAGCGAGATCTCAAACAACATTCCAACGGAGAGCGGCGAGTGTTGGCGAAACTCCAGTGAGCGTTGCTAGCTCTCTGGGCGACATGAAGAAGGGGTTACTTCGTTTGCCGAATTTTAAGAAGCGCTTCGCATTCGATTTCATGTCCCGCGTGTTAGAGTTGGCGGCTCGCCAGCCAGCGTAGCCAGCGTGCACCAATTTGCCAGCCATCCTCTACGTCCAGGCCTGAGGCCCAAATATTTCGACAAGGGGTATTGCCTTGCATTTATCCAAGCGTGGGGGTCGCTCCATTTGTTCTCCCTCCCCCTACTCACTTGTATTGGGCGGGTCACCAAAGTAAACGTTTTCCCCAGTTGAAGCTGTTGAGTACGATGCTGTGCACTCTGAAGCGGTTTCCATCCTTAACCGCTTTGAACCGCTGCCTACCATCCTGAACATGAACACTGAAGCTGCCCCTCCCCCTCCCCTCACCGACGTTTTTCGGTGATTTGCATTGCAGTGAGTTTTGACTCTTCTCGAGAGTTTTCAAGCAAATGTGTCGCCATGGGGAATGCAATTTCAAAGTGGATGGCGGGAGCTACCCACATCTTTGTTCCTGGCTGACAAATTTACGCAAGTGGTTTGCAAGGTAGTGTACAGTATCTCCATTCTCACAGCTTCTTTCCTTCATTTCCACGATTTGATAAAAAAGGCGATAGAATTGCTCCAGTGCCTTGTTTGGTGATTCGCTCTTGCCCACGTGTCCCCGAATTGCTCGAGTGGCCATCCAATTCAGTGATAATTGCTCGACTGGCCATGCCAGGGCATTTTCGAGGTGTTTTTTTTTCCCTGGCACATAACCCTACAAGGGTTCGTACCCCCGAAATTCCTCGTTCGCACAATAGTAGATGCGCGGTCATTTTCGGCCCAATGCGCGACCAATGAGCGCGTGGGCAATTACATCAGCGATCATAAACTGCAACGCCAGAGCATAAATGCACGAACATATTATTGACCGCGCACGATTGGTCGATAATATGCTTCTTGCCCTTTTTGGCAATGCGCGTCCAATCACGCACGGTCATATAATTCACGACCATATATTTAGGCGATAAAGGGTCGCCCAAAAACCAATATGAGCGCGCATATACTACCATTAGTTCTATCATATGTCTGGTCCATATAAAACCATGTATATCAAATGACATAAATATATTATCTGCTATTAATTTAAGCCCATCATACTAGACATAATATTTTATCGTGGCCTATCATAATATTAATTTAAGCCCATCATACCGTGGTCCATAATATTGTATTGCCGGTAATATGGTTGCATAAATAATATGTTCGGTAGCATAATATTAATTTAAGCCCAGCATAATATGCTGCCACCACGGTTATGATGGGTTTAAATTAATAGCAGAGAATATATTTATGGCATTTGATATACATGGTTTTATATAGACTGGAAATATGATAGAACTAATGGTAGTATATGCGCGCTCATATTGGTTTTTTGGGCGACCCTTTATCGCCTAAATATATGGTCGTGAATTATATGACCGTGCGTGATTGGACGCGCATTGCCAAAAAGGGCAAGAAGCATATTATCGACCAATCGTGCGCGGTCAATAATATGTTCGTGCATTTATGCTCTGGTGTTGCAGTTTATGATCGCTGATGTAATTGCCCACGCGCTCATTGGTCGCACATTGGGCCGAAAATGACCGCGCATCTACTATTGTGCGAACGAGGAATTTCGGGGGTACGAACCTTTGTAGGGCTATGTGCCAGGGGAAAAAACACCTCGAAAATGCCCTGGCATGGCCACTCGAGCAATTATCAATGATTTGGATGGCCACTCGAGCAATTAGGGGACACGTGGGCAAGAGCGAATCACCAAACAAGGCACTGGAGCAATTCTCTCAAAAAAGGCTGTCGAGATAGGTCGTTCCACGGTTTGGCACGGAAGCATGGATGCTAGCCGTTCTTTCATTGAGCTTATCCTGACATTGAAGAGTAGCAGCTGCCTTGCAATGTTCCTAAGACGTGTTTTCGTGCCCTGCAAATTACGCAAGTACTATCTCACGACATGGCTTTAACAATGCCGCGTTCGAGAAGCAAGTCCACGATTCAAGACGTGGTGATTCGAGGTACGCTACGGTTCAAACGTGTCAACGTCGGTAGTAAGGGGTCGTCTTGGAAGAGTCGTATTGCCAGCGAAAGGCTCTTTTTTCATAAAAAAAGCGCCCACGAATTTATCCCACTACAACGGCGTCTGTATTAGTAAACACCGTGTTAATGCACTACGACGGCGTGGTGATGCCTTGCTGCTTGATGCGTAATTTAGGGTTTCGCCACCCCCCCCGCCCTGAACCAGTCAGTAGTAGTGACAGCCCAGAATCGCGCGCGCTTCGCTGGTGAAATGATGTGCTTTCACCACGCATGTGTCACGGCGTTGCCAGGCACGTGTCTCATGATGCATACATTTTCATGCATGGTCGTGATTCAGCGTCAAAACGCACCTACTGCTCCACCCCCTCACCCCCCCCTCCCCCACCTCCCCCTCCCCCCCCCCCCCCCCCTCCCCCTCCCCCCCCCACCCCCCTTTCCCCCGCGCCAGGCCCCATCTTCGCGGTTCTGCTGGCGGCATGGCTGCTGGCGGGGTTGTCGATGGCGGCGTGGCTGTGCTACTCGCGGCACGCATCGTACGAGAGCGAGCGGCGGCAGCACCTCGACACGTGGTGCTACGAGCGCGCCAAGCTCTTCGAGCAGCACACACTCACCACCGTCAGCCAGATCCGCGTAAGTTTCGCACAGCCGTGCGATGGGTTGGATGGGATTCCTGCAGAACAGATGCAAGCGAGCACACACGCGCCACCGTCAACCAGATCCGCGTGAGTTTTGCACAACCATATGATGGATTGGATCGGATTCCCGCACAACAGACGCACGCGTGCATGCACTCGCGGAATCTCACTTTTGAGGCACCTCAAAAGATTTTCAGGCGCCTTGAAAAACGGGAAAATTCTGCAGTGGTACCTCCAGAATAGGCGACGCTGCTGTCACCAGCGTCAGCCAGATCCGCATGAGATCCTTACCGTGCAATGTGGGTTCCTGCTGCAGAATAGGCGACTCTGCTCTGCTCTTACCATCGTCAGCCATCCCTGTCAGACATTCCCAGGGCTGGTGGTGGTGGCGCGAAAGCCGAGCAGACATTCGCAGGGCTGGTGGCGGTGATGGGGAAGTCGAAGAGGAACGCTTTTCGGGTGCTAAGGAACGATTTTTGAAACCTCTTACTCGCCCTTCTCTGGATGTACCTCCTGGTGCCATCCCTAGCAGACATTCGCAGGGCTGGTGGCGGTGGTGGGCAAGCCGAAGAGGGACGGCGGCAAGTGGACGTGGGATAGGTGCTTCACTCGCGTGCGGTGGGATAAGTACATCAACCAGACGGGTTATTCCCGCCCAGGCAACACCGGTGCCATGCTCTGCCTCTTTGTCACTGATAAGGAACGGTGCGTGATGGATGGGATGGGTGGGTGGGAGGGCGGGTGCGTGGTATAGCAGTGCGTCTCTCTCTCTCTCTCTCTCTCTCTCTCAAGCGGTCCGTGTATTAGATCCGAGCAAGGTACAGACATGCACAAGGATATAAGAAGCAATGCATCTCAGCTTCTAAAACCCCCACATCCTACCTACCCTCCTTCACCCTCTAAGGCAGCTCCAATGCCGGCTCCAGGATGGCAAGGCAGTCCCCGAGGGACATTCCTTCGCCCGGCAGCGCCACAGGTGGGTTCTCCACCTGAGCCGCGTAGTTGCACTTCGTCATGAAGCTCACTGACTGCGCCCGCTGCAGCGCCACGGACCACCGCTGGCGGAACTGGTGCAGCAGCTTTGTTGCCTGGTAAGATGAGGGGGCCGCGTTGAAGAGCCGGCGCGCGCCGGTGTCGGCCAGAAGTTTGAGGAATTGAGGGACCTCCGCGCAAGGACAGCCATAGGTATCAACGGCAAGGGGGAAGAACCCGACCCACGAGGCCGTTGAGCCCTCGTAGTCGGAGATCTTCTTCTCCGCTGCCTCCCTGGCCGCCCATCCCCTGCCCTTGACCGCGTTGGGATCCCGTGTGCTGATGGGGTCCGTGATGGTCACGTCCCCTATCCACACCGCTCCTGAGGACTTGTCCCGGATCGCAATGTCGGCTTTCTTCAGAGTGACGGGGCAGAACGTAGTCGTTTCGCTGTGAGTCATGAAGTCAGCGTCGGCGGCCATGTGTACACACGCATCGCGCAACTCATTGTGCGTGTTGGTCCGCCCCTTCCCCGTGTCGCAGCGCAGCAGGTGGTTGGGCAGGCGCCTGTCAAGGATTGCCGTCTTATTGCGGCAGTCACACGCGCCAGGTGCCGAGGAGGGTAACCCCATCCTGAACTGCAGCGCATGCGCAAAGTGAGCCGGGGCAAGCCGCAGTGTCGAGTTGAAGGGGACCGCGTTGAGCCAGTCTCCTGCCCCATACCCTGAGAGTGAAAGCATGCGTTGAGCCAGTCTCTCTCTCTCTCTCTCTCTCGAATGGTCCTTGCATTACTATGAGGGGAGGTACAAAGGAAGATGCAGAACACACAAGCACAACAAACATCCAAACCGAGATCCGAGCTACCTCAAGTCTCCTACCTACTCCGCCCCCCCCCCCTCTGTCCGACCCTACTGGTCGAACGGGGCCTCAATCAACTGGTGCAGCTGTCCCTCACTGAGAGGGATGATGGGTCCTCTAAAGCCGAGCTCGTCCGCCGCCAAGGCCTCGTTGGTCTTGGTGCGGAGGGCGTTGGCCTGCGCCCGCTGGAGGCACACGCTCCAGCGCTGGCGGAACTCTTTCAGCAGCTTCGCTGCTTCGTAGGAGGTAGGAGCCGCGTTAAACCGCAGCTTTGCCGCCAGCTCTGCGCACTGCCGTAGGTAAGCCATCACCCCCGGCGAGGGGTAGCCATAAGTTTCCACTGCAAGCGCGTGGAACCCCACCCACGCGTTCCGCCGTGCGTACTTATCCTCCTTTTTCTCTGCTGCCGCCCTGGCCGCCCATCCAGGAGCTCGGTTGCAGTTCTCGTCCTGCCTTGACACCGGGTCCGTCACGGTCACGTCGCACATCCAAACCTCACCAGTCAGGGGATGACGGATGGTGACATCCGCCTTTAGGTTTTCAACCAGTGAGTAGACATACGTCTCCTTGTGAACCGTAAACCCCGCCTCCGCCCCAATGTTCGCTATCTCATCCCGCAGAGCGTGGTGGGTTGCGGTCCTCCCTTTCCCCTTCTCGCAGCGCATGAGGTGGTTGGGGAGGCGGTCGTCGGGGAAGGTGGTGCGGTAGCGGCAGTCACAGCGTCTAGGCACTGGGAGGGGGAGGCCTAGGCGGAAGGCAGCTGCAGTTGAGAGCTGGGACGGGCCCATCCGGAGCGAGGGGGTGAGCGGGATCGCCAGCAGCCAATCCCCCGCGCCTGGGCCCAGCACCGACTGCATTCGTTGCGCATGGCCAGAGCGGGGGTTGGGGCGCATCCTCCTTGCCTCGCGCATGACTCTCAGGAAGCGGCGGGTGTGAACCGCCAGTGCTAGGTTCTGCTGCAGCTTCAGTCCCTTGGGGTCAGCCTTCCCGGCCTGGAGCACCTCGAGAGCCTCGGGGGGCAGGGCTGCCTCAGCCGCGGCGAGGCGTGCAGGTAGCGCGTGTGGGGAGCCGTGGGTTGGGTCCAAAAGGGGGAGGAGCGCGGCGACAGCGGGGTGCAACGAGTCCTCCAGGGAGTGCAAGAGGTGGGCTGTGCTGATCACTGAGGCGAGGTAGGCATAGCTGCCTTCAACGGCGGGGTCAGTGATGCCCAGGCCTCCCAAAGTCACTGGCAGGGCCGCCTGCCGCCAAATCCTCCGTCTCTCCCTGGCGCTCCTCGGCCTCATGATGTGGGCCGATTCTAGGAAGGTGTGAAGGGGTTGTTCCCCCCAAGCGGACCATTCGGCTTCAGGGAGGGCCTCTAGGGGGGTGGTTCTGGCCAGGAAGGAAGCTCGGCGGCTGACACAGCGGGTGAGGAGGAGGAGGGCAAGTTGGGGGTCCATCTGGGCCAGCAGGGGGAGAGGCGCTGCTGCTGCTTCCAATCTCGCTCTCACAGCATCTGCGCAGCCTCGGGCAGTGCCCACGGGGCTGCCGAGAATCTGCAAACCCTCCTCAGAGATAGTGACGCCTGGGGGGACTGAGGAGGCGTCGATTGCAGCGGCGGACCACGCCGCGCACTTAGCCGGATTGTGCACCAGGCCGAGGGCGGCTAAAGCAGAGGTGAGGTGGTCGAAAGCCGCAGAGCAGGCCGTGGCGTCGCCGAGCAGCGTGATATCATCGGCGTACGCCAGCAGGACCACCTGAGGGTGTGCAGCCGCCGTGTCCACAAGGCACGGGTGGATGCTAGCCGCGAACAGGAGTGGGCCGAGCGGGTCTCCTTGGCGAACACCCCTGGCGCTCTGCAGCGGGGCTGCGCCGAAGTCGTGGTCGAGGAAGAGCGAGGAGGGAGTCCCATAGGAAAGGCGGACGAGGGGAATCAGTTCTTTCAGCGCCTCGTTTTTCAGTCCTTCAAACACCGCCCTCCTTTCGACCGCGTTGAACGCATTCGCGAGGTCAATCTGCAGCGCCACTGCCCCTGGGTGCACTTCCAGGTACGTGCGAGCGGAGTGGATAGCCGCTTCGATCCCTCCCGCTACTGCGACTCCGAACTGGAGCGGAGCAAAGTGAGTACGAGCGGCCGGTGCAGTGAGGAAGAGCGCGGCTTTTGCTATTATCCGGAGGAGGCACTCCCCCACCGCAATCGGCCGCGTCCCTCCCTGTGGTTTCGTAAATGCTAACAGGCGGGATGCCGTTAGAAGATCCCCCGCGACTGTGGGGAGTTTTCCTGCTAGCGCTGTGTTAGTGAGGGCGAGGAGGTGGGTGAGTACTTCGGCGTTGCCCAGGGCTGCGTCGCGGATGTGCTCGAAGGTTGTTCCAGATGGGCCGGCCCCTACTCCGTTGGGGAGTTTGGCGAGGAGGCGTCTGAAGTCGCGAGCTTCGATAGTGGGTGGGTCTTCCGCTGTGGCGGTGCGGAGCCAGTCAGGAAGTGGTTGGCAGGCGGATGGGTGTCTCGTCGTGAGGGCTTCCAACACTTCAGGTGAGGCGGGAGACACAGGAGTGGCCTGGAGGGATTGGAGTGATTTTGACAGGTTACCCCGTTTTGCGAGTCCTTCTGCCCGTGCCAGTATCCCCGTTGTGTCAGGTGAGTGGCGAGGTTGCGGTGGCAGTGAGATCGCTTGGACAGCTTCTTCGTACAGGTCCCCCCAAAGGCCTTGGCGAAATCGCTGGAGCCGATTCATCATCGCGCTCCAGTCTGGTTTGCGGGCTGACGAGGTGCGGAGGAGTAAGCGCGGGAGAAAAGTCAGTAAGTTCCATCCTGGTGGAGACTCAGGATTGGCCGCCAGGTGGAGTAACGGAGTGAACATGCAGATCGCGAAGGAGTCGCGAAGATCTCTCTCTCTCTCTCTCTCTCTCTCTCTCTCTCTCTCTCTCTCTCTCTCTCTCTCTCTCATTCTGACTAAAATCCCTTCCTTTTCTCGTGCACCTCTCGCATGTGTGTTCTTCCTTCCGTCACCAGGCCTGCGTTTGAGCGGCAGTGGGGGGGGCCAATCGTGGACATGGCAGGGCGGCCGCAGCAGCGGCAGCCACTCTACTGCCCCAAGATGCTCGACATCCACTACTACCGCTCCTCCATCCCTCTCATGGACCTCGTTCAGCGCATACCCGACGAGCTTGCCTTTCTCAGGCGCACTGGGGAGGTTGGGTATGGTGTTGTGACGCCGGTCGGAAACCTCAGCTACAATCTCACCGGTGTTGGTGAGCCGTGGTTGTTAGTGAGATGTGTGTGCGTGTGCGTGTGCGTGTGTGTGTGTGTGCGTGCGTGCGTGTGTGTGTGTGTGTGTGTGTGTGTGTTTCTTTCTTGCTCTCTTTTATTTCTCAGCCAATTCACTAATTGAGCCACCACTTGCCTTCTTCATCGTGGTTTGGAAATGGGGCGCTCCACGCACCCCTCCTTCAGCTCCTCCCCTTCCCTCCCTATTGCTTTCTCCATTGGCCCCGTATTGATACAAGAGAGCAAACGCGACTCTCTCTCTCTCCCTCTCTCGCTCTCTCCGTATCCTCCTTTCCCGTTCTGCCCCGTGCCAGCGGTGGGCTTTCCCATTTTGCAGCACCCCCTGCCGCCAAACCCAACGCAGCAGCAGGCAGAGGAAGCAGTGATCGGGGGGGCAGGGTCCGTGGTGGACCTCACCTCCATCGCCAGAAACGTGCTCACCAAGGTGTTCACCCCAGGTACTTCATTCTGAGGCACTTTAAGGGTATATTCCAGAGCCTCGAAAGTCGCCTTTTGGGGCGGCAGGGTTCCGTTGTCGACCTCACCTCCCATCGCCAGAAACGTGCTCACTGCTCACCAAGGTGTTCACCCCAGGTACTGCAGCAGCACAAGCTGCCGCTGCTGCAGGTAAGGCGCCTAAAAAACTATTATTGACGTGCTTCAGAAATCGTCCGTTGAGGTTAAGTTGAGGCACCTCAAGGGTCGGTTGTTGACCTGGTCTCCTCCATTGTCAAAAACGTGCTCACCAAGGTGTTTGGCCCAGGTATTGCAGCAGAAGCTGCTGCGTCAGGGTTCCATTTGTGGAGCCGTCTTAACTGGGAAACGTGTCCGGCTAAGGTACTGCAGCTGTTAAGGTTTCATTTCCGAAGCTTTATTTATTTGAAAGATTGTTCCGGTTAGATTTGTCGTCTTTGATTGCTGCTAGCACTTTAATGCAGTATTATCTCAACAGGAGGTCAAAACCTCGCTTTCTCACTCCTCTCGTGACACCTCCTTTTCCCTTCACATGGTCCCTTTCTTCCCTTCCTCTTCTCTTACCACCCTTCATTACCAACCCTCATCACCGCCCTCAACCCCTCATCACCGCTCTGCAGACCCTTCAATCACATTCGAGGCGTACGACACAACTGACCCGAGTGCGCCCACCATGATCTACGGGTCGGGCCCAAGGCTCATCTTCTACAAGGAGAGAGACATTGTGCCCTTCACTGCCGCCTCGCCCGCCAACGTCACGCGCCCCTGGGAGCAGCGCGCTGTCGTGCCACTGGACCTGCTGGGCGGCCGCCTGCGCCAGTACCAGGTCTGGTGCCGGTGAGTGCAGTTCTGAGGAGTGCGGTTGGGTGCGGGTTGGGTGTTAGAATCAAGGACAGAGTCTATGTCGTTTAGGGGGCTGAAATAACTCAAAATCGTCAACTATGTTTCTGGACAGAAAATTTCGTCTCCACAAGAAACGACGTCGATGAAAAACGCACAACTAGAACTTCACAAAAATCAACTATGTTGTAGTTGTAGAGCATAGCTACCAAACCCTATTTGACTCGTATCAAGATGTTTAGTATTCGCCGAGATATTAATTTCTGCGCATAGCGGGGTATGCTGGAGCTGAAACTTAACTCATAACTCAAACTTCAACCAAGAACCACAAAAGGGATTAGAGTAGCAAGAATCAAGGTGAGGGAAGAAAAAGAGGACGAGAGGGAAGGATCCTAAAGAGTCATTAACCAAGCAAACCTCATAAGCTCACAAATTCCCTCTCCATAGAAACTCAACTTTCACCCTTGTCATTTTCTCAATCTCTCAAATCCACTTCACCCAAATTGGCCACACTTGCCAATCTGATTTGATTTCTCCCAACCACTTGGCAGTAACTACAGTGAAAGTAACGAATTTTCCCAACCCCCAATGGTCTATACCCCATAAGAAGTCACCCCACAAATTCTCAAAGTTGCCGCAACGAAATATCAGAATCATACGAACTTCAATCGTTCGTAACATTCTCGTTCGTGATTCGATTGAGGCGATTCTTGGTTCGTCGGAAAGCTCTTGAGCAGAAAAGTAATTTCGGATATCTGGTCAAGCAAAATGTAAATCACACATACTCACAACATCCAAACCATGTCAAATACAAAGTCTTTCACACACGCATACCACGCATGCAAAGTACGAACATGTGATGGGAGGCAGACAGACAGACGTGAATGTATATGATGGGATTACACAACATGGGGTTGGGTTCGGAGAGTGCACTGCCGTCTGCGCAAGTAGCAGCGCAAATGTCGCTGGTAGCATTTCCCGTTGTTCCTGCCTTTCAAGTTTGTCCACCTCCTACCGCCAGGTACTTCAAGCCTCCCGACTGCCGCGTGGCACTCATGGGGCGGGTGTGCCCTTCCTCTGGGCTCTACTCGCCCTGGTGCTCGCAGCCCTGGTGTCTGCCAGCCGTAGCATGGCAGAAATTCTTGCAACTCCGTGCTCCCAACTCCCTTCCATCGCTGCTACCACCAGATACTCCGAGCCTTCCGATGCATGGCAATTGTGGGGCATTCCCTTCCTCTGGGCATTACTCGCCGTCGTCCTGACAGCATTAGTAGCAGCCGTAGCATGGCAGCAGCGCGTGGGGTACTTACGAAGCCAGGACGGAATGACAGAGGCCGACCGCCTTCGAGCCAGCGCGCGCGCAGCGGAGCGGTCCAAGAGCCTGTTCGTGGCGTCGATGTCTCACGAGCTGCGCACGCCCATGATCGGCATCATGGGGTTGTTAGACGCTCTGGTGGCAGACATGGGGCTTAGTGGGGCTCAAATAGCGGATGTGGGGGAGGCGAGGGTAGCAGCGGAGGACACAGTGCGGCTGGTGAATCGCGTGCTCGACCTCTCCAAGCTTGAAGCGCGCAAGATGGGGCTTTGTTGTGGGCCGGTTGACCCGAGGGCGTGGCTGGAGGGCGTTGTTGGGGAGAACTACTGGAGGGCTCGCGACAACGGGATTGAATGTGAGTGTGTGGTTGGTGGGTGAAGGGGACCGTGTAAAAGTCGAGGCATGTTGTTGCAAGCGCATAACCATGTAAATAGGAGTCGTTTTTGTGGTTCTGCTTGACCATTGTTGGACCCAGTTGTTATTTCCGTCTGCCTCGTATGTATCTCCTTTCATCTCTCAGTATTGCTTGTCCAATTTCATTGTTCTTCTCCGAATCCCATCCCCCCATGCCATGGCAGTGGTGGGAGTGGTGGATGCGAACGTGCCTGAGGAGTTGGAGATTGATGCCATGCGGCTCACACAGGCGCTGCAAGAGCTGATAGGTGAGGCAGCCCACCACTCATATGTGTCACATTTGTCTCAGAGGCGCTGCAAGAGCTCGTAGGTGAGGCACCCCACCACTCACATGTGTCACATTTGTCTCACAGGCGCTGCAAGAGCTCGTAGGTGAGGCACCCCACCACTCACATGTGTCACATTTGTCTCACAGGCGCTGCAAGAGCTGGTAGGTGAGGCACCCCACCACTCACATGTGTCACATTTGTCTCACAGGCGCTGCAAGAGCTCGTAGGTGAGGCACCCCACCACTCACATGTGTCACATTTGTCTCACAGGCGCTGCAAGAGCTCGTAGGTGAGGCACCCCACCACTCACATGTGTCACATTTGTCTCACAGGCGCTGCAAGAGCTCGTAGGTGAGGCACCCCACCACTCACATGTGTCACATTTGTCTCACAGGCGCTGCAAGAGCTCGTAGGTGAGGCACCCCACCACTCACATGTGTCACATTTGTCTCACAGGCGCTGCAAGAGCTCGTAGGTGAGGCACCCCACCACTCACTCGGAGTGAGAGACTCACCTACGAGGCACCACACGCGCACTGTGAGAGGCACCACACGCGCACTGTGAGAGGCACCACAGGCGCACTGTGAGAGGCACCACACGCGCACTGTGAGAGGCACCACACGCGCACTGTGAGAGGCACCACACGCGCACTGTGAGAGGCACCACACGCGCACTGTGAGAGGCACCACACGCGCACTGTGAGAGGCACCACACGCGCACTGTGAGAGGCACCACACGCGCACTGTGAGAGGCACCACACGCGCACTGTGAGAGGCACCACACGCGCACTGTGAGAGGCACCACACGCGCACTGTGAGAGGCACCACACGCGCACTGTGAGAGGCACCACACGCGCACTGTGAGAGGCACCACACGCGCACTGTGAGAGGCACCACACGCGCACTGTGAGAGGCACCACACGCGCACTGTGAGAGGCACCACACGCGCACTGTGAGAGGCACCACACGCGCACTGTGAGAGGCACCACACGCGCACTGTGAGAGGCACCACACGCGCACTGCGAGACGACATCTGACAGCTAAAGCATGCAACTTACATTTGTCCCTCAATGCTCTTAAATCTCACCGATGGGACTAACTCAAGCTCTTCAAGAACTCGTAGGCAAGACTCATAGCTCATATGTGTCTCTCGATGCTCTATATGTTCACTCGTGGGGCTCACAGCTCACAGTCTCAACTCGATTCATTAAACTGCTCACAGGTAGGGGATTTATGGCTTTTGAGGCACCTCAAAAGGTTTATGGCTCAAAATTTCCACCAGAAGCTCGGAGATAAGCACAAATAAAACTGGAGCCCACTACAAGGTTGAATGAATCCGAGCCCTTTCATGACCCCATCCCTCCCGTGATGCCATGCCATCTCTCCCAGACAATGCACTGCGCTACACAGGGAGTGGACACGTACTGCTGCGAGTGTCTGTATGCCCCGCCTCCACCACTCTGCAGCAAGCACTAGACCAGCTCAGTGAGTGCTCCCAAGCCCAACCACCTCAGTACTTCCATATGAGCCAGACCAGTCAAACAGGATGTTTCTTTCCTGCTTAGTTCCAACCCTTGGCTTTCACTGCTCTGCAGTAAGGCACTGACCACCCCAGTGAGTGCTCTCATGACAGCCAGACCAGCGTGTGATGAGATTAGTCTACTTGTAAGTCGACTCAAAAATACACCCCAGTCAGTGCTCTCATGACAGCCAGACCAGCAGCGTTTTCTTACTTCGTTCCAAGTTCCAACCCTTCACGTGAAACACACTTATCCCCTCCAGTTTCCCAGTGCGTCGATTGGCGAAGTTTGCCCTTCGCTTTTGAAGAAATAGCCCTTTCTTTTGCTCGTCTTCTCACGCTGTGCTACCTCTCTCTTCCCCCACACACCCGACTCCTCCCTTCCCACCTCCCGTCCCTCTGTCTCTCCCTTTCGTCCCCTTCAGATGCTTCAGACGCCCCGCTCCCGCCCTCGCCTCCTCCTCCCCCTCCATCGTTTCTCTCCTGGCTCGCCAGCCTGCCTGCCCGCCTGGTTCTCTGCACCAGAGCTTTCCTCCTGACGCCTTGCCAGGGCAGCCCCTCGTGTGACCAGAGCACTTCTGAGAGCACCCACCAGAGTAGCTACCAGAGTGCCTTCCAGAGAGCTGATGGGAGAATTGGTCAGAGCAGCAGTCAGAGATTTGATGAGAGAAACGACCAGAGAGTGCCCCAGAGTATTGACGGGAGCAGTGAGAGCGAGGAGCCGTCAGCGCAAGGGGACACAGATGCAGTAGGAGGGTGCTTGCCTGCGGATGCAGTAGGAGGGTGCTTGTCTGTTGTACGGCTGTGGGCGGCCGAGGGAGTGAGTGAGGTCACGAGGGGGGATGGAGGAGAGGGGGATTCGGAGGAGGGTTGGGAGGACGGTGGTGGGAGGGGGGGCAGCTGGAATGGGAGTGCGTGGATGCTCCTGGTTGTGTTGTGTGAAGATACGGGGTGTGGCATGGAGGAGGAGAAGCAGGAAGGGCTCTTTGAGTTGAAGGTAAGGAACTGAGGATGACTTCACCAGTGGGTGAGATGGAGGAGCGAGTGGGTGAGGCTGAGGGGATGCACGTGGTGGCATGGCATGTGATGGTGCAGCTGGTGGTGCAATCCAGAAGGTCGGCCTGGCAAGTCCTACTGTGCAACACAGTTCGGCAAGTTTTGAGTCGACTCAAACTCTGTGTCTGCCTTGTTTGAGTCGACTCAAACTCTGTGTCTGCCTTGTTTGAGTCGACTCAAACTCTGTGTCTGCCTTGTTTGAGTCGACTCAAACTCTGTGTCTGCCTTGTTTGAGTCGACTCAAACTCTGTGTCTGCCTTGTTTGAGTCGACTCAAACTCTGTGTCTGCCTTGTTTGAGTCGACTCAAGAGCCTAGGGTGCCCTTTCACTTCTGGTGTGATGCCTCGCTGGTTCGAAAGAACGATTTCACCCTCTCTCTGGTGCCTGACTGTCTTTGAGATGAGATATCTTGTCGCGCACTCACCTCTGGTTGTCTGATTGCCTTTTGTGTTTCTCAGGGGCGGTCAGAGAGTGGAGGAGCGGGGCTGGGTCTTGCTCTCACGCACCAACTGGTGAGTGCTCTTCTTGCACTGCCCTCGTGCTTGAGGCTCGTGGCAATCTTTCCACTGGCGATATTGGAGACTGAAATGTTCACATTGAATCTGAGCCGTTGATAAGGGCCATGGTTATGTTCGAACGAGAAGTGAGCCGCTTTTTTTTTCAATCTCCTCTCCATCACCCTTGCCACCACGAATGTTCCTCTTGAAGAGCACCTTGCTTTTTGCTCGTACCTCTTGAGGAGCCCACACCAGTGAGTCTTTAACGGCACTGCACCTCATGCCAGTCTTGTCTCGCTCAAACAACAAAAAAAAGGGGACGTTTCCAACCCATTTTCCTCTGTTCTTGCCCCTCCCCTCCTTCCCTCCACCCCCTCTCCTCTCCTCCCCCCACCAGGTGACCCTCATGGGCGGTCATGTGGCCTGCCTGTCTCATCCCGGCATTGGCTCAACCTTCGCCTTCTCTGTCCCCTTCTCCTCGCCCCCCTCGCCCCTCGCCGCTCCCACTCACGTCACCCATCCTCCGGCTCCTTGTGCACCCGTTACTCACTCCCCCTCTCCCCCCACTGGCGATTTGGAGGGAGTGGCAGTGGGCGTGGTGGCGTCTGATAGAGTCAGGAGAGAGGTGAGCACCCAGCAGAGGGAGGCAGGGGTGTGAGTGAGGGTGTTGACCATCACAGGGGTGGTTGAGAGTGTGGGTTTGGAGGGAGTGGCGGTGGGTGTGGTGGCATCTGATGGGGTCAGGAGAGTGGTGAGCAGTGGGAGGGATCCGTGTGAGGGACTTAACCGTTGCTTCATTGATCGCATGTGGGCTTAGGGGGACTGGTGGTGGGCATTTTTTTGAGAGGGCATAACGGTCTATTTGCTGCTTCCATTCTCTCTCTGTTCTTACCCTCTCAAACACCCCCCCCTCCCCCCCAACCTCCTCACCTTCCTCGCTCTCCTTGCTTTCTGGGACCCCTTTGTAGTGTGCGTTTTCTTTCTCTTCCTATCCTTACCCTCCATTCCGTGTATCTTGGCTGGCCTTTCCCTTGAATTTCTTGCGCTTGCCCGATCCCTCCTCCTCTGTCTTACACCCTTGCCAGCTCACAACTCGCGTTCTCTCAGGTCTCGGGGCACGAGTGCGCTTGCTGTCGTCCCCGGGGAGTGAGCAGCAGCAAGGCAGAGAACGTGACGGAGGGGGGATGTGCTTAGACGGAGAGGGGGAGAGGACGTATGTAGAGGGAGAAGAAGAGGGGATCACGGGAGAAGGAGAGGGGATGCGTTCAGAGGGAGGAGTGAGGATGCGTGTAAAGGAAGGAGGGGGGATCTGTTTAGAGGGAGAGGGGACGAGCAAACGTACCCCTTGGGTGATGGTGGTGGAGGAGGAGGATTTGTTGAGAGAAAACAGTAGGGAAGCACGAGGGGCTGCTTTGAACGGTGCGTTTGCCAGTGGTGGGATTGTTCAGGAGTGTGTTGGCAATGGGTCATGCAGGGAGGATGGGCGAGGGAGGGGAGCGGGTGTGTCTCGGGGTGAGAGAGGGCCTGTGGTGGCGCTGGTGCCGGCAGGGGCAGGCAGCAGAGAGGCAGGAGGGGAGGTAGCTTGCAATGGTGCAAGGGAAGCAACAGGAAGCAGCAGTGGTGAGGTAGCTTGTATCAGTGCAGTGGCAGGCAGTTGGGAGGC
The DNA here is from genome assembly GCA_947471745.1 of Closterium sp. Naga37s-1. Classification (NCBI taxonomy): domain Eukaryota; kingdom Viridiplantae; phylum Streptophyta; class Zygnematophyceae; order Desmidiales; family Closteriaceae; genus Closterium; species Closterium sp. Naga37s-1. Next base: position 1,670,869 of record CANJKZ010001144.1, read on the forward strand.
AGCAGTGTGGCAGGCAGGCGTGCGGGCGGTGAGAGGGATGGAAGGGATGGCACGTGGTGCTCTGGTGGTTGGAGTGGTCGTTGTGACGGACTGCTCTGGTGGGGATGTGATTGGGGATGGAGAGGAGGATGAGGAAGGGGAAGTGGAAGAGGAGGAAGAGAAGGTAGAGGAGGAAGAGGGGGCAAAGGTGGAAGAGGAGGAGGGGGAGGGCAGAAGTGTGGGAGGGGGGAGAGAGAAGCAAGGTGATGAGGAGGCCAGAAGGAGAAGAGAAGGAATTTGTGATCAGCTGCAGTCACAGCTGCAACGATCACCGTTCACAGCTGCTACAGCAATTGCTACTGCCTCTGCCTCTGCCTCTGCTCCTTCTGCCTTTACCGTGCCTCCTCGGGTGGTCATCTGTTGCCGCCCGCTGCTCTCTCACCATCTGCACCACGCCGTTCAGGTGAGCAGCTCTTGACATCAGGTGAGCCTCTGTTGCCATCAGGTGAGCCCCTGTTGCCATCAGGTGAGCCCCTGTTGCCATCAGGTGAGCCCCTGTTGCCATCAGGTGAGCCCCTGTTGCCATCAGGTGAGCCCCTGTTGCCATCAGGTGAGCCCCTGTTGCCATCAGGTGAGCCCCTGTTGCCATCAGGTGATCCTCTGTTGCCATCAGGTGAGCCCCTGTTGCCATCAGGTGAGCCCCTGTTGCCATCAGGTGAGCCCCTGTTGCCATCAGGTGAGCCCCTGTTGCCATCAGGTGAGCCCCTGTTGCCATCAGGTGAGCATTAATGGTCGAATTCCTCATACTTGCAGCTCCTTCTTCTTACCACCTGTCCCCTCCCTTCGTCCTTCACTCCGACTACTCTCTTGCCTTCGCAACCCAGCCTTCCCCCCTGCTCTCCTGCTCTCATTTTCAACCATGAATGAGTCACCTTCAGATTATCCTTTGTCTCTGTTCTCTCGCATGCACTCTCAATCTCCCCTCACCCCCACATCTCTTCTGCTCCCAGCTAGCAGCGTTCGGAAGCACCAACGTTGCATGCGGAGAGGCGCGGCCGGATGACAAGAAGCAAGGTGGGCGTGGGGAGTGTGAGGCGAAGGAGACGAGCGCACAGGTGTTGGAGACGAGGTTGGGTGCGGTACGGAGTGGTGATTCCAGCAGCGGCGGAGGCAGCAGCAGCATCAGCAGTAGTAAGGGAGACGGGGCAGTAGAAGTGACTGGGATGCATGAAACTGCAGCAGAAGCAGGAACTGCAGCAGAAGCAGGAACTGCAGCAGAAGCAGGAGGAGCAGCAGGAGCAGGAGGAGCAGCAGGAGCAGGAGGAGCAGCAGGAGCAGGAGGAGCAGCAGGAGCAGGAGGAGCAGCAGGAGCAGGAGGAGCAGCAGAAGCAGGAGGAGCAGCAGAAGCAGGAGGAGCAGCAGAAGCAGGAGGAGCAGCAGAAGCAGTGGCAGGACCCGGTGCAGTCACAGGCATGCGCTCTCTCTCTGCCAGTGCAGTCACACCAGCTGCTGCTTCCAATTCAGCCCGAGAGGTGCAGCGCAACGGTGGTTCCCTGCCAGGCAAGAAGTTGGGTGCGGTGCTGCAGGGTGCGGGGGTGGTGCAGAGGGTGGGTGTGCAGGCAGGCAAGGGGTTGAGTGCTGTGCAGCAGGGTGGCGGGGTGCTGGGGGGGGTGGGGGTGTTGGTGGTGGACGATGCGGCGGTGAATCTGCTGGTGGCGCGCCGCACTCTCACTCGCAGCGGCGCCACCGTCGCCACCGCAGCCAGCGGGGAGGAGGCGCTGCGGCGAGTCAAGCACACTCTGAGTCTGAGGGGCAGCGCACACCCCATGGGGCCTGCCTTGGGAGGCGCTGCAGAGGCGGTGGAGGGGCATGTGCATGTGGATGTGGTGCTCATGGACCTGCAGATGCCCCTCATGGACGGGTGAGTCGTGTTGTGGGCATGGGTGGATGGTAGGGTGGGAGGGGGAAGGGGGTGTGAAGTCCAAGTGGCATGGGCATGTGGTGCTCATGGACCTTCAGATGCCTTTCATGGACGGGTGAGTTTTGTGTGTTCTATAATACTAATATGAAGAATTATAGTAATAATAATCATACGAAGAAGAAGAATGACAATAATAATACTAATAGTAGTTATACTAGTGATATTATAACTGTTACATTACTGTTATTGTCATTATTGTCATTCATTCTGTTATTGGCCTTCCATATGCTACTGCTCAGCCGCATGCCCTTTCTCAAACACGTTGCTCCCTCCTCCATCCACCCATGCTCCCATTCTTTGCACCCCAGCTTCGCTGCAACTGCGGCCATACGAGCATATGAGACCGCCACAGCCCTTGAACGTGCATCAGCCTCACAAACCACCTCCGAAGCATCAGTTTTAAGAAAAATAGGACAGGGCAACGAGAGTCCAGCCTGTGCCACCACTCCTCCTGCCCCCTCGGTGCCTCGGCTCCTAATAGTAGCACACACAGCAGATGTGGACGATGAAATTACGCGGCGCTGCCTTGCGAGTGGCTTTGATGGCGTTCTGCAGAAGCCTGTCGACCCGAAGCTGCTCTCACAGCTGCTTATTCGCTTTAGGAGCAGGGGCAGGCTGGGACACATGCGCAGCGCTTCACTTGATGTTGAAGCAGCACCTTTGTTCAAGGACACACGAAGAACGGTCACCTATGCTGTTTGATGTGCTTGAGAACAGCTGTAGTTTCAGTGTATTTATTCATGATTTATTGCCGAGCTGGCACATGAAGGCTTTGTTGACACAGGCCCTTCTACACTAGCAGATTGTCTGGTTTTGGTGGATCGCAAGTATGATCCCAGTTATGTGCACCAAATGTTATGGATTGTGGGGTTCTGAGGGTAGGTATGAGTTCAACTCCTTTTTTTAGGCCGCATCATCATGCCTCTCAGCTGTGTCTCGGGTAGAGCTTTTCCAGGCCACTTTCTTGTCTTAAGACACTCATTCAACTGACTTTAGTCACAGACACTCATTCAACTGCATGTCATATATTTGAGTCCATTGTAGCCGGCATCTTGACTGTCGTTTTGGTGTATTGTACTAATAACGCGGTTCCTTTTGGGATTTTTGGCGGGAATATGATACCCGGACCGCGTGAGGCCAGAAAGCGGCAGCAGCAGGTAAGGCTGGAGCACAGCCCTTTCAAGGACGAAAAGGAAAGCCTTCTGGAAGCCAGGAAGCCTCGATGTCAGGATCCAGTGACGCGGCTTTCGTGACGTCCTCGTCACCAATATTTCGCAACGCAAGTCGCACCACGAATGACGTTGAACGGATTTTCGCAGGTGGTCCCACCTAACGGGCATATCCACTGGTTTGCTTGTAGAAGCCGAGCCCCAGAATCCTCACGAATGATTCAGAAACACGGTGATGTTGACACCACGCTGAGTTCCTCATTTAAGCAATGTCTCACCTAAGTGTCTAGTAGCAATTAAAAACTACTCACAAACCACTGAGCCGTTTTGTCTCAAACAGTAAAAAAATGATTACAGAGACGTCGATATTCGAGGTCGTATAAGTGGTAGCAGCTAATCGAGTTTATTTGAGGGCAAGTAGCCGTTTCTCAACCTTTCCCTCCATTCCCCCATCCCCTCGTTCTCTCACCTGAAGTCCTTCACCTCCACTCCACCTCACAATTGTGATGTGGAGCCATTGCTCATCCCTGTTTTTCTCCCGCCATTGCTGAGCCTCCTGTTGATCAACCTTTATGAAAAGCGGGGCGACAAACCTTTTCGTGACTGAATCTTCCCGTGGCTGTCCCCTTGTGCTAGGGATCCTAGTACACTATCGGTGAAGTAACGATTGCACAATCTTCGCCTGTCACATCCTCGTCGGGCTCCTTTTCCCTTCTAGTCTCTAGAGATTACGCCGCCAGCTTATCAAACGACCACATTGTGAAATTCCTTAACCTAATCGAAAACCTGTAGCATTTCCTCATTTCGCATTGGCGCTACGACATTCATCAGTAGTAGTGGCAACAGAGCAGCCATGCTAGCGCTGCGGCGTCTTATTGCGACACGTGGCAGCTCGGCAGCAGCCGTGGTAGTCTCCAAGCAGCTGAGAGAAGCGTATCGCGAATTCAGAAATGGGAGCGACGCGTTCTGGCAAGAAATAGCGAGTCGCTCCAAGGACACTGGTGAGTAGCGAAACTACCTGTTGACTGAAGTCAGTTATTCAGAGATTCGGGTTGGACACCGGATTTCCTCAGGAGTGATTTAAATTATCCAGAAATTGACTTGTTTTACAGCGATGATTTATCCTGGCAGTCGTAGCAGGACGGCTTGTGAAGGGAATGACGCAGACAAGAAGGCCGGCTGCCATTAAGTGCTAACTACTCACCATGACTGCAGATTGGAGGTTATGGTTGTTCCAGCTGCGGGGCAACATGGAGCTATTGGGCCATACGTCAGTGAAAGTAAATTTGTAATGAGACGTCTCAGAGCAACATGTGGCTATTAGGCCGTACGTCAAGTAGGCTGTCACCCCGAGAATCATTCAGCTTATCTGACCAGAAAGGCGTATGGTCGGTATATGAGACCCATCCTGGACGGTGTCAACTCCGGCGAAGGAGTTATTGGAGTAGCGCTGGATGCAACGTCGAGGAGAGTGGCAATGGTGAATGACCCTCCCACCGATCCTCCCCTTTACTGTATTATCTGTTTCTGTTGCACCCATTCTTCCCGCACCCCTCCTCTCTCCCACCCTCCCCCCCCGTTCAACCACCCGTCGCATACCCAGGCGCGTCCCCCGAGCGGCACTTGGTGGTGACGGCGTCGGGCCCGGACAGGCTGGGCATCGTGTCGACGCTGCGAGGGGGGGGAAGGGAGTGAGCCGCATGGGAGGTGATATCTCCCCTCATCCGCACCCCTTTTCCCCCTCCCCTTCCCCCGCTCTTCTTCCATTCCCCCCTCAGGTGCGTCCCCCGAGTAGCACTTGGTGGTGACGGCGTCGGGCCCGGACAGGCTGGGCATCGTGTCGACGCTGGCGAAGCGGGAGGAGAGAGAGCCGCATGGCACGTGATATTTCCCCTCATCAGCACCCCCTTTCCTCCCCCCTCCTCCCCCTCCCCCTCCCTTTCCCCCTCATCCGCCGCCAGGCGCGTCCCCTGATCGGCACTTGGTGGTAACAGCCTCGGGCCCGGACAGGCTGGGCATCGTGTCGACGCTGGCGAAGCGCATCCTCGAGTGCGGGGGGAACGTGGAGGAGAGCCGCATGGCGCGGCTGGCGGGGGACTTCTCCATCATCATGCTCATCCGCGTCGACGCCACGTGAGTGCGTTGGCGTGTTTGAATGCCTTGAGTGGCTTGAGTACCTTGTGTGCGTCTTGAGACCCAATCCCCTCCCCCCCCTCCTCCCCATTCCAGCGCCTCATTTCGCCCCCCAAAAAAAAGCGCGTCGTCGCCCCACGTGCTCGCCCTCTCTCTCTTTCGTGCACTCACGCTGGTCCGTCGTCTGCCTGCCCTCCATCCCATTCGTTCTCAGGTCGCCCCGGATAGCGGAGGACCTTCGCCTAAAGCTGCTGGAAGTTCAAGGTCTGCAGGTGAGAGGGAGGGGTGGGGAGGAGTCCGGAGAGAGGGAGGGGGATGAGTGCAGGTGCGGGCAGGGAGGAGGGTGCGGGTGAGAGAGCGAGGGAGGGGTCCAGATGAGAGGGAGAAAGAAGGGTGACGGTGAGAGGGAGGGGGACGGGTGCGAGTGGGGGGCTGCAGGTGAGATGGAGGGGTGCTGGTGAAAAGTGCAACGAACCATACCTACTATCATCCAGCCCAACCAAACTCTGACCCAAAGCCACACTTTAATCCACAACCCAACCCGCATCCCAAGTCCCACCGCATACCACACCCTACCCCGCGTGTGCAGGTGAGCACACAGCGAATGGTAGACGAGTGCAGTGAGGGAAAGGGGGAGAGGTGTTTGAGAGGCAGGTGGTTTGACCACATTCAATCAACCCTACCCACACCCACACCCACACCCAATCAGTCCCACCAAAACCCACACCCACACCCACACCCATACCCACACCTGTTGAACGCCGCCCATACCCACACACACCCGCTTTCAACGAACCCCAGCCCCCATGTGCAGGTGACCACGTGGTGGGCGGTGGACGAGCGCAGTGAGGAGACGATATGAGAGGTGTTTGACCATGTATGTACCGTCACCCACTCAAACCTACCCTCACCCACTCAAACCTACCCTCACCCACTCAAACCTATCCTCACCCACTCAAACCTACCCTCACCCACTCAAACCTACCCTCACCCACTCAAACCTGCCTATGCCCAGGTGAGCACGCGGTGGACGAGCGCAGTGAGGAGACGGCGGTAGAGGTGACTGACTGTGTGCATGCCCTGAATCCAATCACCCACGTGCCCCATGTCCATTCTCCAGGTGAGCACACGGTGGACAGTGGACGAGCGCAGTGACGAGACGGCACCGAAGCGCAAGTTCCGGCGGCTGGTGCTGCGCGGAGCTGACAACCCCGGGCTGGTCTACAACGTGACTGAGTACCTTTCGTCCAAGAACATCAACATTGAGAACCTGGAAACATTCACCGAAGAGGTGAGGGGTGAGATGGGTGTGTTGCTCTCGTGGGTTGGTGGTGCTGCGAGGGGCTGTACGACCCCGGGCTGGTGTACAATGTGACGGAGTACCTTTCGTCCAAGAACATCAACATCGAGAACCTGGAGACATTCACAGAGGAGGTGAGGGACATTAGGCTGACAACCCTGGGCTGGTGTACAACGTGACGGGTCGTTGAGTACCTGCCGTCCAAGAACATCAACATCGAGAACCTAGAGACGTTCACAGAGGAGGTGAGCTGTGGTGTTCGTGTAGGTGCTGGTGCTGTGGGGGACAGACAACCCGGGCCTGGTTTACCACGTCGTGGAGTACCTGCCGTCCAAGGAGGTCAACATCTAAAAGTCAGAGACGTTCACCGAGAAGGTGACGGAAGAACTTGTGTTGCTCTCGTGGGTGGTGTGGTGGTGCTGGTGCTGCGTGGGGACAGACAACCCAGGCCTGGTTTACCACGTCGTGGAGTACCTGCCGTCCAAGAACATCAACATGTAAAAGTTAGAGACGTTTACTGAGAAGGTGAGGGAGCTCTGGAGTGGGGGGGTGAAGAGGAGGTATGGGTGTGAGTGTGAGTGTGGCATTAAGGAAGCTTACTGCAGCAGAAAGGGGTGGTACAACCCGGGGCTGGTGTTACAGCTGTGGTGTTCCAGTGTGGGTGCGTTTGCCGTGAGGGGGGGAATGCCCTGGCCACGGGCCACAGCTCTTGAGTACAGAGTTACGGAGAGGCTATGATATCATGCCATCCAAGAACATGCATGATAGCGTCTCTGTGTCGTTGTACGCACACTTCTGTTCTCCTCATGACGTTTGACAGCACTGACTTTTCCTTTTTTGAACTCTCAAACGTCCGCTGGGGGGGGTTGCAGAGGAAGCGGGGTGCGACGTGTGGCTGGGGAAGTTGGGGAAGGGGTGGGGGTGCACCCCTGGTTGTGTGCGCAGGAGGCTCATCGCCCCTCCCATGCTCCTGACTTCTCACCGTGTGGAATCCCTGCCTTGCTCTCCGCCATTCTTCCTGCCATCCCGCCTGCAATCCCCCCTCCCACCCTTCTCCCATCCCCTTCCCAACTCCCCTGCTGTTGTCCCTTCCCCTTATCCAGGCACCCTTCGAAGGCGAGCACATCCACGTGCCTCTACCTATGTGAAATACCTGCCGTTCCTTCTCTCACTCTCCATGCTTTTCCGGCTTCTCCCCCCCCCGTCCATTGCCCCATCCAGGCGCCATTCGGAGGCACCATGCTGTTTCTGATGGAGGGGGTCATCGCCATGCCCATCCGCCTGCCCACACGGCAGCTGGAGCGGCAGCTGGACGCATTGGAGCAGTCCCTAGGCGTGCAGATAGAGCTGCTCAATTTGGACCCGAAAGATATGGTGGAGGACTGGAGGTGAGTCAGGGGTGACGGCATGAGTCGGTAAGCGGGATGGCATGGGCATGGGCATGGGCATGGGCATGGGCATGGGGGGGGAATGGGTGGGTTGCCTGGCAGTTGTGTCAGAATCCCAACCACTAGACCATTGGGATAAAAAGACTTGTTTGTATAGCGGGTTTGTGCGCCCATAACCCCCCAGGCGAACGCGCCTGTAACCCTCCTAGGATCAATCGAGCATCCACAGTGCACATCCACTGACACCCTCCCACACTGGGAGGCCCAGGACTGAGCACAGTGGCAGCAGCCTACATGTGCATACACCGAGATTCGAACCCGAGACCGCTCTGATACCATGTCAGAATCCCAACCACTAGACCATTGGGATAAAATGGCTTGTTTATATAGCGGGTTTGTGCGCCTATAACCTCCCAGGCGAACGCGTCTGTAACCCCCCTTAGGGTCAATCGGGCATCCACAGTGCAGATCTACTGACAAGTTGAAGCGGCAGCTGGATGCACTGCAGCAGTCGCTAGGCGTGCAGATAGAGCTGCTCAATCTGGACTCCAAAGACATGGTGGAGGACTGGAGGTGAGCTGGAGGTGACAGCATGTAAGTGGGAAGGTGTAGGCATGGGCGTGGGGATGCGTGAGAGGGTTGTCTGGCAGTTGGAGCGGCAGCTGGACGCATTGGAGCAGTCGCTAGACGTGCAGATAGAGCTCCTCAACCTAGAACCCCAAGACATGGTGGAGGACTGGAGGTGAGTTTTGTATTCACTGCATGGGTTTTGGAGTGAGTGAGTGAGTGAGTGAGTGCAAGGGTTGTCTGGCAGTTGGAGCGGCAGCTGGACGCATTGCAGCAGTCCCCAGGAGTGCAGGTAGAGCTGCTGAAGCTGGACCCCACCCCAAGGATATGGTGGAGGACTGGAGGTGCGTGTTGGGGCGACAGGGCGTGGGGGTGAGTGAGATGGTTGCCTGAAAGTTGGAGTGGCAGCTGGACGCGTTGCAGCAGTCCCTAGGAGTGCAGGTAGAGCTGCTGAACCTGGACCCCACCCCAAGGATATGGTGGAGGACTGGAGGTGCGTGTTGGGGTGACAGGGCGTGGGGGTGAGTGAGATGGTTGCCTGGCAGTTGGAGTGGCAGCTGGACGCGTTGCAGCATTCCCTAGGAGTGCAGGTAGAGCTGCTGAACCTGGAACCCACCCCAAGGATATGGTGGAGGACTGGAGGTGCGTGTTGGGGCGACAGGGCGTGGGGGTGAGTGAGATGGTATGGTTGCCTGAAAGTTGGAGTGGCAGCTGGACGCGTTGCAGCAGTCCCTAGGAGTGCAGGTAGAGCTGCTGAACCTGGACCCCACCCCAAGGATATGGTGGAGGACTGGAGGTGCGTGTTGGGGTGACAGGGCGTGGGGGTGAGTGAGAGGGCAGCTGGAGCCGCAGCCACACTGCAGCAGTCTCTAGGCGTGCAGGTAGAGCTGCTGAACCTGGTGTCCTCTCCCCCCGCCCCTTACCTTCTCTCCCCCTCCCAATCGACGTGCAGAGTGTGGCAGCAAACAATGGCACGGATTTGGGGGATGCCAAAGCACAGTTTACTTGGAGCAGCTCCTGCTTACCAAGAGCTCTGCTCCCTTCCTCTCCCCTCTCCCCCCCCCATCCCCACCCCCCACCTGATCAATCTGCAGGGTGTGGCAGCAAACAATGGCGCGGAATTGGGGGCTACCAAAGTACAGCTCACTAGCAGCAGCCAAACCACCCCCTTTCCATGTCTGAAGGCAAGGCCGCAACCAGGAACAACCCACCCCCCGCTGGCCATAGAGGGATGTATATTGTCCTACACTGCAGTGCCTCAATGCGTGGAGCAAGGAACCTTGCTTGGTTGGAGAAAAAGCATATAATGTGCTGCAGTAAGAAGCATATGAGAAGCTCTTCCCTCCAGTGGGAACGATATGCAACCAAGTGCAGTTAGTTGGCAGGCGAAAGCGCCCATGCCTAAGTACCGGTAAACTGTCTTGCAATACTACATAATGCTTTGCATAAGCTAAGCTATAGGAGATTGAACCCTCTAATTAAAGCTTCCAAGCTCAGATGGTATGTAGCAAAAGTACCAGTATTGGTGGATGGGCTTTGACTGTTCAAGCGGGTGTCAGAATCACATGTGCCAATCACTTATGATTTCTTTGAGCGTGCATTAGAACAGACTTACGTACCAGCACGAATCATCTCATCTATTTACAACACACATGAATCGGCGCTCAAATGCGTGAGTGGGGCTCGCCATAAGACTCTAAATCGATCAACTACCAGACATCTTCTCAAGCTGAAATCGGAGGAAGGGGAAGAGGGGGAAGAGGCAGGGTGCAGGACTCCTATCAGAGTCCCATCTCTTCCATGTGTTTCCATACGGAGGCGATGAGCGAGGTGGTGGTTGTGTTGGTCACGACGGTTCTTGGGGCGGTCGTGACTACCAATTTTAGATTCGGGGTGGTGGTTGGCTGGGTTCTCGCGGCCATTTCGATCGGGGTGGTGGTTGGCTGGGTCGTGGCCGCCATGTCGATCGGGGTGGTGGTTGGGTGGGACACGGTGGGCACGGTCGTGGTCGTGGTTGGGTGGGCCGTGGCGGTGACTGGGGTGGTCTTGACTGTCAATTTCACGGCGGTTGGGGTAGACTCGACGGATTTCTGGAGGTGAGGCACAGACCCCGCCCCCAGAAAGCGCCGCATGGCGGCGAATCCCTTGGATGCTGCTGCACAGAAAACAACAGAAGGGCTTAGGTCGAGTAGACTACTAAAGTACCAGAACTTACTATAGTACAAGAATCTACTACAGTATCAAACTAGTAGTAACCAAATGAAGCATCATGTTAGAGATCGACGCGGTATAGATACTACTTCACAACCAGATATTAACGATTCTGCTTCAGATATTAATTACCGAATCTGAACAGGATTCACCATGATAAGAGTAGATGCGGAGCTTACCAGCCGCGACGTACGATGCTGACGTCAAGAGCAGCATCAGCAGAAGCACCGGCAGCACCGTCCTTGTGGCAACACCCTGCTTTGTCCGAGCCATAAGTGGCAAAGGAGTTGATCCCGACTCGCAAAACTAGTGAGCGTGCGAGGGGAATAACTGGTGAACAGGAGCAGATTGGAGTGACTGGCTGGGAAGCTCGTGAAGAAAAAAATATCCGACGCTTCACACCTAAAACTTCCTTTAGAATAGGAAGCTTTTCGCAAGCTTGTCATGTAGGAGTGGGAGTGGGTCTCCTATGAGGTGATTTCGCAGGCGAAAGCAGAGTGACTCTCACATGAACTCCCTTGTGTGTTCATAGTGGGACTGAGACTCTCCCAAGGGCACAGACGAGAATTTCCGCTGGGCAGGTTTTCGTGGAAGAGCAGCGAGGTTCCATAGGCATCATTCTGTTGGCGCACAATCCATTCGCGACTGCCGCACAGGTACTTCGGGCTGCATTTTCCTCGCAAGTAGGAAAGGGCCTGCAACCTCGTCTAGGACTCTTGTAACTGACAAGACGAAATGACATTTTTGGGTTGCGAAGCAACCCTTTACGAACGAATTTGCCAAATTTTATTTTCATATTTATTTTCATTTTTTTAATAAAATATGAAAATAAATTTAGTAAACTACGGTACCCTTCCCAAACTGTTGAGTAGTTTTGAATACTGTTCACAGTAAATTAAACCAAGTGATCTTTCTATATCAGTGGTTTTGTGCAGATATGCTATCTATACTATTTGTATTAGTATATTTTACTATTAAATGATGTTGTGGTAATTATAAATAGATGCATGATGCATAAATATGTCAAAAGAATGAACGAGAATGGATGAACTAGCAAAGAGTTTGGTACAAGTACCGTCATACCCCGGATATACCCCCATGGGGGGCACTAATAAAACATGTTTTTTTTAGGGGGTGGGCTTACAATATAGTAAAATTATAAGCGCCGGCGTTTATGTTATGTCAAAAATGAATTTTGTTTTTTAATATACAAAATCGAAGCATTCTCAAAGGCGGATTCACCTGAGTCGAGAACGTTCGACTCTGTGCATGCTTTGCGCGTGAAACGGCCAACAAGGCGTGGCATCACGCCTTCCACGCCTTGTTGGCCAGGCCAGATTCATCGAACGTGAACCTGGCCCATGCCAGGGCACACCTACTTCACATCACAGCGGCCCAATCAGGGTTGCATGCGATCGTGGGCACGTCGTGGTTCAGCCACGACGTGCCCATCAACAGCAAGATTCCCTGCCACCGAGGCAAAGAGCTGTCCCTTTCAGCTCCTCTGCGGGGAATCTTGACTGTGGCCACACTTTCCCCGCAGAGGAGGCCGGGCCGCGAAACTGAAGGGGTCTCGGGCGGGGGCTTCATACGGCCCTCATTCCCAACTTTTGGTTCAGTTTTCTTCGTTCTTTTGGCCTGCCGTGGCCATGGCGGGCCTTCCAGGCACGCATTTCTTGTTCCGCCGCCAACCTGCTGCTAGAGAAAATACCCGCAGAGACACTCGTGACTACTCTCAATGGCAGACGCGCCCTGCGTCTGTCCCTCCACCACAACCAGTAGTGCCTCCCGTTCCTCCCAAGCCTCCTACGCCTCCTACCCCTCCCGCTCCCCCGGCGCCTCCTATTCCTCCCGTTCCTCCGGCCCCTCCTGACCCGCCTGCTGTTGGTGTTCCGCGACAGGGGGTTCTGCAGCTTCTCCTCCCCCCTGGCTACTCGGCGTTCGACGCCTTCCTGTCCGAGCCTGAACGCAGCGGCGGCGAAGGATCTTCCTCCGCATCGGAGCCACGATGGGGAGCGCCAGATGATTGCCCGTTGGACGAATCCGCTACCGGTGCGGACGACGACGTGGAGTTCTGGGTTGCTGACGGTCTCCCCGAGCACCTTCCAATTCCCTCCTTTCCCCCTCCGAATAAAAAAAGGCCCCACCCATCTCGCGATAATCGTGATGCCCGTCCTCCCTCCCCCAGGCACAAGCCGACAAAGCACAGGCGCAATTCCTACACCTCGCATGAGAAGCTACAATGGATTCTGAAGCTCGAAGCCGGAGAGATGAGTGTGCGGCGCATGTCTCGCGAATCCGGCATCTCCCGAAGGTGCCTCACGGAGTGGAAGAACCGCAAGGGTGAGCTTGAGGGCGCGCACGGTGCATGCTGTCGCCTGCACGGCCGCGGAAGGAGCTCGTGGTATCGCGACATGGAAGCGGAGGTGTACCGGAGGTTTCTCGCCCACCGCAAGAAGTGCCTCGCCGTCTCGATCGCACGACTGCAGAAGTGGTCGCACGAGGTGATGAAAGAGTCCGCCCCCGCAAAGCTCTGCTCGTCCTCGATTCGTACCGCGGGCACCTGACCCCGGAGGTGAAGAAGAAGTTTGGCGAGCTGAACCTGGTCCCTGCGGTTATCCGTGCTGGCTGCACCTCGGAGATTCAACCCCTCGACGTCGCGGTTAACCGCTCCTTCAAGGCCGCCGTTCGCCAGCTCTACCAGGAGTGGTTTGAGCGTGAGGGGGTCGACACCTTGACGAAGAAAGGTGAGAGGTGCAGCTCTTCTGTTTATGTTTTTATTTCTTTAACCCGTGCTGACCCGGTTTCTGGATTTGCGTGGCAGGCAACATCAAGAAGCCTCCTGTCGAGCTGACGCTCCAGTGGATCTCGGCGGCCTGGAAGTCCGTGCCCAAGGAGCTCATTCAATGGGCGTTCCTCACCTGCGGCATCAGCAACGCCCTGGATGGGTCCCAGGACAAGCTCTGCCTACAACACAGGCGAGACGAGCTCGAGGGCGAGGAGGTCGACATGGATGATGAAATTGCAGCACACGGTTTCTTCTGCAACAACGTAGAGGAACCTGAGTCAGACTCTGAGGCCGACCCAGATGACCCCACTGCAGCTGATGATTAGAGTAGGGTAGATTAACTAGTGTAGAAAATGGTGAAGCCTGTGTGAGGCTCGTAGGTAGGAGTAGATTAACTAGGTGTAGAGTAATTAACATGATGCTTTAGTATACTAATTATGTAAAAGGTCTTCAAATGAAAAAAAAGAGAAAAACTGGGTGGCGGTTATAAAATGTAAGGCACAGGTATGCGGTTATAATCCGTAAGCCTTTTAGGTATGCGCTTATAATCGAGCACCGGATATAAGCGCCACACGACAATTAGAAGCGTCAGGCGCTTATCAGCGGGTGGCGCTTATATACGGGGTATGACGGTACTAACCCTAATTGGGTTGTACCCTTTATGGGCTACCCCACTACAGCCTGTTGGGCTGATAAAAGCCCTTGGGATCTTTCAAGACTAAGATCAGGTGTTGAAGTAGATCTTGTAATTGCGGAAGCGTTGTAATATCAGAGTTGCTTGAACCACCTTGTACTAGTGTGTGAGAACAAGATAAGTTGATAATAGAAAAGAGATACAAGCCTTTTATATGATTACAAGGAATATGAAAAGTTCTACTTTAACTGTTTTGCTGTTGCGGTTCGATACAGTGCCGACTCGGGTAACTGCTCAGTAACGAGTCAGTTATGCGTCCTTGCTGTCGCACTGTATGTTTTGTCAAGTCAAAGGTCGGAGACCTTTGACTTTCGCGTAACCTCCGACGGTTGCCTTGGTTGACTCGAGTGCTTCTTCGCTGTAGTCAGCTCCGTTTCGTGTCGAAGCTTCGATACGACAGAAGCGTTTAAATCACTTGTTTCCAACACTCCCCTTCGCTTCTGGAGAATCGCTGCTGATGACATGTCCTTGTCCAGTCAGCAGCATGCAGTACTCGAACTTCTGTTTTCCGAGTTTCTTGGTCAAGTAATCAGCTGCCATTTCGGATGTGGGACAGTAGGATAGCTCGAGTCTTCCCTTTTCGATTTCGTCTTTTACGAAGAAGTACCGAAGGGCGATGTGCTTCGTTCGATTTGCGAACCCGTTTTTGTTCGCTATGCGAATGGCCGATTGGTTGTCGCAGAAAAGGGAGAAGTTGGGTAACTGGGCCATTTTTGCTTCCTCCAGTAGTTCGGGAAGATATAGCCCTTCCTTGGTGGCTGAGCAGAGTGCGATATATTCTGCTTCTGCTGACGAGAGAGCGATTAGCTCTTGCTTGTTCGACTGTCATGAGATAGGCCCGATAGGCTCGAATTTGTAGACGTAGCCTGTTCGAGACCGTCTGTTGTCGGAGTCTCCAGCGTGATCGGCGTCGACGTATCCGATTAGCTTAGGTGTTGCGGTGCTGGTCTTGTGGTAGGTTAGTCCGATCGTCGGAGTGCTGACGAGGTAGTGAAGTGCTCGGTTGAGTTCGAGCATGTGCTCTGCTTCAGGCTTCTTGAGGTAGGTAGCGAGTTGGCTAGCTGAGTAGGATAGATCCGGTCGGCAGGTGACGGCTGCGAAGAGTAGGCAGCCTAGCTTCCTTTGGTAGTCGCGGACGCCAACAGGTTTGAGTAGGGCGGAGGCTTTTCGATTTCTGTCGGTGTAGCGGTATGGCGTGGAGATAGCGGTTGGAATGAGTCCGAAACGTTTAGCAATAGTGTCTGTGTATTTTTCAGCGCTGAGGTAGATGGCATTGTCACCGTCTTGGATGTTCAGTCCTAGGTACTGTGTCACGGTAGTTGCAACGGTGAGAGTTAGATCTCCCAGCAGCTCCCCTTCAAACCATGTCGTTATGGCGTCGGTGGAGCCTATGTAGAGAAGGTCATCGACGTAGACGATAAGTAGAATGTAGTCGGTGCCTTTCGTCAGTCGATACATCCATTGGTCGTGTGGTAGTTGAAGAAATCCGATGCGAATCAGGCGGGCGTGAAGATGCTGCTGCCACAGTCTCGGGGCTTGCTTGATCCCGTCCAGCGACTTCTCCAGCTGACAGATTTGGTTTGGGCCTGCGTTGGACCCGTGCGGGAGTTCGACGAAAATCTCAGCGTCAACGGGGGCGTAGAGGAAGGCGTTGGCGACATCGATTTGTCGAAGCTTCTTCTGGTTCATGGCGGCGATCACGAGGAGAATCCGCAGTGAGGTATGTCGGCTTACTGGGGCGAATGTTTCCGTGAAGTCTCGCCCTTGCTCTTGGTCGAAGCTCCGCACGACCCAGCGTGCTTTGAACTTGTCGATTGTTCCGTCAACTTTTGTTTTCACGCGGAAAACCCATTTTCCCGTGAGGATAGTTTTGTTGCGTGCCACTCCGATATGCACGACTTTCCAGGTGTTGCGTTTTTGCAGCGCCTTCAACTATTTGTCCATGGCTTCACGCCATTTTCCCCTGTGTTCCCCCCCCCAGAGCCTGCTGAATGGTAGCAGGCTCCTTAGGTGGTGCTGCTCCGTGGACAGCTGTGACGAGTCCCAGTATCTGCAGGCCACTCTGTATGTAGCGGGGGAGATTTGTGTCCTCTGGATAAGCTGCTTCGTCTCCTTCTTCAGTGTCTGGTAAGAAATTCGGTCCTATGCGTTCGGAGATGTTGGTGTCAACCGGTTGGGGTGTTACGTAACCAGTGTCAACGAAATCGAAGTAAGTTTCGGCGTTGACACTTTCGCGAGGATTTTCGTCATCCATCGGGATGGGCACGGAGCAGTATGGGAGTGGTCCTGCTTCCTCGGATGCGTTGTCCACGTTTTTCTCA
The DNA here is from genome assembly GCA_947471745.1 of Closterium sp. Naga37s-1. Lineage (NCBI taxonomy): Eukaryota > Viridiplantae > Streptophyta > Zygnematophyceae > Desmidiales > Closteriaceae > Closterium > Closterium sp. Naga37s-1. Next base: position 1,687,400 of record CANJKZ010001144.1, read on the forward strand.
TCCCAGTCAGCTTCGTCTGCTGCTGAAGCGAAGGCTCGATTGCCACGGAAGCTGCCCGTGAGGTCTCGATTTGCTGCCAGGTTGTCCAGGTACGTTTGAAGTGTGAGTCACTCGTAGAAGATGACATCACGTGCTGCTACTGTTTCCTTCGAGTGGACGTAAAAAATCTTCCATGCGTTGTAATGCTTTTCGATGCCCAGGCATAGTCCCCACTGCGCGCGTTGAGAAAATCTACCGGCTCTTGCAGTGTGCGGGCGGTACTATACCATGCACCCGAAAACTCGTAACATTTTTTTGTTGCCCAGCTTTCCTGTCCACAGCAGGTGCGGTGATGCGTTGTTCGGAAGTGATGACGACGAGAGCAAGTTGTGCAGCATGACAGCGTGGTCCATCGCCTCAGGCCACTGGTGATTGGGCAGTCGCATGCCACACAACAATTTGCGCATGGTATTCTGGAGAGTTTTGTTCATCCGTTCTGCCACGCCTTGCTGTTGATGGGCGTAGGGAAGCGAGATGAGTCGCTTGATGCCTCGTGCTGCGAGGTACTGCCTGAACCTCTGGGACTGATATTCCCCTCCTCCGTGAGACTGGAAGCTTTTCAGCTTTGCTCCCGATTCTCGTTCTGCCACAGGTAGCCAGGCGACGAAGGCTTCGAAGGCCATGTCGCGACTTGGGAGATTAAGATGCCAGACGTAACGGGTGGCGACGTCGATGAAAGTAATCACGTAATTGTATGCCCCTTGTCCCTGTTCGCGAGTATACATGATGTCGCTGTATACTTTCTCAAGTGGTGCATAGGCTGGCGCGCTTGGATTGTGGTGAGACAAATGGTTGATGCGGTAAGTCGGCTTCGGGACAGGTAAAACATGTTCCACGGACTCGTTGGAGTTCTCTGCCGTCAGGTAGAAAGAGTGAGTCTTTGTCAAGCACTGCTGCATTGATTGTATTGTTTAACGTGGTGTTGCTTGGATGACCCAGTCGTTCGTGCCACAGGGATTCGCTTGCACGATGTCTGGGTGAGCGCCTGTACAGGTCGGAGTTGGAGTAAAAGGCGGCGGTGAAGTTGGCGCTTCTGTGAACCTCTCGTGGAGTGGGAGCTAACTGCTGCGCAGGAGTCGGTGGAGTGTCGTCGATGAGTGTTGGTGCCGTCGAAGAGCTCGCGATTGGTGTTGTAAGTGTTGTTCTTGTTGTCGATGTTGTCTCTGCTGCTGTCGATGTTGTTTCTTGCCAGATTGTTGCTAATGCCCGTGTTCTTTCTGCTTCAGGTATGGTATGTGAATACCAGAACCCTTCAGGGCTGAAGTCGGGATCGAGGTCCGGTGGGTGCGTCCAAGAGGCGAAGTTGACGATGGCGTCGCTATCGGCGGTTCCTTGATATGGTACAAAATCGAGGACGAAGACGTTACTCTTCAAGACTGCTCTGCCGATGTAGAGTCCTCCTCTACCGTGGAATAGCTTGAACTCCTGAGTGGTGCTGTCTGCTTCAAGATGAATACCCTTCGCCATCAGTTGGCTGACGCTTAGTAAGTTGTAGCCGAGTCCTTCTGCAATCAGGACTTTAGACATTTGTAGGATGACGTTGGTTTCTCGGGACTGAAGTTGTACTACTCCTTGTCGTCGTGTGTGCAGGTTCTGGTTGTTGGCCACAGTGATGACAACTTCACGCTGAAGTTGATGTTCTTGTTGAACGAAACGACTTGAAGAGCACATATGTTGTCCACAGCAACTGTCCAAGAACCAAGTGTCTTGCCCGGACGGCTCGCTTTGGGCGATAGCTGCATACGTCGGATTGGGCTCCAGTGATTCGCGGCGGGGAGTCCTTTCATCGAGTTGGTCTTCTGGTGAGTAGTGGGGTGGTGATCCGATTATGCAGGAGTCTGTCGTTCTTGTCATGCAGCTAACGATGTTTCTTGTTCCTTGTGCAGATTGCGATGTTGAAGATGTTGAAGGCTGCACTTGACTGGTGGGATTCGCCTGCGTAGAGGCTACTTGACTGCTTGAAGGCCGAAGTTGACGTTGCGGTGTTGTCGACTGCTGCTGATTCGGGCAGTGTGTGCGCGGATGACCGGACGTCTTGCAAAGATGACAAAATGGTGGGACGTACTGTTGTACTTGTCGGTTGTTGTGTCGGTTGTTGTTGTTGTAGCGTCGTTGAGTATGAAAGACGAATTCCGGTGCTAACGCTTTCTTCTTGTGTCGTTCTTCGTGCAGGTCCATATCCTGCTGTTCGGCGTGAATTTCGGCGCAGAGTGCTGCTTCGGAGATCTTCCCGTGAGCTCGAAGGAGTGCTCGAGTGGAGCGCCAATGAGGACCAAGACCGGCGATGATGACTGTTACAAATGCTTCTTCCGAAATCGACCCTCCGCATCGAAGGAGACTGTCGCGCAGTCCGCGACAACGGCTAATATAAGCCATTCCCTTTTCGCCGGGTCTCATTTCCACTGTTGTCAACTGTGCCATGAGACGACTCTGGTTAACGCTGTCTGTTGCTTGATACAGGCTCTTCAGATGGTCGTATGCCAGCTCGGCGGAGTTGCCGTATCCTCGATAAGACCGGATGTTCTGTTGCTCGTTTGGCGTTAAGTTTCGAAGAAGTATCGTATACGCCATCAGCGACTGATACGTATATTGCTGCTTGTCGTACTGTGTCCCGTGTGCCGGATATGGAAGGGACCCGTCGAAGAATCCGAGGATTTGCGCGCCCTCCATCATCAGCTCAAATTCGAATGACTAGGTATAAAAATCTTTCCCGTCGAAGAGTGTTGATGTTTGCAATTTTAGGACGTGTGCGAATTGCGATTGCACCTGAAGCGCGTCCAGTGTCTTCTCTTGTCCAGGTGAAGACTGCGGTTGCGGCGCGAAACTGACGGAGCCGCGTTGAGGCTCATACGGGGCAAAGGTAGGTTGTTGATTTCCATGCGCATAGGATGAACCGTCGAGGTTCATCGGAGTTGCTCTGTTGTTGTTGTCGCTGTTATTTGATTGCGCAGGAGCTGCTTGCTGGTGTTGCTCGTAGAAGGACATGAAGGAGAAAAACTTCTCCATCATGTTTGGGTCGAAGCCTGCTTGTTGGTTCCCGGGAGTTTCCGTTGACTCTGCAGCTGGTCTTGTGCCTTCTTCTGTCTGTAGGCCAGAGACTGGAGGTGGAGTAGGGGTGGTGCTGAGAGATCCGTTGGAGGAGCTCCTCTCCTTTTGTGTAGCCATGACTTGTGATGTAATAGGTAAAAAAAAAAAATGATATTGTCCTGCCTGCTCTCATACCATGTTGGGCTGAGAAAAGCCCTTAGGATCTTTCAGGACTAAGATCAGGTGTTGACGTAGAGATGTAATTGCGGAAGCGTTTTAATAAGAGTTTGCCTTGAGCCTTAATAAGCGTTTTAATAAGAGTTTGTCAGTCCAAAGGAGGGGACGGGTGGTTAGAGGGAGGGGGTTAGAGACTTTGGGGGAGGTTGTAGTACGGGTGGGCTTCATCGAACTCTACATCTCGGCTACGAATGAGGCGACCTGAGGGGGGATGGAGGAAGAGATAGTCCGGGGAGGAGGTGTTGTGACCAAGGAAAATGCAGGGGAGAGTGCGGGAGGCTAGCTTCCCAGCTTGTCGTGAGCGGTCGACAGGGTGTATGAAAACATACGCCAGGGACCCCCACCCGCGCAGGGGGGTGATGTCGGGCTTTTTGGAAGTCCAGAGTGCAGTGGGAGTGGTGGTGGGCCGGGAGGGATGAGGGTACAGGTTAGTGAGGATGGCAGCGTGGAGGATGGCATAGCCCCAGAGAGAGGACGGGCAGGAGGCATGGACCATGAGGCACCGAGCCATCTTGGTGACCTCACGGACCCTGCTTTCCGCCACGCCATTCTGCTGAGGGGAATGAGGCAGGGTGTAGGTATGAATAATGCCATGAGTGGTGCAGTAGGATGAGAGCATGTGATTAAGGAACTCACCACCGCCATCCGAGTGGAAGCGGGAGACAGGGCGTTTGAAATGGGTGCGTGCTTGGTCAGCCCAGGCAATAATAGCAGCCGGGGCCTCCGCCTTTGTGCGAAGGAGGGAGACTGAGGAGTACCGGCTGTGGTCATCCACCAGGATGAGTAGGTATCTATGACCTTGCCTGGTGGGGGAAGGATTGGGGCCCCAGAGGTCCATGTGGACGAGATCAAGGGGTTTGGGAGAAAAAGAGGGATGACTCTTGTGGGGGGGCTGTTTCAGTTTGCTTTCAACGCATACTAAGCAGGGAGGGGAGGGTGATGGGGGGAGAGGGGGGAGGGTGAGGGGGAGGCCGTCGAGGAGTTGAGTGGAGACAGTTTGACGGAGGGTGGCAAAGTTGGGGGAGGGGGGGGGGGGAGGGGGGGGGGGGAGAGGGGGGGGGGGAGGAGGGGAGGGGAGAGGGGGGGAGGGGATGGGAGGAGGGGAGGGAAGGGGGAGGGGAGGTGAGGGGAGGGGAGGGGAGGGAAGGGGGAGGGGAGGTGAGGGAAGGGGAGGGGGTGAGGTGGGGGCGATGAGGTGGTGAATGGAGGTGCGAGGGGTGCGGTATGTGTACAGGTTTGTGTGAGGGCAGAGGGGAATGCGACAGATGAAGCGGCCAGTGGTGGTGTGAAAGAGGTCGCAGTGGCGTAAATGACCGGGGAAGAGGGCAGTGATACCGAACCTGGTGAGGTCACATAATGCAACAAGATTGTTGCGTAGGGAGGGGATGTATAGACCTGTGACTGTACCTGAGGGGAAGATGGGACACGGGAGGGTGGAGGTGTGTCGACTTGTGATGGTGAAGCTGGAGTCAACTCCGTGGATAGTGGAGGGAGTGTGGAGACGTATCAGTGTGCCTGCATCCCGGAGGACAGTGTGTGTGGCTCCACTGTCAAGGATAAATTCAAAGTATGAAGAGGAGGAAAAGGCAGAGTACTGGAAGAGAGACTCATTAATAGCATGGGCATACAGAGAATCAGCAGGAGCAGTGCTAACATGTCCTATGAATCAAGCAGAGGGGAACGGAGTAAAGCCAGGAGGGTTGGAGTAGGAGGAGGGCTGTTCAGCAAGATTAGCAGCAGGTGCAGTAGGTCCATGACCATATCCAAGAGGTGGGTAAGGAGTGTAAGGCCAGCCAGCATAGGGTGGAGGGTAGTGAAGGGGAGAAGCTTGAGGCGGAGGTGTGGGTGGAGGAGGAGTGGGAGTGGGAGTGGGGGTGGATGAGGGGAGAAGATGTTGGACTTGGTGAAGGATGTGAGATGGGAGATGTTGAGTGAGGACATTGTGGAGATTGGGGGTGGAGGGTTAATAGGCGGGGAGAGTGCGGATGTCATGGGGAGAGGGGCGTGGGAAAACAGTGTTCCAGCGAGGTGGGGTGCCAACATTGCCACGGTCAAACCATTCGTCAGTGAGGGCTTTGAAGCATGTGTCAATGGTATGAGTGGTCTGTGAGCATGGCTGACCTTTGTTGGAGCCATAGCGAATGATGTACTGACACGGGGGGAGGGTGCCCGAGGATGGGGGGTGTCCGCCACGCCCACCACGGCCACCACCTCGGCCACCACCACGTCCTCCTCCTCGCCCACTACCACGTCCACCACCACCACTGCCGGTGCCACCTGGGCTGCCACCTCCTCCGCTGTTGTGGTTGCCTGTGGTAGTTTTGCGGGTCTGGACAGCATTGAGAGTGGCAGAGTCACGTTGAATGTCTACTTCGTTGTCAAGTAGCCACTCGATGGTGTCAGCCATAGGAGGAGGATGACGGTAGCGGGAGGTGAAGGTGATGCAGTAGATGTCATATGTGGGAGGGAGGCAGTTGAGGATGCGTGCAGTGAGAAAGGACTCAGAGATGACAATGCCTTGGTCATTGAGGCGTTGTGCAGTGTCAATGAGGCGACGGGTGTAGGCCGCAGCAGTGGGGGAGGAGTCAAGGGTGATGTCTTTGGAATTAGCGAAAAAGTGCGAGGAGGGAGCGAAGATCCTGACGATCGTACTGAGTAGATAGGGTTTTCCAGAGTCCAGAGGAGGAGGTGGGACGAAGGTCGCGTTTGAGGTGAGAGAAGATGCAGGAGAAGATGATGGCGAGTGCACGACGATCCGCAACACGCCACGCTGCAACATCTTTGTGGAGCTTGCGAAGCTCCTCAGCATAGTCTTTTTCATCTTGAGCGTAGGAGAGGATGCGTGCAGTGGCTGTAGCGTGTGCCTCTTCTGCAACACGGTACGCCTCACACTAGAGGGTGTAGGTGTCGCGAAGCTTGTTGTAGGCGTTCAGGTTGGCCCCCCAGCGATCCGGGTTGTCATCATGAACTGGGGCACGCGGGGGGTCGGGAAGAGGCTCGGGTGGAGGAGGGGCGTCAGGGGGAGGAGGTTCAAGAGGAGGGGGGGAAACAGGTGGGAGGCCATTAGGGTGCTCGAGGACTACATCAAGAAGGCAGTAGTCTTGGATGATGACGGAGCCAAGGTGCATGTGAAGTGTGTCTTCAAACGACGCCCATATTACAGCCGTAGTGTCATGGAGAAGTTCGAGCTTGTCAATGGCTCCGAGCTAAAGAGGAGTAGAGTCGTCCGCCGTGAGGAGGAGGAGGAGAGGGGGAAGGGGGGGGGGGGGGGGGGGGGGGGGACGACACCACCTGGAGAGGTGGTGCGGTCAAGGAGGGGGGGACGACACCACCTGGAAGGGTGGTGCGGTCACGGTGCGTGCGGCTGCACTGGGTTACCCACGGCTGCGCTGGGTTACCCGCAGCTGCGCTTTGTCACGTGTGACTGCGCCGTGTCGCCCGTAGCAGCGCTGTCCGTCCACGGCCGCGCCTAGGCGCCTGTGGCTGCACCGTGTCGTCCGTAGCAGCGCTGTCCGCCCTTGTCGCTACGGTTTAGGCCACGACGAGCGCCCGCGTTCGTCGTGGCGAATACGCCCGTCCGTGGCTGTCGTGGCGGATGCGCCCGTCCGCGGGGGTCGCCTCCGATGGTCGCGTCCGCAGCGGTCGCCTCCGCTGGTTGCGTCCGCGGCGGTTGCCTCCGCTGGTCGCGTCCGCGGCGGTCGCCTCCGCTGGTCGCGTCCGCGGCGGTCGCCTCCGCTGGTCGCGTTCGCGGCGGTCGCCTCCGCTGGTCGCGTCCGCGGCGGTCGCCTCCGCTGGTCGCGTCCGCGGCGGTCGCCTCCGCTGGTCGCGTCCGCGGCGGTCGCCTCCGCTGGTCGCGTCCGCGGCGGTCGCCTCCGTTGGTCGCGTCCGCGGCGGTAGCCCGCGTTCGTTGAGTCCGCGGCGGTCGCCCGCGTTCGTCGTGTTCGCGGCGGTCGCCCGCGTTCGTCGTGTTCGCGGCGGTAGCCCGCGTTCGTCGAGTCCGCGGCGGTCGCCCGCGTTCGTCGAGTCCGCGGCGGTCACCCGCGTTCGTCGCGTCCGTGGCGGTCGCCCGCGTTCGTCGCGTCCGCGGCGGTTGCTCGCGTTTGTCGCGTTCGCGACGGTCGCCCGTGGAACCCTAATCCGCGGCGGGTGCCCGCGTTCGAGGCGTTCGCGGCGGTCGCCCCCTATTAGGGTTACGTCGGTCGCGGTAGTCGTTCCGCCGGTTAGCGTGCTCGCGGGAGAGAGTGGAGGGCCGTAAGTGGCGGAATTGACCTTAGGAAGGGGGGGGGAGAGGTGCTGAAATTTAGCGCGGGGAGGGGGGCCGTGACGGCGTAGGAGCGCACTTGGCGCTAAGAGCGACCTAGTTGTCGCGTGAGGGAGGGGGGCGTGTTAAGGCACGCGGAGGTGTGGTTTTTAGGATCGAAGGTGTGAGCCGTGTTTGCTCTGATTACCATGTGAGAAAACGTGAGGAAGAACCATTGATTTCATGAGGAGAGATTGGGGTATACATAGTAGTGCTAAAAGGGGGGGAGGGGGGTTGGTTGGAACCAAGCCAACATTATTGGCCCCCACCAATAAGTTGGGTTGAGGGATTATTGGGGGGACCAATAATGTTGACCAAGTGGTTCAACATTATTGGGGGGACCAATAATTCCCAACCCAACCTTGGGGGCCAAGGTTTGAGTTCCAACCCCCAACTAGGGTTAGCCCTAGTTCTACACCCAAACTAAGTTTGGGTGGCTATCTCTATCCTACGCTTATAGGATTGATGTAGGTTACAATGAGGATGGAAATCTGACATGCCTTCGAGAGGTCGCTGCTGGGGCCCAGGAACAGTGTCCACAGCACCACCAGGTACAGCAGAAACGCGCGTGTGAGCGAGTGTGTGAGAGTGAGCGTACGAGAGTGAGTGAGTGAGAATCAGAGTGTGAGAGCAAGAGGGTAAGAGCGAGAGTGGGAGTGTGAGTGAACCAGGAGAGAGAAAGGGTGCTTACAAAGAGAGGGTTCATGGAAGGACCAGAGAAGCCCATGCCAACAGCAATGGCGACTATTGTGGCCGAGACCATGATGAATGCCTTTGAGAGGTCGCTGCTGGGGCCCAGGAACAGTGTCCACAGCACCACCAGGTTCAGCAGAAACGTGAGTGTAAACTCCGCTGTCGCGCCGGCAAATACCGACACGCCAGGTGGCAGCGCGGGCCCGTTGACGGTGTGCTTGAGGGACTCCGGAATGAACTCCCACGTCAGCATGGTTCCTATCACCATGCCACCTGCCTGATGACGTGGATGGGGGAGGGAGGGGAAGGGGAGAGAAGGGAGGGGAGAAACGGGGTTGGAAATGGATAGGAAGGGAGTCAGATTGACGTTCTGGGATGAGGTCCTGAAAAATCTCTCACGTGAGCATGGTGAACTTTTAGGCGCCATGTGGAAAGTGTAGAAAAGGGATAGTATAATAGGATTGAGGCAAAAGAGGTGCACGAAAGCAGCAGTAAAGGGGCAAGAGAGGGGCAGGAGGGGGACAGGAGGGGGCAGGATGGGGACAGGAGGGGCACGGAGGGGGACAGGAGAGGGGCAGGAAGGGGACGGGAGAGAGGCAGGAGGGTGGCAGGAGGGGGGCAGGAGGGGGGCAGGAGGGGGGCAGGGGAGGGGCAGGGGAGGGGCAGGAGAGGAGCAAGCAAGCAGCTCACCTGAGCAGGGAAGCGCAGCAGCAGCCCCAGCGCCGTCTCGTCCGCCTCGTCAGCGAGGTAGTTGATGAGATTCGCCAGTGAGTTGAACGACGCCCCCCCAAGCGCCGCCGCTGCTCCCCCGAACCCCACGATCTGCACGATGGCGATCGCCTGGTGCACACGAGAGGGGGAGGAACGAGGGAGAGATGCACAGGACAGGAGCACAGCACAGCACAGAACGCATTGTGGGGGAGAGCGTGACCTTTCAAGAATGTAACATAGTGCAGGCGTTGACCTACCAAGAGTTTGAGATTTTGGGAAAGTGTTCCTGATGCGCGATACTGACATGTTCGAACATTATTACATTCATGCATTGCCACATTGTGACATTGTTGCATTGTTACAGTTGCCTACCAAGAGGAGAGCGACGGAGGTTTCATCGTCCGTGGCGACGAAGGGAGCGAGGACTGCCACCGTGGCGCCCGTACACGACACCCCTATCGCCCATACGATTCTGATAATTGGGGAATCCGCACAGATATATCAAATTAGAAGGAAAGAAACACTGAGGAAAATGCCATGGAAATTTGGATAACAGATTATCATCTGCCCTGTTTCAATTAGACGAGGCGAGTAGTAACATGTCACGGATATTGATAACTTCGAAGCTGATACTGCAAAATTAAGAAAATCGCTTATCATCATATTTTTTTCGTCTCTCATACATTGTTCCCGTCTGCTGTTTTCGTACGTGAAAAGGAAGTCAGTGACGGCCAGCCGAACTACCTTCCCAGACGACATTGAATTCGCCATCTTGATATTGCACCTTCGCCGACCTAGCGGAGAATGATCAGGGCTTAACTCTCGGTCTTAGATTTCGGGGCCTAAGGAAATGAGAACGAGCTCCATAAAAAGACCAGTTTAGTACCTTTTATCCAAGACGAGTAGTGAGCTAATCGGAGCTCACGAGCTTATTAGGCGTGGTTCATCAGAGGCCTACCGCCCAAGTCTGGTCGTGCACGGTAGTATTCGTTCCAGTGACTTCAATCACGGTGAAGAGTGGTGAATGATTTCCGCTTGAATTTGGGGATCACCAATAGGGTCGACCACTCTCCAGGTTCGGCAACTCTAAGGTATTTTTCATCAGCAACTTGATCCTCAAATAATGGTGAGTCGATCATGGGAGAATGCAGTTTGAATGAATCAGGCCCGCATATGGACTTGAAAGTGGTCCTTGAAATGAACCTCTAGTATTTTGGTAGGTTCACGAGCTGATCCATACGAAAACACGCTTCTCTTTTGAACCGTGTGCCAGATCAAGTCCTGGCTGAATTCCTTGATCCGTCAATGCGTACAAGGCTCGGTTCTGAAAACAACTCGCTAATCAGTTCGATCGCGGTGCCAGCAAGGTGTAGAACCACTTCGCTAATATACACAGAAACCTGACTCAACCGCACAGAACTAGCGAAAATCGTTAACCTGATGCCAAGCCAAACATCAATACCTTTTTCCACAATCTCTTAGGCCAACCAAGGATGCGTGAACGTGCGGAGTATCGAGCAGACTTGGCGAAATGTTACAGGCTCTGGAGACGTGGCAGGTGTGTGGTCGTGTTACCTCCAAGTCACGAAATCTTCTCGCCATCAAGCCACACCGCCACGAACGAATCACAGACTTTTGCCACAACTCAAGCTCGTTCGGAAGCAACCGTACCTATTCCCGCCAAAACGAACGTGAAAGGCTGGTGTCAGAGCTCAGGCGCGACGGGACAACGAGGCATCATGTGACCGTTGGCACGGGCAAATGACGAAATGTTTGAGCCCACCGATGAGGTTCGGATGAAGCTCCCAAGAGGGACGTGAAGCTCCCAAGAGGGATGACCCACTCTGGTCCGGACTGCTCTGTTCCCTAGACTACCTGCTGGCATGCTGGCCCGCTGCAAGTCCCAGGCTGCTGAAAGCGGGATTCAAGATTTGAAGCTCCTGTGACAGAGGTGTTTGGCTGAGGTGATTTCCAAGTCAGTTTATCTATTTCAGGAGAGTAGTTTCCTGTGGACTAGGCGAGAGGAATAGCAGAGAGGCCGACGACCAGATAACACTAGTAACAGAAGGTCGAGGCGGCCCCTGAGGCTGTCATTTACTGAGAAAACATAGTAGTGGCAAGTCAGATATGTGTCCTTGAGCGGTCTTGCAATATTAACAGCAAGGAAAGGTGCCAGTGTTTATTTTCCGTTTGAAAGCCTAGCCTCCATGGCGGTGGAACTGGATGCCGACGCGGTGCGGCACGCCAAGGTCAAGATGATATTTCACAAGTTTGACCATAATAAAGACGGCGGACTAGACCGTTCGGAAATGGCTGGTCTCGTCATAGCAGTCAACCCCAAGGTCAAGTTTAAGGATGAGCAGATTGAGGCTATTCTAGACGAGGTATTTAAGACTTACGGGGAATACATTACTGAAGGCGTCGGTTTGTCATTCGAGGGTCTTCAGCAGACCTACGACGACGGTGCTGGTGACGTAGACAGAGATTTCGAGGCTCTCAATCTTGTCCTGGACATGCCCACTCCGGCTCCTCTTCCTGCAATTCCCGCTGTTCCCGAGCCTCCTGCTGAGGTTCCTGCCGAACCTGAACCTCCCGCTCCAGTGGAGGAGGACAAGGGAGGATTTAACTACTTGTCCACAAAGCACATGGTGGAAGCCCTCGAGGCGCTCATCCAGCAGCAGCCACGCGCACAAGACAACCCTAACAACGTTCTCAGCAGCCCTGCGTTCACGAAATCCGTCGCGGACCTTCGCTCGCAGTCGGAGAGCTTGTTACCCGTCGCAGCCGTCGTGGAGGCGAACATGGCGATGGGTCGCGCGCTGATGAAGGTCGGTCGCACGGAGGAGGCGAAGCCGTCGTTTATGCGTGTCGTGGAGATTGAGCCGCAGAACGTTCGCGCGTACTTCCTTTTGGGGAATGCGCATTACAGCATGGGACAGCTGGCTCAGGCGCGGGATGCGTACAGCCAGAGCCTCGAGGCGGGGAAAGCGGACCCCGAAGCGCACGCGACCATCCTTCCTCAGGTATGCGGTGATAGTACTGGCTGTAACGAAAGCAATGTCGGTCGGCGAGTGTACTCTCGACCCATCGTCACATCGGTTTTAAAGTCGTGCCGAAACTCCTAGCCATTTGTTTGTTCCGATAAAAATGCACCCAACTTTTTGGATATAACGAGACAGAGACTTGTTTGCTGCACGTGTGCCACCGCTACCATGGTTTTTCATCCTGCCGCTTCCTTACATCCGCGATGCAGGTGCACGTAAATCTGGGTATAGCGATGGAGGCGGAGGGTTTGCTGATGAACGCGTGCGACCACTACCGCGAGGCGGGCATGCTGAACCCGCATCACCACCACGCCATGAAGCTGCTCGGCAGCGCGCTCTACGGCCTTGGCGAGTACCGCGAGGCGGAGGAGGCGCTGCAGAATGCGTTGTATCTGGACCCCAAGTGAGTGCAGCGATTGGCCTTTATATGCCAGCAAGCTTTACAATCACATTGCGGGCGTTTTAGAACGCGACATAACGTATTTGCACAGCATCTAACAATGTGGAACTTACGCTGTTTTAGTACAATAGAAGTCACTGTTTTTATCTTGATAAATACGCTGCGTCTCCTCATCCTCGCTCCCTTCCCCACCTTGTGCTTACCCCGTCCCTTCCCCCGCCTCTCTCCTCTCCCCCAACCCCCCCCACCCCCTCTTACCAGGTACGCCGACGCACACTGCGACCTGGGGTCGACGCTGCACGCGCTGGGGGACGACGTGCGCGCGGGGCAGGCGTTTGAGCGCGCGCTGAGTCTGGCGCCGGACCACGTGGACGCGCTCTACAACTACGCGGGGCTGCTGCGCGACACGGGCCAGTTCGACGCCGCCGTGGACACCTACTCCAAGGTGCTCGCGCTCAGCCCGGGGCACTGGCAGGCGCAGCTCAACCGCGCCGTGTCGCTGCTGGGCGGCGGAAAGGGGGAGGCGGCGCAGCGCGAGCTGGAGGCGGCGTATCGGCTGACGAACCGCGTGGAGCTGTACGATGCGGTGAAGCAGCTGAAGCGGCTGTACAAGGAGAACAAGAAGATGAGCTCCGCGCTCGCCAAGCTGCCGGATCGGGGCGGGGAGGGCGCGCAAGGGGGCGCGGTGGAGGGGAGTTTCGTGGTGTTGGATCCGGCAAGAATGAAGGGCAGCGGCCCCACGGTGTGCAATCCCACGGAGCTGGCCGTGGCCCTTGACGTCCGCGCCTACCAGGTGAGCATTGAGATGGTTACTGGGCGAGGGTGATGATCCCCCTGCACTCATTAATGGACCCCCCTTCTCCATGCGAGATTTGCCCTCAGTTTCTCACTCCCCCTCCCCTCTCCCACCCTTCCGCCCGTCCATCCTCCGTAGCGCCACACGCGCCTCTCCAAGGTGCCGGTGGCAGCGCTGCGCGCCGAGCTCTCAGAGGCCAACTTTGAGGCGGCCCCACGCGAGCGAATGGTACGAAAGGCAGCCATCGAGCTGCTGCTGCGCCAGATGCTGCCAGAAGCGCTCCCCCCAGAGACCTTCCAGCAGGCCGTCCGCGCCCTCAACGAAAAGGTCATCTCGGCCGTCGAAACCGGCGGCGGCGCGGCCGCGGCAGCCGTTGATTTGGGGCTGTTTCTGGCGATCGTGGCGCTGCTGTGCGACGGGGCGGTGCCAGAGAGGAAGCTGGTGGCGTTTGAGGCGCTGCAGTGGCGGCGGGGGCGGCCGGAGGGCACCGCGGGCAAGATCATGCGGCGCGACGCGGTGGGGTTTGTGCAGCTGGTGCGCGAGATCTACCTGCCGGGGCAGCCGCCCATGCCCGAGGAGGACAAGGGCGGCGAGGAGGGCGTGCCGGATGTGGGGCTCGAGCAGTTTCAGACCCTCGTGGATGATGTGAGTTGGTGTTTGCGTTGGGTGATGTGGGTTGAATGGTATGTAGTTGTGTGTTGGTATTTGCATGTGTGTGCCTGCATCAGTGCTTAAGTTTTCAGGAGCCTCTTCTCACTCCCGTTTTCAGTTGTGTTTATGCTTCTTGCCTTAACTCTTCCCAACTCCTCCCCCTCTCCCCCCTCCTCCCCCCGTCCCCACGCCCACTGCAGTATTTCCCCATTCTCTACACCCTACGCAAGCTGGAGGTTTACGATCGTACCCGACACCTGGGCATGTCGTGCGACGTGTGTCGATACGCCATAGTCGGGCTGCGCTACCGCGAGACCAAGTCGCGTTTCGACCTCTGCGCCACGTGCTACAGCGAGAGGAAAGCCCCTGCCAAGCATGCAGGCCCCTCTCTCCTGTCGTCACGAAACCGCGTGTTCACTTTTGCCGAATACGTGACCGGGACGGATAAGGTGAGGGAGAAGTTTGGGCTATATGGAAGGACGCTGGCTAAGACACCGACGACTAGAGGAGGGGCCACGGCAGGAGCAGGAGGAATGGCAGGAGGAGTGGGAGGAGCGGAAGCAGGTGGTGGTACTGGGGTGAGTGGGGGAGGTCAAGCGGAGGCGTCACCAGATGCAGAGGCTTGAGTGATGGGTTGGTTGATAGTTATTACTGGAGCTGTATGAGGGAGGAGCAATTGGAGTGGATGGAACGGAAACGGAGGGGATGGGAGAAGTGCCATCAGCCTTTCAGGTGGTGCTGCTGCTGGTGGTTTCAGGACAAATCTGAGTGGTTGAAAGGGGGAAGTTGGTTACAGTTACATAACATCTTTGGCACAGAAAGGAAGTGCTTGGGTTGTGGTAGATACGTGGTAGGTGTGTATGTGCAACTGACAGTCAGTGAAGCTGTAGAGTGACTTGCAGATTTAGCCAAGGAATTAGAGTTCATGCCATAGGCCATAGAGGCGACTTGTTTTGAAACAAGAAATGCAATAGTACAGCATTTGTCACAATTCTCATACCATGTATAATTTGATCCTCTTTTTTACATCTTTCGTATTTGGCCCAAATAGTTGTCAGAATAAATGCATTGAACAGAGTTGGTAGAAGTACTAACCCTACTTGGGTTGTACCCCTTATGGGCTACCCCACTACAGCCTACACAATATACGGTAAGCATTATGACACTTTGACACACCCCCTTAGGCAAAGTGGGGGAGAACAAGTATGCAGTTATATATATAGGTCACAGTACAAGCAAAGTCACGCAGTGAGCAAGTGAGGCAAAGTAGGCACAAGGCCTAAAACAGTACAGAAACGCTGATGATCACCAGACTGAGTGAATATATCAGCAGTGTTGGCCCGAGTGGCCACGTAAGCAAGACGAAGCTGACCACGCTGCTGCAACTCTCGAGCAAGGAAGTAACGCAGAGCGATGTGTTTCGTTCTGTGCTCCAGTCTGTGCTCCCGACACAAGGAAATCATGGCCTTGTTGTCTACGTACATAACTGGAGGAGAACAAAGGCCGCTCTCCCAAGTCGGTCAGCAGGTAGGGGAGCCAGCATAACTCCTGTGCAGCTATGACCCCTGCGTAGATCTCAGCCTCACAACTGCAGCTGAGAACAGAAGACGGGCGGGTAGACCGCCAAGAAACAGAGCCGGAGCCAAGGCTGAAAGTGTAACCCTGTGACGACCACCGCGTAGCCAAGTCGTCAACCCAAGAAGCGTCAGCGTGTCCAGTGAGGACAACTGGACCCCGTCCTCCAAGCACGAGCCCCATGCCCGATGTACTGCACAAGTAGCGCAACACCCTCTTAGCAGTCTCCCAGTGCTTTGGTCGGTGTCTCCCGGGCGCAACGTAGCGTGCCAGGATGCCAAGAGGGTAGGCAAAGTGAGGTCGAGTGCAGGTCATCAGGTACATGAGGCAGCCCACAACCCCTGGATACAGGCCACTCGGCTCTGCGGACTCGTCCGAAGGTGGAGCTGAGAGCGAGTGACCGGTAGGCAGAGGAGTGGACTGTGGCGAGGAGTACCGGAAGCCGAAGCACTCAAGGACCTGGTGCACCATGTGAGACTAAGTCAGGGTGATGGTGCGCCGTACTCTGTCCCGGGTGATCTGCAAGCCAAGATAGCTGCGCAGCTCACCCAAGTCTGTGCACGTGTGTCTCTTCTGCAACTCCGACTTCACAAGGGCCAGTGCCTCAGTGTCAGCAGTAGCAAAAACCAAGTCGTCGACGTACACGAGGACGTAGAACGGCGACAGTGAAGTGTCGGTGCGGAGAAACAGCGACGGGTCAGCATTCGAAGGAGCAAGCCCAAGAGCCGCAAGCGTCGTCCTTAGTGTGTCGTGCCACTCGCGAGGCGCCTAGCGGAGACCGTAGACTGGCCGCCGGAGGCCCCACTGGGTACCTGCAGGAAACGACCCAGTGAAGCCAGGTGGGCGGCGCAGCCATATCTCCTCGTGCAGGCTGCCCTGTAAGAAAGCTGTGCTGAAGTCAAGAGTGTGAAGCTTGTAGTCACGCTGAGCGGCGACGTGCAGCAGAACCCGAAGAGTGGTCATCTTCGGGGTGGGGGAGAAGGTCTGGAAGAAGTCAACTACGTGTCGCTGACTGAAGCCTCGTGCAACGTAACGAGCCTTGAAGACACGTGGAGAACCCGGCGGCCGCTTCACCCTGAAAATCCACATGCCATCGACTATGTGTCAGAATTATATTAAAACTGCATGTAGTTCTAGCCATAGTGTAGTTATCATAACTTCTTGCTTGGTGGTGTACCCACCTTTCCTACCCTATTTGTACTCCACTCTCTATAGTGAAACCCCTTCTCCTTCTCAGCTCTCTCGATAGTCCATGCCTAGTTCAAACGCTAGCATGGCTCCTAAATTCTCTCCTTCCTAGTATGCTACTAATCTCAACACTATGTTCGCCCCAAACGGGGGAACTGCGTCGACCTAGGTGCCTGTGGACTTCCAGGATGCCATCTTTGCGTCCATGGCTGTCTGCCACTGAGAGGAGTAGGGAGCTGTAATCGCCTCTGTGTAAGAGCGCGGGGTCGGGATGACTGGTGCATCTGGGTCTCCCTCAGGTGCAAGCAGCATGGCCACGAGATAAGGTACAGCAGCTGCAAGACACTCAAAGTCCTCCTGCCTGTCCTCAAGGATGTCCGTGCCAAGAGCACACTAACCACCAACGGACGGAGGACAGTGAGACTCAGAATGAGCAACAAGATTAGCGGCGTAGTCGAGACGACAGGCGGCAGCAAAGTCAACAAGCTCAGCAACTAGGGCAGATGCAGCAGTGGACTCAAACGAAGGGTCAGTGACAACAGTGGCTAGAAGACGTGGGACAGCAGGACTAGCAGCACGAGCTAAGTCAGACTTAGGGTCTGGACCGTCAGCAAGAGAGGACGCAGGAGGAGACGGCAGGGGAACTCGCAGTGGAACAGAGGAAGGACGAAGTGCCATAATGTGAGTGCTGGGGACAGGAAGAGGACGCGGACGAGGAACACGACGACCAGTGCGAACAGCGCGAGCAGGCGAGGAAGGACGAGACTCAGGCTCACGACGCTCTGTAAGAGAGTCTGTTTGCTCAGCGTAAAGAGAAGGAGCAGGCAGTGGGGAGTCTGGCTGTAACTGTGGCTGCGACTAGTGAGGCGGTGGACACAGCAAGCTAGGAGTAAGGGCAGTAGAAGATGAGCAATAGTGATGTCTATCCCTTTTCCGTGAAAATTTGGCTAATTCCATTCCTGTACTCTCTTGTGCAGCCCCTGAATAACACTACTGAAATGTATCTACGTGTAAGGATTTTTCTCGATATTCCTTATCGCGACCATCAACATCGCGTACAGCAGCAGCCGTTGTTCGCCCGTTATTGCTAATGGGGCTTCGCCAACTTCGCGCGCACTGTTTTACCAAACCATGCACTGCTGGCCTAGCCGAGTCGGTCTACGCTTCGGGACTAGCCCGAACCTCGATGCCAACCTATCATTAGCTAGCTCGCACGCACCACGTAACCGTTGCATGTTTCGCACATAAGTATTCGCTCATGCCTTCGCTCATACTTTGTACCGTATCAACCCGGATATAAGCGCAGGCCTATGTTAAGCGTATGCGCTTATATCTGGAGCAATGTGCTTATGGCCAATCCTCAATTATAAGCGCACACCTTGTAAAACCTTGATTTATTATAAGCACATCCTAATTTTAAAATTGAAAACGTGTCAAAATATTGAAACGATTTTCACTTTAGCAGGCTGATACCTTTCTGTCGAGTTCAAACCCTGCACAGGCTGCGAATCCAGTCAGCATGAGCTGTCAGGGGCGCCCTGTGAGTCACATCGAATGTTTTTGCCATCGCGCGCGAAATTTTCACTCACGACCCCATGTAAATTCGACTCGATTGAAATGGCAGGCACGAGATCTACAAATTGGTATTAGAATTTTGTAAATTTATATTTGTCATTTTATAAGCACATGCGCTTATAATTTTGACTCAATTATAAGCGCACCCCCCTAAAAAACATTGTTTTATTATAAGCGCACCTGCGCTTATATCCGGGGTGATATGGTACATTTTGACCACATAGTGCAATCCTCGCTATCTCGTTACATTGCACCCGTAACACTTGGTATTCAGAGCCACATTCTTTCGGACCGCGCATCTCTGCACCCAGAGAAACCAACTTTTGATTTTTGCACTCGAAGGGACTCACGCCCCTTAGAACCTAGGAGCCGCTGTCCTCGCGTTCTCTCGTAAACCCGTGCAGCCACGACTGCGCCTAGAGCTAAGACGAGCCACCGTCCCTCGACATGGCTGAACACATCGACGTCACGAGCCTTATGCAGGAGGGTTTGAATGAACTGCTGCAGCAGCTACGCGAAAGTTCTGAAAAAAGCGCAGCACTGACGGCAGAGTGCACGGCCCTGCAGAATGACGTCGCACGAGCGCAACAAGCACAGTCACAGACACAAGGCACGCACGGACAACCTGCACGACAGGCATCACAACATGGAAGCGTGGGGCAACCCTCGAGCACGTCTAGTGATGGCATCAACCTGCAACGACGG
Organism: Closterium sp. Naga37s-1; assembly: GCA_947471745.1. Taxonomy (NCBI): domain Eukaryota; kingdom Viridiplantae; phylum Streptophyta; class Zygnematophyceae; order Desmidiales; family Closteriaceae; genus Closterium; species Closterium sp. Naga37s-1. The sequence continues at coordinate 1,706,341 of CANJKZ010001144.1, forward strand.
AGATGACGACCATAACGCGACACACCCCGTAGCGACGAATGCGGCCAGAAGCCAACTTCGCGTCATGATTTCGGTGCTGGCCGGGCAATTAGTGTCAGAATGTTATATTGCTTACTTTGTGTAGGCTATAGTGGGGTAGCCCATAAGGGGTACAACCCAATTAGGGTTAGTACTTGTACCCAACTCTTTCATAGTTCATTCATTCTCGTTCAGTATTCTGACAGTTAGCACTGCCGTCGCCGAAGCCGATGAAGCTGCAGCGTCCACCTTGCTTTGACCCGAGTCAACGGGGTGATCCTACCATTCAAGCGTGGTTATTCACCATGAATGTGTTTTTCGACGCGAACTACGTCTCGGAGGATTCGGCGAAGATTCGCTTCGCCGTGTCGCTGCTACGAGGACCCGCCATGGATTGGTGGCGCGTCATCGTCACGAAGTCGACGGACTACCAGACTCTACCGACACGAGAAGGACAAACCGGACCTTGGGCGCCGTCGTATTTTGTGGAAGTGCCCCAGTATCGCACGTGAGATGCTTGGTGCGCAGGTCTGCGCGCGAGATTCGAGCCAATTGCGGCTTCGATTGCGGCGCGTCAAAGGCACCGCACTTGGAGTCAGCTCGGTTCCGTCCAAGACTGCACGAGCGGGTTTCTGGCATTGTGCGAGCAGGTGGGATACATGCACGAGGGGGAGCGTATCGACCGATACATCGGCGGCCTGAAGCACGAAATCGCTCAGGAGATCCAGCTGCGCAATGTCATGGAATTCAACGAGATTCTCACTATGGCGGAAAAAACTAGATTTTCTTCGCCGATCGAGATCAGGGTCCTATGGTAACTGCGGAGATTCACTCTACAACGGTAGTGAGCTAGACTATGGGGGTTGGCACGAACTACAAGGAGTGATCATAGCTTTGCCTAGTTCCTTAATGCTTGCACAATCACAGGAGAAATCAGTAAGAGTTTCCACTAGCAAAGTTGGAATTACAGAATTGTTGAACAAGCAATGACAACAATGACTACATCAGGCACCTAGCAACTCTACAGCTAGCCTGGTCGATCGACAACAAAGCATGGTCGACCGCCCGCCAGCGTTGTGTTAGAGACTAAGGACGGAGTCTATGAAGATTAAGGGCCGAAATATCTCAAAATCGTCAACTTCAATTCTGGACAGAAAATTCGTCGTCACAAGAAACGTCGTCGACCAAATACGCACTATTACACTTCTCTCAAACTCGAGTATGTTGTATCCCTTGACCGTGGCTATCTTTCCCAATTTGAATAGTATCAAAATATGGAGTATAGCTTGAGTTATGAAGTTCGGCGCACTAGGGGGTATGCTGCCATAGAAAACTTAACTCAATCACAAAGTTGTCTCACAAGTTCACACAAGAAAGTTGGAGTAGCAATTGTACCAGGTAGGATTGGATGAGGAGGACGAGAGGGAAGGTCCCAAGGGAGTCCCCAACCAAAGAAACCCCATACCACACAATTCCCCTCTCTATAGGCACCCCAACTTTGACATTTGTCACTTTCCCAACTCATGCCATCCACCTCACCCAACTTGGCCACACTTGCCAACCTGGTTTGGCTTCTCCCAACCACTTGGAATCATCTACAGTGATGGTGACGAATTTCCCAACCCCCAAACGTCTTTACCCCATATTGAGTCAACCCATATTTCCCATAGTCGCCGCATCTCAATCAAAACTTCGAACGATCATATCTTTCTCGTTCTTGCTCCGATCGCAGCGATTCTCGGTTCGTCGGAAAGCTCTCAAGCAGAGGAGTCACTTCAGATATCTGCTCAAGGCAAATAACACTCACACACACTCAGAAAATCCAAACAACACCAAACACAAATTCTTGCACACGCTCACACCACGCATGCAACACACGAACATATGATGGGAGGCAGACAGACGTGAATGCAAATGATAGCATCACATAACACGTTGCGTAGAGGAGCCGCACCAGCACTGCAGAAACGCGACCTGCCAACACGGCAGGTCGACGGTGTGCCAACGCTGCAGCAGAGGGGCTGTTTAGCGCTGCCCTATAGAAGACAGCAGTGCACACGCTTGCAGGTGCGCGCAGACGATTGGCCCGACTTGCACCGTTGTGCATCCGCCGGCTGTTGTCTGCACCTGACGAGCCACATCGACTTCGGGATACCAACCCGAAGTCGCCTTTGCCATCGCGACCTCGACGACGTTCGCGTGCCTCCGCAGAACTTAGGCTATGGGGTAGCCCCAATTAGGGTTAATACTTGTACCCAACTTCTGCTCAATGCATTCATTTTCTCGTTCGTGATTCTGACATGGTTTCAGAGCAGGTCCTTTGCTAGGACCGTTTTTTTTCCTTGGGCCCACCACAGCGCTGCCCCACTAGCCACCCCTAGCGACCCTCGTGCCGCACCTGTTGCCTCGCGCGCCGCCCTTGTGCGGCCTACCGATCGACCCTAGGCCCCGGCCCGTCGCCCGTCGCCCCTAGGCCCACGCCCGTCGCCCCTAGCCCCGGCCCGTCGCCCGACGCCCCTAGGCCCCGGCCCGTCGCCCGTCGCCCCTAGCCCCGGCCCGTCGCCCGTCGCTCCGCGCCTGTCGCCCCTAGGCCCCGGCCCCGGCTTGTCGCCCGTCGCCCATCGCCCCTCGGCCCGTCGCCCCTAGGCCCCGGCCCCGTCGCCCGTCGCCCCTAGCCCCGGCCCGTCGCCCGTCGCCCCTAGGCCCGCGCCCGTCGCCCCTAGCCCCGGCCCGACGCGCCCAGGCTCCGGCCCGTCACCCATCGCCCCTAGGCCCCGGCCCGTCGCCCGTCGCCCCTAGGCCCGCGCCTGTCGCCCCTAGCCCCGGCCCGTCGCCCGTCGCCCCTAGGCCCCGGCCCGTCGCCCGTCGCCCCTCGGCCCGTCACCCCTAGGCCCCGGCCTCCCCGGCCCGTCGCCCCTAGCCCCGGCCCGTCGCCCGTCGCCCCTAGGCCCCGGCCCGACGCCCGTCACCCGTCACCCAGCGCCCGTCGGCCCTAGGCCCCGGCCCGCCCGTCGACCCCAGGCCCTGCACGCCGCCCCTCGCCCCTGCAGCCCGCGAGCCGCCCTTGCAGCCCCGCGAGCCACCCCTGGTGGCCCCCCTAGCCGCCCCTACTGCCCTGCTAGCCGCCCCTTGCGGCCCTCTCGCAGCCCCTGCAGCCCCGCGAGCCGCCCCTGCAGCCCCGCGCTTCGCCCTTGCAGCCCCCGAACCGCCCCTAGGCCCTGCGCGCCGCCATTGCTGCCCTATTCGCCGCCCTTGCAGCCCCGCGCTTTGCCCTTGCAGCCCACGAAACGCCCCTACAGCCCGCGAGCTGCCCCTGCAGCCCCGCGCGCCGCCTCTTGCGGCCCTCTCGCCGCCCCTGCAGCCCTGCCCGCTGCCCCTAGCCCCCTAGCTGCCCTCTTGCAGCCCTGGTGCCTGCCAGCCGCCCTGCCTTCCCTCTGTGCTGCCCTACTGGTCGCGCGCCTCCTAGCTTACCCGCTATGACTTCTCTTCGTCGTAGCGGTGGGAGTGGTGATGGCGGTGGTGGCAGCAGTGGGAGTGGTGGCGGCCGTACTAGCAGTCACAGTGGAGCTGTTCGGTGGGGAGTTTCTAGCGGTGGCCAGATGCAACTGCAGCAGAGTCAGCACGAGTCCCTTACACCCCAGCAGCTACGTGAGTGGTACGCTAGTAGGAGTAGTGGCGGTGGCAGTAGTGGCAGTCGCTGTGCAGCTGTTCAGTTGGGGGTTTCTGGCGGTGGCCTGGCGCAGCTGCAGCGGCATTCGCGTGTGACCATTACGCCTCAGCAGCTTCGTGAGTGGTACGCTCAGCGTGGGGCGTCTCGGAGTAGTGCTCGCTGCCCATAAGTCATTCACACAGGTACTCGGGCTGGTCAGACTTGCGGGACAGTTGGTCACACACAGTCCTGCTACTGCGCATGCTGAGGCCGTGCACACCTTTACGCTTGACTCAGGTGCTTCACGCTGTTTCTTTCGCGACAACACCACCCTCACTACTCTCTCTGCACCTGTACCGGTCAGATTGGCTGACCCCTCCGGAGGCCCAGTCCTTGCCCGTTCCTCCACTGTTCTCCCGTGTCCGGCGGTTCCGTCCGGCTCACTATCAGGCCTTCACCTCCCCTCGTTCTCTACGAACTTGGTGAGTACCGCTGCCCTCCAGGACGCGATGGTCACTACCACCACTCCTGGGGGTCAGCATGTGTCGATTTGCACGTGTACACGGATGGGCCACCACCTGACCACGTTCACACGTCGGCCAAGGTCGAGTCTGTACACACTCGCTACTGAGCCTCCTCAGGTAGCTGCGTCTGCCCAGGTGTCCGCGTCAGGTCCGGTAGCACCCCCTTGTTCGTGTCGCCTCCTGTCGCACCAGACTCTCCTGTGGCACCACTGCCTTGGTCAACCCTCCTTGCCACGCCTTCGTGGCATACACACCCGCCTCCTTGTCTCTGGTCTTCCCAGGTCTCTGCCTCCCCTCCCGCCCTCACTTGCCCCGCCCTGCCTTCCTTGCGTCGAGGGGCGCCAGCGCGCCGCTCCCCTGCAGACTCTCCACATGGACGTGTGGGGCCCAGCCCGCGTCAGTGGACAAGGCCGCGAGCGCTACTTTCTGCTGGTTGTTGACGACTACACGCGGTACAGCATGGTCTTCCCCTTGCGCAGCAAGGGTGAGGTCGTTGATGTCTTGATCCCTTGGATCCGCGCAGTCCGTATCCAGCTCCGCGAGCGGTTCCGCGAGGACCTTCCTATCCTGCGTCTGCACTCTGACAGAGGTGGTGAGTTCTCCTCCGACCTCTTGCGGGACTTTTGTCGTGGGGAGGGCATCACCCAGTCGTTCACGCTTCCGGCCTCTCCACAGCAGCATGGGATTGCTGAGCGCCGCATTGGCTTAGTCATGGAGGTCGCTCGTACCTCCATGATCCATGCGGCTGCTCCCCATTTTCTGTGGCCGTTTGCGGTCCGGTACGCTGCGCATCAGCTCAAACTCTGGCCTCGTGTCTCCTTGCCGGAGATCTCGCTGACACTGCGTTGGACGGGGGAGGTTGGCGATGCGTTGGTGTTCCGGGTCTGGGGCTCTCATGCCTTTGTTCGCGATACGTCCGCGGACAAGCTCTCCGCCCGCGCTATTCCCTGCGTCTTCCCTGGGACAAGTTCCCGTACCACCCCACCTCACGCCATGTCTTCCCCTCTCAGGACGTCACGTTTGACGAGTCGGTTCCCTTTTACCATCTCTTCCCCTACCGCTCTGCCCCTCCCCCGCCCCCGCCGCTCTTCCTTGCTCCAGGTCCCCCTCCGGTAGACCCCCTCCCCCCCTAGGGTCCTGCTCCCTCACGTGTGTCTTAGGTAGACCCTCTCCCTGGTACTGTGCCTGTTGAGGTAGCTGTGGACTCAGGTGCTGCTCGAGGTGCTGCGTCTGGGGGTGCGGAGCCTGGGGGTGTGGAGCCTGGGGGTGCGGAGCCTAGGGGTGCTGAGTCTGATGGTGCCGGGTGTGGGGGTGGTGAGCTTGGGGGTGCTGAGCCTGCAGGTGTGGAGTCTAAGAGAGCTGAGCCTAGGGGTGCTGAGCCTGGGGGTGCTGAGCCTCGGGGTCCTTCATCTTCTAGAGGTGGTGCGGGTGCTTCGCCACGACTGTCTCCCCGGCCAGAGCCTCTCTCCCCGTAGCAGCTACGCGAGTGGTTTACTCCACGCACACACCTTCGGAGTGGAGCTGTTGGAGCTGGAGACTCTGCCGCTGGAGACATTGGAGCTGGAGGTGCTCGTACAAGGGGTACTGGAGCTTCCGGGATTGGTAGTGTTGGGGGCGCTGGAGCTGGAGACCCTACGGAGCCTGGAGCTGCTGGGGCTGGAGGCGCTGGAGCTGGAGCTGGAGGCGCTGGTGGCGCTGGAGCTGGAGGAGCTAGAGCTGTTGGCGCTGGAGCTGGAGGTACTGGCACAGGAGGCGCTGGACGCGGTGGAGCTGGAGCTGTTGACCCTGGAGCTGGAGGTGCTGGAGCTGGGGGTGCTGGTGGTACTGGTGCTGGAGGCACTGTGCGGCCGCGACCGTACTTCGTTCCCCTACTTCAGCAGGTTCTTGGTGTCTCGTCTTCTACTGGCCTTACTCCTCCCTTATTGTGTCGACCGCGTGACCAGTCGCAGCCACCGTTACAGCCAGGCTCCCCACTGCCTGCTCCTTCTCCTTACACTAAGCAGACCGGTGGTCTTACAGAGCGTCGTGAGCCTGCGTCTCGACCGCCTCCCCTGTTCGCACTAGTCGTTGCGTTCCTCATCCGCGTCCTCCTCCTGTCCCCGGCACACACGCTATGGCACTTCGACCATCCTCTGTTCCACTGCGTGTTCCTCTGCCGCCTCCTCCTGAGTCCTCTCTTCCTACCATCCCTGACCCTGAGTCTGAGCTCGCTCGTGTTGTCAGTCCCACTGTCTCTCATCTCCTCGCCACTGTTCTTGTTGCTGAGTCTGAGTTTGCCAGTCCTCCGTCCGTCGGGGGTGAGTGTGCTCTTAGCACGGACGTCCTTGAGGACAGGCAGGAGGACATTGAGTGTCTTGCAACTGCTGTACCTTGTTTCGCTTCTATGCTGCTTGCCCCTAAGGGAGACCCGGATGCACCAGACATCCCGACCCCGCGCTCTTACGTAGAGGCGATCATGGGTCCTTACTCCTCTCAGTGACAGGCAGCCATGGATGTCGAGATGGCATCGTGGAAGTCCACAGGCACCTACGTCAACGCAGTTCCCCCGTCTCGGGCGAACATAGTTGATGGCATGTGGATTTTCAGGGTGAAGTGGCCGTCGGGTTCTCCTTCTGCCTTCAAGGCGCGTTACGTTGCTAGAGGCTTCAGTCATCGACAGGGGGTCGACTACTTCCAGAACTTCTCCCCCACCCCGAAGATGACTACTCTTCGCGTGTTGCTGCACGTCGCTGCTCATCGTGACTACGAGTTACACTCTTTGGACTTCAGTACAGCTTTCTTGCAGGGCAGCCTGCACGAGGAGATCTGGCTGCACCACCCACCTGGCTTCATTGGGTCGTTTCCTGCAGGTACCCAGTGAAGCCTCCGGCGCCCAGTCTACGGTCTCCGCCAGGCGCCTCGCGAGTGGCACGACACACTGAGGACTACATTTGCGGCTCTGGGAATAACTCCTACTACTGACCCGTCGCTGTATCTACGGACCGACACGTCGCTGCCGCCATTCTACGTCCTTGTGTACGTTGACGACCTCGTCTTTGCCACTGCTGACACTGTGGCACTGACCCTTGTGAAGTCGGATTTGCATAAGAGACACACCTGCACTGACCTGGGTGAACTGCGCAGCTATCTTGGCTTGCAGATCACTCGGGTCAGCGCTCGGCGCACCATCACACTGACTCAGTCATGTCAAACTTATATGCTATAGTCTGTTTGGGTTGTAGTGGGGTTGTTCTTACAGGGTACAACACTTTTAGGTTTGATATATGTACCCACCTGCTTTTTAGTTCAGCCATTCATTCCCTCACATTCTAACATGGTATTCTGAGCAGGTTCCCAAGTGGGAACGTTTTTTAAAGTGCCCACCACGTTTTTTTTTTTTTTTTTCCTGCCCTGCCCGAAGTGCGCTTCGCGGCCCCTAGCCCGTCGCGGCCCCCTACCTGTCGCGGCCCCTAGCTCGTCGCGGCCCCCTAGCCTGTCGCGGCCCCTAGCCCGTCACGGCTTCTAGCCCGTCGCGGCCCCTAGCCCGTCGCGGCCCCTAGCCCGTCGCGGCCCCTCGCCCGTCGCGGCCCCTAGCCCGTCGTGGCCCCTAGCCTATCGCGGCCCCTACTGCCTGTCGCGGCCCCTAGCCCGTCGCGGCCCCTAGTCAGTCGCGGCCCCTAGCCTATCGCGGCCCCTAGCCTGTCGCGGCCCCTGGCCCGTTGCGGCCCCTAGCCCGTCGCGGCCCCTAGCCCGTCGCGGCCCCTACTGCAGTCGCGGCCCTAGCCCGTAGTGGCCCCTACTGCTGGCACGGCCCCCTCCTGAAGCGGCCCCTGCTGACACGGCCCACTGCTGGCGCGGCCCCTACTGACGCGGCCCCCTACGAGCGCGGCCCCACCTGACGCGGCCCCCTGCAGTCGCGGCCCCTATCGGCCCGGCCCCTGCTGACGAGGCCCCCTGCTGACGCGGCCCCTACTTGCGCGCCCCCTGCTGTCGCCACCCCTACTGGCGCGGCCCCTACTGTCACGGCCCGGCCCTGCACCCGTCCCTGTTGCGCCCCCCTCCCCCCCCCCCCCCTGCCGTCGCCACCCCTACGGGCGCGGCCCCTGCTGTCCCTGGTAAGCAACCGCGCCGCCCAGCCGAGCCGCGCCGCCCAGCCGAGCCGCGCCGCCCAGCCGAGCCGCACTGCCCACTGAGCCGCGCCGCTCTGCCGAGCCTCGCCGCCCTACTGAGCCGCACTGCCCTGCGCTGCCTCTGCTACTACTTCTGCTACTGCTGCTATTGCTGCTACTGCTGCTACTACTGCCACTGCTCCTACTGCTGCTATGGCTCACCCTACTGTTCTTACCTTTGATGCTGAGGGACGTGCAGTTGACTTTGACGTGTGGGTTGACGACCTGCAGCTCTTTCTTTAGTGTGATTCTAGGGATGGGGTATCCATTTTCGATCACACGTCCGGTGTTTCCACTGCTCCTGCTGCCACTGCTGACAGTACGGTTCGCTCGCAGTGGACCACTCGTGACGCTGTTGCTCATCTTGCTGTTCGTAGTCACCTGCCGCCTGCTGAGCGCGCGCATTTTGGCCAGTACAAGACTGCTCAGTCTTTGTACAACGCTGTAGTTGCGCGCTACTCCTCCCCTGCCACTGCTGCCCTCAGCCGCCTCATGCTGCCGTACCTTTTCCCTGACCTTGCCGCCTTTGCCACAGTCGCTGACCTAGTTGCTCACCTCCGCACTAGTGACGCCCGCTACCGCGCTGCCCTTCCCACTGAGTTCTGTGCCAAGAACCCCCCCCCCATGTACATCACCCTTTACTACCTAGTCACCCGCCTCCCTGACTCCCTTTCTTCAGTCAGGGACCACTTTCTCTCCCTTTGCCCCACCGAGCTCACTGTCGACCAGCTAGAGGAGCGCCTTGCTGCAGCTGAGAAGAGTATCTTAGCTGTAGGTGCTTCTCGCGGCGAACGTCGCACCCCTTTCTTTGAGGGGTGTTCCCCTGTCCCCCTTCTCCCCTCTGTTGCTTCTGCTGCTGCTGTCGACCTCGTTGGCACTGAGGAGGTCGGAGCTGCGTCTGCCCCTAGTGGGAGACGCCGCACCAGCAAGGGCAAGGGGAGCAAGGGTGGTGGAGGGGGCGGCGGGGGAGGCGGTGGAGGAGGTGGAGGAGGCGGAGGGGGTGGCGGTGGAGGTGGGGGTGGTACCGGGAGTGGGGGCTTCAGTGGCGGCGGTGGAGGTGGTGGAGGCAGCGGCGGAGGTGGTGGAGGCAGCGGCAGCGGTGGTGGAGGTGGCAGCGGCGGTGGCGCTGGTCGAGGTGCAGCCGCGCAGCGTGGAGGCTTTGGTGGTAGCCAGCGCCAGCAGCAGCCGCGCTCCCGTGAGACCCCGTCGGCCCAGCAGCTTCGTGAGTGGTACGCTGGGCGTGGGAGGTCTGGGGGTGCTGGTCCCTGCACTTACGTTCTTCGCACCGGCAGTCGTCGTGGGGAGGCGTGTGGGCTGCCACACACTACGCAGCGCTGCTTCGGTCGCTTGACTGACGCTTGGCGTGCCCAGTTTCCTGACGCTGTTGAGCTCCCTCGCTGGCATGATCTGCTTCTGCAGAATGTGCCTATCTTTGATCTTGATTTCGATGCTATCCTTGCTGCCATGTATGCTTTGTCTGATAGTGCTGAGGGTGACTGTTACCTGAGTGTCCCGCCCGACCCGGGCATTGCGGCTGCTGCCCTAGGTGCTAGTGCGTCTGCTGCTCCAGGTACTGGTGAGTCTGCTGCTCCAGGTGCTGGTGAGTCTACTCTCTTTGGTACTGCACCTACTGAGGCATTGCACACTTTCACACTTGACTCTGGTGCTTCGCGCTCTTTCTTTAGAGACAACACCACACTCACGCCGCTCAGTCGGCCTGTCGCAGTCTCCCTTGCTGACCCCTCTGGGGGCCCAGTCCTCGCGCACTCTTCCATGGTTCTACCGTGTCCTGCGGCCCCGTCGGGCTTGCTCTCGGGACTCCACCTCCCCTCGTTCTCTACGAACTTGGTGAGTGGAGCTGACCTCTAGGACGCGTGGGTTGACCAGTTCGCCCCTGGAGGTCAGCGTGTGACCCACTGCACTTGCTCTCGGATGGGCCGCCACCTGGCCACGTTCACCCGTCGGCCAGGGTCGAGTCTGTACACACTGACTACTGCGCCTCCTCCTGTCTCTGCGTTCGGTCAGGTAGCTGCGTCTAGTCAGGTGTTTGCTGCCGCGTCCAGGTCTAGTCCAGAGTCTGCCCCGTGCTCGTGTCGTCCTCTGTCGCACGAGACTCTCCTTTGGCACCACCGTCTTGGTCACCCCTCCCTGCCTCGTCTTCGAGGTATGGCCTCCCGTACTCTTGTCTCGGGTCTCCTCCGGTGCCTTCCTCCTCTTCCTCCGGGGCCTGCCCCCACCTGTGTTCCTTGTGTCGAGGGCCGGCAGTGCGCCGCTCCTCACTCCTCCTCGTTCCCTCCGACAGAGGCTCCCCTGCAGACTCTTCACATGGACGTGTGGGGTCCAGCCCGCGTCCGTGGATAGGGTCACGAGCGTTACTTCCTGCTGGTCGTTGACGACTACTCGCGTTACACCACAGTCTTCCCCTTGCGCAGCAAGGGTGACGTCACTGAGGTGTTGATCGACTGGATCCGCGGTGCCCGTCGCCAGCTCAGCGAGCGTTTCGGCTCGGACCTTCCTGTTCTGCGTCTGCACTCAGACAGGGGTGGTGAGTTTTCCTCCGACCTCCTGAGGGCCTTCTGTCGTGCGGAGGGCATCTGCCAGACGTTCATGCTTCCGGCGTCCCCACAACAAAATGGGATTGCAGAGCGCCGCATTGGCATGGTCATGGACGTTGCTCGTACGTCCATGATCCATGCGGCTGCTCCCCATTTTCTGTGGCCGTTCGCGGTTCAGTACGCTGCGCATCAGATCAACCTTCAGCCTCGTGTCTCCTTGCCGGAGACCACACCTACTCTGAGGTGGACGGGGCAGGTTGGCGATGCGTCCGCGTTCCGTGTCTAGGGATCTCGAGCTTTTGTCCGCGATACTTCAGCGGACAAGCTGTCCTCCCGTGCCGTTCCTTGCGTCTTCCTTGGCTTCCCCCCTGACGCACCCGGGTGGCAGTTCTACCACCCCACCTCGCGTCGTGTTCTGTCCTCTCAGGACGCCACGTTTGACGAGTCGGTGTCTTACTACCGTCTCTTTCCCTACCGCGCTGCCTCTCTCTCACCCCCGCCACTCTTCCTCGCACCAGGTACTCCTCCGATAGACCCCCTCCCCCCTCAGGGTCCTGCCCCCTCAGTTGTTTCTCAGGTAGACCCTGCCGAGCCGGTCGAGGTAGCGGTCGACTCAGGTGCTGCTAGGGGTGCTGAGCCTGCGGGTGCAGGGACTGGGGGTGCTGAGCCTGAGTGTGTGGAGCCTGGGGGTGCTGAGTCTGGGCGTGCTGAGCCTAAGGGTGCTGAGCCTGGGCGTGTGGAGTCTGAGAGTACTGCGTCTGGGGGTGCTGAGCCTGCGCGTGCTGAGTCTGGAGGTGCTCTAGGTGTCCCGTCGCGGCGGTAGCCCCTCTCTCCACAGCAGCTTCGTGAGTGGTACTCTCGGCGCTGTCGAGGTGCTGCTGGTGCTGGTGCTGCTGGAGCTACTGGAGGTGCTGCTGGAGCTGCTGGAGGTGCTGCTGGTGCTGGTGCTGCTGGAGCTGCTGGAGGTGCTGCTGGAGCTGCTGGAGGTGCTGCTGGTGCTGGAAGTGCTACTGGTGCTGGAGCTGCTGGAGCTGCTGGAGGTGCTGCTGGGACTGGAGGTGCTACTGGGACTGGAGACCCTGGAGCTGAGGGTACCGGTTCTGTCTCTGCTGTTTTTGGAGACGCTGCGCGGCCGCGGCCGTACTACGTTCCACTCCTTCAGCAGGTTCTTGGTTCCCTGCCTTCTCCTGGACCTCCTCCTCCTTTCCTGAGTCCACTGCCTGTCCAGTCCCAGTCGCAGTTACAGCCGGCCTCTCCACTGCCTGGTCCTTCTCCTTACTCTGGACCAACTAGAGGTCTTACGGAGCGTCGTGAGCCTGAGTCGCGTCCTGTGTCGCCTGAGTCTCGTTCTGCGTCGCCTGTCCGTACTGTTCGCGCTGGTCGTGTTTCGCGTCCGCGTCCTCCTCCTGTCCCTGCACTTACTCTATGACACTGCGTTCTTCCACTGCTCCACAGCGTGTCCCTCTGCCATCCCCTCCTGCGTCCTCTCTTCCTGCCGGTCCGAACCCTGCGTCTGACTCCCTACGTGCTGCTAGTCCAGCTGTCACGCGCTTTCTCGCCACTGCTGTCATTGACCCTTTGTTTGAGTCCACTGCTGCATCTGCTCTTGTTACTGAGCTTGTTGACTTTGCTGCAGCCTGTCGCCTAGACTACGCCACTAGTCTTGTTGCTGAGTCTGCGTCTGTCTGTCCTCCGTCCGTCGGGGGTGAGTGTGCTCTTGGCACGGACGTTCTTGAGGTCAGACAGGAGGAGTTTGAGTGCTTTGCCGCTACTGCACCTCATCTCGTGTCCATGCTGCTTGCCCCTGAGGGAGACCCGGATGCACCAGACATCCCGACCCCGCGCTCTTACGCAGAGGCGATAGAGGGTCCCTACTCCTCTCAGTGGCAGGCAGCCATGGACGCCGAGATGGCTTCCTGGAAGTCCACAGGCACCTACGTAGACGAGGTTCCCCCACCAGAGGCGAACATCGTCAGTGGCATGTGGATCTTCAGGGTGAAGCGGCCGCCGGGTTCTCCGCCTGCCTTCAAGGCGCGTTACGTTGCACGTGGCTTTAGTCAGCGACAGGGGGTTGACTTCTTTAAGACATTCTCCCCTACCCCGAAGATGACCACTCTTCGGGTACTGCTGCACGTTGCTGCTCAGCGTGACTACAAGCTCCACTCGCTTGACTTCAGCACAGCCTTCCTCCAGGGCAGCCTGCACGAGGAGATCTGGCTGCGCCGCCCACCTGGCTTCACTGGGTCGTTTCCTGCTGGTACCCAGTGGAGCCTCCGGCGGCCAGTCTACGGTCTCCGCCAGGCACCCCGTGAGTGGCACGACACACTCAGGACGACTCTTGCTGTTCTTGGTTTTGCTCCTTCCAATTCTGACCCTTCTCTGTTTTTACGCACTGACACTACTCTGCCGCCGTTCTACGTTCTCGTGTACGTAGACGACCTCGACTTTGCTACTGCTGACACTGAGGCACTCACCCACGTGAAGTCCGAGCTGCAGAAGAGACACACGTGCACAGACCTGGGTGAGCTGACAAGCTATCTTGGTTTGCAGATCACTCGGGACAGAGCACAGCGAACCATTACCTTGACTCAGTCACACATTGTGCAGCAGGTCCTTTAGCGCTTCGGCTTCACGTACTCCTCGCCACAGTCCACTCCTCTGCCTACCGGTCACTCGCTCTCAACTCCACCTTCGGACGAGTCCGTAGAGCCGAGTGGCCCGTATCCAGAGCTTGTGGGCTGCCTCATGTACCTGATGAATTGCACACGACCTGACCTCGCATACCCTCTCAGCCTTCTGGCTCGCTACGTGGCTCCCGGCAGGCACCGAAAGGTGCACTGGGATGCTGCGAAGAGGGTGTTGCGCTACTTGTGCAGTACATCGGGCATGGGGCTCGTGCTTGGAGGACGGGCTCGAGTTGTTCTCACTGGTCACGCTGACGCCTCCTGGGTTGACGACTTGGCTACGCAGCGGTCGTCACAGGGTTACACCTTCAGTCTTGGCTCCGGTTCTGTCTCTTGGCGGTCTACCCGCTCTTCTTCTGTTCTCAGCTCCAGTTGTGAGGCTGAGATCTACGCTGGAGCCATGGCTACACAGGAGCTACGCTGGCTCACCTACCTGCTGACCGACTTGGGAGAGGCGCCTCGTTCTCCTCCAGTTCTGTACGTCGACAACAAGGCCATGCTGGCCTTGTGTCAGGAGCACAGACTGGAGCACAAAACGAAGCACATTGCTCTGCGCTACTTCCTTGCTCGAGAGTTGCAGCAGCGTGGCCAGCTTCGTCTTGCTTTCGTGGCCTCTCAGGCCAACACTGCTGATGTTTTCACCAAGGCACTTCAGCCTTGTGATCATCAGCGTTTCTGTACTGTGTTAGGCCTTGTACCTACTGTGCCTCACTTGCTTTCTTCTTGACTCTGCTTGTACTGTACTCTTTATACATATACCTGCATGCTTACACTTGCTAGGTTGTGTTCACTGTATTGTTTGTTCTCCTTTATATAACTCTGCATGTGAACTGGCCTTGTGGCCATTTGCTTGTGCTCAGACTGCGTGGTGACTTTGTGATCCACCTTGCGCTTGCTTTGCTTTTCTTGACTGGTCTTGTGACCACTTGTTCTACCCCACTTTGCCTATGGGGGTGTGTCATAATGTTATAGTGCTTATATTTGTGTAGGCTATAGTGAGGTAGCCCATAAGGGGTACAACCCAATTGGGGCTAGTACTTGTACCCGACTTCTGCTCAATGCATTCATTTTCTCGTTTGTGATTCTGACTGCTGAGCAGGTTACCTAGTTGACACGGACAACCCCAGATGCTCTGGTCGACCAGCAAGTGCCTCTGGTCGACCACCGGGTCCCTCTGGTCGACCACCAGGTGCCCCTAGTCGACCACAGCTCCTGTCGAGCTACCCCCTGGTCGTCGGACCCCTTTCGTGGACCAGAGCTATCAGCTGTTGTCGCCGAGCTCCTCTTGTCGACTGCTGCTCACTTGTCAGGTCGACGGACTGCTCCGTCGACCTCCCGGTCGAACTGCCCCTCCTGGTCGACGGCCCACCCGTCGCCCAGCCCGGTCAGTTGCGGCTGTCGAGCTCCCTGTCGACGAAGCCTGTCAAGCAGCTCTCCCACTGTGAACGGTCGGCTGCTACTCCCGTACATCCGACCAAGTCGTCGGCATTGCCCAAGCGAGGGCGGGGCCAATACTCCATTCCCGTTAGCAGTAATAACATTAGATGGGGACATCGGCCTTGTGGGACGAACGAGTACGCCACGATACGTGCTGTCATCGCGAATGCTGCTTCCGCACCGTTCAAAGGGCGCCGCTTCGCGTACAACATGCCGGGACACCGCAAAAGCGAATGCCCAGAAAACGCTAAGGGAAAGGGGGAAGTTGAGCAGCAGAAATAGACCAAGCAGCAGGGAAACGCAGGGAAACCAAGTAGCAGACAGGACCTCTAATGACAGGTCACGCCGCTCGGCCAACCCAAATTCTACTGTGGAGAGGCCGGAAGCATGAACGACTGGCGAATGCCCTCCCCACGACAAATTTTTGGTGCAACCCTACGGTTTGCATTCGGCTTTTGTCCGTGTGCGTGTCAGAACTAGCAGTAGAAAGTAAGAATGAAGAAAGGAGGGGTTTCACTAGCAAGCAGTTGAGTACATATAGGAAACCCTAGATTGGGCTGTACTCGCTATAGAGCACCCCACTGCAGGCTAGACAAATGCAACATTCTGACACACCCCCATAGTCAAAGTGGGGTGTAATCAGCACAATGAGCAGGTATAGCAGGAGTTCACAATAAGAAGCAAAGCTAGAGGTAATCACAGCGGGCAAGTGAGGAGGAGGAGGGACTGTGAGAGGAGAGAAGATGAGAGACGGCGGCTGAAGCTGCAGACACACGGGCAACAGGAGCTGCTGGCACAGTGGCTACCGGGACAGTGCGCCCCGGACTACTGGAGTAACTGGCTCACGGGCTACGACGAGCTACAGGAGCAACGGACCCTCGGGCGACAGGCGCAGCAGACTCTCTGGGCTACCAGGACAGTGCGCCCCGGACTACAGGTGCTGCGGACGACAAGACAGCAGCCTCCGCTCAACCTCCTCCAACTGTCCCACACACCCCCCACACACCCACTGCTTCACTCCTAACTCCACTTGCACGTCACCCCCCTAGTACCACTCCTTCGGCTCCCACACACCCACCCCCCTCAGCGGCAGCTGCAGCACTGGGAGACGGAGGAGGAGGAGGAGCAGGGGACGACGCACAGAAACTGCACCCCCATACCCCCCACCCCCAAACCCTAATTCAGGAGAACGGGCAGCAGCAGGGGTGGGGCGCCGTCAGAAGCACGGGGGACAGCGGGCAGCGCAGGGGCAGAGAAAACAGGGCGCCCACGGGCCTGGCGCAGCCCGTACGAACCGTGTGCGGGCGGCCCGAGGCGCGCCCTGGCCTGGCGCAGTCCGTACGGGCCGCGCGCGGGCCTGGCGCTGCCCGTACGGGCCGCGCGCGGGCCTGGCGCAGCCCGTACGGGCCGCGCGCGGGCCTGGCGCAGCCCGTACGGGCCGCGCGCAGGCTGTACGGGCCGCGCGCGGGCCCTACGCAGGTCGCGCAGGCCGCGACAGGCGACGGGGGGCGACGCGCGGGTCCCCGTCGCCCGTCGCAGCGCCTCCCGGGAGCGACGCGCGGAGTGACGGGGCAGAAAGCCGCCGCGCGCCTCGGGGCGCACGGCGGGCAGAAAACCGCCGCGCGCCTCGGGGCGCACGGCGGGCAGAAAACCGCCGCGCGCCTCGGGGCGCACGGCGGGCAGAAAACCGCCGCACGCTCCGAGCGCGCGGCGGGATGAAAAATCCGTCGCACGCCACGGGGCGTGCAACACACAGAGTAGCAGTAGCAGCGGAAGCAGTGAGGTGGTGGGCCCACCCAGAGGATCGACCCAAGGGGATCGACCTGCTCTGATAGCATGTCAGAACTAGCAGTAGAAAGTAAGAATGAAGAAAGGAGGGGTTTCACTAGCAAGCAGTTGAGTACATATAGGAAACCCTAGATTGGGCTGTACTCGCTATAGAGCACCCCACTGCAGGCTAGACAAATACAACATTCTGACAGTGCGTGCATGCGTGTGTGCATGGAATGGTATGAGGGCATGAAATAATATATATTTCATGCTTACAATAGTGTGTGAATGATGAGGCATGATTTTGAATGTGTGTGTCGAGTCAGTAGCGAGTTATCGCTGGTCGCGTATCACGTCGTCGTTTGCGTGTCGTGGGCGGTTTTCTATTTTGTCGTGTGTGGAACGTTCGGCGTGTCGCAGATGTGCGCAGCAGACTTCCAAGAACTCAAGGACAAATTTATCTTGAAGAACCAGAGCCTTGGTTTCAAGATTCAAGTGATTTCGAAGCTCTACAAAAGGGTAAACTTCAAGATACTGAAAATAGTTATATTACAATGTGTAGTGTAAAATTTCTTTTGGTGACCCTTCATGGTTGGGGACAGTGTGGCACTCTTCCACATCACTGTACCTCGGCTCTTGGGGTTTGTAGGAGCTGGGAGTCATTCCCAACTCGTAACTCTTCCTAATTTGTGTTCTAAGACTAAAGTGGCTGCCATAGTGCCGTTCGTTCAAACCGATGTTGTGTCGTCAGTTCGCAATGAAATCGTGCGATCTAAATTGCTTATTGTAGGAGACGTGAAGACGCTCCAGATCAAAGATAAATCAGGTCATTTGCAGGTGTGACCAGAACGCTATGAACGTTTAAAGCCTCTATGCAGAAATCCAACTATGCACTCTATCTTTTGTTTTAGGCACATTCAAGCCTACTGTGACTACAAGAACTGGTATTAGAGCCATTTGGAGCAGTTTCGACAATGGCTGGGCCTGAGGAAAGGGGTGGCAGAGGTGCTGGTGGCAGTGGAGAAGCCCAAGCTCAAGGCCAACCCCGTGATTCAGCCATGGCGCCCGTGCAACCAAGTCTTGGCCCACCTAGGGATGAACCTAGGGTGTTTGGGCTTGACAAGTTCAATGTCGACAACTTCGCTGAATGGTCCTTCAGAATGGAGAACATATTTGACCACTATGACCTACTCGAGGTGATGGAAGGAACGGAGAAGCGCCCCGAGAACGACCCGGAGAAGAGCCCGTGGGTGCGGAAGAGCGCACAAGGCTATCTCCTACTTGGGCAAGCGTTGGGGAGCAGCCAGATCCGTCATATGAAGCCATTCCACCGTGAACCAGAGAAGGGACCAAAGGCATGGGCTGCTCTCAAGGGTGTACATGCTCCCGCAACAACGGCGGTAGCGGTGGTGTTTGAGCGGCAAATGGCGGCACTACGAATTGAAGAAGATGAACCGGT
The DNA here is from genome assembly GCA_947471745.1 of Closterium sp. Naga37s-1. Classification (NCBI taxonomy): domain Eukaryota; kingdom Viridiplantae; phylum Streptophyta; class Zygnematophyceae; order Desmidiales; family Closteriaceae; genus Closterium; species Closterium sp. Naga37s-1. The sequence goes on from CANJKZ010001144.1 coordinate 1,724,585, forward strand.
TGAAGAAGGGGTGCAGAAATTACTCGACTTGTTGACGCGGCTTGAAGGAGCGGATCTCAACTATAGTGAGCTCCAAAAGAAGACCAAGTTGCTGGCCTTACTCCCCGAGTCATGGTCCTCGCTCATCATCAACTTGAATCGCGATCTGCCCCGCCTCTCGCTTGAAGACGTGAAGCGAGCTATCCTTCAAGAGGATTTCCGCCGCCGTAAGTTGGCGGGTTCGGATGGTGCCGGGGCAGCAAGCATCGGCCGGGGATATGATCGTGGAAGGGGCAGAGGACAATGAGGAGGAAGGTTTGGAGGCAGCAACTACAATGGAGGTCGCGGAAGTGGCAGCTATGGCAATGACAACAAGAACTACGGTCGCGGTCGCGACCGGTTCGACGGCAAGTGCCATTTTTGCCACAAGAGCGGACACATGTGGCGCGATTGCTACAAAATCCCTGATGGATGGACTCCTGCTCAAGGGCAAGAGAGTAGAGGAGTAGGGGGAGGGAGAGGAAGAGGCCGTGGAGGCCGTGGCGGTCGCGGAGGTGGTGCTCCAAATATGAAGAGTGACGGTAACGATAGCGAGTCGAGGGACGATAAATTTCTGGGTCAATTCTTCCTCGTGTCCACGCAAGCACCGGCTGGTCCAAAAAAGGATGAAGGCTTTGAGGAGCCAGCAGCTGTGGGGAAGGTCACCCTACACTCCCTGGACTATTGGGTGATCGATAGCGGCGCTACCTATAGCATGACACCTCGTGCAGACTTGCTCACCGAACTCGAACCGTCACCGATGAAGCATGTCACATCGGCTTTGGGGCAGCGAGCAGAGGTGAAAGGCATGGGCAAGGCCATGTTCAAGGGTGCTAATGGGAAGATGGTGGGCCTCAAGAACGTGCTTAGGGTGCCCAACCTTGCTGCGAACCTGATTTTCGTGCGGCGGTTGCAAAAGGCCGGCATGGACACGAGCTCGAAGGGAGCCAAGACCTACATCGCACGGATTGGCGAGCGGATTCTATGGGACCTTCATGAGGATAGTGATGTCTACAACGAGATGTGGCAGATCTCTGTGGTCCCAATGCCTAAGGAGAGGCAAGTGGCAGCAAGCGTCAGCACCAAGGGTGAAGCGGTTGGTAGCGGCGATGGCGCGAACGGTCACGCTAAGGAGAATGAGTCCAAGAAGTGCAATCTTGGAGAGACCAGCAAGCTCGGTGAACACAAGGAGAGTGATGAACTAGCTCAGAAGTAGCACAAGGGTGAGGAGAACCCTAAGGCAGCAGCGGATGAGGAATACAGAGAGAGCATGTGGAGCACTATTGCGAGTGTGGCATTCTCCAATCCGATTTCGGCTACGGGGGAGTGTGATTGGCTCACTTTGCATCGGCGCATGAGGCATTTGGCCCTGCCTATTTTGCAGCAGCTAGTAAAGGGAGAGATGGGGGCTGGCATACGTGTAAAGGGGGAGCCCACCGAGGTACTTGGCTGCCCGACGTGCATGCAAGCGAGTTCACCCGTTTCCCGTTCTCTAGTTCGGAGGCAACGGCTAAGGCATGGCTTGATGAGGTGGTGATGGACGTGGTGGGCCCCCTGAAGCTTGGAGCTGCTGGAGGTGCATTGTGGATGTCTATACGCGCATGACCTGGGTGTACGTGGTGTCCAAGAAAACCGACGTGGCTGAAACGGTGAAGACCGATTGGTTGCGGCAACAAGACCGGCTAGTCAAGTCAGTCCGCACCGATCGAGGGGGAGAGTTATTGAGCAAGAAGTTCGTATTTTGGCTGAAGAAGAATGGCATAAGGCACTCCCTTACCATGCCATACTCCCCTGCAATGAACGGCATCGCCGAGCGAGCGAACCGCACAATCACGGAGACGGCACGCGGGTTGCTCATTGAAGCCGGGCTACCCGACTACTTCTGGCCTGATGCGGTGCGGAGTGCGTGTGTGGCCAAGAACAGAGCTTTGACTCATGTGGGAGCAGACAAATTTGTACCCTATGTGGAGTGGATTGGAAGGAAGCCAAAGGTGGATATGCTTCGGGTGTTCGGGTGCATGTGCATGGTGCTTGTGCCTAAGCATCTTCGGCACAACAAGCTCGGTGCCAAGGCGATATGGGCCGTACATTTGGGCATGGCTCAAAACAGCAAGGGATGGCTTCTTTTGGGACCCATTCACCAAGAAATTCTTGGTGAGCAGAGACTGCAAGTTCATGGAGAATCTGATGTACAAGGATTGGAAGGCGGTGAATGAGGCGAAGATAGGCATGCGGTTTGGGGAGGTGAAGAGTTCCGGTTTGGAGCATGTGGAGCTGCCTTTGGAGCTGAGCAGCAGCAGCACCACCACAAGGCAATTTTCCCTTGTGAATGGGGAAGAGGAGGCCAAGGATGCAGAGGAAGAAGAGGAGGAGGTGCAGCAAGTGCGCGAGCGTGCACCGACACTTCCTTCTCGCACTATGAGTGTTCCACGGATCCGAGTCACCCCGCAGCAACGCCAAGGCCTTCATGTCCCTGCAGCTGAGGAGAAAGGAAGGGGTAAGAGGAGAATTTAAGCCCCTAATAGGCTGACCTATGATGCACCGGGAAAGCCAGCCAAGTCAGCTATGGCCGGAGCGACACTTATGGTTGGAGATGACGAGGAGAGTGACTACGAGGATTGTACCTTCGCATTCTTCTCTCCGGTAGGGATGCCGGGGGAACCGGCAACTCTCAAGGAGGGCTTGGAGAGTAGTGATGCTAAGGAGTGGAAAAAGGCAATGGAGAGTGAGCTGAAGAGCATTGAGGAGAACGGCACGTGGGAATTGGTGGAGCTACCAAAGGGGCGTAAGGAGATTACGTCCAAGTGGCTCTTCAAGATCAAGTCCGACGCCGACGGCAAAATCGAGCGCTACAAGTCTAGGCTTGTGGCCAAGGGGTACCAGCAGAAGGAGAAGGTGGACTATAAGGAGTTTTTTGCTCCTGTGGTGAAGCCGACGACGCTGAGAACCCTACTCACGGGTGCTGCCATCAAAGGATGGGTAGTGAAACAAATGGACGTGATAACCGCATTCCTCAACGGCATTCTCGAAGAAGAGATTTTCATGGCGCAGTTAGAGGGGTTTGATGATGGTAGTGGCAGAGTGTGGAAGCTGAAGAAGGCGCTCTATGGGCTCAAGCAAGCCCCTTGGCAGTGGTACTTGAAACAACGTGAAGTCTTGGAGGAGATCGGGTTCACTCCCTCATCCGCCGATCATTCCTTGTTCATGCTTGGCGAGGGGGATCAGAGGAGTTTCATGGTGGTTTATGTGGATGAAATCCTCATTTTCTCACCCTCCTCTGACCTTTTGAAGGAGGTGATGCTGAAGCTTCAAGAAAAGTTCAAGTGCAAGGCCCTTGGTGACGTGAGCTTCTACCTCGTGCTCCACATTGAATGAGATGTGGAGAAGCAGTGCATGCGGGTGCATCAACGGAAGTACCTGGAGGCATTGGCTGCCAATTTTGGGCAGAGTGAAGGCCATGTGGCTACACCCTTTCCCTCTGGGTTCAAGTGTGTGAAGGGACCAGAGGAGGAGAGCGTTGGTGAAGAGGAGAGGCTCGGTTTTCACTCGTTGGTGGGCAGCCTCATGTACGCGGCGGTAAACACCCGACCGGACGTCGCCTTTGCAACCGGACAGTTGGATAGGGTTGTTCAATGCCCTAATGAGGAGCAGGTAGCAGCTGGAATGAGGGTGGCCAAGTATCTTGGCCAAACACCGACCGTTGGGCTGCAATACTCGGCGGCGGCTCAAAGGTGCCAAAAGGGCGCGGATGGTGCTGAACCCGGGCGTTTGTTCCTCACCGCATTCTCGGATGCTTCTTATGCATTGAAACCAGAGGACATGACAAGTGTTGGAGGGTTCATTTGCTGTGTTGGTGGAGGCCCAACAGCTTGGGAGAGCAAGAAGCAGGTGGATCAAGCATTGAGCTCGGTGGAGTCCGAGTACATGGCACTCTTCCGTGCCGTACGGGAGATTGTGTGGCAGCGGCGTTTGTTGGCTGAATTGGGGGAGGAGTAGCAATGACCTACCCCACTCTACTGTGACAGCCAGGGTGCCGTTTCTCTTGCTAAGAACCCTGTGTTGCATGGCCTCACGAAGCACATGAGGGTGAAGTGGCATTGGATGAGGAGTATGGTGGCCGCGGGTGAAGTTGAGTTGCGCTACGTGAAGACGATGGGGCAGCCAGCTGACATGATGACCAAGAGGCTGGTGGAGCAGCAGCATTGGAAGTGTTGCAAGCTGACTGGGATGGCTCTGAACTGAGAGAGCAAGATCCTAAGGCCAACAATCCGAGGGGGAGTTTGTTGGTGCAACCCTACGGTTTGCATTCGGCTTGTTGTTTGTGTGCGTGCATGCGTGTGTGCATGGAATGGTATGAGGGCATGAGATAATATATATTTCATGCTTACAATAGTGTGTGAATGATGAGGCACGATTTTGAATGTGTGTGTCCGGTCAATAGCGAGTTATCGCTAGTCGTGTGTCACGTCGTGGTTTGCGTGTTGTGTGCGGTTTTCTATTTTGTCGTGTGTGGAACGTTCAGCGTGTCGCAGATGTGCGCAGCAGACTTCCAAGAACTCAAGGACGAATTTATCTTGAAGAACCAGAGCCATGGTTTCAAGATTCAAGTGATTTCAAAGCTCTCCAAAAGGGTAAACTTCAAGATAGTGAAAATAGTTACATTACAATGTGTAGTGTAAAATTTCTCTTGGTGTAGGCCCTTGTGAAGGGTAGTTTCGAGACCCTTCATGGTTGGGGATAGTGTGACACTGTTCCAGATCACTGTACCTTGGCTCTTGGGGTTTGTAGGAGCTAGGAGTCATTCCCAACTCGTAACTCTTCCTAATTTGTGTTCTAATACTATAGTGGCTGCCATAGTGCCTTTCGTTCAAACCAATGTTGTATCGTCAGTTCGCAATGAAATCGTGCGATCTAAATTGATTATTGTAGGCGATGTTAAGACGCTCCAGATCCAAGTTTAATCAGGTCATTTGCAGCTGTGACCAGAACGCTATGAACGTTTAAAGCCGCTGTGCAGAAATACGACAGTGCACTCTATCTTTCGTTTTAGGCACATTCAAGCCTACTGTGACTATAACACCAACTGACCCTCATCGAGTGATTGTGCTGATTCACGCAATCAACCACACCCGGCCGAATAAGGAGGGTGCCACGGTAGATAGCCCCATACTGCTTAGTGGGAAAATCGGGACAGACTTAGTTAAAATCTTGGTAGACGAAGGAGCTAGCCACATCCTGATCAACACCGCCACAGCACGGAAACTGAAACTGCCACTGGACAGGTGTTTACCTGAGATTGATGCAAGACTGGTTGACGGCACGCCACTGGCAATACGGGAACGCGTTGACCGAGTTCGGATTCGATGCGGGATAAATTTCACATCTAGCCAGGAAATGCTTGCAATGACCCTCGACGGGACTGACATTTTACTCGGCCGTGATTGGCTGCAACGACACAATCCGTGAATCGACCGGACGACGGGTGACTGCACAGTGCGAGTGAACGGTAACAACATCGCCTTACCTCGCTGGGACTCACCTGAGTTTTCGTCGGTGCGTGTCAATGCGATCACGATGAAACGCGCCGTAGCGGCAGGAGCTGACGTATATGCGGTTGACATTCGAGAAGCCGAGGCAGCAGACGAGGGAAGTGATTTACAGAAACTGCTCGCCGACGTACCAGATGATCTGGCAGGGTTACTCAAGAAGCACAGCGGGATTTTCCCGGATGATCTGCCAACAGGACTACCACCTCAGCGACCACACGACCACAGGATAGAACTAGAACCGGGGGCACAACCGACAGTACAGCAAAAGTTCTGACTGACCCAACCCGAACTGGACGAACTGAGGAAGCTGCTGGACTACCTACTCGAAAAAGAATTAATTCGCCCAAGTTCGTCACCCTTCGCAGCACCGATACTGTTCACACCGAAAAAATGACGGGGGATTTTGCATGTGCATCGACTACTGCTGTTGCTGCGAGAGAGCCTCCTGACGACAACACTGCTGCTGCTGTCCACCCCCATAACATCCAGCAGGAGCACCCACGACTCCACCACCACTAGGACGCTCAGTACCCCCAGAACCAGCACCCCCAGGGTCCGCACCTCCAGTGTCACCACGCCGAGAGTCCGCACCTCTAGTGTCACCACTCCCAGCAGCACCAGAGTCTACAGCAACAGGCTGCAAAGGCGGCGAATATGGCCGAGGCAGAAAACCAGGAGGGGTCGCCAAACATGGTGAGCGGTGAGTGGCCGCTGTGTCATCAGCAACAGCGTCACCCCCCTCAGCTGGGCCAGAGGGTGTCAGAGGAGACCTCCAAAAGGCTCAACCAAGGGGGGCGGGTCGACCTAAGACACAACTGAGGGAGCAGGACCCTGTGGGGGGTGAGGGTCTACCGGAGGGGGACCTGGAACGAGGAAGAGAGGCGGGGGGGGGGGACGGAGGAAGTGCTGTAGGGGTGGAGACGGTAGAAGCAAACCGACTCGTCAAAGGTGACGTCAGAGGATAGGACGCGGCGTATGGTAGGGTGGTAAAATTTCCAGGGCGTGGCATCGGTGAGAAAGCCAAGAAAGATGCAGCAGAGAGTGCGAGGAGAGAGCTTGTACGCAGTAGGATCACGGACAAGGGAAAGCGAGCCCCAAACCCAAAACGCCGACGCATCGCCAACCTCTTCCATCCAACGCAGTGTAGGTGAGGTCTCTGGCACAGAGACACGGGATCAGAGGCTGAGCTGATGCACGGCAGATCGGACCGCATACGACCACAGAAATTGGGAGCAACTGCATGGATCATGGAGGTGCAAGCAACCTCCATGTTCAAGCCAATGTGGCACTCAACAATCCCGTTCTGCTATGGAGAGGCCGAAAGCGTGAACGACTGGGCGATGCCCTCTGCACGACAAAAATCCTCAAGGAGGCGGGCGGAAAACTCACCGCCTCTGTCAGAGTGCCCCAGGTGCTGCTCCTGCTGAGGCCTTACACACCTTCACACTAGACTCAGGCGCGTCCCGCTGTTTCTTCCGCGACAGCACCACAGTCACACCGCTCTCTGCACCTATCCCAGTCTCTCTGGCTGACCCCTCAGGTGGCCTAGTCGTTGCATGTGCCTCCATGGTTCTCCCATGTCCGGCAGTGCCCATCGGCTCCCTTTCAAGTCTCCACCTCCCCTCGTTCTCTACGAACTTGGTGGGTAACGCTGTCCTCCAGGTTAAGTTGGTCACTACAACTACTCCTAGAGGTGAGCGTGTGGCGATCTGCACGTGCGCTCGCACTGGCCGCCACCTCGCCACGTTCACACAGAGGCCCGGGTCTGGCCTGTACACACTGACCATTGCATCTGCATAGGTGGCTGCGTCGGGTCAGTTAGCTGCATCCTGCTCGTGTCGACTTCTCACGCATCCGTCTCTCCTCTGGCACCACCGTCTTGGTCACCCCTCCCTGCCGTGTCCGCGTAGCATGCACTCTCGTCTCCTTGTCTTTGGCCTCCCCAGGTCCGTGACCCTGCTCCCGTGCTCGCTTGCACCGCCGTGCCTTCCCTGTGTCGAGGGGCAGCAGCGCGCCGCTCCTCACTCCTCCTCGTTTCCACCGACCACTGCTCCTCTACCCAGACTCTCCACATGGACGTGTGGAGCCCTGCCCACATCAATGGATCAGACCGCGAGAGCTACTTTCTGATGGTTGTTGACGACTATACATGATACACCACAGTCTTCCCCTTGCAGAGCAAGGCGGATGTTTGTCGTGTCTTGATCCCTTGGATCTGTACTGTCTGTTGCTAGCTCAGTGCACAGCTTTGGCAGGACCTCCGGTCCTGCGTCTGCAAGACTTACAAGCACATAAAGCAGCAGCATCTATACCAGTAGCGCGAGGCACACACGAGTAACAGTCACCCTTAACACTAGCAGAAGCAGCATACATAGCATATAGGGTAGCATTGATCTTGTGTGGAGAGTCATGTGGAGACTCATCTATAGAAAACACATCCACCCCCTTCTGGATAAATCTTAGCCAATTGGGGATCTCAATATCTTCACCGTACTCGGTGCACCAAGCAACGTCAAGACGGAAGAAGCAGCGATACTCAGTGTGTCCAATCTTCTCATAGGGGTCACCAGCCCGGGGACCCGTGCGCCTGACGTACGGGCAAAGAACACTACCCCCAGAGGAGCCACGCTAGACAACCCACTCACGAAGCTGATGGGGCATGAGTGTCTCCTGCTGGCGTGGCTGCTGTTGCTGTCCACTGCTAGAACCTCCGCCAGCACGAGCTGCACCCCCAGTCGCTGCCCTAGAGCCTCCACCCTTAGCAACTCCACCTCGACCGCCACCCAAGCCCCCTCCGCCCACTCCTCCGCCTCCACCACCCCTGCCAACTCTACTGCAGCCACCACCGCCTCCACCCTCGCCACGACCACTGCCACCACCCCTGGCAATGCCACCCCCACCACCCTTACCCCCCTTGCCCTTGCCACTGCGGTGCCTCCCACTAGGAGCAGACGCAGCACCAACCTCCTTAGCACGAAGAGAGCCAACAGCAGCAGCAGAGGCAACAGAGGACGCGAGGAGGGAGAACACCCCTCAAAGAAGGGAGAGTGAGGAGTGCCACGAGAGGTAGGTACAGCAATAGTACTGGTCTTAGCCTCGAGGAGATGCTTCTCTAGCAAGTCCAGCTTGAGCTCATTGGGGTCAAGGGCCAGGAAGTGATCCCTAACGGCGTGGAGGGAGTCAGGGAGGCGAGTGAGGAGGAAGTAAAGAGTGATGCACATAGGGGGCGGGTTCGTAGTCAGAAAGTCCAGCTTGAGAGCAGCGTGGTAGCGAGCGTCATTAGAGTGAAGGTGGGTCATGAGATCATCGACAGTGTGGAAGTCTGACAACTCAGGAAAGAGATACGGCAGGATGAGACGGCCGAGGGTGGCAGTAGAAGGAGAGGAATAGCGAGCAACGACAGAGTCATAGAAGTCTTTGGCGGTCTTATGCTAGCCAAAATGGGCCCTCTCATCTAGTGGGAGGTGGTTGCGGATAGCAAGGCGAGCAGTAGCATCGCGCGTGAGCCACTGCGAACAAGCTACACGATCAGCTGACTCATCTGGGGCGGATAGGGACCCGGACGTATGCTCGAACTGTGAGACATTGTCCCTAGATTCGCTCTGCACATATAGCTGAAGATCATCGAGCCAAGTGTGAAACCTAATCAGGCGACCTTCCGCATCAAAGGTAAGAACACTAATGGTAGCCAAAGCAGGCAGTAGTAGCAGCAGCAGTAAGGCCGCGTGGCTCGGTAGGGCAGTGCGGCTCGGGGAGGGCAGCGCGACTCGGTTGGACGGCGCGGCTCAGGCAAGGCAGGGCTTTTCGGCACGGGCTGCAGCAGCAGTTGCATCGCAGGCAGGGTGTAGGGCGCAGGGCGCATCGAGGTGGCGCAAGGCAGCGCGCGGGCTGTGCGGGTTGAGTGTGGGTGGCGCACGGGTAGCAGGGGCGGTGCGCTGGCAGCGCGTGAGAAGCGGAGGCAGTGTGCAGGCGGCGCGTTGGCCATTCGCACAGCGTGCGGGGGCGCGCTGGCTGTGCAGGCAGCGCAGGCAACGCGCGGGCAGGGCTCGCGCAGGGCGCAGGCAGCGTGCGTGCAGGCGACATGAGCAGGGCGCGTGCGAGGCAGCGTGCGGGTCGCGCGTTAGGGAGCGTGCGATCGCGCACTGAGCAGGTAGCGGGTCGCGCGACTAGCAGCTAGCTGGTCGCGCGCAGGGCAGGGCAGAAGAAGAGGGGTAGCGCGGGTAGGGTGTTACGGTAGGGCAGGAACGGAACTAACAGTGGGCCCTAATGAGCGGTCCTACGTAGGGACCTGCTCTGAATACCATGCCAGAATAACGAGCAGGAATGATGGTACTAGCATGAATGACAAGTACAAGTAGTGCTAACCCTAATGGGCTGTACTCAGTATAGTCTACCCCACTACAGCCTACAGACATATAAAATATATTTTGTCAGTACTCTGAGGGATACGTTGTCTTATTACAGCGAAATTCAACCGTGCGGCGTGGGGAACCCGTTTCAAACTGGTTCTTGCCTTTTCCCTTACTAATGCATATGCTTGCGACATTCCTGATGCTCCAAACATTTTCGACACACCTTGGCCCTTCGTCTTCATCTTCGGTACTAGCGAATTTAGTGAATTTGACGAATCGGAACAGTCCCATAATCGAAAAGGCTGAAAGGGCTAGGATGCGGAAATGAGGTAACCTACGAACCCTATTAGTGACTTGGGCATACAGTGTAGGGTGAAAATATCATTTCTAGATCCTCGTTGTGTGCGCTTGATTGACTCGTGACGCGGTTGGAACATCAATATACTCGATAGTTGGCCTTGGGTTCAACTTGGATTCTCTCTCCAAAATCAATTCAATTGTTAAGCTCACAACATTAGGCAAATGCCCCCTTGTGGTGTCGCACGATGCAAAATTCGCACTACAGGTTTAAGCTCTTGTGATCTATGTAATTCATTACAACTCTGTATGGAAGCAAGTTTTTAACTGGGGTGGCGAATTCGAACTAGCGAATTGGTCTTGGATCAAGCCGAGACTGTTGCAAACTATGCTTGTGACTCTGTCGGAAATGTCGTATTCCAGTTTGTGTCAAGAGTTTTGTTTGCGTCATCTGAGATTCTTGGACAACCAATGGTATTCCAACAATGGTAGTGAAATGCACCTCATTGGTCGTCCAAGAATCTCGGATGACACAAACAATAATTTTGAAACACTGGGGAATGCGCCCTGAACTAGGCCAATCTCTCTCTCTCTCTCTCTCTCTCTCTCTCTCTCTCTCTCTCTCTCTCTCTCTCTCTCTCTCTCTCTCTATCTCTTTTGGTAGGTGAAAATGCATTATACAACGCAAAAACACCGTCGGTTGTAACCGGAGCTAGAGGGCATGCGATGTAGACGCTGTATGGAGGGGTGACCAAGATGGTGGTGCCAGAGGAGGGACGGGTGCCTGAGTAACCGACACGAGCAAGACGCAGCTACCTGAACAGACGCAGTGAAGTGTACGGACTCAACGTGCAGTGTGTACATGCCAGACCCAGGCCTCCGAGTGAACATGGCGAGGTGGTCGCCAGTCACTGAGTCCGTACAGATTGCCACAAGCTCGCCTCTAGGGGTGGTGGTAGTGACCAAGTGGTCCTGGAGGACAGCGTTACTCACCAAGTTCGTAGCAAACGAGGGGAGGTGGAAATCTGAGAGGGAACCAGAGGGGACCGCTGGACACGGGAGAACGGTGGTACCTCGTGCAACGACTGGACCAGAGGAGGGGTCGGCCTAAGTGACAGGGACAGGTGTGGTGAGTGGGGTGACTGTGGTGCAGTCGCGGAAGAAGAATCGAGACGCGCCGGAGTCTAGCGTGAAAGTGAGCAAAGCCTCCGTCGGAACTGCACCCGTGCTAGTAGACTCACAAGCACCTAGACTAGCAGCCTCGACACCACCAGGGACAAATCGCTGGGACAACCACTCTCGAAGCTGCTACGGCGAGAGGGTCTCCGACGGACGCTGCTGCCGCTGATGTGCACTCACAGAACCCCAGCCTCCACAAGTGTCACGACCTGTACTAGCAGACGCGCAGGTTCCTACACTCGCCGCCTCAGCCAGCTGCTGCACCTCCTCTAACAATGGACGTCGCTGTAGCAGCGGCCGGGTGGCAGGAGGGAGGGAGGAGTAGTGTCTAACCACAATGTCGTAAAAAGTATGGCTGACATCACCTGACGAAAGTGGGCCCTCTGGTCGATTGGCAGGTGAGCTCGGACAGCAAGCTGCGAGACAGCGTCGTGCTCTGTCCACCGCGCGCAGGCAAAGCGGTCCGCCCGGTACCGCCACTGCACGTACTCGCCAGCGTCAGCAGCAGGCTCAGTGGAAGTCGGGGGGGCAGGAAGGGACCCCGACGTGTGCTCGAGCAGGGAAACGCCATCTCTAACGAAGCGCCGGAGATACACACGTAGGCACGTAAGCCACGACCCTAACTGAAACGTACATCCATCTGCGTCAACTGCCAGGACAGTAATAGGGGCCATGACCGTGGCATAGGGGCGGCAGTAGTGACTACAGCGGCGACAGCTGAACGGTAGTGGACTGTTGGAGTGGCTGAGCACATGCGATGGGCAGTAGGGTGCGTGGGCAGCAGAGCGCGCGCGGGCAGCAGGGCGCGCAGGCAGCAGCGCGCGCGGGCAGCAGGGCGCGCACTAGCAGCAGGGCGCGTTAGCACCAGGGCGCGCGCTGGCAGCAGGCGCGCACGGGCAGCAGGGTGCGCAGGGCACGTGGGCAGCAGGGCGCATGCAGGGCGCAGGGAAGTAGGGCGCGCTGGCGACACGGGCAGCAGGGCGCGCTGCTGATGCGTGCAGCAGGGCGCGCAGGGCGTACGGGGCGCGCTGGCGACACGGGGAGCGGGGCGCACTCGCGAAACGGGCAGCAGGGCGCACTGGCAACGCGGGCAGCAGGGCGCGCCGGTGACGCGAGCAGCAGGCCGCGTAGGGCGCACTGGCTAAGCGGGCAGCAGGGCGCGCTGGCGACACGGGCAGTAGGGCGCGCTGGCGACACGGGCAGCAGGGCGCAAAGGGCGTATGGGGCGCTCTGGTGACGCGGGCTGCAGGGCGACGCGGGCTGCAGAGCGCGCAGGCTGTAGGGCGCCGCCCTGCCCTGCCCTACCCGTGTGCCGCCCTCCTGGCCACCGCCCTACCCTGCCCTGCCCGCACGCTGCCCTGCTGGCCGCCGCCCTGCCCTGCCAGTTGCGCCGCCCTGCCCTGCGCGCTTCCCAAGCACTTGCGCACCGCCTTGCCCGTCGCGCCGTCCTTGCTTGCGTGCTGCCCTACTGCTCGCGCGCCACACTGCTATGCCCGCTATGGCTACTCTCAGCGTCCTCACATTGGATCCTGAGGGCCGTTCGATAAAGTTTGATACGTGGCTTGATGACTTACAGCTGTACCTACTGAGCGATTCTAGAGACGGCGTTTCGTTGTTTGACCTCATGTCTGGAGCCTCTCTCGCCCTTCCTGACACAGCTGATAGTGCGACTCGGTCACAGTGGCTTACGCGTGACGCTGCTGCTTGCCTAGCCGTTCGCAACCACTTACCGTTAGCCGAACGCACTCACTTTGGCTAGCACAAGACTGCCAAAGCACTGTACGACGCTGTAGTCGCTCGTTACTCCTCCCTTGCCACTGCTACTCTCGTCCGCCTTATACTGCCCTACCTTTTTCCCGAGCTGTCCGCCTTTGCCACAGTCGATGACCTCATCACCCACCTTCGCACTAGCGTCACTCGCTACCGCGCCGCGCTTCCCACCAAGTTTCTAGACGAGAACCCCCCCCCCCATGTACATCACTATCTACTTCATCGTCACCCGCCTCCCTGACTCTCTTAGCGCAGTCAGGGACCTCTTTCTCGCCATGGACCCCACGGACCTCACTGTCGACCTGCTCGAGAAGCACTTCCTTGCAGCTGAGGCTAGCATAGTCGCTGTAGGTGCTGCCCGTGGCACTCCTCGCACTCCCTTCTTTGAGGGGAAATCCCCCTCCCCCCTTGCCCCCTCTTTCGCTTCTGCTGCTACTGTTGAATTCCTTCGTGCTGAGGAGGTCGAGCCTGCGTCTACTCCTAGTAGGAGGCGCCGCAGTGGCAAGGGCAAGGGAGGCAAGGGTGGTGGGGGTAGCAGCGGTGGAGGCGGTGGTGGGGGCGGTGGAGGCGGTGGAGGTGGTGGTGGTAGTGGAGGGAGTGGTGGTGGGAGTGGGAGTGGTGGCGGTGGTGGTGGCAGCAGTGGGAATGGTGGCGGCGGCAGTGATGGCGGTCGGGGTGGAACCGGTCAGAGGGGAGGTTCTGGCGGTGGTTAGAGGCCACAGCAGCAGCATCCGCGTGAGACCCCTACGCCCCAGGAGCTTTGTGAGTGATTTGCTCAGCGTGGGGCATCTGGGGGTAGTGTTCGCTGCCAGTATGTCATTCGCACAGGTGACCGCGCTGGTCAGACATGCGGGAAGGTTGATCACACACAGTCCCGCTACTTCTCCCATCTTGATGACACCTGGCGCGCAGAGTTTCCCGATTCGACTGAGCTCCCCCGCTGGCTAGAGCTACTTAGGCAGGGTATGGATATCTTTGCTCTTGACTATGACGCTATCCTTGCTGCCATGTATGCTTCGACTGTTAGTGCTGAGGGTGACTGTTACCTGTGTGTCCCGCCCGACCCAGGTATAGAGGCTGCTGCTCTAGGTGCTAGTGAGTTTGCTCTCCCTGGTACTGCGCCTGCTGAGGCCTTGCACACCTTCACGCTTGACTTAGATGCTTCCCGCTATTTCTTTCGCGACAGTACCACAGCCACACCACTCCCTACACCTGTTGCAGTCAGACTGGCTGATCCCTTAGGGGGCCCTGTTCTTGCCCGTTCCTCCACTGTTCTCCCGTGTCCGGCGGTTCCCTCGGCTCACTCTCATGTCTTCACCTCCCCTCATTCTCTATGAACTTGGTGAGTACCACTGCCCTCCAGGATGCAATGAAAACTACCACCACTCCTGGGGGTCAGCATGTGTCGATCTGCACGTGTACACGGACGGGCCGACACCTGGCCACGTTCACCTGTCCGCCTGGGTCGAGTCTGTACACACTGACTACTGAGCCTCCTCAAGTAGCTGCGTCTGGTCCGATGTCTGCGCCAGGTCCGGTACCACCCCCTGCTCGTGTCGCCTCCTGTCGCACCAGACTCTCCTTTGGCACCACCGCCTTGGTCACCCCTCCCTGCCACGCCTCTGTGGCATGCAGTCCCGCCTCCTTGTCTCTGGTCTTCCCAGATCTCTGCCTCCCCTCCCACCCTCGCCTGCCCCTCCCAACCTTCCCTTTGTCGAGGGGCGGCAGCGAGCCGCTCCTCACTCCTCGTTTCCCCTGACTACTGCTCCCCTGCAGACTCTCCACATGGACATGTGGGGCCCAGCCCGCGTCCTTCGATAGGGCCGCGAGTGATACTTTCTGCTGGTTGTTGACGACTACTCGCGTTACACCACGGTCTTCCCCTTGCACAGCAAGGGGGAGGTCCCTGATGTTTTGATCCCTTGGATCCACGCTGTCCGTCTCCAGCTCCACGAGCGGTTCCGCGAGGACCTTCCTGTCCTGCGTCTGCACTCTGACAGGGGTGGTGAGTTCTCCTCCGACCTCTTGCGGGACATTTGTGTTATAGTCACAATAGGCTTGAATGTGCCTAAAACGAAAAAATAGAGTCCACAGTCGGATTTTTGCACAGCGGATTCAAACGCTGATAGCGTTCTGGTCACAGCTGCGACTGACCTAATTCAAATTGGATCTAGAGCGTCTTGACGTCGCCTACACTTGGAAATTTAGATCGCATGATTTCATTACAAATTGACGAAGCAACGTTGGTTTGAACGAACGGCACTATGGCACCCACTATAGACCTAGAACACAAATTAGGAAGAGTTACGAGTTGGGAATGACTCCCAGCTCCTACAAACCCCAAGAGCCGAGGTACAGTGATCTGGAACAGTGCCACACTGTCCTCAACCACGAAGGGTCTCGAAACTACCCTCCACAAGGACCTACACCAAGAGAAATGTTACACTACACAAAGTAATGCAACTATTCTCACTATCTTAAAGTTTACCCTTTTGGAGAGCTTCGAAATCACTTGAATCTTGAAACCAAGGCTTTGGTTCTTCAAGATAAATTCTTCCTTGAGTTCTTGGATATCTGCTGCGCACACCTGCGACACGCCGAATGTTCCACACACGACAAAATAGAAAACCGCACACGACACGCAAACGACGACGTGACACGCGACTAGCGATAACTCGCTAATGACTCAACACACACATTCAAAATCGTGCCTCATCATTCACACACTGTTGTAAGCATGAAATATATATTATTTCATGCCCTCATACCATTCCATGCACACACGCATGCATGCACACGGACAACAAGCCGAATGCAAACCGTAGGGTTGCACCAACAAACTCCCCCTCGGATTGTTGGCCTTAGGATCTTGCTCTCTCAGTTCAGAGCCATCCCAGTCAGCTTGCAACACTTCCAATGTTGCTGCTCCACCAGCCTCTTGGTCATTATGTCAGCTGGCTGCCCCGTCGTCTTCACGTAGCGCAACTCAACTTCACCCGCGGCCACCATGCTCCTCGTCCAATGCCACTTCACCCTCATGTGCTTCGTGAGGCCATGCAACACAGGGTTCTTAGCAAGAGCAATGGCACCCTGGCTGTCACAGTAGAGTGGGGTAGGTCCTTGCTGCTCCTCCCCCAATTCAGCCAACAAAAGCCGCTGCCACACAATCTCCCGTACGGCACGGAAGAGTGCCATGTACTCGGACTCCACCGAGCTCAATGCTTGATCCACCTGCTTCTTGCTCTCCCAAGCAGTTGGGCCTCCACCAACACAGCAAATGAACCCTCCAACACTTGTCATGTCCTCTGGTTCCGATGCATAAGAAGCATCCGAGAATGCGGTGAGGAATAAACGTCCGGGTTCAACACCATCCGCGCCCTTTTGGCGCCTTTGCGCCGCCGCCGAGTATTGCAACCCAACGCTCGGTGTTTGGCCAAGATACTTAGCCACCCTCATTCCAGTAGCTACCTGCTCCTCATTAGGATATTGAACAACCCTAGCCAACTGTCCGGTTGCAAAGGCGACATCCGGTCGGGTGTTTACCGCCGCGTACATGAGGCTGCCCACCGAGTGAAAACGGTGCCTCTCCTCTTCACCAACGCTCTCCTCCTCTGGTACCTTCACACACTTGAACCCAGAAGGAAAGGGTGTAGCCACATGGCCTTCACTCTGCCCAAAATTGTCAGCTAATGCCTCCAGGTACTTCCGTTGATGCACCCGCATGCACCGCTTCTCCACATCTCGTTCGATGTGGAGCCCGAGGTAGAAGCTCACGTCACCAAGGGCCTTGCACTTGAACTTGTCTTGAAGATTCAGCATCACCTCCTTCACAAGGTCAGAGGAGGGTGAGAAAATGAGGATGTCATCCACATAAACCACCATGAAACTCCTCTGATCCCCCTCGCCAAGCATGAACAAGGAATGATCGGCGGATGAGGGAGTGAACCCGATCTCCTCCAAGACTTCACGTTGTTTCAAGTACCACTGCCTACGGGCTTGCTTGAGCCCATAGAACGCCTTCTTCAACTTCCACACTCTGCCACTACCATCATCAAACCCCTCTGGCTGCTCCATAAAAATCTCTTCCTCAAGGACGCCGTTGAGGAATGCGGTTGTCACATCCATTTGTTTCACCACCCATCCTTTGATGGTAGCTCCCGCGAGTAGGGTTCGCAGCGTCGTCGGCTTCACCACAGGAGCAAACAACTCCTTATAGTCCACCTTCTCCTTCTGCTGGTACCCCTTGGCCACAAGCCTAGACTTGTAGCGCTCGATTTTGCCGTTGGCGTCGGACTTGATTTTGAAGAGCCACTTGGACGTAATCGCCTTACGCCCCTCCGGTAGCTCCACCAATTCTCACATGCCGTTCTCCTCAATGCTCCTCAGCTCACTCTCCATTGCCTTCTTCCATTCCTCAGCATCACTACTCTCCAAGGCCTCCTTGAGAGTTGTTGGTTCCCCCGGCATCTCCACCGGAGAGAAGAATGCGAAAGCAAACTCCTCGTACTCATTTTCCTCTTCATCTCCAACCATCATTGCCGCTCCGGCCAAGGCTGACTTGGCTGGCTTTCCGAGCGCCTCATAGGTCAGCCTGTCTGGGGCTTGAATTCTCCTCTTACCCCTTCCTTCCTCCTCAGCTGCAGGGACATGAAGGCTCTCATGGCATTGCTGCAGGGTGACTCGGATCCGTGGAGCGCTCGTAGTGCGAGAAGGAAGTGTCGGTGCACGCTCGCTCACTTGCTGCACCTCCTCCTCTTCTTCCACTGCATCCTTGGCATCCTCTCCCCCATTCACAAGGGAAAATTGCCTTGTGGTGGTGCTGCCGCTGCTCAGCTCCAAAGGCAGCTCCACATGCTCCAAACCGACTCTTCACCTCCCCAAACCGCATGTCCATCGTCGCCTAATTCTCTGCCTTCCAATCCTTGTATATCAGATTCTCCATGAATTTGCAGTCCCTGCTCACCAAGAATTTCTTGGTGAATGGGTCCCAAAGAAGCCACCCCTTGCTGTTTTGAGCCATGCCCAAGTGCACAGCCCATATCGCCTTGGCACCGAGCTTGTTGTGCCGAAGATGCTTAGGCACAAGCGCCATGCACATGCACCCGAACACCCGAAGCATATCCACCTTTGGCTTCCTTCCAATCCACTCCACATAGGGAACCCATTTGTCTGCTCTCACATGAGTCAAAGCTCTGTTCTTGGCCACATACGCACTCCGCACCGCATCAGGCCAGAAGTAGTCGGGTAGCCCGGCTTCAATGAGCAACCCGTGCGCCGTCTCCGTGATTGTCCGGTTCGCTTGCTTGGCGATGCCGTTCATTGCAGGGAAGTATGGCATGGTAAGCGAGTGCCTTATGCCATTCTTCTTCAGCCACAATGAGAAATCGTTGCTCAGGAACTCTCCCCCTTGATCGGTGCGAATTGCCTTCACTAGCCGGTCTTGTTGCCGCTCCACCATCGGCAACCAATCGTTCTTCACCGTTTCAGCCACGTCGCTCTTCTTGGACAGCACGTACACTGTTATAGTCACAATAGGCTTGAATGTGCCTAAAACGAAAGATAGAGAGCACAGACGGATTTCTGCACAGCAGCTTCAAACGTTGATAGCGTTCTGCTCACAGCTGCAAATGACTTGATTCAAATTGGATCTAGAGCGTCTTCACGTCGTCTACAATAAGCAATTTAGATTGCACGATTTTATTGAGAATTGACGACACAGCGTCGGTTTGAACGAACGGTACTATGGCAGCCACTATAGTCTTAGAACACAAGATAGGAAGAGTTACGAGTTGGGAATGACTTCCAGCTCCTACAAACCCCAAGAGCCGAGGTACAGTGATGTAGAACAGTGCCACACTGTCCTCAACCACGAAGGGTCTCGAAACTACCCTCCACAAGGGCCTACACCAAGAGAAATGTTACACTACACAAAGTAATGCAACTATTCTCACTATCTTAAAGTTTACCCTTTTTGAGAGCTTCGAAATCACTTGATTCTTGAAACCAAGGCTCTGGTTCTTCAAGGTAAATTCTTCCTTGAGTTCTTGGAAGTCTGCTGCGCACACCTGCAACACGCCGAACGTTCCACACACGACAAAATAGAAAACCGCACACGGCACGCAAACGACGACGTGACACGCGACTAGCGTTAACTCGCTATTGACTCGACACACACATTCAAACTCATGCCTCATCATTCACACACTATTGTAAGCATGAAATATATATTATTTCATGCCCTCATACCATTCCATGCACACACGCATGCACGCACACGGACAACAAGCCGAATGCAAACCGTAGGGTTGCACCAACAAACTCCCCCTCGGATTGTTGGCCTTAGGATCTTGCTCTCTCAGTTCAGAGCCATCCCAGCCAGCTTGCAACACTTCCAATGCTGCTGCTCCACCAGCCTCTTGGTCATCATGTCAGCTGGCTGCCTTGTCGTCTTCACGTAGTGCAACTCAACTTCACCCGCGGCCACCATGCTCCTCGTCCAATGCCACTTCACCCTCATGTGCTTGGTGAGGCCATGCAACACAGGGTTCTTAGCAAGAGAAATGACACCCTGTCTGTCATAGTAGAGTGGGGTAGGTCCTTGCTGCTCCTCCCCCAATTCATCCAACAAACGCCGATGCCATACAATCTCCCGTACGGCACGGAAGAGTGCCATGTACTCGGACTCCACCGAGCTCAATGCTTGATCCACCTGCTTCTTGCTCTCCCAAGCAGTTGGGCCTCCACCAACACAGCAAATGAACCCTCCAACACTTGTCATGTACTCTGGTTCTGATGCAAAAGAAGCATCCGAGAATGCGGTGAGGAACAAACGCCCGGGTTCAACACCATCCGCGCCCTTTTGGCGCCTTTGAGCCGCCGCCGAATATTGCAGCCCAACGGTCGGTGTTTGGCCAAGATACTTGGCCACCCTCATTCCAGCTGCTACCTGCTCCACGTTAGGGCATTGAACAACCCTAGCCAACTTTCCGGTAGCAAACGCGACGTCCGGTCGGGTGTTTACCGCCGCGTACATGAGGCTGCCCACCAACGAGTGAAAACGGCGCCTCTCCTCTTCACCAACGCTCTCCTCCTCTGGTCCCTTCACACACTTGAACCCAGAGGGAAAGGGTGTAGCCACATGGCCTTCACTCTGCCCAAAGTTGGCAGCCAATGCCTCCAGGTACTTTCGTTGATGCACCCGCATGCACCGCTTCTCCACATCTCGTTCGATGTGGAGCCCAAGGTAGAAGCTCACGTCACCAAGGGCCTTGCACTTGAACTTGTCTTGAAGCTTCAGCATCACCTCCTTCACAAGGTCAAAAGAGGGTGAGAAATGAGAATGTCATCCACATAAACCACCATGAAACTCCTCTGCTCCCCCTCGCCAAGCATGAACAAGGAATGATCGGCGGATGAAGGAGTGAAGCCTATCTTCTCCAACACTCCTCGCAGCTTCAAGTACCACTGCCTAGGGGCCTGCTTCAGTCCATAAAGGGCCTTCTTCAGCCTCAGAACTCTGCCACTACCATCATCAAACCCCTCTGGCTGCGCCATAAAAATCTCTTCCTCAAGGACGCCGTTGAGGAATGCCGTTGTGACATCCATTTGTTTCACCACCCATCCTTTGATGGCAGCTCCCGCGAGTAGGGTTCTCAGCGTCGTCGGCTTCACCACAGGAGCAAACAACTCCTTATAGTCCACCTTCTCCTTCTGCTGGTACCCCTTCGCCACAAGCCTAGACTTGTAGCGCTCGATCTTGCCGTCGGCGTCGGACTTAATCTTGAAGAGCCACTTGGACGTAATCGCCTTACGCCCCTCCGGTAGCTCCACCAATTCCCACGTGCCGTTCTCCTCAATGCTCTTCAGCTCACTCTCCATTGCCTTCTTCCACTCCTCAGCATCACTACTCTCCAAGGCCTCCTTGAGAGTTGCTGGTTCCCCCGGCATCTCCACCGGAAAGAAGAACGCAAAGGCACACTCCTCGTAGTCACTCTCCTTGTCATCTCCAACTATAAGTGCCGCTCCGACCAGAGCTGACTTGGCTGGCTTTCCCAATGCATCATAGGTCAGCCTATTAGGGGCTTGGATTCTCCTCTTGCCCCTTCCTTCCTCCTCAGCTGCAGGGACATGAAGGCCTTGGCGTTGCTGCGGGGTGACTCGGATCCGTGGAGCACTCGTAGTGCGAGAAGGAAGTGTCGGTGCACGCTCGCTCACTTGCTGCACCTCCTCCTCTTCTTCCTCTGCATCCTTGGCCTCCTCTCCCCAATTCACAAGGGAAGATTGCCTTGTGGTGGTGCTGCCGCTGCTCAGCTCCAAGGGCAGCTCCACATGCTCCAAACCGGAACTCTTCACCTCCCCAAACCGCATGCCTATCTTCGCCTCATTCTCCGCCTTCCAATCCTTGTACATCAGATTCTCCATGAATTTACAGTCCCTTCTCACCAAGAATTTCTTGGTGAATGGGTCCCAAAGAAGCCACCCCTTGCTGTTTTGAGCCATGCCCAAGTGCACAGCCCATATCGCCTTGGCACCGAGCTTGTTGTGCCGAAGATGCTTAGGCACGAGCGCCATGCACATGCACCCGAACACCCGAAGCATATCCACCTTTGGCTTCCTTCCAATCCACTCCACATAGGGCACCCATTTTTCTGCTCCCACATGAGTCAAAGCTCTGTTCTTGGCCACATACGCACTCCGCACCGCATCAGGCCAGAAATAGTCGGGTAGTCCGGCTTCAATGAGCAACCCACGCGCCGCCTCCGTGATTGTGCGGTTCGCTCGCTCGGCGATGCCGTTCATTGCAGGGGAGTATGGCATGGTGAGGGAGTGCCGAATACCATTCTTCTTCAGCCACAACCCAAACTCCTTGCTCAGGAACTCTCCCCCTCGATCGGTGCGGATTGACTTGACTAGACGGTCTTGTTGCCGCTCCACCATCGGGAACCAATCCGTCTTCAACGTTTCAGCCACGTCGCTCTTCTTGGCCAGCACATACACCCAAGTCATGCGGGTGTAGACGTCGACAATGGTGAGAAAATACTCAGCTCCAGCAGCTCCAAGCTTCAGGGGGCCCACCACGTCCATCACCACCTCATCAAGTGGTGCCTTTGCCGTTGCCTCCGAACTAGGGAACGGAAACCGGGTGAACTTGGCTTGAATGCACGTCGGGCAGCCAAGCACCTCATCGGGCTCCCCCTTCACACGTATGCCAGCAACCATCTCATTCTTCACTAGCTGCTGCAAGATGGGCAGGGCCACATGCCCCATGCGCCGATGCAAGGTGAGCCAATCACACTCCCCCGTACCCGAAGTTGGATTGGAGAATGCCGCGCTCGCAATAGCGCCCCACATACTCTCTCCGTAGTCCTCCTCCGCTGCTGCCTCTGGGTTCTCCTCACCCTTTTGCTGCTCCTTGGTTGCTGCACCACTCTCCTTAGGTTCACTGAACTTGCTGGTCCCTCCAGGTTTGCTCTTCTTGAGCTCATTCTCCTTAGCGCGACCGTTCGCGCCATCGTCGCTACCGACCGCTCCATCCTTGGTGCTGATGCTTGCTGCCACTTGCCTCTCCTTAGGCATAGGGACCACTGGGATCTGCCACATCTCGTTGTAGACATCCCTGTCCTCATGAAGGTCCCAAAGAATTCGATCGCCAAGCCTTGCGGTGTAGGTCTTGGCTCCCTTCGAGTTCGTGTCCATGCCGGCCTTTGCCAACCGCCGCACGGAAATCAGGTTTGCAGCAAGGCTGGGCACCCAAAGCACGTTCTTGAGGCCCACCATCTTCCCATCAGCACCCTTGAACATGGCCTTCCCCATGCCTTTCACCTCTGCTCGCTGCCCCAAAGCCGATGTGACATGCTTCACCGGTGACGGCTCGAGTTCGGTGAGCAAGTCCGGGCGAGGTGTCATGCTATAGGTAGCGCCACTATCAATCACCCAATAGTCCAGGGGGTGTAGGGTCACCTTCCCCACAGCTGCTGGCTCCTCAAAGCCTTCATCCTTCTCTGGACCAGTCGGTACTTGCGTCGACACGAAGTAGAATAGACCCGGGTATCGATCGTCGCTCGGGTCCTTGTCGTTGTCTCCGCTCTTCATGTTTGCAGCTCCGCCACCGCGACCGCCACGGCCTCCACGGCCTCGTCCTCTCCCTCCTCCTGCTCCTCTACCCTCTTGGCCTTGAGCAGGGGTCCAACCATCAGGGAGTTTGTAGCAGTCGCGCCACATGTGTCCGCTCTTGTGGCAATAGTGACACTCGCCGTCGAATCGGCCGCGACCGCGTCCGTAGCTCTTGTCGTCGCTGCCGTAACCGCCACTCCCGCGGCCTCCGCCGAAGTTGCTGCCACCAAACCTTCCTCCCCCTCGTCCTCTGCCTCTTCCGCGACCATATCCACGGCCGATGCTCGCTGCCCCAGCACCATCCGCACTCGCCAACTCACGGCGGCGGAAATCCTCTTGAAGGATAGCTCGCTTCACGTCTTCAAGCGAGAGGCGGGGCAAGTCGCGATTAAGGTTGATGATGAGCGAGGACCATGACTCAGGGAGTAGGGCCAGCAACTTGGTCTTCTTTTGGAGCTCACTATAGTTCAAATCAGCTCCATCAAGCCGCGTCAACAAGTCGAAGAATTTCTGCACCCCTTCTTCAACCGCTTCATCCTCTTCAATTCGTAGTGTCGCCATTTGCCGTTCCAACACCACAGCTACCGCCGCTGTTGCAGGAGCGTGTACACCCTTGAGAGCAGCCCATGCCTTTGGTCCCTTCTCTGGTTCACGCTGGAAAGGCTTGATGTGACGGATCTGGCTGCTCCCCAACGCTTGCCCTAGTAGGAGGTAGCCTTGTGCGCTCTTTCGCACCCACGGGCTCTTCTCCGGGTCGTTCTCGGGGCGCTTCTCCGTTCCTTCCATCACCTCCAGCAGGTCATAGTGATCAAACACGTTCTCCATTCTGAAGGACCACTCAGCAAAGTTGTCACCGTTGAACTTGTCAAGGCCAAACACTCTAGGCTCGTCCCTAGATGGGCCAACACTTGGTTGCACGGGCGCCATGGCTGAGTCACGGGGTTGGCCTTGAGCTTGGGCTTCTCCACTGCCACCAGTACCTCTGCCACCCCTTTCCTCAGGTCCAGCAATTGTCTAAACTGCTCCAAGGGCTCTGATACCACTTGTTATAGTCACAGTAGGCTCCAATGTGCCTAAAACAAAAGATAGAGTGCACAGCCGGATTTCTGCACAGCGGCTTCAAACGTTCATAGCGTTCTGGTCACGGCTTCAAATGACCTGATTCAACTTGGATCTGGCGCGTCTTAATGTCACCTACAATAGGCAATTTAGATCGCACAATTCGACCAAGTATTGACGACACAGCGTTGGTTTGAACGAACGGCACTATGGCAGCCACTATAGTCTTAGAACACAAGATAGGAAGAGTTAGCAAGGGTTACGAGTTGGGAATGAATCCCAGCTCCTACAAACCCCAAGAGCCGAGGTACAGTGATGTGGAACAGTGCCACACTGTCCCCAACCACGAAGGGTCTCGAAACTACCCTTCACTAGGGCCTACACCAAGTGAAATGTTACACTACACAAAGTAATGTAACTATCTTCAATATCTTGAGGTGTACCCTTTTGGCGAGCTTCGAAATCACTTGAGGCTTGACACCAAGGCTCGGGCTCTTCATCACAAACTCATCCTTGAGTTCTTGATGGGTCTGCTGCACACACCTGCGACACACCGAACGTTCGACACAGGACAAAATAGAAACCGCGCACGACAAAATAGAAACCGCGCGCGAGACACAAACGACCGCGTAACACGCGTCTAGCGATAACTCGCTATTGACTCGACACACACACTCGACATCATGACTCAACATTCACACACAATTATAAGCATGAAATATATATTATCCCATGCCCTCATACCATTCCATACACACACACACATGCACGCACACGGACAACAAGCCGAGTGCAAACCGTAGGGTTGCACCAACATCCGTGATTGTCCGGTTCGCTCGCTCGGCGATGCCGTTCATTGCAGGGGAGTATGGCATGGTAAGGGAGTGCCTTATGCCATTCTTCTTCAGCCACAATGGGAACTCCTTGCTCAGGAACTCTCCCCCTCGATCGGTGCGAATTGCCTTGACTAGCCGGTCTTGTTGCTGCTCCACCATCGGCAACCAATCGGTCTTCACCGTTTCAGCCACGTCACTCTTCTTGGACAGCACGTACACCCAAGTCATGCGAGTGTAGACGTCCACAATGGTGAGAAAGTACTCAGCACCAGCAGCTCCAAGCTTCAGCGGGCCCACCACGTCCATCACCACCTCATCAAGTGGTGCCTTAGCCGTTGCCTCCGAACTAGAGAACGGGTAACGGGTGAACTTGGCTTGCATGCACGTCGGGCAGCCAAGTACCTCATCGGGCTCCCCCTTCACACGTATGCCAGCAACCATCTCATTCTTCAATAGCTGCTGCAAGATGGGCAGGGCCACATGCCCCATGCGCCGATGCAAGGTGAGCCAATCACACTCCCCCGTAGCCGATGTCGGATTGGAGAATGCCGCACTCGCAATGGTGCCCCACATGCTCTCTCCGTACTCCTCCTCCGCTACTGCATTGGGGTTCTCCTCACCCTTGTGCTGCTCCTTGGCTGCTGCACCACTCTCCTCTTGTTCACCAAGCTTGCTGGTCCCTCCAAGATTGCACTTCTTGGACTCAATCTCCTTAGTGCGACCGTTCGCGCCATCACCGCTACCAACCGCTTCACCCTTGGTGCTGATGCTTGCTGCCACTTGCCTTTCCTTAGGCATGGGTACCACAGGGATCTGCCACATCTCGTTGTAGACATCCCTATCCTCGTGAAGGTCCCAAAGAATCCGCTCGCCAAGCCTCGCGGTGTAGGTCTTAGCTCCCTTCGAGCTCGTGTCCATGCCGGCCTTTTGCAACCGCCGCACGGAAATCAGGTTCGCAGCAAGGTTGGGCACCCAAAGCACGTTCTTGAGGCCCACCATCTTCCCATCAGCACCCTTGAACATGGCCTTGCCCATGCCTTTCACCTCTGCTCGCTGCCCCAAAGCCGATGTCACATGCTTCACCGGTGACGGCTCAAGTTCGGTGAGCAAGTCCGCACGAGGTGTCATGCTATAGGTAGCGCCGCTATCGATCACCCAATAGTCCAGGGAGTGTAGGGTGACCTTTCCCACAGCTGCTGGCTCCTCAAAGCTTTCATCATTCTCTGGACCAGCCGGTGCTTGCGTGGACACGAAGAAGAATTGACCCGGGAAGCGATCGTCCCTCGACTCGCTCTCGTTGCCGGCACTCTTCATACTTGCAGCACCACCTCCGCGACCGCCACGGCCTCCACGGCCTCTTCCTCTCCCTCCTCCTGCTCCTCTACCCTCTTGGCCTTGAGCAGGAGTCCATCCATCAGGGAGTTTGTAGCAATCGCGCCACATGTGTCCGCTCTTGTGGCAAAAATGACACTCGCCGTCGAACCGTCCGCGACCGCGTCCGTTGTTCTTGTTGTCATTGCCGTATCCGCTACTCCCGCGGCCTCCGTTGAAGTTGCTGCCTCCAAACCTTCCTCCTCCTCGTCCTCTGCCCCTTCCACGGCCATATCCACGGCCGATGCTTGCTGCCCCGGCGCCATCCGCACTCGCCAACTCACGGCGACGGAAATCCTCTTGAAGGATAGCTCGCTTCACGTCTTCGAGCGAGAGGCGGGGCAAGTCACGATTGAGGTTGATGATGAGAGAGGACCATGACTCTGGGAGTAAGGCCAGCAACTTGGTCTTCTTTTGGAGCTCACTGTAGTTCAAATCAGCTCCCTCAAGCCGCGTCAACAAGTCGAAGAATTTCTGCACCCCTTCTTCAACCGCTTCGTCTTCTTCAATTCGTAGTGCCGCCATTTGCCGTTCCAACACCACCGCTACCGCCGCTGTTGCAGGAGCATGTACACCCTTGAGAGCAGCCCATGCCTTTGGTCACTTCTCTGGTTCACGCTGGAATGGCTTGATGTGACGGATCTGGCTGCTCCCCAACGCTTGCCCAAGTAGGAGATAGCCTTGTGCGCTCTTCCGCACCCACGGGCTCTTCTCCGGGTCGTTCTCGGGGCGCTTCTCCGTTCCTTCCATCACCTCCAGCAGGTCATAGTGGTCAAAGATGTTCTCCATCTTGAAGGACCGTTCAGCAAAGTTGTCACCGTTGAACTTGTCAAGCCCAAACACCCTAGGCTCATCCCTAGGTGGGCCAAGACTTGGTTGCATGGGCGCCATGGCTGAATCACGGGGTTGGCCTTGAGCTTGAGCTTCTCCACTGCCACCAGCACCTCTGCCACCCCTTTCCTCAGGTCCAGCCATTGTCGAAACTGCTCCAAGGGGCTCTGATACCACTTGTTATAGTCACAATAGGCTTGAATGTGCCTAAAACGAAAGATAGAGAGCACAGACGGATTTCTGCACAGCGGCTTCAAACGTTGATAGCGTTCTGCTCACAGCTGCAAATGACTTGATTCAAATTGGATCTGGAGAGTCGTTACGTCGTTTACAATAAGCAATTTAGATTGCACGATTTGATAAAGAATTTACGACACAGCGTCGGTTTGAACGAACGGTACTATGGCAGCCACTATAGTCTTAGAAGACAAGATAGGAAGAGTTACGAGTTGGGAATGACTCCCAGCTCCTACAAACCCCAAGAGCCGAGGTACAGTGATGTGGAACAGTGCCACACTGTCCCCAACCACGAAGGGTCTCGAAACTACCCTCCACAAGGGCCTACACCAAGAGAAATGTTACACTACACAAAGTAATG
This sequence comes from Closterium sp. Naga37s-1, assembly GCA_947471745.1. NCBI lineage: Eukaryota > Viridiplantae > Streptophyta > Zygnematophyceae > Desmidiales > Closteriaceae > Closterium > Closterium sp. Naga37s-1. The sequence goes on from CANJKZ010001144.1 coordinate 1,752,558, forward strand.
CAACTATTCTCACTATCTTAAAGTTTACCCTTTTTGAGAGCTTCGAAATCACTTGATTCTTGAAACCAAGGCTCTGGTTCTTCAAGGTAAATTCTTCCTTGAGTTCTTGGAAGTCTGCTGCGCACACCTGCGACACGCCGAACGTTCCACACACGACAAAATAGAAAACCGCACACGACACGCAAACGACGACGTGACACGCGACTAGCGATAACTCGCTATTGACTCGACACACACATTCAAACTCATGCCTCATCATTCACACACTATTGTAAGTATGAAATATATGTTATTTCATGCCCTCATACCATTCCATGCACACACGCATGCACGCACACGGACAACAAGCCGAATGCAAACCGTAGGGTTGCACCAACATACACCCTAGTCATGCGAGTGTAGACGTCCACTATGGTGAGAAATTACTCAGCTCTAGCAGCTCCAAGCTTCAGGGGGCCCACTACATCCATCACCACTTCATCAAGTGGTGCCTTAGCCGTTGCCTCCGAACTTGAGAACGGGAAACGGGTGAACTTGGCTTGCATGCATGTCGGGTAGCCAAGTACCTCATCGGGCTTCCCTTTCACACGTATGCCAGCAACCATCTTATTCTTCACTAGCTGCTACAAGATGGGTAGGGCGGCATGCCCCATTCGCCGATGCAAGATCAACCAATCACACTCCCCCGTAGCCGAAGTCGGATTGGAGAATGCCGCACTCGCAATAGTGCCCCACAAGCTCTCTCCGTACTCCTCCTCCGCTGCTGCCTTGGGGTTCTCCTCATCCTTGTGCTGCTTCTGAGCTTCTGCACCACTCTCCTCGTGTTCACCAAGCTTGGTGGTCCCTCCAACATTGCACTTCTTGGACTCAATCTCCTTAGCGCGACCGTTCGCGCCATCGCCGCTACCAACCGCTTCACCCATGGTGCTGATGATTGCTGCCACATGTTTCTCCTTAGGCATGGGGACCACAAGGATCTGCCATATCTCGTTGTAGACATCCCTATCCTCGTGATGGTCCCAAAGAATCCGCTCGCCAAGCCTCGCGGTATAGGTCTTAGCTCCCTTCGAGCTCGTGTCCATGCCGGCCTTTTGAAACCGCCGCACGGAAATCAGGTTGGCAGCAAGCTTGGGCACCCAAAGCACGTTCTTGAGGCCCACCATCTTCCCATCAGCACCCTTTAACATGGCCTTGCCCATGCCTTTCACCTCTGCTCGCTTCCCCAAAGCCGATGTGACATGCTTCACCGGTGACGGTTCAAGTTCGGTGAGCAAGTCCGCACGAGGTGTCATGCTGTAGGTAGCACCGCTATCGATCACCCAATAGTCCAGGGAGTGTAGGGTCACCTTCCCCACAGCAGCAGGCTCCTCAAAGCTTTTATCCTTTTCTGGTGCAGCCGGTGCTTGCGTCGACACGAAAAAGAATTGGCCCGGAAAGCGATCGACCCTCGACTCACCCACGTTGTCACCGTTCTTCATATTTGCAGCACCACCTCCGCGACCGCCATGGCCTCCACGGCCTCTTCCTCTCCCTCCTCCTGCTCCTCTACCCTCTTGGCCTTGAGCAGGAGTCCATCCTTCAGGGAGCTTGAAGCAGTCACGCCACATATGTCCGTTCTTGTGACAATAGTGGCACTCGTCGTCGAATCGGCCGCGACCGCGTCCGTAGCTCTTGTTGCGGTTGCCGTATCCGCCACTCCCGCGGCCTCCATTGAAGTTGTTGCTGCCAAATCTGCCTCCCCCTCGTCCTCTGCCCCTTCCATGGCCATACCCTCGGCCGATGCTTGCTGCCCCGGCGCCATCTGCACTCGCCAACTCACGGCGGCGGAAGTCCTCTTGAAGGATCGCTCGCTTCACGTCTTCAAGCGAGAGCCGGGCCAAGTCACGATTGAGGTTGATGATGAGCAAGGACCATGACTCTGGAAGTAAGGCCAGCAACTTGGTCTTCTTTTGGAGCTCACTGTAGTTCAAATCAGCCTCCTCAAGCCACGTCAACAAGTCGAAGAATTCTGCACCCCTTCTTCAACCACTTCGTCTTCTTCAATTCGTAGTGCCGCTATTTGCTGTTCCAACACCACTGCTACCGCCGCTATTGCAGGAGCGTGTACACCCTTGAGAGCAGCCCATGCCTTTGGTCTCTTCTCTGGTTTACGCTGGAATGGCTTGATGTGACGGATCTGGCTGCTCCCCAACGCTTGCCCAAGTAGGAGATAGCCTTGTGCGCTCTTCCGCACCCACGAGCTCTTCTCCGGGTCATTCTCGGGGCGCTTCTCCGTTCCTTCCATCACCTCCAGCAGATCATAGTGGTCAAATATGTTCTCCATCTTGAAGGACCATTCAGCGAAGTTGTCACCGTTGAACTTGTCAAGCCCAAACACCCTAGGCTCATCCCTAGGTGGGCCAAGACTTGGTTGCACGGGCGCCATGGCTGAATCATGGGGTTGGCCTTGAGCTTGGGCTTCTCCACTGCCTCCAGCACCTCTGCCACCCCTTTCCTCAGGTCCAGCCATTGTCGAAACTGCTCCAAGGGGCTCTGATACCATTTTTTATAGTCACAATAGGCTTGAATGTGCCTAAAACGAAAGATAGAGTGCATAGTCGGATTTTTGCACAGCGGCTTCAAACGTTGATAGCGTTCTGGTCACAATTTTAAATGAATTCATCTAATAAGGATCTGAAGCGTCTTGACGTCGCCTACACTTGGCAATTTAGATCGCACGATTTCATTAAGAATTGATGACGCAACGTCGGTTTGAACGAACGTCACTATGGCAGCCACTATAGACTTAGAACACAAATTAGGAAGAGTTACGAGTTGGGAATGACTCCCAGCTCCTACAAACCCCAAGAGCCAAGGTACAGTGATGTGGAACAGTGCCACACTGTCCTCAACCATGAAGGGTCTCGAAACTATCCTCCACAAGGGCCTACATCAAGAGAAATGTTACACTACACAAAGTAATGCAACTATTCTCACTATCTTAAAGTTTACCCTTTTGGAGAGCTTCGAAATCACTTGATTCTTGAAACCAAGGCTCTAGTTCTTCAAGATAAATTCTTCCTTGAGTTCTTGGATATCTGCTACGCACACCTGCAACACGCCGAACGTTCCACACACGACAAAATAGAAAACCGCACACGACACGCAAACGACGACGTGACACGCGACTAGCGATAACTCGCTATTGACTCAACACACACATTCAAAATCATGCCTCATCATTCACACACTATTGTAAGCATGAAATATATATTATTTCATGCCCTCATACCATTCCATGCACACACGCATGCACGCACACGGACAACAAGCCGAATACAAACCGTAGGGTTGCACCAACAATTTGTCGTGGGGAGGGCATTCGCCAGTCGTTCACGCTTCCGGCCTCTCTGCAGCAGAATGAGGTTACTGAGCACCGCATTGGCTTAGTCATGGAGGTCGCTCGTACCTCCATGATCCATGCGGCTGCTCCCCATTTTCTGTGTCCATTTGCGGTCCAGTACACTGCGCATTAGCTCAACCTCTGGCCCCGTGTCTCCTTGCCGGAAACCTCGCCTATACTGCGTTGGACGGGGGAGGTTGGCGATGCATTGGTGTTCTGGGTCTGGGGCTCTTGTGCCTTTATCTGCGATACCTTCGCGGACAAGATCTCCTCCCGCGCCATTCCCTGTATCTTCCTTGGCTTTCCCCTTGACGTGTCTGGCTGGCAGTTTTACCACCCCGCGCCGTGTCCTGCCCTCTTAGGATGTCACGCTTGACGATTCGGTTCCCTTTTAAAGTCTCTTCCCCTACCGCACTGCCCCTCTCACTGTTAAAGACTAGGGACGGAGTCTATGAAGATTGGGGGCCGAAATATCTCAAAATCGTTGGACTATATTTCTGGACACAATTGTCGACTTCACAAGAAACGCCGTCGACGAACAAATCACAAGTAGAATTCTCTCAAACTCAAGTATGTTGTAGCCCTTGAGCGTGGCTAACTTTAACAATTTGAATCTTATCAAAAGATGGAGTATAACTCGAGTTATGAATTTCGGCGCACTAAGGGGTATGATGCCATAAAAACTTAACTCAAGCACAATTGTCTCACAAGTTACCACACAAGAAAGTTAAAGTAGCAATCAACCAGGTTGGAGGGAAGAGGAGGACGTGAGGGGAAGTTCCCAAGAGAGACCCAAACCAAGGAAACCCCATACCACACAATTCCCCTCTATAGGCACCCCAACTTTGACATTTGTCACTTTCCCAACTCATGCCATCCACCTCACCCAACTTGGCCACACTTGCCAACCTGGTTTGGTTTCTCCCAACCACTCGACATCAATCTACAATAGAGTGACGAATTTCCCCAACCCCAAAAGTCTATGTTGGTGCAATCCTACGGTTTGCACTCGGCTTGTTGTCCGTGTGCGTGAATGTGTGTGTGTATGGAATGGTATGAGGGCATGGGATAATATATATTTCATGCTTATAATTGTGTGTGAATGTTGAGTCATGATGTCGAGTGTGTGTGTCGAGTCAATAGCGAGTTATCGCTAGACGCGTGTTACGCGGTCGTTTGTGTCTCGCGCGCGGTTTCTATTTTGTCGTGCGCGGTTTCTATTTTGTCCTGTGTCGAACGTTCGGCGTGTCGCAGGTGTGTGCAGCAGACCCATCAAGAACTCAAGGATGAGTTTGTGATGAAGAGCCCGAGCCTTGGTGTCAAGCCTCAAGTGATTTCGAAGCTCGCCAAAAGGGTACACCTCAAGATATTGAAGATAGTTACATTACTTTGTGTAGTGTAACATTTCACTTGGTGTAGGCCCTAGTGAAGGGTAGTTTCGAGACCCTTCGTGGTTGGGGACAGTGTGGCACTGTTCCACATCACTGTACCTCGGCTCTTGGGGTTTGTAGGAGCTGGGAGTCATTCCCAACTCGTAACTCTTCCTATCTTGTGTTCTAAGACTATAGTGGCTGCCATAGTACCGTTCGTTCAAACCAACGCTGTGTCGTCAATTCTTTATCAAATCGTGCAATCTAAATTGCTAATTGTAGACGACGTGAAGACGCTCCAGATCCAATTTGAATCAAGTCATTTGCAGCTGTGAGCAGAACGCTATCAACGTTTGAAGCCGCTGTGCAGAAATCCGTCTGTGCTCTCTATCTTTCGTTTTAGGCACATTCAAGCCTATTGTGACTATAACAAGTGGTATCAGAGCCCCTTGGAGCAGTTTCGACAATGTCTGGACCTGAGGAAAGGGGTGGCAGAGGTGCTGGTGGCAGTGGAGAAGCTCAAGCTCAAGGCCAACCCCGTGATTCAGCCATGGCGCCCATGCAACCAAGTCTTGGCCCACCTAGGGATGAGCCTAGGGTGTTTGGGCTTGACAAGTTCAACGGTGACAACTTTGCTGAATGGTCCTTCAAGATGGAGAACATCTTTGACCACTATGACCTGCTGGAGGTGATGGAAGGAATGGAGAAGCGCCCCGAGAACGACCCGGAGAAGAGCCCGTGGGTGCGGAAGAGCGCACAAGGCTATCTCTTACTTGGGCAAGCGTTGGGGAGCAGTCAGATCCGTCACATCAAGCCATTCCAGCGTGAACCAGAGAAAGGACCAAAGGCATGGGCTGCTCTCAAGGGTGTACATGCTCCTGCAACAGCGGCGGTAGCGGTGGTGTTGGAACGGCAAATGGCGGCACTACGAATTGAAGAAAACGAAGCGGTTGAAGAAGGGGTGCAGAAATTCTTCGACTTGTTGACGCGGCTTGAGGGAGCTGATTTGAACTACAGTGAGCTCCAAAAGAAGACCAAGTTGCTGGCCTTACTCCCAGAGTCATGGTCCTCGCTCATCATCAACCTTAATCGCGACTTGCCCCGCCTCTCGCTTGAAGACGTGAAGCGAGCTATCCTTCAAGAGGATTTCCGCCGCCGTGAGTTGGCGAGTGCGGATGGCGCTGGGGCAGCGAGCATCGGCCGTGGATATGGTCGAGGAAGAGGCAGAGGACGAGGGGGAGGAAGGTTTGGTGGCAGCAACTTCGGCGGAGGCCGCAGGAGTGGCGGTTACGGCAGCGACGACAAGAGCTACGGACGCGGTCGCGGCCGATTCGACGGCGAGTGTCACTATTGCCACAAGAGCGGACACATGTGGCGCGACTGCTACAAACTCCCTGATGGTTGGACCCCTGCTCAAGGCCAAGAGGGTAGAGGAGCAGGAGGAGGGAGAGGACAAGGCCGTGGAGGCCGTGGCGGTCGCGGTGGCGGAGCTGCAAACATGAAGAGCGGAGACAACGACAAGGACCCGAGCGACGATCGATACCCGGGTCTATTCTACTTCGTGTCGACGCAAGTACCGGCTGGTCCAGAGAAGGATGAAGGCTTTGAGGAGCCAGCAGCTGTGGGGAAGGTGACCCTACACCCCCTGGACTATTGGGTGATTGATAGTGGCGCTACCTATAGCATGACACCTCGCCCGGACTTGCTCACCGAACTCGAGCCGTCACCGGTGAAGCATGTCACATCGGCTTTGGGGCAGCAAGCAGAGGTGAAAGGCATGGGCAAGGCCATGTTCAAGGGTGCTGATGGGAAGATGGTGGGCCTCAAGAACGTGCTTTGGGTGCCCAGCCTTGCTGCAAACCTGATTTCCGTGCGGCGGTTGGCAAAGGCCGGCATGGACACGAACTCGAAGGGAGCCAAGACCTACACCGCAAGGCTTGGCGATCGAATTCTTTGGGACCTTCATGAGGACAGGGATGTCTACAACGAGATGTGGCAGATCCCAGTGGTCCCTATGCCTAAGGAGAGGCAAGTGGCAGCAAGCATCAGCACCAAGGATGGAGCGGTCGGTAGCGACGATGGCGCGAACGGTCGCGCTAAGGAGAATGAGCTCAAGAAGAGCAAACCTGGAGGGACCAGCAAGTTCAGTGAACCTAAGGAGAGTGGTGCAGCAACCAAGGAGCAGCAAAAGGGTGAGGAGAACCCAGAGGCAGCAGCGGAGGAGGACTACGGAGAGAGTATGTGGGGCGCTATTGCGAGCGCGGCATTCTCCAATCCAACTTCGGGTACGGGGGAGTGTGATTGGCTCACCTTGCATCGGCGCATGGGGCATGTGGCCCTGCCCATCTTGCAGCAGCTAGTGAAGAATGAGATGGTTGCTGGCATACGTGTGAAGGGGGAGCCCGATGAGGTGCTTGGCTGCCCGACGTGCATTCAAGCCAAGTTCACCCGGTTTCCGTTCCCTAGTTCGGAGGCAACGGCAAAGGCACCGCTTGATGAGGTGGTGATGGACGTGGTGGGCCCCCTGAAGCTTGGAGCTGCTGGAGCTGAGTATTTTCTCACCATTGTCGACGTCTACACCCGCATGACTTGGGTGTACGTGCTGGCCAAGAAGAGCGACGTGGCTGAAACGTTGAAGACGGATTGGTTTCCGATGGTGGAGCGGCAACAAGACCGTCTAGTCAAGTCAATCCGCACCGATCGAGGGGGAGAGTTCCTGAGCAAGGAGTTTGGGTTGTGTCTGAAGAAGAATGGTATTCGGCACTCCCTCACCATGCCATACTCCCCTGCAATGAACGGCATCGCCGAGCGAGCGAACCGCACAATCACGGAGGTGGCACGCGGGTTGCTCATTGAAGCCGGGCTACCCGACTATTTCTGGCCTGATGCGGTGCGGAGCTCGTGTGTGGCCAAGAACAGAGCCTTGACTCATGTGGGAGCAGACAAATGGGTGCCCTATGTGGAGTGGCTAGGAAGGAAGCCAAAGGTGGATATGCTTCGGGTGTTCGGGTGCATGTGCATGGCGCTCGTGCCTAAGCATCTTCGGCACAACAAGCTTGGTGCCAAGGCGGTGTGGGCCGTGCACTTGGGCATCGCTCAAAACAGCAAGGGATGGCTTCTTTGGGACCCATTCACCAAGAAATTCTTGGTGAGCAGGGACTGCAAGTTCATGGAGAACTTCATGTACAAGGATTGGAAGGCGGAGAATGAGGCGAAGATAGGCGTGCGGTTTGGGGAGGTGAAGAGTTCCGGTTTGGAGCATGTGGAGCTGCCTTTGGAGCTGAGCAGCGGCAGCACAACCACAAGGCAATCCTCCCTTGTGAATGGGGGAGAGGAGGCCAATGATGCAGAGGAAGAAGAGGAGGAGGTGCAGCAAGTGAGCGAGCGTGCACCGTCACTCCCTTCCCGTACTACGAGTGCTCCACGGATTCGAGCCACACCGCAGCAACGCCAAGGCCTTCAAGTCCCTGCAGCTGAGGAGGAAGGAAGGGGGAAGAGGAGAGTTCAACCCCCTAATAGGCTGACCTATGATGCGCCGGGAAAGCAGGGCAAGACAGCCCTGGCCGGAGCGGCAATGATGGTCGGAGACGACGAGGAGAGTGACTACGAGGAGTGTGCCTTCGCGTTCTTCTCTCCGGTGGAGATGCCGGGAGAACCAGCAACTCTCAAGGAGGCTTTGGAGAGTAGTGATGCTGAGGAGTGGAAGAAGGCCATGGAGAGTGAGCTGAAGAGCATCGAGGAGAATGACACGTTTGAATTGGTGGAGCTACCGGAGGGGCGTACGGCGATAACGTCCAAGTGGCTCTTCAAAATCAAGTCGGATGCCGACGGCAAGATCGAGCCCTACAAGTCTAGGCTTGTAGCCAAGGGGTACCAGCAGAAGGAGAAGGTGGACTTCAAGGAGCTGTTTGCCCCTGTGGTGAAGCCGACGACGCTGCGAACCCTATTCGCGGGAGCCGCCATCAAAGGATGGGTAGTAAAGCAAATGGACATCGTAACGGCATTCCTTAACGGCATCCTTGAGGAGGAGATTTTTATGGCGCAGCCAGAGGGGTTTGATGATGGTAGTGGCAGAGTGTGGAAGCTGAAGAAGGCCCTCTATGGGCTGAAGCAGGCCCCTAGGCAATGGTACATGAAGCTGCGCGAAGTGTTGGAGGGGATCGGCTTCACTCCCTCAACGGCCGATCACTCCTTGTTCATGCTTGGCGAGGGGGAGCAGAGGAGTTTCATGGTGGTTTATGTGGATGACATCCTCATTTTCTCACCCTCTTCTGACCTTGTGAAGGAGGTGATGCTGAAGCTTCAAGACAAGTTCAAGTGCAAGGCCCTTGGTGACGTGAGCTTCTACCTTGGGCTCCACATCGAACGAGATGTGGAGAAGCGGTGCATGCGGGTGCATCAACGAAAGTACCTGGAGGCATTGGCTGCCAACTTTGGGCAGAGTGAAGGCCATGTGGCTACACACTTTCCCTCTGGGTTCAAGTGTGTGAAGGGACCAGAGGAGGAGAGCGTTGGTGAAGAGGAGAGGCGCCGATTTCACTCGTTGGTGGGCAGCCTCATGTATGCGGCGGTAAACACCCGACCGGACGTCGCGTTTGCTACCGGGCAGCTGGCTAGGGTTGTGCAATGCCCTAATGAGGAGCAGGTAGCAGCTGGAATGAGGGTGGCCAAGTATCTTGGCCAAACACCGACCGTTGGGCTGCAATACTCGCCGGCGGCACAAAGGCGCCAAAAGGGCGCGGATGGTGTTGAACCCGGACGTTTGTTCCTCACCGCCTACTCGGATGCTTCATATGCATCAGAACCAGAGGACATGACAAGTGTGGGAGGCTTCATATGCTGTGTTGGTGGAGGCCCAAATGCTTGGGAGAGCAAGAAGCAGGTTGACCAAGCTTTGAGCTCGGTGGAGTCCGAGTACATGGCACTCTTCCGTGCCGTACGGGAGATTGTGTGGCAGCGGCGTTTGTTGGCTGAATTGGGGGAGGAGCAGCAAGGACCTACCCCACTGTACTGTGACAGCCAGGGTGCCATTGCTCTTGCTAAGAACCCTGTGTTGCATGGACTCACGAAGCACATGAGGGTGAAGTGGCATTGGACGAGGAGCATGGTAACCGCGGGTGAAGTTGAGTTGCGCTACGTGAAGACCACGGGGCAGCCGGCTGACATGATGACCAAGAGGCTGGTGGAGCAGCAGCATTGGAAGTGTTGCAAGCTGGCTGGGATGGCTCTGAACTGAGAGAGCAACATATCCTAAGGCCAACAATCCGAGGGGGAGTTTGTTGGTGCAACCCTACGGTTTGCACTCGGCTTGTTGTCCGTGTGCGTGAATGTGTGTGTGTATGGAATGGTATGAGGGCATGGGATAATATATATTTCATGCTTATAATTGTGTGTGAATGTTGAGTCATGATGTCGAGTGTCTGTGTCGAGTCAATAGCGAGTTATCGCTAGACGCGTATTACGCGGTCGTTTGTGTCTCGCGCGCGGTTTCTATTTTGTCGTGCGCGGTTTCTATTTTGTCCTGTGTCGAACGTTCGGCGTATCGCAGGTGTGTGCAGCAGACCCATCAAGAACTCAAGGATGAGTTTGTGATGAAGAGCCCGAGCCTTGGTGTCAAGCCTCAAGTGATTTCGAAGCTCGCCAAAAGGGTACACCTCAAGATATTGAAGATAGTTACATTACTTTGTGTAGTGTAACATTTCACTTGGTGTAGGCCCTAGTGAAGGGTAGTTTCGAGACCCTTCGTGGTTGGGGACAGTGTGGCACTGTTCCACATCACTGTACCTCGGCTCTTGGGGTTTGTAGGAGCTGGGAGTCATTCCCAACTCGTAACTCTTCCTATCTTGTGTTCTAAGACTATAGTGGCTGCCATAGTACCGTTCGTTCAAACCAACGCTGTGTCGTCAATTCTTTATCAAATCGTGCAATCTAAATTGCTAATTGTAGACGACGTGAAGACGCTCCAGATCCAATTTGAATCAAGTCATTTGCAGCTGTGAGCAGAACGCTATCAACGTTTGAAGCCGCTGTGCAGAAATCCGTCTGTGCTCTCTATCTTTCGTTTTAGGCACATTCAAGCCTATTGTGACTATAACAGTCTATACCCCATATAAATTCCCAATGTCGCCGCATCACAATCAAAACTTCGAACGATCATATCTTCCTCTATCTTGCTCCGATCGCGGCGATTCTTGGTTCACCGGAAAGCTCTTGAGCAGAGAAGTCATTTCAGATATCTGCTCAGACAAAATAGCATTCACACGCACTCAGAGAATCCAAACCACACCAAACACTAAGGCTTGCACACGCTCACACCACGCATGCAACGCACGAATATATGATGGGAGGCAGACAGACGTGAATGCAAATAATAACATCACATAACAAACTCCCCCTCTGGCTGCCAACCGTCATCCCACATGCCTTAGCTCATGCATGCACCCTCAATGCACACTCATTCCAGCAAGTTTCATGCCCTTCCAATGCTCCTCCAACCCTCATCATAATTAACAATCATCTCCTTCCAACATTCCACTTCCAACATCTCCTCTTTGCTCAAATCTGCAGCACCCCTTTGCGGCCTCTCTCTCTCAACACTATGCTCCAAAAACTCTCAATCCAGCCCCATAGCAGTAGGCTATCTCATCCTCATCACACTTCTCAGTTACACTCCCAGCTGGCACCACACTTGGCTTGCCAAAACTAGGATAGGTCAGCCTGTTATGAGGGCGCACATCCCTCCTAGGACGGTCAGGCGAACGTTGGGCATGTGGTGGATCATCTTGCTGCTCCTGCTGCTGCTGCTGCTGCTGCTGCTCCTCCACATAAGGCTCTCCCCCATCCTTAGTCACCCCAGAGATCTCCTCCTCTGAGACAGTGACCTGCACTTGCCTCGAAAGCCGCTGCACCTCATCAGCCTCAATGATCAGTGGTGTAGTAGGAAGTTTCTGCTGCTGCTGCTTCCACTCCTTGTAGTACAAGGACTCGAGGAACTTCACATCCCTTGACACAGTCAGCTGTTGCCTGGTCAAGTCCCACAACAGCCAGCCCTTGTGGTCTTTTGCAGTCCCCAAGTGCACACCCCATCTCCCAAAAGCTTCCAACTTTCCCCTCTTCTCCTTAGGCGCATGAAACACCACCATACAGCCGTAGGCTCTCAACATGTTGACTGCTGGTGCACTCCCATACCACTTGGTGTAGGGGAACCACTGCTTGTCCCCCACAGTCGCCAGCACCCTGTTCTTCACAAGGGCGACCTGTCGGAGTGCAGTCACCCAAAACGGATCCAGCAGCCCTGCACGCCCAAGGAGATTGTGAGCACCTTCCTGCAGGGTCCGGTTGAACCGCTCAGCCACGCCGTTCTGCTGAGGGTTGTAGGGCACCGTGAGCTGATGCTGGATCCCCTTCTTCAGCACCGCCTTAAAATCAGCGCCAATGAATTCTCCCCCGTTGTCAGTGCGGATCACCTTCACCTTGTGTCCGCTCTCCCTTTGAGCTCTCGGCATCCACTCCTTAAGAACAGCCGCTACCACCTCCCCCTTGGTTTTGAGAGGGTACACCCACACTACACGCGTGTGGTTGTCCACAATGGCCAAGAAGTAGCGGCTGCCTGAGAGAGAAGGGGTCCTCGTAGGGCCCACCACATCCATGTGCACAAGCGCGAATGGTGCCTTGGCTGGTCTAGTGCCGCTGCTGAAGGGGAACTTGGTGAATTTTGTCTCAAGGCATGTAGGGCAGCTCCCAATCTCCTTCACTGCCCCTTTCACTTCCAACCCCTTCAAACTCCCATCCTTCACCAACTTTTGCAGCATAGGAATGTTGATGTGACACAACCTCTCGTGCCACGTCTCCCAATTGGCATCACCATTCTCAGATGAAGCCTTTGCCTATGCAGCTATCGTATCCACACCAGCAAGCACCTCACCATGTGGCTGCTGTGGCTGCTGCACCTTCTTCACTGCATCCAGGGCCCCATCAGCTGGCGCAGTCTTCTCTCCTTCCGCAGTTGCTTTAGCCGTCGCTGATGCCGCTGCTGTTGCTGGTGGTTTCTGTTATAGTCACAATAGACTTGAATGTGCCTAAAACGAAAGATAGCGTGCATAGTCGGATTTCTGCACAGCGGCTTCAAACGTTGATAGCGTTCTGGTCATAGCTGCAAATGACTTCATCTAATATGGATCTCAAGCATCTTGACGTCGCCTACAATAATAAATTTAGATTGCACAATTTCATTCAGAATTGACGACACAGCGTTGGTTTGAACGAACGGCACTATGGCAGCCACTATAGTCTTAGAACACAAATTAGGAAGAGTTACGAGTTGGGAATGACTCCCAGCTCCTACAAACCCCAAGAGCCAAGGTACAGTGATGTGGAACAGAGCCACACTATCCCCAACCATGAAGGGTCTCGAAAATACCCTCCACAAGGGCCTACACCAAGAGAAATGTTACACTACACAAAGAAATGGAACTATTCTCACTATCTTGAAGTTTACCCTTTTGGAAAGCTTCGAAATCACTTGAATCTTGAAACAAAGGCTCTGGTTCTTCAAGATAAATTCTTCCTTGAGTTCTTGGAAGTCTGCTGCGCATACCTGCGACACGCCGAACGTTCCACACACGACAAAATAGAAAAACACACACGACACGCAAACGACGACGTGACACGCAACTAGCGATAACTTGCCATTGACTCGACACACACATTCAAAATCCTGCTTCATCATTCACACACTATTGTAAGCATCAAATATATATTATCTCATGCCCTCATACCATTCCATGCACACACTCATGCACGCATACAGACAACAATCCGAATGCAAACCGTAGGGTTGCACCAACAAACTCCCCCTCGGATTGTTGGCCTTAGGATCTTGCTCTCTCAGTTCAGAGCCATCCCAGCTAGCTTACAACACTTCCAATGCTGCTGCTCCACCAGCCTCTTGGTCATCATGTCAGCTGGCTGCCCCGTCGTCTTCACGTAGCGCAACTCAACTTCACCCGCGACCACCATGCTCCTCGTCCAATGTCACTTCACCCTCATGTGCTTGGTGAGGCCATGCAACACAGGGTTCTTAGCAAGAGCAACGGCACCCTGGCTGTCATAGTAGAGTGGGGTAGGTCCTTGCTGCTCCTCCCCCAATTCAGCCAACCAACGCCGTTGCCACACAATCTCCCGTACGGCACGGAAGAGTGCCATGTACTCGGACTCCACCGAGCTCAATGCTTGATCCACCTGCTTCTTGCTCTCCCAAGCAGTTGGGCCTCCCCCAACACAGAAAATGAACCCTCAAACACTTGTCATGTCCTCTGGTTCCGATGCATAAGAAGCATCCGAGAATGCGGTGAGGAGCAAACGTCCGGGTTCAACACCATCCGCGCCCTTTTGGCGCCTTTGCGCCGCCGCCGAGTATTGCAGCCCAACGCGGTGTTTGGCCAAGATACTTGGCCACCCTCATTCCACCAGCTACCTGCTCCTCATTAGGGCATTGAACAACCCTAGCCAATTGTCCGGTAGCAAACGCGACGTCCGGTCGTGTGTTTACCGCTGCGTACATGAGGCTGCCCACCAACGAGTGAAAACGGCGCCTCTCTTCTTCACCAACGCTCTCCTCCTCTGGTCCCTTCACACACTTGAACCCAGAGTTGGCAGCCAATGCCTCCAGGTACTTTCGTTGATGCACCCGCATGCACCGCTTCTCCACATCGCGTTCAATGTGGAGCCCAAGGCAGAAGCTCACGTCACCAAGGGCCTTGCACTTGAACTTGTCTTGAAGCTTCAGCATCACCTCCTTCACAAGATCAGAGGAGGGTGAGAAAATTAGGATATCATCAACGTACACAACCATGAAGCTCCTCTGCTCCCCCTCGCCAAGCATGAATAATGAGTGATCGGCCGTTGAGGGAGTGAAGCCGATATCCTCCAAAACTCCTCGCAGCTTCAAGTTCCACTGCCTAGGAGCCTGCTTCAATCCATAAAGGGCCTTCTTCAGCTTCAAAACTCTGCCTCTACCATCATGAAACCCCTCTGGCTGCGCCATGAAAATCTCTTCCTCTAGGACGCCGTTGAGGAATGCGGTTGTCACGTCCATTTGTTTCACCACCCATCCTTTGATGGCAGCACACGCGAGTAGGGTTCTCAGCATCGTCGGCTTCACCACAGGAGCAAACAACTCATTATAGTCCACCTTCTCCTTCTGCTAGTACCCCTTTGCCACAAGCCTAGACTTGTAGCGCTCGATTTTGCCGTCGGCGTCGGACTTGATCTTGAAGAGCCACTTGGACGTAATCGCCTTACGCCCCCCCGGTAGCTCCACCAATTCCCACGTGCCGCTCTCCTCAATGCTCTTCAGCTCACTCTCCATTGCCTTATTCCACTCCTCAGCATCACTACTCTCCAAGGCCTCCTTGAGATTTGCTGGTTCTCCTGGCATCTCCACCGGAGAGAAGAACGCGAAGGCACACTCCTCGTAGTCACTCTCCTCGTCATCTCCAACCATAAGTGCCGCTCCGGCCAGAGCTGACTTGGCTGGCTTTCCCAATGCATCATAGGTCAGCCTATTAGGGGCTTGGATTCTCCTTTTGCCCCTTCTTTCCTCCTCAGCTGCATGGACATGAAGGCCTTGGCGTTGCTGCGGGGTGACTCGGATCCGTGGAGCACTCGTAGTGCGAGAAGGAAGTGTCGGTGCATGCTCGCTCACTTGCTGCACCTCCTCCTCTTCTTCCTCTGCATCCTTGGCCTCCTCTCCCCCATTCACAAGGGAAGATTGCCTTGTGGTGGTGCTGCCGCTGCTCAGCTCCAAGGGAAGCTCCACATGCTCCAAACCGGAACTCTTCACCTCCCCAAACCGCATGCCTATCTTCGCCTCATTCTCCGCCTTCCAATCCTTGTACATGAGATTCTCCATGAATTTGCAGTCCCTGCTCACCACGAATTTCTTGGTGAATGGGTCCCAAAGAAGCCACCCCTTGCTGTTTTGAGCCACGCCCAAGTGCACAGCCCATATCGCCTTGGCACCAAGCATGTTGTGCCGAAGATGCTTCGGCACGAGCGCCATGCACATGCACCCGAACACCCGAAGCATATCCACCTTTGGCTTCCTTCCAATCCACTCCACATAGGGCACCCATTTGTCTGCTACCACATGAGTCAAAGCTCTGTTCTTGGCCACACACGCACTCCGCACCGCATCAGGCCAGAAGTAGTCGGGTAGCCCGGCTTCAATGAGCAACCCGCGTGCCGTCTCCGTGATTGTGCGGTTCGCTCGCTCGGCGATGCCGTTCATTGCAGGGGAGTATGGCATGGTAAGGGAGTGCCTTATGCCATTCTTCTTCAACCACAATGAGAACTCCTTGCTCAGGAACTCTCCCCCTCGATCGGTGCGAATTGCCTTGACTAGTCGGTCTTGTTGCTGTTCCACCATTGGCAACCAATCGGTCTTCACCGTTTCAGCCACGTCGCTCTTCTTGGACAGCACGTACACCCAAGTCATGCGGGTGTAGACGTCAACAATGGTGAGGAAATACTCTGCTCCAGCAGCTCCAAGCTTCAGGGGGCCCACCACGTCCATCACCACCTCATCAAGTGTTGCCTTAGCCGTTGCCTCCGAACTAGAGAACGGGTAACGGGTGAACTTGGCTTGCATGCAAGTCGGGCAGCCAAGTACCTCATCGGGCTCCCCCTTCACACGTATGTCAGCAACCATCTCATTTTTCACTAGCTGCTGCAAGATGGGTAGGGCAGCATGCCCTATTCGCCGATGCAAGGTCAACCAATCACACTCCCCGGTAGCCGAAGTCGGATTGGAGAATGCCGCACTCGCAATAGTGCCCCACATGTTCTCTCCGTACTCCTCCTCCGCTGCTGCCTTGGGGTTCTCCTCATCCTTGTGCTGCTTCTTAGCTGCTGCACCATTCTCCTTGTGTTCACCGAGCTTTCTGGTCCCTCCAAGATTGCACTTCTTGGACTCAATCTCCTTAGCGCGACCGTTCACGCCATCGCCGCTACCAACCGCTTCACCCTTGGTGCTGATGTTTGCTGCCACTTGCCTCTCCTTAGGCATAGGGACCACAGGGATCTGCCACATCTCGTTGTAGACATCCCTATCCTTGTAAAGGTCCCAAAGAATCCGCTCACCAAGCCTCGCGGTATAGGTCTTAGCTCCCTTCGAGCTCGTGTCCATGCCGGCCTTTTGCAACCGCTGCACGGAAATCAGGTTGGCAGCAAGGTTGGGCACCCAAAGCACGTTCTTGAGGCCCACCATCTTCCCATCAGCACCCTTGAACATGGCCTTGCCCATGCCTTTCACCTCTGCTCGCTGCCCCAAAGCTGATGTCACATGCTTCACCGGTGACGGCTCAAGTTCGGTGAGCAAGTCCGCACGAGGTGTCATGCTATAGGTAGCGCCCCTATCGATCACCCAATAGTCCAGGGAGTGTAGGGTAACCTTCCCCACAGCTGCTGGCTCCTCAAAGCCTTCATCCTTCTCTGGACCAGCCGGTGCTTGCGTGGGCACGAAGAAGAATTGACCCGGAAAACGATCGTCCCTCGACTCGCTCTCGTTGCCGGCACTCTTCATACTTGCAGCACCACCTCCGCGACCGCCACGGCCTCCAAGTCATCTTCCTCTCCCTCCTCCTGCTCCTCTACCCTCTTGGCCTTGAGCAGGAGTCCATGCATCAGGGAGCTTGAAGCAATCGTGCCACATATGTCCGCTCTTGTGACAATAGTGGCACTCGCCGTCGAATCGGCCGCGACCGCGTCCGTAGCTCTTGTTGTCGTTGCCGTATCCGCCACTCCCGCGGCCTCCATTGAAGTTGTTGCTGCCAAATCTGCCTCCCCCTCGTCCTCTACCCCTTCCACGGCCATACCCTCGGCCGATGCTTGCTGTCCCGGCGCCATCCGCACTTGCCAACTCACGGCGGCGGAAGTCCTCTTGAAGGATCGCTCGCTTCACGTCTTCAAACGAGAGGCGGGGCAAGTCACGATTGAGGTTGATGATGAGCGAGGACCATGACTCTGGGAGTAAGGCCAACAACTTGGTCTTCTTTTGGAGCTCACTGTAGTTCAAATCAGCTCCCTCGAAGAATTTCTGCACCCCTTCTTCAACCGCTTCGTCTTCTTCAATTCGTAGTGTCGCCATTTGCCGTTCCAATACCACCGCTACCGCCGCTGTCGCAGGCGCGTGTACACCCTTGAGAGCAGCCCATGCCTTTGGTCCCTTCTCTGGTTCACGCTGGAATGGCTTGATGTGACGGATTTGGCTGCTCCCCAACGCTTGCCCAAGTAGGAGATAGCCTTGTGCGCTCTTCCGCACCCACGGGCTCTTCTCCGGGTCGTTCTCGGGGCGCTTCTCCGTTCCTTCCATCACCTCCAGCAGGTCATAGTGGTCAAAGATGTTCTCCATCTTGAATGACCATTCAGCAAAGTTGTCGCCGTTGAACTTGTCAAGCCCAAACACCCTAGGTTCATCCCTAGGTGGGCCAAGACTTGGTTGCACGGGCGCCATGGCTGAATCACGGGGTTGGCCTTGAGCTTGGGCTTCTCCACTGCCACCAGCACCTCTGCCACCCCTTTCCTCAGGTCCAGTCATTGTCGAAACTGCTCCAAGGGGCTCTGATACCACTTGTTATAGTCACAATAGGCTTGAATGTGCCTAAAACGAAAGATAGAGTGCACAGTCGGATTTCTGCACAGCGGCGTCAAACGTTGATAGCGTTCTGGTCACAGCTGCAAATGACTTGATTCAAATTGGATCTGGAGCGATTTAGATTGCACGATTTTATTCAGAATTGACGACACAGCGTTGGTTTGAACGAACGGTACTATGGCAGCCACTATAGTCTTAGAACACAAGATAGGAAGAGTTACGAGTTGGGAATGACTCCCAGCTCCTAAAAACCCCAAGAGCCGAGGTACAGTGATGTGGAACAGTGCCACACTGTCCCCAACCACGAAGGGTCTCGAGACTACCCTCCACAAGGGCCTACACCAAGAGAAATGTTACACTACACAAAGTAATGGAACTATTCTCACTATGTTGAAGTTTACCCTTTTGGAGAGCTTCGAAATCACTTGAATCTTGAAACCAAGGCTCTGGTTCTTCAAGATAAATTCTTCCTTGAGTTCTTGGAAGTCTGCTGTGCACACCTGCGACACGCCGAACGTTCCACACACGACAAAATAGAAAAATGCACACGACACGCAAACGACGACGTGACACGCAACTAGCGATAACTCGCTATTGACTCGACTCACACATTCAAATTCATGCCTCATCATTCACACACTATTGTAAGCATCAAATATATATTATCTCATGCCCTCACACCATTCCATGCACACACTCATGCACGCATACAGACAACAATCCAAATGCAAACCGTAGGGTTGCACCAACAGTTTCCCGTTCCAAGGGATAATGGGCAGCTGCCATAGGTCCTTGATGCAGCTGCTCTTCTCCTCCAAATCCCACAGCAGCAATTTCCCAAGCTTTGCACGGTAGCTGGTTGGGCCGAAGGTCACTTTGGCCTTGCTCTTCTGCAGCCGGCGCACAGAAAGAAGGTTAGTGGACAAGCCTTCAACCAACAACACATTCCCCAACCCCACAAGCTCCCCATTGGCTCCCATCACCTTGGCATTCCCAACACCCATCACAGGGAGCAAAGCACCTGAAGCGGCAGCCACAAACTTGATCTTCCCAGGGAGCTTTACCTCGTCAAGAAAATCTGCCCGTGAGGTCATGTGACTTGTGCAACCTGAATCGATCACCCAGTGAGTGAGGGGGTGCATCACAACCTTCCCAACTGAAACCACATCACCCTCACTCCCTTTCACATCTTCAACAATAAGGAACATCCCAGGGGAGACTTTGCCTTGTGCACCTTCACTATGTGCACCTTAACTTTGCACAGCGCCACCTTGTGCGCGTTCACCACTTGGCGGCTTCATGCCTGGGGGTGCCCACCCCTCAGGCCTGCTGAAACACTTGAACCATGGGTGTCCAGCCTTCTTGCAGTACCAGCAAGCTCCCTCCATTCGGGTGCTCCCCCTGCCACCAGAGCTCCCATGCCCCTCGTTGTAGTCACCTTGGCCTCTCCCTCTGCCAAAGCCTCTCCCACGGCCTCGGCCTCTCCCACCCACTCTTCCTCTGCTGCCTCTTGCAGCTCCATACCCCTCAGCAGTCTTGTTGGCAGCACCACCACCCGTGTGGCGCTTGCGAAAATCCTCATGCAGAATCTGCTGCCGTAGCCACTCAGGTGTCCACTGGTCCTTCTAAGTGTTGAGGGTGGGGATCAGGTTGTCCCATGAGTTGTCGAGCACCGAGATAATCTTGGTGCACTGCTGCATCTGCGACACATTGCTGCCCGCCGCTACCATCCTCGCATAGGTGTCCTTGATCTTGTCAACGACCGGCTTCACATCATCGCCCAGTCGCATGGAGAGGGCAGCCAGCTCCTTCTCCAACACAATCACCATCGGCAGCGTGTTGGGCTTAATCACGTCGAGCAGTAGCTTCCACGCCTTTGGTCTGGAATCATCCAACTCCACCAAATCCTTGATGTGTTGGAACAAGTCGTTGTTGACCGATTGAAGGATTAGGTCGTACAGCACCGCACTCTTCTCAATCCACCGATCGCGGGCGTTGCCTTCCTCCGGCAGCTTCTCTTCTCCCATCGCAAGTTTCAGCACCTTGTAGCTCTTAAACGCACTCCGCATCCGCCCGCTCCATTCCTCATAGTTGGAGCCATCCAACGCCTCGATCTTGGATGGTGGTGGCTCATTCCTCTTCTCAGCTGCATCTCCACTCCCTTGACTCATTTCCTCTACTCCCAATCGCAGGTTCCAGCTCCCCCTTTGCTGTCCACACCGAAGTCCCACAATATTTTCACAAGTGTCGGCGCCAACGAAATTTCGGCAGAGTTTCCCCTTAGCGGAAGACACATCCAACCTTCAGAACACCACTTAGGCACACCCACAGGCCACGGTGGGTCTAGAAGGTTCTTCACACCTCAGTAGACTCTTCACAAAGTCCTCAATCAGATCTGATACCACTTGTTAAAGACTAAGGACGGAGTCTATTAAGAGAAGGGCCGAAATATCTCAAAATCGTTGGACTATATTTCAGGACAGAATTGTCGACTTCACAAGAAACGCCGTCGACAAAAAACGCACGTATAGAATTCTCTCAAACTCATGTCCTCATTGCTGATGTCTTCACCAAGGCCCTCGGGTCTGGTGATCATCGGCGTTTTTGCACTGCTCTTGGGCTTCTGCCCACTCTGCCTCACCTGCTTGTCTCTTGATCTTGCACTTGTTGTACATTGATACCTATATTTATACCTGCATGTCTACTCTTGCTAGGTTGTGATCAGTGTACTTCCTTGCTTATAACTCTGCATGTGAACTGGCCTTGTGGCCGCTTGCTTGTGCTCAAAACGAGTGGTGATCTTGAGATCCACCCTGGGCTTTGCATTGCTTTGTTCTCTTGCTTGACTGGTCCTGTGACCGTTTGTTGTGTTGGCTATCCCTCACTTTGCCTAGGGGGGTGTGTCAAAACATATTTGTATGTTCCTAGTTCTGCTAGGCTACAGTGAGGTGCTCAGTATAGAGTACAACCCCAATTAGGGTTCACTACTTGTATCTCACTCTTGCTAGTCATTCATCATTCCTGCAACAATTCTCTCGACATGAGGTTTGGTTCGGTGCGAAGGTACTGTAGCAAGCGATGTTCCGTCTGTATTGTCACATCTGCTCCTATCAAATAACACCACTGCACCTTGAAAGCATGCACAATTGCCAACATTTCGCGGTCGTGTATCAAGTAGTTGCGCTTGGGCGGATGAAGCTTGCGGGATTCATATGCGATTGGTTGGAGGCCATTTCCGAAGTCTTGCAACATTACGGCTCCAACGACGATGTTGCTTGCGTCTGTGACGAGCTCAAACAAACGGTGAGGATCGACGATGTGCAGTACAAACGATGAGCACATAATGTTTTTCCAACTCATGCCATCCACCTCACCCAACTTGGCCACACTTGCCAACCTAATTTGGTTTCTCCTAACCACTTGGCATCAATCTACAGTAGAGTGACGAATTTCCCCAACCCCAAAAGTCTATACCCCATATTGAGTCACTCCACAAATTCCCAAAGTCGCCGCATCACAATCAAAACTTCGAACGATCATATCTTTCTCTATCTTGCTCCGATCGCGGCGGTTCTTGGTTCGCCGGAAAGCTCTTGAGCAGAGAAGTCATTTCAGATATCTGCTCAGACAAAATAACATTCATACGCACTCAGAGAATCCAAACCACACCGAACACAAATTCTTGCACACGCTCACACCACGCATGCAACGCACGAATATATGATGAGAGGCAGACAGACGTTAATGCAAATAATAGCATCACATAACACTCCCCCCACCCCCGCTCTTCCTCGCCCCAGTTCCCCCTCTGGTAGACCCCCTCCCCCCTCAAGGTCCTGCTCCCTCAGGTGTGTCTCAGGTAGACCCACTCCCCTTGGCTAAGCGTGTCGAGGTCGTTGTCGACTCTGGTGCTGCTGGGGGTGGTGCTGCTAGGGGTGCTCCGTCTGGGGGTGCTGAGCCTGAGCGTGTGGAGCCCAGGGGTGCTGAGCCTGGGGTTGCTGAGTCTGAGGGTGCGGAGCCTAGGGGTACCGAGTCTGGGGGTGCTGAGCCTGGAGGTACTGTATCTGCTGGAGGTCCTACGGGTACCTCGTCACGGCGGGAGCTTCTCTCTTCACCGCAGCTGCGCGAGTGGTTTGCTCGGCGCACCCGCCTTCGGAGTGGCGCTGCTGGAGCTGGGGGGCATGCCGCTGGAGGCACTGGAGGTGCTCGTACAGGAGGTACTGGAGCTGCTGGAGCTGGTGATACTGCAGGCGCTGAGCTAGAGACCCTGGAGCTGGAGGCACTGGACCTGGAGGTACCGGAGGTGCTGGAGCTGCTGGTCCTGGAGGTGCTCGGTCTGGAGGCACTTGAGCTGCCGGTGCTTGTCGTGCTGCTGGTACTCGAGGTGCTGGAGGTGCTGGAGGTGCAGGAGCCGCTGGTCCCTGTTAACGGGAGTGAAGTGTTGGCCCCGCCCTCGCTTGGGCAACGCCGACGACTTGGTTGGATGTACGGGAGTAGCAGCCGACCATCCCCAGTGGGAGAGCTGCTCGACGGGCTTCGTCGAGCTGCAAGGGACCGCTGTGGTGTTGCTGTCGACCAGGGAGCTCGACAGCTGCAACTGACTGGTCTGGGCGGCGGGTGGGCCGTCGACCAGGAGGGGCAGTTCGACCGGGAGGTCGACGGAGCAGTCCGTCGACCTGAGAAGTGAGCAGCGGTCGACGAGGGGAGCTCGTCGACAACAGTTGACAGTTCTGGTCGACGGAAGGGGTCCGTCGACCAAAGGGGTAGCTCGACGGGAGCTGTGGTCGACCAAAGGCACTTGGGGTTGTCCAAGTCGACCGGGTAACCTGCTCGGCGAGTTCTGCGGAAGCACGCAAACGTCGTCGAGGTCACGATGGCGAAGGCGACTTCGGGTTGGTATCCCGAAGTCGATGTGGCTTGTCTGGCGCAGACAACAGCCGACGGATGCACAACGGTGCCAGTCGGGCCAATCGTCTGCGCGCATCTGCAAGCGTGCGCACTGCTGTCTTCTACGGGGCAACGCTGGACAGCCACTCTGCTGCAGCGTTGGCACACTGTCGACCTGTTGTGTTGGCAGGTCGCCTTTCTGCAGTGCTGGCGCGGCTCCTCTACGCAATGCTGGCAGGCGGTCGACCATGCTGTGCTGTCTGTCGACCAAGCTAGCTGCAGAGTTGCTAGGTGCCTGATGTAGTCATTCTTGTCATTGCTTGTTCAACAATTCTGTAACTCCAACTTTGCTAGTGAAACTCTTGCCAATTTCTCCCGTGATTGTGCAAGCACCAAGGAACTAGGCAAAGCTACAATCACCTCTAGTAGTTCGTGCCAACCCCATAGTCTAGCTCACTACCGTTGTAGAGTGTATCTCCACATGGTGCGGTGAGTGTGGACGGCCCCGCAGATTACCTTCAGATAGGAGCCGACTTTTGCACCTACTAAGTCGTTCGTAGGCCGGCAGTAGCGATAGTCACCATGGTCGACCCCGTAGTTAATGCGGGAGGAGCGGACACTTTGGAGGCACACTTGGCTGATGCGAGGAAACGCCACGCGGATGGCGAGTATGGGACGATCCCCGTGTTGATCGTCGAGTTGGGCATCCGATCGCAGTGGGCGACGGAACACCCATCCCGTCCTGTTTCTCCTCGACCGGTGCGAAACAAAGGTGGCGTCGACGACGAGGTCGACGGGGGTGCACGAGTCAGCGGCAACTATGGCACGAAGCAGAGAGGATTGATCAAGGTCGACGGTGGCGTCGACAGGAGTCAGGCGCAAGTGCAGCAGTCGACGACAGCTGCAGGCAGCTCGCATACCGACATTGATGGTCGACGTCGCTCTCCTCTACGAAGCGGTGGAGGGCTCTCCGTGACGACGCATGTGACGGCGGGCGGGATCGCACCGTCGTATGGCTACTTCAAGTTCTCGCCGGACCGGATCACCGTCGCACCACTGCAAGGTCGACGGGACCTCATCACCTGGAGGGAGTCGATAGAACCTCAACTGGAGGTCGCCGGGCTGAAGGGCTTCGCCGATGGCACAGTGCCCATTCCGCCCGTGGACGATGTCGGGCTACGCGGGGAGTTTCGTGCGGCTCACTTGCTCACCTTCATGGTCATCTCGAGGTGCTGCTCACCGGTGGTGCAGCTGGCACTCAGGAGCTGTTGAGAGCGACTGGATGCTGGTCACCAGGCATGGCACTTCATCCTGTCGACGTACCAGGTCAGGGACGACCTGTACATCGCACAGCTGGAGGAGAAGATGACTCATATTTGAATGGGCGAGCAGGAGTCGGCGACGGACTACTGCAACCGTGCTCGACGGATCCTGGCTGAGATGCGGATGGCGGGCGCCGAATACTCGACGGCGTCCTACATCTCCCACATTGTCAAGGGCCTGCCACGCGGCTACAACCTCATGAATAGGATGATGATGGTACCCGGGACGCGTGAGTCCCTCGACAAGGAGTCCATCACCAGCTATATTCTTCAAGATGAGGCGATGCAGGAGGCCGAACAGCCCACGGAGCTCCTTCCTCAAGCAAACTATGCTGCACCAACGAAGCCGAATCAGCAGCCAGGGCAGCGCAGGATGCATGGCGGCGGTGGTAGCGGAGATGGGCGGTCGACGAAGGACGTCGACGAAAAAAGGTCGACACGGGGCAAGGGCCGTGGAGGTGATGGTCGACGGCGAGAGTGCTGGATCTGCCATGATCCCGACCATCTTTCCTACGAATGTCCTGACCGCGACGATAGCGACGAGGACGACACCAAGGGAGGCCGTGGCCGGTCGACCAGCAATCGCCCCCGTCGAAATGAGATGTCGCGCAGGGAGAAGCAGACGTCGAAGAAGACGTCGTCGATGAAGGACGTCGACCACTCCAGCGGCAAGAGCCGAGGCGACGGGGAGGCGTCGTGCTTGATGGTCGGCTTGGTGGAGCCGACGGTCTCGCTGGCGCCGGAGGCTGGCAAGGACTTCCAGGTGGTGGCGGCAGCTGTGCAGGCCAACCCGATGGCGGTGCTGCTCGATAGCGGCTTCTCCCATCACCTGATGGGGATGAAGGCGGTCTTCGTCGACATGGAGCCGAGTGACGGCGTGAAGCACGTGCGTGGATTCAACGGGGCACTACAGCCTGTTGAGGGCCGCGGAACCGTAGCTTTGCAAGGGGAGGCCAAGAAGCGGGTCCTCATCCTCGACGTACTATACGTTCCGGGCATACAGGCGAACCTGCTATCTGCTGGCCAACTGACGGAGACCGGAGTGCAGCTGAAGGGCGACGGTGACGAGTTGTTGCTCGTCGCCGCAACCGGGGGGGTGCTCGGTCGAGCACGCTACACCAGACGAGTCCTCTGCACCGACCTTCGCCCCTGTTCGACCCGGCCGCAGTCGACCGAGGTAGTGGCTCTGCGGACGATCATCCCGGCGACGAAGTCGACCCCTGACCGGTTGCATGCGAGGCTTGCGCACGTCAGCGTCGACACGATAAAGAGTTCGGCAAAACATGACGTTGCTGCTGGACTCGACATCACCCCGTCGACCGGACCAGACCCGCCATGTATCTCGTGCGTCGGGGGAAAGCTGGTGCGACACACCTTCCCCGCCACAGGCTCGGACACCGCGGAGGCGTTGGCTGTCGTGCACATTGATTTGTGCGGGCCATTTCGAGTCGCTGCCAAGGATGGCAGTCTGTACTTCCTGCTGCTGAAGGATCGCCACACTCGATTTGTGTGGGTGATGCCGGTCGCTAAGAAGAGCGACGTTCTGCGGGAGTTTCCGAAGTGGCTGGTGCTGGTGGAACGACAGACAAAAAAGTCGGTGCTGATGCTCCGCTCAGACCGGGGAGGGGAGTTCCTCGGAAAGGAGTTCACCGACTTCGTCGACGGCAAGGGCATCGTCCACGATCTGACGTGCCCTTACACTCCGCAGCAAAACGGCATGGCTGAGCGGGAGATGCGCACGGCCGTCGAGTCTGTGAGGACGATGCTGTTGCACATGGGTGTGCAGCACCACTGGTGGCACCTCGCTCTACGACAAGATGTCTGGGTGCGCAACTGCTTGGAGCGGTCGACGACACCGCCGGGGACGACTCCGTACCAGCTGCTGACCGGGAACAAGCCCGACCTCACGCTGGCGCAGGTGTGGGGCTGCATGGTGCAGTTCATGGTTCCTGAGCAGCAGCGCAGTGGGAAGCTGGCGCCGAAAGCTCGCTGGGGGCTTCACCTGGGCGTGTCGCCGGAGAGTAAGGGCTGGGAGGTGCTCGACCTGACCGACAACAAGGTGGTCACGTCGGTCGAAGTGATCTTCTACGAGACGCTGTCGCTGGAGGTGTGGAAGGCGAAGTTTGGGCCGGCGTTGGGCCGGACGCAAGCACACCCGCCTACGGACACCTCGACGGCGACGGTTCCTTTGCTCGCCGAAGTCGATGAGCCTGCTGATGAGGATGTTGTAGGGGTTTTTCCACCTTCCCCAATTCTTGCTCCTCCCTTCCCCGTCGCAGATCGGCCTGCGTCGACACCCGTGTCGGCCACCGGCGATGAGGGGAGCCTTGAGGCGTCGCCTGTGGCGCCAGCCTGTGGCATCGCCGGCGGTCGACAAGGCGCCAAGCTCGTCGACCAGGATGGGAAGCCGTCGACGACAGGGGAGCAGCAGACAGGGGAGCCGGTCGAACAAGAAGCATCAGCAGAGGTGCAGTCGACAAAGGAGCTGCTGAAGTCAGCAGGAGGTGAGCAGCAGGTCGAAAATTCAAATCAGCTGGTTGACTTGCCAGTCGACGAAGAAGGGGAGTTGTCGGCAGGAGAAGAGTCCACCGCCAGCGACGTGGTGGAGGTGCCGATCACGACGCCTGAGCTGCGACGCACGGGTCGAGCTCGACGGCCGCCGGAACGGCTGAGCTTCCACACCTGCCTACCGCCTGCTACCTTCACCGCTATGCACGACGAGGTTGATGATGACCTGTTGTACGACGATGCCGAGGAGGATGACGAACTGCCAGAGCTCGACCCCGACATGCACGCAGACCCCGAACACCGCTGGGACATCGCCACGATGACGATAAAGGAGGCGCTGGCGAGCTGGAAGGGTGAGGCGGTGAAGGCCCCCATGGAAGAAGAGATCCGCAGTCTCGTCGGCATGGGCACTTGGGAGCTGGTCGAACGCCCACGCGGGGTGAACATCATGAAGAACCGGTGGGTGCTGACAACCAAGTACCGCCTCGACGACACCGTCGAGCGCGAGAAGGCGAGGCTGGTCGTGAAGGGCTTCACGCAGGTGTGCGGTGCCGACTACGACGAAACGTACTCGCCGGTGAGCAGCTACGTCACGCTGAGGATCTTCCTCAGCATCGTCGCCGTCTTCGACCTCAACCTGATGCAGCTCGACATGAAGAACGCTTTCCTGCAGAGCAAGCTCGACAGGGTGCTTTACATGTACCAGCCGGACTACTTCGACGATGGGACTGGCCAGGTGTGTAAGTTGCTGAAGAGCCTCTACGGGCTGAAACAATCGCCGCTGCTGTGGTACAGGGCACTCGACGGTGTGCTGCTGGGCGCTGGCTGGAAGAAGAGCCAGGTCGATGAGGCGCTCTATTTCAAGGCCGGCGACAACGGAGTGACCTACCGGGTGTTGGTCTACGTCGACGACCTGCTCGCTGCCAGCAGCAGCCCCGCGATGCTGAAAGAGCTAAAGGAACTGCTGGAAGCTGCCTTTGAGCTACGTGAGATTTCGCCGGTCGTCAAGTACCTCGGGCTGGAGATCGTGCGCGACAGGCCAGCAGGGAAGCTGTGGCTTCACCAGCAGGGCTACGCCGATAAGCTGCGCAGGCGCTTCATTGACGATGAGCAGGGCGGTCGAGTCCCAAAGACGCCGGTCTCGGTCGATGCCTACACCGAGCTGACATTCGACGACGAGGAGGCGCAGGAGCGCGAGGAGGAGGAGTACCGGCAGAAGGTTGGCTCACTGCAATTTGCAGCGACGATGACGAGGCCGGACATTGCGTTCGCCTGTAGCAAGCTGGGGAGCGGCCTCATGGTGAGGAGCGACCAGCATTGACGCGAGGTCGACCGCTGCCTTGCCTACCTCGCTGACACCCGCGACACCGCCCTGGAGTTCGGCGGTGGACCAGAGTCGCTGGAGCTGATCGGCTACGTGGACGCCGATGACGCGGGCGACAAGCAGAAGCGAACGAGCACGAGCGGCTACGTGTTCGTCTACGGAGGGGCCGCCGTTTCCTGGTTGAGCTCGCGCATCAAGTGCTCGACTTTGTCATCGACAGAGTCGGAGTACGTTGCGGCCACGAATGCGGGCAAGGAGGGACGCCGACTTCGTTTCCTTCTTCAGAATTCAAGCTGCTCGACGCAGGGAAGCCGACCATGCTGCGCGTCGACAACAAGTCGGCAATTACGGTCGCTGAGGGCTTGGGGCTGACAGGCAACCTCAAACACATGGAGCGACGATTTGCCTGGCTGCAGCACATGGTGAGGCGCGGAAAGTTCTTACAAAAGTACATCCCGACCACAAGGCAGCCGGCAGACTTTCTAACGAAGGCTTTGCACTTTCCGGCTTTCAACCGGTGCTCTATCGCCATCGGCCAAGTTCGTCTGGTCGACGTCGGCGATGGCAATGATAATGTGCAGCAGTAGGAGCCGTGCCCTTTTGCACGGCTGGTGCGGTGGCGGCGTGCTGTGTGAGGGGTGCACGCCGAGAACGAGTTCTTTCTCCGTAGTATGCTGTCGTATGGGCTGGGGGCCCAAGCGTGAGCGTGGCAGGGGAGTGTTAACGGGAGTGAAGTGTTGGCCCCGCCCTCGCTTGGGCAACACCGACGACTTGGTTGGATGTACGGGAGTAGCTGCCGACCATCCACAGTGGGAGAGCTGCTCGACAGGCTTCGTCGAGCTGCAGGGGACCGCTGTGGTGTTACTGTCGACCAGGGAGCTCGACAGCTGCAACTGACTGGTCTGGGCGGCGGGTGGGCCGTCGACCAGGAGGGGCAGTTCGACCGGGAGGTCGACGGAGCAGTCCGTCGACCTGAGAAGTGAGCAGCGGTCGACGAGGGGAGCTCGTCGACAACAGTTGACAGTTCTGGTCGACGGAAGGGGTCCGTCGACCAAAGGGGTAGCTCGACGGGAGTTATGGTCGACCAGAGGCACTTGGGGTTGTCCAAGTCGACCGGGTAACCTGCTCTGCGAGTTCTGCGGAAGCACGCAAACGTCGTCGAGGTCACGATGGCGAAGGCGACTTCGGGTTGGTATCCCGAAGTCGATGTGGCTCGTCTGGCGCAGACAACAGCCGACGGATGCACAACGGTGCCAGTCGGGCCAATCGTCTGCGCGCATCTGCAAGCGTGCGCACTGCTGTCTTCTACGGGGCAACGCTGGACAGCCACTCTGCTGCAGCGTTGGCACACTGTCGACCTGTTGTGTTGGCAGGTCGCCTTTCTGCAGTGCTGGCGCGGCTCCTCTACGCAACGCTGGCAGGCGGTCGACCATGCTGTGCTGTCTGTCGACCAAGCTAGCTGCAGAGTTGCTAGGTGCCTGATGTAGTCATTCTTGTCATTGCTTGTTCAACAATTCTGTAACTCCAACTTTGCTAGTGAAACTCTTGCCAATTTCTCCCGTGATTGTGCAAGCACCAAGGAACTAGGCAAAGCTACGATCACCTCTAGTAGTTCATGCCAACCCCATAGTCTAGCTCACTACCGTTGTAGAGTGTATCTCCACAGTCCCGGAGGTGCTCGTACTAGAGGTACTGGAGCTGCTGGAGCTGGTGGTACTGCAGGCGCTGGAGCTGGAGACCCTCTAGCTGGAGACCCTAGAGCTGGAGGTGCTGGCCCTGGGGGTGCTGGAGCTGTCGGTACTAGTGCTGGAGGCACTGTGCGGCCGCGACCGTTTTTCATTCCACTGCTTCGCCAGGTTCTTAGTCTCCCGTCTTCTACTGGCCTTACTCCACCTCTACTGTGTCCACCGCCTGACCAGTCGTAGCCACAGTTACAGCCAGACTCCCCACTACCTGCTCCTTCTCCTTACACTGAGCAGACAGACTCTCTTACAGAGCATCGTGCGCCTGCTTCTCGTCCTGCCTCGCATGTTCGTGGTGTTTGCACTGGTCGTTGTGTTCCTCGTCCGCATCCTCCTCCTGTCCCTGGCAATCACGGTATGGCACTTCGTCCTTCCTCTGTTCCACTGCGAGTTCCCCTGCCGTCTCCTTCTCCTCTTTTCCTGACGTTCTGGACCTTGAGTCTGACTTGGTTCGTGCTGCCAGCCCTAACGTCACACGTCTCCTAGCCACTGTTGTCACTGACCCTTCGTTTGAGTCCACAGCTGCGTCTGCCCTAGTTGCTGAGCTTGTTGACTTTGGTGTTGCGTGTCGTCTCGACTACGCTGCTAGTCTTGTTGTTGAGTCTGAGTCTGTCCGTCCTCCGTCCGTTGGGGGTGAGTGTGCTCTTGGCACGGACGTCCTTGAGGACAGGCAGGAGGACTTTGAGTGTCTTGCAGCAACTGTACCTCATCTCGTGGCAATGCTGCTTGCACCTGAGGGAGACCCGGATGCACTGGAGATCCCGACCCCGCGCTCTTACATAGAGGCGATTACGGGTCCCTACTCCTCTAGTGGCAGATAGCCATGGATGCCGAGATGGCATCCTAAAAGATCACAGGCACTTACGTCGACGCAGTTCTCCCTCTTGGGGCGAATATAGTCGATGGCATGTGGAATTTCAGGGTGAAGCGACCGCTGAGTTCTCCGCCTGTCTTCAAGGCTCGTTATGTTGCACGAGGCTTTATTCAGCGACAGGGAGTTGACTTCTTCCAGACCTTCTCCCCTACCCCAAAGACAACCACTCTGTGGGTGCTGCTGCATGTTGCCGCTCAGCGTGACTACGAGCTTCACTCTCTTGACTTCAGCACAGCTTTCTTACAGGGCAGCCTGCACGAGGAGATTTGGCTGCACCGCCCGCCCGGCTTCAATGGGTCGTTTCCTGCAGGTACCCAGTGGAGCCTCCGGCGGCCAGTCTACGGCCTCCGCCAGGCGCCTCATGAGTGGCACGACACGCTGAGGACAACACTTGCAGCTGTTAGGTTTTCTCCTTCGACTGCTGACCCGTCGCTGTTTCTGCGCTCCGACACTTCGCTGCCGCCATGCTACATCCTTGTGTACGTCGACGATTTGGTTTTTGCCACTGTTGACACTGAGGCACTGGCCCTTGTGAAGTCGGAGCTGCAGAAGAGACACACCTGCACTGACCTGGGTGAGCTGCGCAGCTATCTTGGTTTGCAGATCACCCGGGACAGAGCACGGCGCACCATCACCCTGACTCAGTCACACATGGTGCACCAGGTCCTTGAGCGCTTCGGCTTCCGGCTCTCCATACTCCACTCCTCTGCCTACCGGTCACTCGCTCTCAGCTCCACCTTCGGACGAGTCCGTAGAGCCGAGTGGCCCGTATCTAGAGCTTGTGGGCTGCCTCATGTACCTGATGACCTGCACTCGACCTGACCTTGCCTACCCTCTTAGCATCCTGGCACGCTACGTTGTGCCTGGGAGACACCGACCAGAGCACTGGGAGGCCGCTAAGATGGTGTTGCGCTACTTGTGCAGTACATCGGGCATGGGGCTTTTGCTTGGAGGACAGGGTCCAGTTGTCCTCACTAGACACGCAGACGTGTCTTGGGTTGACGACTTGGCTACGCAGCGGTCGTCACATGGTTATACCTTCAGCCTTGGCTCTGTCTCTGTTTCTTGGTGGTCTACCCGCATCTTCTGTTCTCAGTTCCAGTTGTGAGGCTGAGATCTACGCAAGGGCCATGGCTGCACAGGAGTTACCTACCTGCTGACTAACTTGGGAGAGCGGCCTCGTTCTCCTCTACATCTGTATGTAGACAACAAGGCCATGATTGCCTTGTGTCAGGAGCACAGACTGGAGCACAGGACGAAGCACATCGCTCTGCGTTACTTCCTTGCTCGAGAGTTGCAGCAGCGTGATCAGCTTTGTCTTGCTTACGTGGCCATTCGGGCCAACACTGTTTATATATTCATTAAGGCACTTCAGTCTGGTGATCATCAGCGTTTCTGTACTGCTTTAGGCCTTCTGCCTGCTAGAACAAGATGTGTGTGGCACAAGGCTCTGCTGCGGCACATGTGTACAGTGCCATTATAGTGCCGAACAGATCGGGATCCGACCTGAACACATTTCCTGTACTATAGAGATTACACCTAAAAATGGCCCCAAGCGCCGGTCTTGGCATTGCAACTTAAAAGTTGTTGGACGGAAAATTGCTGGCAGACAGTTCGGCGACATCAAGTTCCTGCAATTTGCTGGCGGGATTTTTTTTTTTTTCTAATTGCCCACCGACTCCCAGTTGATTCTGATCGCGCGCAGTTACTGAAAT
This sequence comes from Closterium sp. Naga37s-1, assembly GCA_947471745.1. Lineage (NCBI taxonomy): Eukaryota > Viridiplantae > Streptophyta > Zygnematophyceae > Desmidiales > Closteriaceae > Closterium > Closterium sp. Naga37s-1. The sequence continues at coordinate 1,785,336 of CANJKZ010001144.1, forward strand.
TGTGGTTGGAGTTGCCACCAAAATGTTTTCGGGCAAACAGCAAGAATCATAAGCATTCAATGTGCTGAAAAAATCTCGGTGAAGTGTGGTTCGTCGGGTTTCCGAAATTTTAGCATACTCAGTAAAAACTTTTCACGATAGTCCAGGACCAAGTGGGTCTTGACATAATGTACACTAAATATTATATTCTATAAAAGAGTTAATTTATCATGCTTGCATGTTGTTTATTGCCTTCACATTGTTAGCCTAATGAATATTTAATTTAGTTCACAATTGTCTTGTCGAAATGTTTAATTGACAACCAAGTATTGGCTTATGATGTGGTTATTGTGAGAATAATAGGAAGGAATGAGTGATTGAACTAGAAACGAGATGGGTACAAGTAGACAACACAAAAGTGTTGTACCCTCTAAGAACTACCCCACTACAGCCTAAACAGACCATAGCAGATACAAGTTTGACACACCCCCATAGGCAAAGTGGGGGAGAACAAGAGGTCACAAGATCAGTCAAGAAAGACAAAGCAAGCTCAGGGTGGATCACAAAGTCACCACGCAGTCTGAGCACAAGTAAATGGCCAAAAGGCCAGTTCATATGCAGAGTCATATAAAAGAAACAAACAATAAACAGAACAAAACCTAGCAAGAGTAAGCATGCAGGTATATGTCTAAAGAGTACAATACAGGCAGAGTCAGGCAGAAAGCAAGTGAGGCACAGTAGGTACAAGGCCTAACACAGTGCAGAAACGCTGATGATCACAAGGCTGAAGTGCCTTGGTGAAAACATCAGCAGTGTTGGCCTGAGAGGCCACGTACGCAAGACGAAGCTGGCCACGCTGCTGCAACTCTCGAGCAAGGAAGTAGCGCAGAGCAATGTGCTTCGTTCTGTGCTCCAGTCTGTGCTCCTGACACAAGGCCAGCGTGGCCTTGTTGTCGACGTACAGAACTGGAGGAGAACGAGGCGCCTCTCCCAAGTCGGTCAGCAGGTAGGTAAGCCAGCGTAACTCCTGTGCAGCCATGGCCCCAGCGTAGATCTCAGCCTCACAACTGGAGCTGAGAACAGAAGAAGAGCGGGTAGACCGCCAAGAGACAGAACCGGAGCCAAGACTGAAGGTGTAGCCCTGTGACGACCGCTGCGTAGCCAAGTCGTCAACCCAGGAGGCGTCAGCGTGACCAGTGAGAACATCTCGAGCCCGTCCTCCAAGCACGAGCCCCATGCCCGATGTACTGCACAAGTATCGCAACACCCTCTTCGCAGCATCCCAGTGCACCTTTCGGTGCCTGCCAGGGGCCACGTAGCGAGCCAGAAGGCTGAGAGGGTATGCGAGGTCAGGTCGTGTGCAAGTCATCAGGTACATGAGGCAGCCCACAAGCTCTGGATACGGGCCACTCGGCTCTACGGACTCGTCCGAAGGTGGAGCTGAGAGCGAGTGACTGGTACGCAGAGGAGTAGACTGTGGCGAGGAGTACGTGAAGCCGAAGCGCTGAAGGACCTGCTGCACCATGTGTGACTGAGTCAAGGTAATGGTGCGCTGTGCTCTGTCCCGGGTGATCCGCAAGCCAAGATAGCTTGTGAGCTCACCCACGTCTGTGCACGTGTGTCTCTTCTGCAGCTCGGACTTCACGTGGGCGAGTGCCTCCGTGTCAGCAGTAGCAAAGACGAGGTCGTCTACGTACACGAGAACGTAGAACGGCGGCAGAGTAGTGTCAGTGCGTAGAAACAGAGAAGGGTCAGCAGTGGAAGGAGCAAAACCAAGAGAAGCAAGAGTCATCCTGAGCGTGTCGTGCCACTCACGGGGGGCCTGGCGGAGACCGTAGACTGGCCGCCGGAGGCTCCACTGGGTACCAGCAGGAAACAACCCAGTGAAGCCAGGTGGGCGGCGCAGCCAGATCTCCTCGTGCAGGCTGCCCTGGAGGAAGGCTGTGCTGAAGTCAAGCGAGTGGAGCTCGTAGTCACGCTGAGCAGCAACGTGCAGCAGTACCGGAAGAGTGGTCATCTTCGGGGTAGGGGAGAAGGTCTGAAAGAAGTCAACTCCCGGTCGCTGACTGAAGCCACGTGCAACGTAACGCGCCTTGAAGGCAGGCGGAGAACCCGGCGGCCGCTTCACCCTGAAGATCCACATGCCACTGACGATGTTCGCCCCAGGTGGGGGAACCTCGTCGACGTAGGTGCCTGTGGACTTCCAGGAAGCCATCTCTGCGTCCATGGCTGCCTGCCACTGAGAGGAGTAGGGACCCTCTATCGCCTCTGCGTAAGAGCGCGGGGTCGGGATGTCTAGTGCATCCGGGTCTCCCTCAGGGGCCAGCAGCATGGACACGAGATGAGGTACAGAAGCAGCAAAGCACTCAAACTCCTCCTGTCTGTCCTCAAGAACGTCCGTGCCAAGAGTGTCAGAACTAGCAGTAGAAAGTAAGAATGAAGAAAGGAGGAGTTTCACTAGCAAGTAGTTGAGTACATATAGGAAACCCTAGATTGGGCTGTACTCGCTATAGAGCACCCCACTGCAGGCTAGACAAATACAACATTCTGACACACCCCCATAGTCAAAGTGGGGTGTAATCAGCACAATGAGCAGGTATAGCAGGAGTTCACAATAAGAAGCAAAGCTAGAGGTAATCACAGCGGGCTAGTGAGGAGGAGGAGGGACTGTGAGAGGAGAGAAGATGAGAGACGGCGGCTGAAGCTGCAGACACACGGGCAACAGGAGCTGCTGGCACAGTGGCTACCGGGACAGTGCGCCCCAGACTACTGGAGTAACTGGCTCACGGGCTACGACGAGCTACAGGAGCAACGGACCCTCGGGCGACAGGCGCAGCAGACTCTCTGGGCTACCAGGACAGTGCGCCCCGGACTACAGGTGCTGCGGACGACAAGACAGCAGCCTCCGCTCAACCTCCTCCAACTGTCCCACATACCCCCCACAAACCCACTGCTTCACTCCTAACTCCACTTGCACGTCACCCCCCTAGTACCACTCCTTCGGCTCCCACACACCCACCCCCCTCAGCGGCAGCTGCAGCACTGGGAGACGGAGGAGGAGGAGGAGCAGGGGACGACGCACAGAAACTGCACCCCCATACCCCCCACCCCCAAACCCTAATTCAGGAGAACGGGCAGCAGCAGGGGTGGGGCGCCGTCAGAAGCACGGGGGACAGCGGGCAGTGCAGGGGCAGAGAAAACAGGGCGCCCACGGGCCTGGCGCAGCCCGTACGAACCGCGTGCGGGCGGCCCGAGGCGCGCCCTGGCCTGGCGCAGTCCGTACGGGCCGCGCGCGGGCCTGGCGCAGCCCGTACGGGCCGCGCGCGGGCCCTACGCAGGTCGCGCAGGCCGCGACAGGCGACGGGGGGCGACGCGCGGGTCCCCGTCGCCCGTCGCAGCGCCTCCGGGGAGCGACGCGCGGAGTGACGGGGCAGAAAGCCGCCGCGCGCCTCGGGGCGCACGGCGGGCAGAAAACCGCCGCGCGCCTCGGGGCGCACGGCGGGCAGAAAACCGCCGCGCGCCTCGGGGCGCACGGCGGGCAGAAAACCGCAGCACGCTCCGAGCGCGCGGCGGGATGAAAAATCCGTCGCACGCCACGGGGCGTGCAACACACAGAGTAGCAGTAGCAGCGGAAGCAGTGAGGTGGTGGGCCCACCCAGAGGATCGACCCAAGGGGATCGACCTGCTCTGATACCATGTCAGAACTAGCAGTAGAAAGTAAGAATGAAGAAAGGAGGGGTTTCACTAGCAAGCAGTTGAGTACATATAGGAAACCCTAGATTGGGCTGTACTCGCTATAGAGCACCCCACTGCAGGCTAGACAAATACAACATTCTGACAAAGAACACACTCACCCCCGACGGACGGAGGACAGACAGACACAGACGCAGCAACCAGACTAGCAGCGTAGTCTAGGCGACAGGCAGCAGCAAAGGCAACAAGCTCAGTAACACGAGCAGACGCAGCAGAGGACTCAAACAGAGGGTTAGTGACAGCAGTGGCCAGAAAGCGCGTGACAGCTGGACTAGCAGTACGAAGGGAGTCAGACTCCGGGTCCGGACTGGCAGGAAGAGAGGACGCAGGAGGAGACGGCAGAGGGACACGCTGTGGAGCAGTAGAAGGACGCAGAGTCATAGAGTGAGTGCCTGGGACAGGAGGGAGACGCGGACGCGAAACACGACCAGCGCGAACAGAACGGACAGGCGACGCAGCACGAGACGCAGGCGACACAGGACGAGACTCAGGCTCACGACGCTCCGTAAGGCCTCCAGTCGTTCCAGAGTAGGGACCAGGCAGAGGAGAGGCCGGCTGCAACTGTGACTGGGACCGGACAGGCGGCGGACTCAGGAAAGGAGGAGGACCAGGAGAAGGCGGTGAGCTAAGAACCTGCTGAAGGAGCGGAACGTAGTACAGCCGCGGCCGCGCAGCGCCTCCAGAAACAGCAGAAATAGGACCGGTACCCTCAGCCCCAGGGTCTCCAGTCCCAGCAGCACCTCCAGCACCTCCAGTAGCTCCAGCAGCAGCAGCACCTCCAGCAGCACCTCCAGCACCACCAGCACCTCCAGAAGCTCCAGCAGCACCTCCAGCACCAGCAGCACCTCCAGTAGCACCAGCACCAGCAGCACCTCCAGAAGCCCTAGCAGCACCTCCAGCACCAGCAGCACCTCCAGCAGCACCAGCAGCACCTCCAGCACCACCAGCACCAGCAGCACCTCCAGAAGCTCCAGCAGCACCTCCAGCACCAGCAGCACCTCCAGTAGCACCAGCACCTCCAGCACCTCCAGTAGCTCCAGCAACAGCAGCACCTCCACCAGCACCTCCAGCACCACCAGCACCTCCAGAAGCTCCAGCAGCACCTCCAGCACCAGCAGCACCTCCACTAGCACCAGCACCAGCAGCACCTCCAGAAGCCCCAGCAGTACCCCGACAGAGCCGAGAGTACCACTCACGAAGCCGCTGTGGAGAGAGAGGCTCCCGAGAGCACCTCCAGAAGCAGCACGCGCAGGCTCAGCACCCCCAGGCTCAGCACGCCTAGACTCAGCACCCCCAGACTCAGCACCCCCAGTCTCAGCACCCCCAGTCCTTGCACCCACAGGCCCAGCACCCCAAGACTCAGCACCTGAGTCGACAGCTACCTCGACCGGCTCGGCAGGGTCTACCTGGGACACACCTGAGGGGGCAGGACCCTGAGGGGGGAGGGGGTCTACCGGGGGAGTACCTGGGGCAAGGAAGAGCGGCGGGGGAGGGGGAGAGGCAGTGCGGTAGGGAAAGAGACGGTAGTACGACACCGACTCGTCAAACGTGACGTCCTGAGAGGACAAAACACGACGCGAGGTGGGGTGGTAGAACTGCCACCCGGGTGCGTCAGGAGGGAAGCCAAGGAAGACACAGGGAACGGCACGGGAGGACAGCTTGTCCGCTGTAGTATCGCGGACAAAAGCTCGAGATCCCCAGACACGGAACGCGGATGCATCGCCAACCTTCCCCGTCCAGCGCAGAGTAGGTGTGGTCTCCGGCAAGGAGACACGAGGCTGAAGGTTGATCTGATGCGCAGCGTACTGAACCGCGAACGGCCAAAGAAAATGGGGAGCAACCGCATGGATCATGGACGTACGAGCGACGTCCATGACCATGCCAATGCGGCGCTCAGCAATCCCATTTTGCTGCGGGGAGGCCGGAAGCGTGAACGTCTGGCGGATGCCCTCAGAAGGCTCTCAGAAGGTCGGAGGAAAACTCCCCGCCTCTGTCTGAGTGCAGACGCAGAACAGGTTGGTCTGAGCCGAAACTCTCACTAAGCTGGCGACGAGCACCGCGGATCCAGTCGATCAACACCTCTGGGACCTCACCCTTGCTGCGCAAGGGGAAGATTGTGGTGTAACGCGAGTAGTCGTCAACGACCAGCAGGAAGTAACGCTCGTGACCCTGTCCACGGACGCGGGCTGGGCCCCACACGTCCATGTGAAGAGTCTGCAGAGGAGCCTTAGTCAGAGGGAACGAGGAGGAGTGAGGGGCGGCACGCTGCCGGCCCTCGACACAAGGAACACAGGTGGGGGCAGGCCCCGAAGGAAGGGGAGGGAGGGACCTGGGGAGACCAGAGACATGGGCACGGGAGGCCATACCTCGAAGACGAGGCAGGGAGGGGTGACCAAGGCGGTGGTGCCAAAGGAGAGTCTCGTGCGACAGAGGACGACACGATTAGGGGGCAGACACAGGACTAGACCTGGACGCGGCAGCAAACACCTGACTAGATGCAGCTACCTGACCAGACGCAGAGACCGGAGGAGGCGCAGTAGTCAGTGTGTACAGACTCGACCCTGGCCGACGGGTGAACGTGGCCAGGTGGCGACCCGTCCGAGAGCAAGTGCAGTGGGTCACACGCTGACCTCCAGGGGTGAACTGGTCAACCCACGCGTCCTGGAGGTCAGCTCCACTCACCAAGTTCGTAGAGAACGAGGGGAGGCGGAGTCCCGACAGCAAGCCCGACGGGGCCGCAGGACACGGTAAAACCGTAAAGGAGTGTGCAAGGACTGGGCCCCCTCAGGGGTCAGCAAGGGAGACCGCAACAGGCCGGCTGAGCGGCGTGAGCGTGGTGCTGTCTCTAAAGAAAGAGCGCGAAGCACCAAAGTCAAGTGTGAAAGTGTGCAAGGCCTCAGTAGGTGCAGTACCAGAGAGAGTAGACGTACCAGCACCTGAAGCAGCAGACGCACTAGCACCTAGGGCAGCAGCCGCACTAGCACCTAGAGCAGCAGCCGCATTGCCCGGGTCGGGCGGGACACTCAGGTAACAGTCACCCTCAGTAATATCAGCAAGAGCATGCATGGCAGCAAGGATAGCATCAAAATCTAGATCAAAGATAGGCACATTCTGCAGAAGCAGATCATGCCAGCGAGGGAGCTCAGCAGAGTCAGGAAACTGGGTACGCCAAGCGTCAGTCAAGCGACCAAAGCAGCGCTGCGTGGTGTGTGGGAGCCCACACACCTCCCCACTACGAGGGCCTGTGCGAAGAACGTAAGCGCAGGGACCTGCACCCCCAGACCTCCCACGCCCAGCGTACCACTCACGAAGCTGCTGAACCGACGGGGTCTCACTGGAGCGCGGTTGCTGCTCACGCTGGCTACCACCAGCGCCTCCACGCTGCGCGGCTGCACCTCGACCAGCACCACCGCCGCCACCACCTCCACCACCGCTGCCGCTGCCTCCACCACCTCCGCCGCTGCCTCCACCACCTCTGCCGCTGCCTCCACCACCTCCACTGCCGCCACTGAAGCCCCCACTCCCGGTGCCACCCCCACCTCCACCGCCACCCCCTAATCCTCCGCCACCACCCCCCCCGCCGCCCCCTCCACCACCTCTGCCCCCCTTGCCCTTGCTGTTGCGGCGTCTCCCACTCGGAGCAGACGCAGCCCCCACCTCCTCAGTGCCAACGAGGTCGACAGCAGCAGCAGAAGCAACAATGGGGAGAAGGGGGACAGGGGAACACCCCTCAAAGAAAGGGGTGCGACGGTCGCCGCGAGAAGCACCTACAGCTAAGATACTCTTCTCAGCTGCAGTAAGGCGCTCCTCTAGTAGGTCGACAGTCAGCTCGGTGGGGCAAAGGGAGAGGAAGTGATCCTTGACTGAGGAAAGTGAGTCAGGGAGGCGGGTGACTAGGTAGTAAAGGGTGATGTACATGGGGGGAGGGTTCTTGGCACAGAACTCAGTGGGAAGGGCAGCACGGTAGCGGGCGTCACTAGTGCGAAGGTGAGCAACTAGGTCAGCGACTGTGGCAAAGGCGGCAAGGTCAGGGAAAAGGTACGGCAGCATGAGGCGGCTGAGTGCAGCAGTGGAAGGGGAGGAGTAGCGTGCAACTACAGCGTCGTACAAAGACTGGGCAGTCTTGTACTGGCCAAAGTGTGCGCGCTCAGCAGGCGGCAGGTGACTACGAACAGCAAGACGAGCAACAGCGTCACGAGTGGTCCACTGAGAGCGAACAGTACTGTCAGCAGTGACAGCAGGAGCAGTGGAAACACCAGACGTGTGATCGAAAAGAGATACCCCATCCCTAGAATCACACTGAAGAAACAGCTGGAGATCGTCAACCCACACGTCAAAGCCAACTGCACGTCACTCAGCATCAAAGGTGAGAACGGTGGGACTAGCCATAGTAGCAGTAGGAGCAGCAGCAGTGCAAAGCAGTGATAGCAGCAGTAGCAGCAGGAGCAGCAGTAGAAGCAGTAGCAGCAGTGCTGCTCGGCAGAGCAGTGCGGCTCGGTGGGGGCGGCGCGGCTCGGCTGAGCGGCGCGGCTCGGCTGGGCGGCGCAGCTCGGCTGGGCGGCGCGGCTCGGTTGGGCGACGTGGCTCGGCTACCGGCGGCGCGGTAGGAGGGAGGGGGAGGGGAGGGGAGCACGAGTGCTTACCAGGGGCCGCTGTTGGGGCGGCAGCAGGGCAGGGGCAGGCCGGTGACGGGCGGCTGGTCAGGGACGGGCGGCAGGTTGGCGACGGGCGGCTGGTCAGGGACGGGCGGCAGGTCGGCAACGGGCGGCTGGTCAGGGACGGGCGGCTGGTCAGGTGACTGGCGGCAGGTTGGCGACGGGCGGCTGGTCAGGGACGGTCGGCAGGTCGGCAACGGGCGGCTGGTCAGGGACGGGCGGCACGGGTCGCGAAGAGGCCGCTACGGGCCGGAAAGGGGGCCGTTACGGGCCAGAAGGGGTGGCCGCTACAGGCCGCGACGGGCAGTGAAGGGGCCGCGACGGGCCGTGAAGGGGCCGCGGCGGGCCGTAAGGGGGGGCCGCGACGGGCCGTGAAAGGGGCCGCGACGGGCCTATAAGGGGCCGCGACGGGCCTATAAGGGGCCGCGACGGGCCTATAAGGGGCCGCGACGGGCCTATAAGGGGCCGCGACGGGCCGTGAAAGGGTCGCCACGGACCGCAAAAGGGCCGAGACGGGCCGCAAGGGGGGCCGCTACGGGCCACGAAGGGGCCACTACGGGCGCAAAGGGGCCTCTACGGGCCGTGAGGGGGGCCGCTACGGGCCGCGAAGGGGCCGCGAAGGGCAGGCGCGACGCGCGCGTCGGGCAAGTAAGGAAAAAAATCGTTTTAGTGGTGGGCCCTTAGGAAAAAAAAGTCGAACTAGCTCTATACCATGTGAGAATAATAGGAAGGAATGAGTGATTGAACTAGAAACGAGATGGGTACAAGTAGACAACACAAAAGTGTTGTACCCTCTAAGAACTACCCCACTACAGCCTAAACAGACTATAGCAGATATAAGTTTGACAGTTATTGGGGGTTGTTTCATAATTAACATGTTTAATAAACACTGAAATCCATCACATATGTTATTATATTTTCCTCCTGGCATCTCTGTTAACCGTGGAGAATCACGGTTTCGTAACAGGGCGAACTCATTCCCGAATTGCTTTGCTGTGTCAGCAAAGATTTACAAGATGGCAGAAACAACATTCTTTTTACCAATCAGCACTCATGTTTGAGTGGACTCAGCTTGATGAGTGCTGATGTGTGTGCATCGGACTGGCACACAATCGCTCCAATCGCACATTGAGCCGATGGGTGAGGGTGTGCGCTGTACAAGAAATCTTCGCCTCCTCCCTCCCGCAATTTACAGAATCCAGCCTGGCTTCGCCCGAGGAATCTGGTTCGCTGCCGTTTTTCCCCATACATTCCCTTCTCTAACTGCTGAAGCAGCCTTGTCGCGTGTTTTTTTCTGCCCAAGGTCAACAAAACCAACATTCATAAGTCAGTTTTGGTTATTAATACATCATTAATTTGTTCGTAATTGCACACCAGTTCTGCCTGGGCAGCATCTTATTTAACCTGGGTTTTCTACGGGGAACCAATTTCCCAACTGTCAAGTTCCTCCTCACCTCACTGTCAGAACATTATAGCTTATACATTTATGTAGGCTGTAGTGGGGTAGCCCATAAGGGGTACAACCCAATTAGGGTTAGTACTTGTACCCAACTGTTTGCTAGTTCATTCATTCTCGTTCGTTACTTTGACATGGAATCAGAGCAGGTTACTTGGGCCCACCACCTGCTACGCTGCGAGTACTCCCCTTAGGCCCGTCGCTCCTAGCCTTAGCGGCCCGTTGGCCCCTAGCCCCGCGATCGGCCCGCTCCTAGCCCCGCGCTCGGCCCGTCTCTTGCCCGCGCCCGGCCCGTTCCTAGCCCCGCGCCCGGCCCATACCTAGCCCGTCGCCCGGCCCGTACCTAGCCCGTCGCCCGGCCCGTACCTAGCCCGCGCCCGGCCCGGTCTCACGCCCGCGCCCGGCCCGTACCTAGCCCGTCGCCCGGCCCGTACCTAGCCTGCGCCCGGCCCGTCTCACGCCCGCGCCCGGCCCGTTCCTAGCCCCGCGCCCGGCCCGTACCTAGCTCGTGCCCGGCCTGTACCTAGCCTGCGACCGGCCCGTACCTAGCCTGCGCCCGGCCCCGTCACATGCCCCCGCCCGGCCTGTACCTAGCCCGCGCCCGGCCCTGTACCTAGCCCAGAACCCGGCCCGGACCCTAGACTGCGCCCGACCCGGTCCCTAGCCCCGCCCGGCCCCGTACCTAGCCTGCACCTGGCCCAGTCCCTAGCCCCGCTCGGCCCCGTTCCTAGCCCTGCGCCCGGCCCTGACCCTAGCCCGTGCCCGGCCCCGTACCTAGCCCCGCCCTGCCCCGCACCTAGTCCACTGCTACAACTACTGCTACAGCTCGGTACTGTCACTGACGCTACTGCTACAGCTGCTACTGCTGCTACTACTGCTGTCCTCCGTGCTGCACAGCTATGACTTCGCTTCGGATTCTCGCGTTTGATCATGAGGGTAGACCAGTTCAGTTTGACACGTGGCTAGATGACCTGCAGCTGTACCTACTGAGCGATTCTAAGGACAGTGTCTCGCTGTTTGACCTAGCGTCAGGCACTACTACTGCCCCTCCCGCCACAGCTGACAGCTCGACTCGCTCACAGTGGCTTACTCGTGATGCTGCTGCCCGCTTAGCCATCCGCAACCACCTGCCATAGCTGAATGCGCTCACTTTGGACAACACAGGACAGCGCAGGCACTGTACGACGCTGTAGTCGCTCGCTACTCCTCCCCTGCCACTGCTGCTTTAGGCCGCCTCCTTCTGCCCTACCTGTTCCCCGAGCTGTCCGCCTTTACCACAGTCGAGGACCTGGTTTCCCACCTTCGTGCTAGTGACGCTCGCTACCGCGCTGCCGTTCCTGCTGAGTTCCTTGACAGGAACCCGCCCCCGATGTACATCACTCTCTACTTTATAGTCACACGCCTCCCTGACTCTCTTCGCTCTGTCAGGGACCACTTCCTCTCTCTTGACCCCACCTCCCTCACTGTTGACCTCCTCGCAGGTGAGACTAGTGCAGTTGCTGTAGGTGCTGCTCGTGGCACTCCGCGCCAGCCCTTCTTTGAGGGGTGTTCCCCCTCCCCCCTTGCCCCCTCCTACGCCTCTGCTGCTGCTACTGACGTCTCTGTTCCTGAGGACGTCGGGGCTGCTTCTGCTAGTGCGAAGCGCCGCAGCAGCAACGGCAAGGGTGGCAAGGGTAGTGGAGGTGGCAGCGGTGGTGGCGGAGGTGGCATCAGGGGTAGTGGTGGGGGTAGCAGTGGAGGTGGTGGCGGCGGTGGGACTGGTGGGGGGAGTGGGGGCTCTGGTGGCGGCGGTGGAGGCAGTGGTGGGAGTGGCGGCGGTGGTGGCGGTGGGCCTGGTGGCGCTAGGACTGGCGCTCGGCGTGTCGGTTCTGGGGGTGGCCAGCGTCAGCAGCAGCAGCGTCGGAGCGAGACCCCGTCTCCCCAGCAGCTTCGTGAGTGGTTTCTACGTGGGGCGTCTGGGGGTAGTTGCCCGTATGTCATTCGCACGGGTGACCGTGCTGGTCAGACTTGCGGGCGGCTCCATACTCAGCACCGCTGCTTCTCTCGCCTCGACGACGCTTGGCGTGCTGAGTTTGGTGACGACGTCGAGCTCCCTCACTGGGCAGATCTGCTTAAGTCAAGGATTGCTATCTTTGACCTAGACTTTGATGCTATTCTCTCTGCTATGTATGCTTTGTCTACTAGTACTGAGGGTGACTGTTACTGGTGTGTGCCGCCTGACCAAGGTATAGCCGCTGCTGCTCTAGGTGCTAGTGAGGCTGGTACTCTCCCTGGTACTGCGCCTGCTGAGGCCTTGCACACCTTCACGTTGGACTCAGGCGCCTCACGCTGTTTCTTTCGTGACAGCACCACCCTCACTCCTCTTCCTGCACCTGTTCCGGTCAGGCTGGCTGACCCCTCCGAGGGACTGGTCGTGGCCCGTTCCTCCACTGTCCTCCCGTGTCCGGCGGTTCCGTCCGGCTCACTGTCGGGTCTTCACCTCCCCTCGTTCTCTACGAACTTGGTGAGTACCGCTACCCTCCAGGATGCGATGGTCACTACCACCACTCCTGGGGGTCAGCGTGTGTCGATCTGCACGTGCACACGGACGGGGCGTCACCTGGCCACGTTCACTCGTCGGCCAGGGTTGAGTCTGTACACCCTTGCTACCGAGCCCCCTCAGGTCGCTGCGTCTGCTCAGGTGCCCGCGTCAGGTCAGGTAGCCGCCTCTTGCTCGTGTCGCCTCCTATCACACCAGACTCTTCTGTGGCACCACCGCCTGGGTCACCCCTGCTTGCCACGTCTTCATATGCACTCACGTCTTCTGGTCTCTGGTCTTCCCAGGTCTCTGCCTCCCCTGCCGCCCTCGCCTGCCCCGCCTTGCCTCTCTTGCGTCGAGGGGCAGCAACGCGCCGCTCCTCACTCCTCCTCATTTCCGCCGATGACTACTCCCCTGCAGACTCTCCACATGGACGTGTGGGGCCCAGCCCGCGTCAGTGGTCAGAGCCGTGAGCGCTACTTTCTACTGGTTGTTGACGACTACACGCGGTACACCACAGTCCTCCCCTTGCGCAGCAAGGGTCAGGTCGTCGATGTCTTGATCCCTTGGATCCGCACTATCCGTCTTCAGCTCCGCGAGCGCTTCGGCCAGGACCTGCGTGTCCTGCGTCTGCACTCTGACAGAGGTGGTGAGTTCTCCTCCAACCTCTTGAGGGTGTTTTGTCGTGGGGAGGGCATTCTCCAGTCGTTCACGCTTCCGGACTCACCTCAACAAATTGGGAATCCTGAGCGCCGCATTGGCTTGGTCATGGAGGTCGCTCGTACCTCCATGATCCATGCAGGTGCTCCCCATTTTCTGTGGCCGTTTGCGGTCCAGTACGCTGCGCATCAGCTCAACCTCTGGCCCCGTGTCTCCTTGCCGGAGACCTCGCCCACACTGCGTTGGACGGGGAAGGTTGGTGATGCGTCGGTGTTCCGGGTCTGGGGATCTCGTGCCTTTGTTCGCGATACGACCGCAGACAAGCTCTCCCCCCGTGCTATCCCCTGCGTCTTCCTTGGCTTTGTCCCTGACACACCTGGATGGCAGTTTTACCACCCCACCTCGCGCCGTGTCCTCTCGTCTCAGGACGTCACGTTCGACGAGTCGGTTCCCTTCCGCCCCAGGGTCCTGCTCCCTCAGGTGTGTCTCAGGTAGACCCTCTCCTTGGTCCTGCGCCTGTTCAGGTAGCTGTCGGCTCAGGTGCTGCTCGAGGTGCTGCGTCTGGGGGTGTGGAGCTTGGGGGTGCGGGGTCTGAGGGTGCTGAGACTGGGGGTGCTGAGCCTGGTGGTGTTGGGACTGGGGGTGCTGAGCCTGGGGGTGCTGAGTCTGAGGGTGTTGAGCCTGGGGGTGCTGCGTCGGAGGGTGCGGAGTCTGGGGGTGCTGAGCCTCAGGGTGCGGAGCCTGGGGGTGTTGCTTTGTCTGGAGGTTCTGCTGGTGCTTCGCCGAGACTGTATCTGCACCAGCTGCGTGAGTGGTTTGTTCGACGCCCACGCCTTCGGAGTGGAGCCCCCGGGGCTGGAGCTGCTGGAGCTAGAGGTACTGGAGTTGCTGCTGGAGCTAGCGGTACTGGAGGTGTTGCGGCCACTGATCCTGGAGGTGCTCGTACCCGGGGTACTGAGGCTGCCGGGACTGGTGGTGTTGAGGTTTCTGGAGTTGTAGGCCCTGGCGTAGGAGGCGTTGGAGCTGCCGGAGCTGGAGTTGGAGGCACTGGAGCTGGAGGCAGTGGAGCTGCTGACCCTTGCACTGGAGGTGCTGGAGGCACTGTGCGGCCGCGACCGTACTTCGTTCCCCTAGTTCAGCAGGTTCTTGGTACCCCGTCTTCTACCGGCCCTACTCCTCCTCTCCTGTGTCCTCCACCTGACCTGTCGCAACTGCCGTTACAGCCCGCCTCCCCACTGCCTGCTCCCTCTCCTTACACTGAGCAGTCCGGCGGTCTTACAGAGCTTCGTGAGCCTGCGTCTCGTCCTGTCTCGCCTGTTCGCACTGCTCATCGCGCTCCTTATTCGCGTCCTCCGCCTGTCCTCGGCACGCACGCTATGGCACTCCGTCCTTCCTCTGTTCCACTGCGTGTTTCTCTGCCTGCTCCTCCTGAGTCCTTTCTTCCTGAGGTCCGTGACCCTGAGTCTGACCGCGCTCGTGCTGTTCGTCCTGCTGTCTCTCGTCTTCTCGCCACTGCTGTCACAGACCCTTCTTTTGAGTCTGCTGCTGCGTCTGCTCTCGTTGACATTGCTGCTGCCTATCGTCTCGACTACGCCACTGCTCTTGTTGCTGAGTCTGCTTTTGCCTGTCCTCCGTCCGTCGGGGGTGAGTGTGCTCTTGGCACGGACGTCCTTGAGGACAGGCAGGAGGACTTTGAGTGTCTTGCAGCTGCTGTACCTCGTTTCGCTTCCATGCTGCTTGCCTCTGAGGGAGACCCAGATGCTCCAGACATCCCGACCCCGCGCTCTTACGCAGAGGCGATTACGGGTCCTTACTCCTCTCAGTGGCAGTCAGCCATGGATGCCGAGATGGCATCCTGGAAGTCCACAGGCACCTACGTCAACGAGGTTCCCCCACCTGGGGCGAACATAGTCGATGGCATGTGGATCTTCAGGGTGAAGCGGCCGCCGGGTTCTCCGCCTGCCTTCAAGGCGCGTTACGTTGCTCGAGGTTTCAGTTAGCGACAGGGAGTTGACTACTTCTAGACCTTCTCCCCCACCCTGAAGATGACTACTTTTCGGGTGTTGCTGCACGTCGATGCTCAGCGTGACTACGATTTGCACTCTCTGGACTTCAGCACAACGTTCCTGCAGGGCAGCCTGCACGAGGAGATCTGGTTGCGCCGCCCACCTGGTTTCACTGACTCTTTTCCTGCAGGTACTCAGTGGAGCCTTCGGCGGCCAGTCTGCGGTCTCCGCCAGGCGCCTCGCAAGTGGCACGACACACTGAGGACTACACTTGCGGCTCTTGGGTTTGCTTCTGCTACTGCTGACCCGTCGCTGTTTCTACGCACCGACACCTTGCTGCCGTCGTTCTATGTCCTCGTCTACGTCGACGACCTCGTCTTTGCCACTGCTGACACTGAGGCACTGACTCTTGTGAAGTTGGAGCTGCAAAAGAGACACACCTGCACTGACCTGGGTGAACTGTGCAGCTATCTTGGCTTGCAGATCACCCGGGACAGAGCTCGGCGCACCATTACCCTGACTCAGTCACGCATGGTGCACCAGGTCCTTCAACGCTTCGGCTTCCATTTCTCCTCACCACGGCCCACTCCTCTGTCTACCAGCCACTCGCTCTCAGCTCCACCTTCGGACGAGTCCGTAGAGCCGAGTGGTCCGTACCCAGAGCTTGTGGGTAGCCTCATGTACCTGATGACGTGCACTCGACCCAACCTCACGTACCCTCTCAGCCTCCTGGCTCACTACGTGGCTCCCGGCAGGCACCGAAAGGTGCAATGGGATGCTGCGAAGAGGGTACTGTGTTACTTGTGTAGTACGTCGGGCATGGGGCTCGTGCTTGGAGGACGGGGTCCAGTTGTCCTCACCGGTCACGCAGACGCCTCCTGGGTTGATGACTCAGCTACGCAGCGGTCATCACAGGGTTACACCTTCAGCCTTGGTTCCAGCTCTGTTTCTTGGCGGTCTACCCGCTCGTCTTTGGTTCTCAGCTCTATTTGTGAGGCTGAGATCTACGCCGGGGCCATGGCTGCTCAGGAGCTACGCTGGCTCACCTACCTGCTGACTGACTTGGGAGAGCAGCCTTGTTCGCCTCCAGTTCTGTACGTAGACAACAAGGCCATGATTGCCTTGTGTCAGGAGCATAGACTGGAGCACAGAACGAAGCACATCGCTCTGCGATACTTCCTTGCTCGAGAGTTGCAGCAGCATGGTCAGCTTCATCTTGCGTACGTGGCCACTCGGGCCAACATTGCTGATGTCTTCACCAAGGCCCTTCCGCCTAGTGATCATCAGCTCTTTGTTACTGTGTTAGGCCTTGTGCCTACTTTGCCTCACTTGCTTACTGCGTGACTTTGCTTGTACTGTGATCTCTATATATACCTGCATGCTTGCACTTGCTAGGGTATGATCACTGTATTGTTTGTTCTCTTTATATAACTCTGCATGTGAACTGGCCTTGTGGCCCTTTGCTTGTGCTCGGACTGTGTGGTGACTTTGTGATCCACCCTGAGCTTGCTTTGCTTTTCTTGACTGGTCTTGTGACCACTTGTTCTCCCCCACTTTGCCTATGGGGGTGTGTCAGAACATTATAGCTTATACATTTGTGTAGGCTGTAGTGGGGTAGCCCATAAGGGGTACAACCCAATTAGGGTTAGTACTTGTACCCAACTGTTCATTCATTCATTAGCCCAGGGATCAAGATTCATGATGGGAGTAGCAGTGAACTTGTGAGAAAACGCATAGCAAAAGGATCGAAACTGTGAAACTTGTTCCTAGAAATTAAAAGAAATATATCAAAGCCTCCAAACCTCGAAAAACCTTTAATCGCAAACTAGTTTCGGCCAAATGGGACAGAACCCCGCTAAGCCTTCATCAGTGCTGCTTTCGAGGTTCACAAGAAAGAGAAGCCTCGGACAGAAGCTAGCTAAGTACCTGCTACTGCCCTCGAGATCAGCTTATTGTACACCAACTACCCAGATTACAAATCTGAGGCAATCGCCAACTCAGCACGGGGGGTAAACCCGATGTGCATTGTCAGCCTTCACAAAATGTCTTCAACGAATTGATCGGTTCGGTAACCGCGCACGCACCAGTAACCTTTGTAGGTTACGTGATCGCTTCCAAGCAGTTATAATTCTCTCCACAAAAAATCCGCGTGAACTGAGACGACTTTTGAGGCGCCTCAAAAGGACCCCCAGCCTGAGACGAGTTGTCAACGGGGTAAACAGGGTCTTCAAGACCAGGGGGCCGCGGGTGGGGGGAGATATAAGTTTGAGTGCTTGGCGTGCAGCGGTTTCCTCCGGAAGGAGGCGTCGGTGTCGGAAGAAAACAGAACGGAAGATGGGTAGAAGGAAATCTCCAGGATAGCCGCGACTTCTAAGCCGTTGGAAAAAAGCGTGCTTAGAGGCGAGAAAAGACTGAGCAGATGTTGAGCGGAGAAGGTACCGCTTCAGTTCTACCTTGATGTAGCATGTCTTGCAGTGTCGCGGGTGGAAAGAGGAAAAGGGGAGATAAAGGCATCGATTCATAGGTTTCTGAAACACCCTCAGATCCAAGATACCCTTCTCGGCAAACCTTGGTCCCTTGAAGATGACCATGTCAAGAAAGTCAGCCGATGAGTCTGAGACGTGCCACGTCAGTTTGATGTTGGGGTCGAGCTGGTTGAACATGTTCAAATAAGCCTCCAGCTCATCCCGTGATCCAGGCCATACGATCAAGCCGTCGTCAATGTATCTAACGTGGCACAATTGTTCTGTCCCAGTCCATCTCCTCCTCAGTACCTCATCCAAACGGCTCATGAAAAGCACGGCAAAACAAACAGCTGCAGGAGTTCCCATAGCCGTGCCTTGCCGTTGAAGAAATAGTTGGCCGTCGAACTCCACATAGGAGTTCATCATCACCCACTCCAGCAGGGCGATAATCGGGAGGTAGCTCGGGTGTCTCCCACTCTGTAACATGCTGCTAACTGCGTCGATGCCTCGCCTTAAAGGAATGCTGGGGTAAAGCGAAGTAACGTCGTAGGTGGCCAGGAAGATCCCTTTCGGGAAGGCAGATTCTTCCAGCTTTAAAAGCAGCGCGAGTGAGTCGTGGAGGTATGTCTGCTGTCGCAACACCCACGGCCGTAATTCTGCGTCCAACGAGCGGCTAACATTAGAGGTAACCCAAGAATGCGAGGCAGCGATCGGTCGCCCCACGAGCTCCTTTTTATGCAGCTTCGGTAAGATGTAGAATGCCGCGGGCTTCCCACCCCCAGGCGGTTCGTGAAAGAAATGTCAAACTTATATCTGCTATAGTCTGTTTAGGCTGTAGTGGGGTAGTTCTTAGAGGGTACAACACTTTTGTGTTCTCTACTTGTACCCATCTCGTTTCTAGTTCAATCATTCCATTCTCGATTCTCACATGGTATAGAGCTGGTTCGAGTTTTTTTTTTTAGGGCCCACCACTCGAAATTTTTTTTTTTCCTTACCTGCTCGAGGCGCGTGTCGCGTTTGACCGAGCCGCGCCCTAGTGCCTGCCCTTCGAGGCCCCTAGTGGCCTGTCGCTGCCCCTTCGTGGCCCTTAGCGACCCCTCTTAAGGCCCGTCGCGGCCCCTCTCAAGGCCCGTCGCGGCCCCTCCTAAGGCCCGTCGCGGCCCCTTCTTAAGGCCCGTCGCGGCCCCTCTTAAGGCCCGTCGCGCCCCCTAGTAAGGCCCGTCGCGGCCCCTTCTTAAGGCCCGTCGCGGCCCCTCTTAAGGCCCGTCGCGGCCCCTCTTAAGGCCCGTCGCGGCCCCTCTTAAGGCCCGTCGCGGCCCCTCTTAAGGCCCATAGAGGCCCCTGTTAAGCCCGTCGCGGCCCCTCCTACGGCCCTTCGCGGCCCCTCTGACGGCCCGTCGCGGCCCCGTCACGGCCCTTCGCGGCCCCTCTGCCGGCCCATCGCGGCCCCTCTGACAGCCCTTCGCGGCCCCTCTGCCGGCCCTTCGCGGCCCCTCTGCCGGCCCGTCACGGCCCCTCTGCCGGCCCGTCGCAGACCCCCCCCTTCTCGGCCCCAACTGGCGCGCCCCTCCAGGCGTGCCTCTGCTGGCCGCTACCGGACCCTGCTGACGAGCCCCTGCCGACCCCTGCCGGCGCCTGCACCTGTCTATGGTAAGCCGAGCCGCGCCACTCGGCTGAGCCGCGCCGCCCAGCCGAGCCGCGCCGCTCAGCCGAGCCGCGCCGCTGCTGCTACTGCTGCGCTGCTGCTACTGCCGCTACTGCTGCAACTGCTGCACTACTGCTATTACTGCTACTGCTGCTCCTCTTCCTACTGCTTCCACTGCTACTATGGCTAGTCCTACAGTTCTCACCTTTGACTCTGAGGGACGTGCAGTTGACTTTGACGTATGGGTTGATGACCTACAGCTCTTTCTTCAGTGTGACTCTAGGGATGGGGTATCCCTTTTCGATCACACGTCCGGTGTTTCCACTGCTCCTCCTGTCACTGCTGACAGTACTGTTCGCTCGCAGTGGACCACTCGTGACGCTGTTGCTCGTCTTGCTGTTCGTAGTCACCTGCCGCCTGCTGAGCGCGCACACTTTGGTCAGTATAAGACTGCTCAGTCTTTGTACGACGCTGTAGTTGCACGCTACTCCTCCCCTGCCACTGCTGCCCTCAGTCGCCTCATGCTACCGTACCTGTTCCCTGACCTTGCCGCCTTTGCCACAGTCGCTGACCTAGTTGCTCACCTTTGCACTAGTGACGCCCGCTACCGCGCTGCCCTTCCCACTGAGTTCTGTGCCAAGAACCCCCCCCCCATGTACATCACCCTTTACTACCTAGTCACCCGCCTCCCTGACTCTCTCTCTTCAGTCAAGGACCACTTTCTCTCCCTTTCCCCCACCGAGATGACAGTCGACATGCTAGAGGAGCGCCTTGCTGCAGCTGAGAAGAGTATCTTAGCTGTAGGTGCTTCTCGCGGCGACCGTCGCACCCCCTTCTTTGAGGGGTGTTCCCCTGTCCCCCTTCTCCCCTCTGTTGCTTCTGCTGCTGCTGTCGACCTCGTTGGCACTGAGGAGGTCGGAGCTGCGTCTGCCCCTAGTGGGAGACGCCGCAACAACAAGGGCAAGGGGACCAAAGGTGGTGGAGGGGGTGGCGGGGGGGGTGGTGGAGGAGGCGGAGGGGGTGGCGGTGGAGGTGGGGGTGGTACCGGGAGTGGGGGCTTCAGTGGCGGCAGTGGAGGTGGTGGAGGAAGCGGCGGAGGTGGTGGAGGCAGCGGCAGCGGTGGTGGAGGCGGAGGCGGCGGTGGTTCTGGTCGAGGTGCAGCCGCGCAGCGTGGAGGCTTTGGTGGCAGCCAGCGCCAGCAGCAGCTGCGCACCCGTGAGACCCCGTCGGTTCAGCAGCTTCGTGAGTGGTACGCTGGGCGTGGGAGGTCTGGGGGTGCAGGTCCCTGCGCTTACGTTCTTCGCACCGGCCCTCGTAGTGGGGAGGTGTGTGGGCTCCCACACACCACGCAGCGCTGCTTCGGTCGCTTGACTGACGCTTGGCGTACCCAATTTCCTGACTCTGTTGAGCTCCCTCACTGGCATGATCTGCTTCTGCAGAATGTGCCTATCTTTGATCTAGATTTTGATGCTATCCTTGCTGCCATGTATGCTCTTGCTGATATTACTGAGGGTGACTGTTACCTGAGTGTCCCGCCCGACCCGGGCACTGCGGCTGCTACTCTAGGTGCTAGTGCGGCTGCTGCCCTAGGTGCTAGTGCGTCTGCTGCTCCAGGTGCTGGTACGTCTACTCTCTCTGGTACTGCACCTACTGAGGCCTTGCACACTTTCACACTTGACTCTGGTGCTTCGCGCTCTTTCTTTAGAGACAGCACCACGCTCACGCCCCTCAGCCGGCCTGTTGCGGTCTCCATTGCTGACCCCTCAGGGGGCCCAGTCCTTGCACACTCCTCTACGGTTTTACCGTGTCCTGCGGCCCCGTCGGGCTTGCTGTCGGGACTCCGCCTCCCCTCGTTCTCTACGAACTTGGTGAGTGGAGCTGACCTCCAGGACGCGTGGGTTGACCAGTTCACCCCTGGAGGTCAGCGTGTGACCCACTGCACTTGCTCTCGGATGGGCCGCCACCTGGCCACGTTCACCCGTCGGCCAGGGTCGAGTCTGTACACACTGACTACTGCACCTCCTCCGGTCTCTGCGTCTGGTCAGGTACCTGCGTCTAGTCAGGTGTTTGCTGCCGCGTCCAGGTCTAGTCCTGCGTTTGCCCCCTGCTCGTGTCGTCCTCTGTCGCACGAGACTCTCCTTTGGCACCACCGCCTTGGTCACCCCTCCCTGCCTCGTCTTCGAGGTATGGCCTCCCGTGCCCTTGTCTCTGGTCTCCCCAGGTCCCTCCCTCCCCTTCCTCCGGGGCCTGCCCCCACCTGTGTTCCTTGTGTCGAGGGCCGGCAGCGCGCCGCCCCTCACTCCTCGTTCCCTCCGACTGAGGCCCCTCTGCAGACTCTTCACATGGACGTGTGGGGCCCAGCCCGCGTCCGTGGACAGGGTCACGAGCGTTACTTCCTGCTGGTCGTTGACGACTACTCGCGTTACACCACAGTCTTCCCCTTGCGCAGCAAGGGTGAGGTCCCTGAGGTGTTGATCGACTGGATCCGCGGTGCTCGTCGCCAGCTCAGTGAGAGTTTCGGCTCAGACCTTCCTGTTCTGCGTCTACACTCAGACAGAGGCGGGGAGTTTTCCTCCGACCTCCTGAGAGCCTTCTGTCGTTCTAAGGGCATCCGCCAGACGTTCACGCTTCCGGCCTCCCCGCAGCAAAATGGGATTGCTGAGCGCCGCATTGGCATGGTCATGGACGTCGCTCGTACGTCCATGATCCATGCGGCTGCTCCCCATTTTCTGTGGCCGTTTGCGGTTCAGTACGCAGCACATCAGATCAACCTTCAGCCTCGTGTCTCCTTGCCGGAGACCACACCTACTCTGCGGTGGACGGGGAAGGTTGGCGATGCGTCCGCGTTCCGTGTCTGGGGATCTCGAGCTTTTGTCCGCGATACTACTGCGGACAAGCTGTCCTCCCGTGCCGTTCTCTGTGTCTTCCTTGGCTTCCCTCCTGACGCACCCAGGTGGCAGTTCTACCACCCCACCTCGCGTCGTGTTCTGTCCTCTCAGGACGTCACGTTTGACGAGTCGGTGTCGTACTACCGTCTCTTTCCCTACCGCACTGCCTCTCCCCCTCCCCCCCCGCCGCTCTTCCTTGCCCCTGGTACTCCCCCGGTAGACCCCCTCCCCCCCCAGGGTCCTGCCCCCTCACGTGTGTCCCAGGTAGAGCCGGTCGAGGTAGCTGAGTCTGGGGGTGCTGAGCCTGCGGGTGCGGGGACTGGGGGTGCTGAGTCTGGGGGTGCTGAGTCTGGGCGTGCTGAGCCTGGGGGTGCTGAGCCTGGGCGTGTGGAGCCTGAGGGTACTGTGTCTGGAGGTGCTGAGCCTGCGCGTGCTGCGTCTGGAGGTGCTCTCGGTGTCCCGCCGCGGCGGGAGCCTCTCTCTCCACGGCAGCTTCGTGAGTGGTACTCTCGGCGCTGTCAGGGTACTGCTGGGGCTTCTGGAGGTGCTGCTGGTGCTGGTGCTGCTGGAGGTGCTGCTGGTGCGGGAGGTGCTGCTGGGGCTTCTGGAGGTGCTGCTGGTGCTGGTGCTGCTGGAGTCGCTGCTGGTGCTGGAGGTGCTACTGGAGCTTCTGGAGGTGCTGCTGGTGCTGGAGGTGCTGTTGGAGCTTCTGGAGGTGCTGCTGGTGCTGGTGGTGCTGGAGGTGCTGCTGGAGGTGCTGCTGCTGCTGGAACTGCTGGAGGTGCTGGAGCTGCTGGAGGTGCTGGAGGTGCTGCTGGGATTGGAGACCCTGGAGCTGAGGGTACTGGTGCTGTCTCTGCTGTTTCTGGAGGCGCTGCGCGGCCGCGGCCGTACTACGTTCCGCTCCTTCAGCAGGTTCTTAGCTCACCGCCTTCTCCTGGTCCTCCTCCTTTTCTGAGTCCGCCGCCTGTCCGGTCCCTGTCTCAGTTGCAGCCGGCCTCTCCTCTACCCGGTCCTTACTCTGGACCGACTGGAGGCCTTACGGAGCGTCGTGAGCCTGAGTCTCGTCCTGTGTCGCCTGCGTCTCGTGCTGCGTCGCCTGTCCGTTCTATTCGCGCTGGTCGTGCTTCGCGTCCGCGTCTCCCTCCTGTCCCAGGCACTCACTCTATGACTCTGCGTCCTTCTACTGCTCCACAGCGTGTCCCTCTGCCGTCTCCTCCTGCGTCCTCTCTTCCTGCCAGTCCGGACCCGGAGTCTGACTCCCTTCGTGCTGCTAGTCGAGCTGTCACGCGCTTTCTGGCCACTGCTGTCACTGACCCTCTGTTTGAGTCCTCTGCTGCGCCTGCTCGTGTTACTGAGCTTGTTGCCTTTGCTGCTGCCTGTCGCCTATACTACGCTGCTAGTCTTATTGCTGTGTCGACGTCTGTGTCTGTCTGTCCTCTGTCCGTCGGGGGTGAGTGTGCTCTTGGCACGGACGTTCTTGAGGACAGACAGGAGGAGTTTGAGTGCTTTGCTGCTTGTGTACCTCATCTCGTGTCCATGCTGCTGGCCCCTGAGGGAGACCCGGATGCACTAGACATCCCGACCCCGCGCTCTTACGCAGAGGCGATAGAGGGTCCCTACTCCTCTCAGTGGCAGGCAGCCATGGACGCAGAGATGGCTTCCTGGAAGTCCACAGGCACCTACGTAGACGAGGTTCCCCCACCTGGGGCGAACATCGTCAGTGGCATGTGGATCTTCAGGGTGAAGCGGCCGCCGGGTTCCCCGCCTGCCTTCAAGGCGTGTTACGTTGCACGTGGCTTCAGTCAGCGACAGGGAGTTGACTTCTTTCAGACCTTCTCCCCTACCCCGAAGATGACCACTCTTCGGGTAATGCAGCACGTTGCTGCTCAGCGTGACTACGAGCTCCACTCGCTTGACTTCAGCACAGCCTTCCTACAAAGCAGCCTGCACGAGGAGATCTGGCTGCGCCGCCCACCTGGCTTCACTGGGTCGTTTCCTGCTGGTACCCAGTGGAGCCTCCGGCGGCCAGTCTACGGTCTTCGCCAGGCACCCCGTGAGTGGCATGACACACTCAGGACGACTCTTGCTTCTCTTGGTTTTTCTCCTTCTACTGCTGACCCTTCTCTGTTCTTACGCACTGACACTACTCTACCGCCGTTCTACGTTCTCGTGTACGTAGACGACCTCGTCTTTGCTACTGCTGACACTGAGGCACTCGCCCACGTGAAGTCCGAGCTGCAGAAGAGACATACGTGCACAGACCTGGGTGAGCTGACAAGCTATCTTGGCTTGCGGATCACCCGGGACAGAGCACAGCGCACCATTACTTTGACTCAGTCACACATGGTGCAGCAGGTCCTTCAGCGCTGCGAATTCACGTACTCCTCACCACAGTCCACTCCTCTGCCTACCGGTCACTCGCTCTCAGCTCCACCTTCGGACGAGTCCGTAGAGCCGAGTGGCCCGTATCCAGAGCTTGTGGGCTGCCTCATGTACCTGATGACTTGCACACGACCTGACCTCGCATACCCTCTCAGCCTTCTGGCTTGCTACGTGGCTCCCGGCAGGCACCGAAAGGTGCACTGGGATGCTGCGAAGAGGGTGTTGCGATACTTGTGCAGTACATCGGGCATGGGGCTCGTGCTTGGAGGACGGGCTCGAGATGTTCTCACAGGTCACGCTGACGCCTCCTGGGTTGACGACTTGGCTACGCAGCGGTCGTCACAGGGCTACACCTTCAGTCTTGGCTCCGGTTCTGTCTCTTGGCGGTCTACCCGCTCTTCTTCCGTTCTCAGCTCCAGTTGTGAGGCTAAGATCTACGCTGGGGCCATGGCTGCACAGGAGCTACGCTGGCTTACCTACCTGCTGACTGACTTGGGAGAGGCGCCTCGTTCTCCTCTAGTTCTGTACGTCGACAACAAGGCCATGCTGGCCTTGTGTCAGGAGCACAGACTGGAGCACAGAACGAAGCACATTGCTCTGCGCTACTTCCTTGCTCGAGAGTTGCAGCAGCGTGGCCAGCTTCGTCTTGCGTACGTGGCCTCTCAGGCCAACACTGCTGATGTTTTCACCAAGGCACTTCAGCCTTGTGATCATCAGCATTTCTGCACTGTGTTAGGCCTTGTACCTACTGTGCCTCACTTGCTTTCTGCCTGACTCTGCCTGTACTGTACTCTTTATACATATACCTGCATGCTTACTCTTGCTAGGTTTTGTTCTGTTTATTGTTTGTTTTCCTTTATATGACTCTGCATATGAACTGGCCTTGTGGCCATTTGCTTGTGCTCAGACTTCGTGGTGACTTTATGATCCACCCTGAGCTTGCTTTGTCTTTCTTGACTGGTCTTGTGACCTCTTGTTCTCCCCCACTTTGCCTATGGGGGTGTGTCAAACTTATAACTGCTATAGTCTGTTTAGGCTGTAGTGGGGTAGTTCTTAGAGGGTACAACACTTTTGTGTTCTCTACTTGTACCCATCTCGTTTCTAGTTCAATCATTCCATTCTCGATTCTCACAAGAAATACTTCCAAAGTGTCTCGGGAAAAGAAGGGCCCCAAACGCTATTCAGATCACGTAGTTTACGCACGACTTCGACGGTGGGATTATGCAGAACAGGAGAGTAGGTGGCGCTGTCACCGAGGTGTTCCATGCACAACCGTACGTAATGATCCCTGTCTAAGACGGTAATCCCCACGTTCTTGTCAGCGGGCTTGATAACTACATCTCGATCTGTAGCGATGGCGCGCAAAGCCTTACGTACACCTAACGAGATGTTTCGGTGTCGGTCAGGCCTAGATGCCTTCAACAGGAAAGACAAGTCCGAGGACGAATCTGTGAAGACCTGCTCCGGAATAACTATCCGATCAGGTAGCCAACTCGGGTTCCTAACTCGAAAGCGCGAATCCCTCGCCAAGCTATCTGCATCCTTGAAGAAGAAGTGTAATGAGATCTGTCAAAAGAGCTGATCGAGCTCAATTCCAGTCGAAAGGGAAACGGAGGGCGTGGGGATGAACTTCAAACCCAACCCCAGTGCCTTTTTCTCATCCGGGGACAAGATCTTGGCACTGAGGTTGTGAACTCCGCGGTTACGGACGCGTAACTCAATCTGCCGCAGCGTCATACGCCCGAACCAACGGAGAGCCAGCACATGGCTGGTTAGTTCTTCTTGCGCGGCCCTTTGTCGGGGCCGCCTCCGCCGTTTTTTTGTCCCTTGGCCGCGGCCGTCTTGACACTCATTCATTCTCGTTCGTTACTTTCACACTCACATCTTGGAAGGGTGAACTGAGCAAGGAACGAGCAGGGCCAGCAATACAGTACAACTCACTTGAACTTATATTCCATTTGTGTTAGTGCCTCATTTCAACAGAGGAATTTCAACTTCCTTGTAGTTTTTCAACTCATTCCTGTCAAACTATGTTTCTATGTTGTAGCCTACAGTGGGGTGGCCTCTACTGAGTACAACACTTTAGGGTTAAACCTTGCCCTACTTGTACTCATTCATCCTTTCTAGTCATTCATTCTTGCCCGTTATTTCTGACAATTCCGCCATAGTTCCCACCACCCCCATCACGACGAAAAAGCGCAACCTTGTGTTGAGAACGATGCTGTCGTGACTGCTGGTGAGGTTTTTCTGTGCTCGTCCGTGCATGTGCTCTTCCTCGGTGTTTTTTTTTTTTCGCTATGTTGAAGTTTTCATAAGCTTAAACATGTCCTTCATTAATGGCTATGCTTCTTCAGGAATTTATTCTCTCACAGACGCTATCTATTTCCTTGCCGTGTCTCATACTTTCAGCTCCACCCACTTCAGATTGTGAAGTAATTTATCATGAGGCGAATGCTCCTATCTGTCACCGATTGAAAGATCTGCGAGGTGCTGGCGAGAAAAGGTGTGGCTTTGCCCGAGCTGAATCAACTGAAGCTTGCTTGTAGGCGGTAAAGATGCTTGCAACGCCTATGCGTGGTCCATCGTTTCAGGTGAGTTTCGTCAATGTTTATAGATGTTCCCAGTCCTAATAACAATGGAGCTCCTACTTGTTTTATGCATCGTATATGGACCATGGCATATTGATTACGACGAGTGTTTCACTATCGTTTGTCAAATTGCATTTGTTATCTCTAGGCTGTAGTGGGGCATACTCTAAGGACTACAATACATTAGGTCATTCCTAGTACTTGTACTCATGCTTGCCTGCTAGTCCATCATTCCTACGTTCTATACCTAACATGGTATCAGAGCAGGTCCCTCTGTAGGACCGTTCCGTTAGGGCCCACAAACCATACATACTGCCCTAGGAGCTGCTGCGATCGCGCGCTGCCTTGCTCGCCGTGTGCTGCTGCCCTGCCCTGCCCGGCGCTATCGCGCTGCCCCGCCGCGTGCTGCCCTTCTGCCGCGCGTGCTGCGTGTTGAAATGTAATTTCTATATAAACTGCTTGCTCTGTAGTTTATTGTAGTTATCCCTTGTTTCTGTTGGTGTTGTACCTCATTGCATGTTTTTCTTGCCTATGTGTACCTTCCGAACTATAGTGAAGCCTCTCTTTTTGGACCTACCCTCGCTCTCATGCTCACGCTACTCCCGTGCCTCACACTACCTCTACCCATGGCTCCTGAGTTAAGATAGTTACCACTTTAACATGTTATCAGAGCAGGTCCGAGCTAGGACCTAATTTTTATGGGCCCACCGTTAGCCTATTCAATGACGCCCTCAGTCGAGATGTATGTCGCGTCGCTTCTGCCCGTCGCTAAATCCGTCATATCGGTCGCGACCGTCACGGCGGCGATCTGCGCAATGGCGGGAACCGTTCGCCCCGTCGCAGTCCCCATCGCGGCTCCCCGTCGCGCTGCTGTTGCGGCCTTTCATCCTGCTCATTGCGACACTCGGGGAGCCCACGTTTTGTCCACATTTCGCTCCCCCCCGCCCGTCCGTACGCTCCCAGTCGCTCGTCATCAGCTGCAAACCGCCCGTCGCCAGCTCACCGCCGCTCGTCGCCAGCTCACCGCCGCTCGTCGCCACATCCCCGCCGCCCGTCGTCACCTCCGCATTGCCCGTCGTCAGCGCACCGCCGCCCGTCGTTAGCTCCACACTGCCCGTTGCACACCAGCAGATTTCCCCGCCCGCCCTCCCGTCGGCCCCTATGCTGCTACAGCGGCTGCACATTCCGCGACTGCAACTGTTGTGCCACCCCGGGCAGCCTCCCTGCGCTTCCCGGTCACCTTCCCTTCTATGAATCCGGCTGTGGGGGGGGGGGTGGTGTGGAAGGGGTGGCCGCCGTGAGCCACTCCAGCACCACCCTCTACCCTGCCTCTCCCCTCCCATGGCTGCTGCTGTGGTGGGGAGGTGGTGGGACGGGGGAGTGGGGGGGCTGGCTGTCGTGTAAGGGACTGCGCAAGGACCACCGTGGGTGGGGAGGGGTCTGGAGGAAGAAAGGGGGGGGGGGCAGGGTGAGGTTCCAAGGGGCGGCTGAACGGGAGGGTGAGGTTAAGGGGGGTGGTTGAAAGGGGGTGGGGACTTGGGGGTTAGTAAGAGGGGTTTCGCCACAACTGGCTCCCCCCCACCTCCTCTCCTCATCCCTCTCTCACCTCTCCCTTTGTAAAAGGGGGTTAGTAAGAGGGGTTTCGCCATGACTGGCTCCCCCCCACCTCCTCTCCTCATCCCTCTCCCTCTCACCTCCTCCTTGGTACTTCTCTCTTCTCCTCTCCTCTCTCCCTCTCGCCTCGTCCTCACTTACCTCCCTGACGTCTTCCACTGCGCCAGCTATACCCATTCAGGGGGTGTTGACTACACCAGCTATTGTTGCAAGCAATTTGGGGGGTGTGTTGAAATGTAATTTCTATATAAACTGCTTGCTTTGTTGTTTACTGTAGTTATCCATTGTTTCTGTTGGTGGTGTACCTCATTGCATGTTTTTCTTGCCTATGTGTACCTTCCGAACTATAGTGGAACCTCCCTTTTTGGACCTACCCTCGCTCTCATGCTCAAGCTACTCACGTGCCTCACGCTACCTCTAGCCATGGCTCCTGAGTTAAGATAGTTACCGCTTTAACACTGCGCTGCTGCCCTGTTAGAGACTAAGGACGGAGTCTATGAAGATTAAGGGCCGAAATATCTCAAAATCGTCAACTTCAATTCTGGACAGAATTGTCGACTTCACAAGAAACGTCGTCGACGATTAACGCCCTGTTAGAATTCTCTCAAACTCGAGTATGCTTTAGCCCTTGACCGTGGCTATCTGTCCCAATTTGAATAGTATCAAAATATGGAGTATAACTCGAGTTATGAATTTTGGCGCACTAGGGGGTATGCTGCCATAGAAAACGTAACTCAATCACAATTATCCCACACGTTCACACAAGAAAGTTGGAGTAGCAATTGAACCAGGTAGGAGGGGATGAGGAGGACGAGAGGGAAGTCCCAAGGGAGTCCCCAACAAAGGAAACCCCATACCACACAATTCCCTTCTCTATAGGCACCCCAACTTTGACATTTGTCACTTTCCCAACTCATGCCATCCACCTCACCCAAATTGGCCACACTTGCCAACCTGGTTTGGCTTCTCCCAACCACTTGGCATCATCTACAGTGATGGTGACGAATTTCCCAACCCCCAAAAGTCTGTACCCCATATTGAGTCAACCCGCAAATTCCCATAGTCGCCGCATCTCAATCAAAACTTCGAACGATCATATCTTTCTCGTTCTTGCTCCGATCAAGGCGATTCTCGGTTCGTCGGGAAGCTCTTCAGAAGAGGAGTCACTTCAGATATCTGCTCAAGCCAAATAACATTCACACACACACACTCAGAAAATCCAAACAACACCAAACACAAGTTCTTGCAGACGCTCACACCACACATGCAACACACGAACATATGATGGGAGGCAGACAGACGTGAATGCAAATGATAGCATCACATAACATGCCTGTACTGCCCTGCTCGTCGCGCGCTACCCTGCTCCCCGTGCGCTGCCCTGCTTGCCGCGCGCTGCCCTGCCCTGCCCTCTGCCCGCTTGCTGCCCTGCCCTGCAGCCTGCGCGTCGCCCTGCCCTGCAGCCCGCGCGTCGCCCTGCCTTGCTGCCCGCGCGTCTCCTTGACCTACAGCCCGCACGTCGCCCTGCCCTGCAGCCTGCGCGTCGCCCTGCCCTGCAGCCCGCACATTGCCATGCCCTGCAGCCCGCGCGTCGCCTGGCCCTGCACCCTGCACATTGCCCTGCCGTGCAGCCCACGCGCCGCCCTGCCCTGCTGCCCGTGCATCGTCCTGCCCTGCAGCCCGCTTTCCGCCCTTCCCTGCAGCTTGCTCGCCGCCCTGCCCTGCAGCCCGCGCGCCACCCTGCCCTGCAGCCCGTGCGTCGCCCTGCCCTGCAGCCCGTGCGTCGCCCTGCCCTGCTGCCTGCGCGTCGCCCTGCCCTGCAGCCCGCTCGCCGCCCTGCCCTGCAGCCCGCGCGCCGCCCTGCCCTGCAGCCCGCATGCCGCCCTGCCCTGCAGCCCGCCCGTCGCCCTGCCCTGCAGCCCGCGCGTCGCCCTGCCCTGCAACCCGTACGCTGCCCTGCCACTACTGCGACTACCGCTACTGCTACATCTGCGACCACAGTGGTCGCTTCTGACGCCCGTGAGCCGCTGCTACAGACTGCCACTGCCTCTCATGGCCACTATCACAGTCGTAGCAGCGGCTGGCGGTGGACAGCAGCAGTGTCAGCCGGAGACTCTATCACCGCAGCAACTTCGCGAGTGGGTTATTCGGCGAGGGCGTCCTGGTGGTGGAGGTTATGGTTTCACGCGTGCTCACGGTACTGGACAGCAGTGGCGGTCTCGTCGCCAGGAGACTCTCTCGCCACAGCAGCTTCGTGAGTGGGCTATTCAGCGAGGCCGTCTTGGTGGGGGAGGTTATGGTGCTGGAGGTACTAGACAGCAGCAGCAGCAGCGTCAGCAGGAGACCCTCTCACCGCAGCAGCCTCGCGAGTGGGTCTCTTGACGATGCGTCCCTGGTAGTGCAGAGGCTACTAGTCTAAGTGCTGCTGCTCAAGGTGCTAGTGAGTCTGTTGCCGCTCTAGGTGCTATTGAGTCTGCTGCCACAGGTGCTAGTGTGTCTGCTACTAGTGAGTCAGTTGCCTCAGCTGAGACCCTGCACACTTTCATACATGACTCTGGTGCGTCTCGTTGCTTCTTTCGTGATTGCACCACAGTCACGCCACTCGCTGCACCTCTCCCAGTCTCACTGGCTGACCCCTCTGGGGGCCTCGTCGTCGCACGGGCCTCCACTGTCCTCTCGTGTCCGGCAGTCCCCTCCGGCTCTCTTTCAGGTCTCCACCTCCCCTCGTTCTTGACGAACTTGGTAAGCAACGCAGTCCTTCAGGATGTATGGGTTGATACCTTTACTCATGGAGGGCAGCGTGTGGCGATCTGTACGTGCTCCCGGACTGGCCGTCAACTTGCTACGTTCACTCGTCAGCCTAGGTCCAATCTGTACACCCTCACCACTGCGTCTGCACAGGTGGCTGCGTCGAGTCAGGTGTCTGCGTCTGGTCAGTTCGTTGCGTCGTGCTCGAGTCGGGTACTCTCCCACCAGACTCTCCTCTGGCACCACTGCCTTAGTCACCCCTCTCTGCCGCGTATACGCAGCATGCACTCTCGCCTCCTTGTCTCTGGCCTTCCTAGGTCCATACCCCCCCTCCCGTGCTCGCTTTCCCCGCCGAGCCTTCCCTGCGTCGAGGGGCAGCAGCGCACCGCTCCTCACTCCTCCTCGTTTCCTCCGACCACTGCTCCTCTGCAGACTCTCCACATGGACGTGTGGGGCCCATCCCGCGTCAGTGGGACGGACCAGGAGCGCTACTTCCTGCTGGTCATTGATGACTACACGCGCTACACCACGGTCTTCTACTTGCGCAGCAAGGCAGACGTCAGCGGTGTTTTGATCCCTTGGATCCGCGCTACTCGTCACCAGCTGCGCAAACGGTTTCAGCGGGACCTTCTAGTCCTGCGTCTGCACTCTGACAGAGGCGGTGAGTTCTCTTCCGGCCTCCATGCGGAGTTCTGTCGAGACGAGGGCATCGTCCAGTCGTTCATGCTTCCGGCCTCTCCACAGCAAAATGGGATTGCTGAGTGTCGCATTGGCTTGATCATGGAGGTGGCTCGTACCTCCATGATCCATGCGGCTGCTCCCCATTTTCTGTGGCCGTTTTCTGTCCGATATGCCGCGCATCAGCTCAACCTCTGGCCCCGTGTCTCTTTGCAAGAGACCTCTCCCACACCCCGTTGGACGGAAGAGGTTGGCGATGCATCGGCGTTTTGGGTTTGGGGCGCGCTCTCCCTTGTTCGCGATACCACCGCGAGCAAGCTCTCTCCTCGCACTCTCCGCTGCGCCTTCTTGGGCTTGCCCATCGACGCCCCGTCATGGTAGTTTTTCCACCCTCGCTCGCGTCGAGTCCTGTCCTCCTAGGACGTCACCTTTGACGAGTCTGTCTGTTTCTATAGGCTCCACCCACATGCTACCTACCCGGTCCCCTTGGCGCCTCTCTTCCTAGTACCAGTTCCCCCCCCGGTAGACCCCCTCCCCCCACAGGGTCCTGCTCCCTCAGGTGTGACTCAGGTAGACCCACCCCCCTTGGTTGAGCCTTTGGTGATCTCTTCTGACACCTCTAGCCCAGGTGAGGGGGGGGACCCCGCTGCTGACGACACGGCGACCAAGTCGACTCGAGACGCCCTCACCGCAGCAGCTTCGTGAGTGGGTCGTTCGGCGAGGCCGCTCTGATGCTGGAGCTTGGAGTTTTACAACTCCTCAAGCTGCTGCTGCTGGAGATGCTGGTGCTACTGGAGCTGTAGGTACTGGAGGTGCTGGAGCTGCTGGTCCTAGAGGTGCTCGTACTAGAGGTGCTAGAGTTGCCGGAGCCAGTGGTGCTGCTGGTGCTGGAGGTGCTGGAGGTGCTGCTGACACTGGAGGTGCTGGTGCTGCTGGCACTGGAGGTGCTGGTGCTACTAGCACTGGAGGTGCTGGTGCTGATGGTGCTTGAGGTGCTGGAGGTGCTGCCTGTGCTGGAGGCGCTGGAGCTGGAGGTATTGGAGGTGCTGGAGCTGCTGGTCCTGGAGGTGCTCGTTCTAGAGGTGCTGGAGCTGTCGGAGCTGGTGGTGCTGCTGGTGCTGGAGGTGCTGGAGGTGCTACTGGAGGTGCTGGGGGTGCTGGAGCTGCTGGCACTGGAGGTGCTGGTGCTGCTGGTGCTGGAGGTGCTGGAGGTGCTGTTGGAGCTGGAGGTACTGGAGGTACTTGAGCTGCCGGAGCTGGAGGTGCTGGTGCTACTGGTGCTGCTGGTGCTGGAGACATTAGAGCTGGAGGTTCTGGAGGTATTGGAGCTGCAGACGGTATGGGTACTACAACGCGCCTATCGTTTTTCTACCCACAGCCGCAGTCATCCATGCCGCCGCCCGGCTCAGTCCTTCGCCAGGTTCTTAGTCTCCTGTCTTCCACTGGCCTCACTCCACGTCTCCTATGTCCACCGACAGACCAGTCTCAGCCACAGCTCCTGCCTGGCTCCCCGCTGCCTGCTCCTGCTCCTCACACTGAGGTGACTGAGTCCCTCACTGAGCATCGTGAGCATGAGACTCGTGCTTCCACACCTGTTCGTGCTCGTCGTGTCGCCCGTCCTCGTCCTCCTACTGTCCCAGGCACTCACGTTATGGCACTTCGTCCTTCCTCTGTTCCACAGCGTGTTGCCTTGCCGTCTCCTTCGGCATCCTCTCTTTTTGACGTTCCTGACCCTACGTCCGACCTTACACGTGCTGCCATTCCTACTGTCACTTGTCTCCTCGCTACTGTCGTCACTGACCCTGACTTTGAGTCTACTGCTGCGTTTGCCCTAGTCAATGAGTTAGTCGAATTTGCTGCTAGGAGTCGTCTCAACTACGTCGCGAGTCTTATTACTGAGTCTGAGTCTGTCTGTCCTCTGTCCGTCGTGGGTGAGCCTGCCCTTGGCTGTGACGTCCTTGAGGACACGCAGTTTGAGCTTGAGTGTCTTGCGGCCGTTTTACCTTGTTTCGCATCCATGCTGCTTTGCCCTGAGGGAGACCCGGATGCACTTGACATCCCTACCCTGCACTCTTACGCTGAGGCGATCGTGGGTAAGTACTCCTCTAAGTGGCAGGCAGCCATGGACGCAGATATGGCTTCCTGGAAGTCCACATCCACCTACACTGGCGAGGTTCCTCCTCCTGGGGCGAACATAGTCGATGGCATGTGGATTTTCATAGTGAAGCGGCCGCCGGGTTCTCCGCCTGCCTTCAAGGTGCGTTACGTTGCTCGAGGCTTCAGTCAGCAACAGGGGGTCGACTTCTTCCAGACCTTCTCAGGTGTTGCTGCACGTTGCAGCACAGCGTGACTATGAGCTGCACTCCTTCGACTTCTCCACAGCTTTCTTGCAGGGCAGCCTTCACGAGGAGATCTGGCTGCGCCGCCCACCTGGCTTCACTGGGTCGTTTCCTGCGGGTACCCAGTGGAGCCTCTGGCGGCCAGTCTACGGTCTCTGCCAGGCGCCCCGCGAGTGGCACGACACACTAAGGACGACACTTGCGGCTCTTGGGTTTGCTCCTTCCTCTGCTGACCCGTTGCTGTTTCTACGCACCGACACTTCTCTGCCGCCGTTATACGTTCTCGTGTATGTTGACGACTTGGTTTTTACCACTACTGACATTGAGGCGCTGGCCCTAGTGAAGGCGGAGCTGCAGAAGAGACACACCTGCACTGACTTGGGTGAGCTGCGGAGCTATCTTGGCTTGCAGATCACCCGGGACAGAGCACGGCGCACCATCACCCTGACTAAGTCACACATGGTGCACCAGGTCCTTGAGCGCTTCGGCTTCCAGTTCTCCTTGCCAGAGCCCACTCTTCTGCCTACAGGCTACTCGCTCTTTTGTTAAAGGATAAACAACCACTAACAATTATTAGAACACTCTATGATTTATAACGCTTTCCAACTATAGGGTAAGACATTTTGTTACACATGGTAACAAAGCAACTGATCAAGTGTAAGGATTTACAAATCCTTACTGAGGCACTCGTTAAGGAGGTTATCCCGAGGGTCACGCGATGAACCTGTTTGTCCTATTTTGTCGCACCGAACCACTCCCGAGTCGGCCTCCGCCCCAATCGCAACATCACCGAGCCATCCATTCCCGACCTCTCCGCCTAGCTAGCTTTTCCCCTATTTAGGTCTCGTCACTTTCATTGTATGGGCATGCAGTATTTAACCATCCTCATTATTCGTTATTCTGCGCACTCTGCAAGTTCATTCATAACACCTGGTATTAGAGCTAATTTCCTACCCTACCAGGCTTTTTAGAGTGTAATACCCCTGCGGGGGGGGGGGGGGGGGGCGAGGAAGGATGTCTTGGGGTCCAGGAGTTGCGTAGGCTGGCCAGGAGAACGAGCTAGTTGCTCCTCGTGGCACAAAACCGACGGGCAGAAAACCGACGCACGCCCGGGGCGTGCGAAGGGCAGAAACCGCCACACGCCCGGGATGTGCGACGGGCAGAAACCGACACACGCCCGGGGCGTGCAGCGGGCAGAAACCGGCGCACGCCCGGGGCGTGCGACGGGCAGAAACCGACGCACGCCCGGGGCGTGTAGCGGGCAGAAACCGGCGCACGCCCGAGGCGTGCGACGGGCAGAAACCGACGCACGCCCGGGGCGTGCGACGGGCAGAAACCGCCACACGCTCGGGGCACGTGACGGGCAGGGGTGCTGCATGACGGGCAGCGCGACTGGTGGGCCCATAATAGTAGGTCCAAAGATCAGAACCGCTCTGATACCATGCCAAAATAGTAGCTAGGAGAGTTTAGGAGGCATGCTTAGGGTTTGAGCTAGGCATGAGTGTCGAGAGAGTTTTGGGCAAAGGAAAAGTGTCGAGAAAGAAGAAAGGTGTGGTTTCACTATTGAGCAAGGTACAAATAGGAAACAAGGGAGGTACACCACCTACAGGAAATACCTCAAACACTACAATAACTACAGCAAACAGTATATATAATAAACATAAGTTTAACATCAACATGTGCGCGAGATTTTCGGGAGATCCTCGGCAGCTGGCGACAACGGGCCTGCGTCAGCATGGGCGACATTTTCGGAGCAACTGTGGAGAAAAAGTCGGCTAGGGAACTCGCCAGGCGCAAAATGGAGTTTTGCGTCCGAAAATGTCGGTGGCACCGGCGAACGGCACGTGAACTGCCCGATTTATGCGGGGTCAACTGCCGTCGAGCCCGACCTGAAGTGCAGAGGCTTTTACTGCATTTGCGGTCGTGTCATCGAATATTTTCGACAAAAGTGCTCGTGGACATACGGGACTTCAGACCCGCCGACACTTACGGGCTGCAACGAAAAGCGGAGTGGCCTTACCGCACTTAGCAGAAGTGGGACGCAGGCAGCGAGGGAAATCGAGGCAGGTACACCTCGGAAACAACTCGTGCGACACTGCGTGCCTGGTGTTGTTGGAAGCTGGCCGGCAGTATCGAGAGCGGTTGTACCCCTTAGGGTTAGTACTTGTACCCAACTCTTTGATCATTCATTCTCGTTCATTCTTATGACATGGTTTCAGAGCAGGTCCTTCGCTAGGACCGTTTTTTTTTTTCCTTGAGCCCACCATAGCGCTACCTCGCTAGCCACCCTCTGCAGCCCTCGAGCTGCCCCTACTACCTGTCGCGACCCTTAGGCCCATAGGCCCGTCGCCACTAGCCCGTCGCCCTAGGCCCATCGCCCTCGGCTCGTCGCCTGTCGCCACCTAGGCCCGTCGCCCCGCGGCCCGTCGCCCGTCGCCACCAAGGCCCGTCGCCTCGCAGCTCGTCGCCCATCGCCACCTAGGCCCGTCGCCCTGCGGCTCGTCGCCCGTCGCCACCTAGGCACGTCGCCCCGCTGTACATCATTCTCTACTTTATAGTCACCCGCCTCCCTGACTCTCTTCGCGATGGCAGGGACCACTTTCTCGCGCTCGACCCCACAGACCTCACTGTTGACCTACTCGAGCAGCACCTCCTTGCAGCTGAGACTAGTATAGTCACTATAGGTGCTGCTCGTGGCACTCCTCGAACGCACTTCTTTGAGGGGTGTTCCCCCTCCACCCTTGCCCCCTCCTACGCCTCTGCTGCTGCTGTTGACGTCCTTGGTGCTGAGGATGTCGGAGCTGCTTCCACTTGTGGGAAGCGCCGCAGCAGCAAGGGCAAGGGTGGCAGGGGTGGTGGGGGTGGCAGCGGGGGTGGTGGTGGGGGAAGTAGTGGAGGTGGTGGAGCCGGTGGAGGTGGTGGCAGCGGTGGGAGTGGCGGTAGTGGCAGCGGTGGCAGTGGTGGCGGTAGGAATGGAACTCAGTGTGGAGGTTCTGGAGGAGGCCAGCGGCAGCGGCAGCAGCGTCAGAGCGAGACCCCGTCACCCCAGCAGCTTCGTGCGTGGTTGTTTCAGCGTGGGGCATCTGGGGGTAGTGTAATCTGCCCGTATGTCATTCGCACGGGTGACCGAGCTGGTGAGACATGCGGGAAGGCCCACACGCAGCACCGCTGCTTCTCCCCTCTGGACGACGCTTGGCGCACTGAGTTTGGTAACGATGTCGAGCGCCCCCACTGGGCAGAGCTGCTTAGGTCTGGTGTTGCGATCTTTGACCTAGACTATGATGCTATTCTTTCTGCTATGTATGCTTTGTCTGCTAGTGCTGAGGGTGACTGTTACTTCTGTGTGCCGCCTGACCCAGGTATAGAGGCTGTTGCTCTAGGTGCTAGTGAGTCTGTTCTCCCTGGTACTGCGCCTGCTAAGGCCTTGCACACCTTCACGCTGGACTCAGGTGCCTCACGCTGTTTCTTTCGTGACAGCACCACTCTCACTCCTCTCCCTGCACCTGTCCCGGTCCGTCTGGCTGACCCCTCAGGGGGCCCGGTCGTTGCTCGTTCCTCCACTGTCCTCCCGTGTCCGGCGGTTCCGTCCGGCTCACTGTGAGGTCTTCACCTCCCCTCGTTCTCTAAAAACTTGGTGAGTACCGTTGCCCTCCAGGATGCGATGGTCACTACCACCACTCTTGGGGGTCAGCGTGTGTCGATCTGCACGTGTACACGGACAAGTTGTCACCTGGCCACGTTCACACGTCGGCCAGGGTCCAGTCTGTACACACTCGCTACCGAGCCTCCTCAGGTAGCTGCGTCTGCTCAAGTGTCCGAGTCAGGTCAGGTAGCACCCCCTTGCTCGTGTCGCCTCGTGTCGCACTAGACTCTTCTGTGGCACCACCGCCTGGGTCACCCCTCTCTGCCACGCCTTCGTGGCATGCACTCCCGTCTCCTTGTCTCTGGTCTTCCCAGGTCTCTGCCTCCCCTACTGCCCTCGCCTGCCCCGCCCTGCCTTCCTTGCGTCGAGGGGCGGCAGCGCGCTGCTCCTCACTCCTCCTCGTTTCCCCCGACGATTGCTCCCCTGCAGACTCTCCACATGGACGTGTGGGGCCCAGCCCGCGTCATTGGAAAGAGCCATGAGCGCTACTTTCTGCTGGTTTTTGACGACTACACGCGGTACAACACGGTCTTCCCCTTGCGCAGGAAGGGTCAGGTCGTTGATGTCTTGATCCCTTCGATCCGTGCAGTCCGTCTCCAGCTCCGCGAGCGGTTCCGTGCGGACCTTGGTGTCCTGCGTCTGCACTCTGACAGAGGTGGTGAGTTCTCCTCCGACCTCTTGCGGGACTTTTGTCGTGGGGAGGGCATTCTCTAGTCGTTCACGCATCTGGACTCCCCTCAGCAAAATGGGATTGCTGAGCGCCGCATTGGCTTAGTCATGGAGGTCGCTCGTACCTCCATGATCCATGTGGCTGCTCCCCATTTTCCGTGGCCGTTTGCGGTCCGGTACGCTGCGCATCAGCTCAACCTCTGGCCCCGTGTCTCCTTCCCGGAGACCTCGCCTACACTGCGTTGGACGGGGAAGGTTGGCGATGCGTCGGTGTTCCGGGTCTGGGGTTCTCGTGCCTTTGTTCGCGATACGTCAGCGGACAAGCTCTCCGCCAGCGCTATTCCCTGCGTCTTCCTTGGCTTTACCCCTGACGCGCCTGGCTGGCAGTTTTACCACCCCACCTTGCGCCGTGTCTTCCCCTCTCAGGACGTCACGTTTGACGAGTCGGTTCCCTTTTACCGTCTCTTCCCCTACCGCTCTGCCCCTCCCCCACCACCACCGCTCTTCCTTGCTCCAGTTCCCCCTCCGGTAGACCCCCTCCCCCCCCAGGGTCCTGCTCCCTCAGGTGTGTCTCAGGTAGACCCTCTCCCTGGTACTGCGCTTGTTGAGCCTGGGGGTGCTGAGCCTGAGGGTGTTGAGCCTGGGGGTGCTGAGTCGGAGGGTGCGGAGTCTGGGGGTGCTGAGCCTCGGGGTGCTGCTTCTTCTGGAGGCCCTGCTGGTGCTTGGCCGAGACTGTCTCCGCACTAGCTGCGTGAGTGGCTTGTTCGGCGCACACGCTTTCGGAGTGGAGCTACCGGAGCTGGAGGCGCAGGAGCCGCTGGAGTTGGAGGTGATGAAGTTACTGCAAGAGCTGGTGGTACTGGCGGTCCTGCGGCTGCTGAACCTAGCGGTGCTCGTACCTGGGGTACTGGAGCTGCCGGGACTGGTGGTGTTGGGTGCGCTGGAGCTGGAGACCCTACAAAGCCTGGAGCTGCTGGAGCTTGAGGCTCTAGCGCTGGTGGCGCTGGAGCTGGAGGAGCTGGAGCTGGTGGCACTGGCGCTGGAGGTGCTCGAGGTGGAGGAGCTGGAGTTGGGGCACTGGCGCGGGAGGCGCTGGAGCTAGTGGCACTGACGCTGGAGGCGCTGGAGCTGGAGGAGCTGGAGTTGGAGGCCCTGGCGCGGGAGGCGCTGGAGCTGGAGGAGCTGGAGCTGTTGATCCTGGAGGCACTGTGCGACCGCGACCGTACTTCGTTCCCCTGCTTCAGCAGGTTCTTGGTGTCCCGTCTTCTTCTAGCCTTCCTCCTCCCCTCCTGTGTCCACCGCCTGACCAGTCGCGGCTACCGTTACAGCCGGCCTCCCCACTGCCTACTCCTTCTCCTTACATTGAGCAGTCCGGCGGTCTTACAGAGCGTCGTGAGCCTGCGTCTCGTCCTGTCTCGCCTGTTCGCACTGCTCGTCACGTTCCTCGTTCGTGTCCTCCTCCTGTCCCCGGCACGCACGCTATGGCACTTCGTCCTTCCTCTGTTCCACTGCGTGTTCCTCTGCCTGCTCCTCCTAAGTCCTCTCTCCTGGAGTTCCCTGACCCTTAGTCTAACCGTGCTCGTGCTGCCAGTCCCACTGTCTCTCGTCCCTTCGCCACTGCTGTCACTAACCCTTCTTTTGAGTTTGCTGCTGCGTCTACCCTCGTTGCTGAGTTGGTTGACTTTGCTGCTGCTTGTCATCTAGACTACGCCTCTGCTCTTGTTGCTGAGTCTGCGTCTGCCAGTCCTCCGTCCATCGGGGGTGAGTGTGCTCTTGGCACGAACGTCCTTGAGGACAGGCAGAAGGACGTTGAGTGTCTTGCAGCTTCTGTACCTTGTTTCGCTTCCATGCTGCTTGCCCCTAAGGGAGAACCAGATGCACCAGACATCCCAACCCCGCGCTCTTACGGAGAGGCGATTACGGGTCCTTACTCCTCTTAGTGGCAGGCAGCCATGGATGCCGAGATGGCATCCTGGAAGTCCACAGGCACCTACGTCGACGAGGTTGCCCCACCTGGGGCGAACATAGTCGATGGCATGTGGATTTTCAGGGTGAAGCGGCCGCCGGGTTCTCCGCCTGCCTTCAAGGCGCGTTACGTTGCTTGAGGCTTCAGTCAGCGACAGGGGGTTGACTACTTCCAGACCTTCTCCCCCACCCAGAAGATGACCACTCTTCGGGTGTTGCTACACATCGCTGCTCAGCGTGACTACGAGTTGCACTCTCTGGACTTCATCACAGCTTTCTTGCAGGGCAGCGTGCACAAGGAGATCTGGCTGCGCCACCCACCTGGCTTCACTGGGTTGTTTCCTGCAGGTACCCAGTGGAGCCTCCGGCCACCAGTCTACGGTCTCCGCCAGGCGCCTCGCGAGTGGCACAACACACTGAAGACTACACTTGCGGCTCTTGGGTTTGCTCCTTCTACTGCTGACCCGTCGCTGTTTCTACGCACCGACACGTCGCTGCCGCCGTTCTGCATCCTCGTCTACGTCGACGACCTGGTCTTTGCCACTGCTGACACCAAGGCACTGACCCTTCTGAAGTCCGAGCTACAGAAGAGATACACCTGTACTGACATGGGTGAACTGCGCAACTATCTTGGCTTCCATGTCACCCGGGACATAGCACAGCGCACCATCACCCTGACTCAGTCACACACACATAGTGCACCAGGTCCTTCAGCGCTTCGGCTTCCAGTTCTCCTCGCCACAGCCCACTCCTCTGTCTACCGGTCACTCGCT
This sequence comes from Closterium sp. Naga37s-1, assembly GCA_947471745.1. Taxonomy (NCBI): domain Eukaryota; kingdom Viridiplantae; phylum Streptophyta; class Zygnematophyceae; order Desmidiales; family Closteriaceae; genus Closterium; species Closterium sp. Naga37s-1. The sequence continues at coordinate 1,826,763 of CANJKZ010001144.1, forward strand.
CTCAGCTCCACCTTCGGACGAGTCCGTAGAGTCGAGTGGCCCGTATCCAGAGCTTGTGGGCTGCCTCATGTACCTGATGACCTGCACACGACCTGACCTCGCATACCCTCTCAGCCTTCTGGCTCGCTACGTGGCTCCCGGTAGGCACCGAAAGGTGCACTGGGATGCTGCGAAGAGGGTACTGCGTTACTTGTGCAGTACGTCGGGCATGGGGCTCGTGCTTGGAGGACGGGGTCCAGTTGTCCTCACTGGTCACGCAAACGCTTCTTGGGTTGACAACGCAGCTAAGCAGCGGTCGTCACAGGGTTACACCTTCAGCCTCGGTTCCGGCTCTGTTTCCTGGTAGTCTACCCGCTCGTCTTCGGTTCTCAGCTCCAGTTGTGAGGCTGAGATCTACGCCGGGGCCATGGCTGCACAGGAGCTACGCTGGCTCACCTACCTGTTGACTAACTTGGGAGAGAAGCCTCGTTCGCCTCCAGTTCTGTACGTAGACAACAAGGCCATGATTGCCTTGTGTCAGGAGCACAGACTGGAGCACTGAACGAAGCACATCGCTCTGCGATACTTCCTTGCTCGTGAGTTGCAGCAGCATGGCCAGCTTCGTTTTGCGTACGTGGCCACTCGGGCCAACACTGCTGATGTCTTCACCAAGGCACTTCCGCCTGGTGATCATCAGCGCTTTGTTACTGTGTTAGGCCTTGTGCCTACTTTGCCTCACTTGCTTACTACCTGACTCTGCTTGTACTGTGATCTCTATATATACCTGCATGCTTGCACTTGCTAGGGTATGATCACTGTATTGTTTGTTCTCCTTATATAACTCTGCATGTGAACTGGCCTTGTGGCCCTTTGCTTGTGCTCGGACTGTGTGGTGACTTTGTGATCCACCCTGAGCCTGCTTTGCTTTGCTTCTTCTCTTGACTGGTCTTGTGACCATTGCTTGGTCTTGCTGTCCCCCACTGCGCCTATGGGGGTGTGTCAAAACATATATGCTTAGTTGTATCTAGGCTGTATGGGGGCTAGCTTTAGGGGGTACAGAAATCATCTCGACATTCTACTTGTACCCCCCCCTTTCTCCTAATCAACCATTCTCGTCACTTCTTCTCACAGTCTAGGTACGTTTGAAGTGTGAGTCGCTCGTAGAAGATGACATCACGTGCTGCTACTGTTTCCTTCGAGTGGATGTCAAAAATCTTCCATGCGTTGTAATGCCTTTTGATGCCTCGTGCTGCCCCTACTGCCAGTCGCGACCCATAGGCCCCTAGGCCCGTCGCCACTAGCCCGTCACCTTGGCCCGTCGCCCTAGGCCCGTCGCCCTCGTCTCGTTGCTCTAGGCCCATCGACACCCGGCCCATCGCCCTCGGTCGTCGTGTTCCTCGTCCGCGTCCTCCTCCTGTCCCTGACACTCACATTATGGCACTTCGTCCTTCCTCTGTTCCATTGCGAGTTCCCCTGCCGTCTCCTCCTGCGTCCTCTCTTCCCGACGGTCCGGACCCTGAGTCTTACCCAGTTTTTGCTGCCACTCCTACTTTAACACGTCTTCTAGTCACTGTTGTCACTAACCCTTCGTCTGAGTCCACTGCTGCGTATGCCCTAGTTGCTAAGCTTGTTTACTTTGCTGCCGCCTGTCGTCTCGACTACGCCACTAGTCTTGGACGGCGCAGCCAGATCTCCTCGTGCAGGCTACCTTGCAAGAAAGCTGTACTGAAGGCCAGGGAGTGCAACTCGTAGTCACGCTGAGCAGCGACGTGCAGCAACACCCGAAGAGTAGTCATCTTCGGGGTGGGAGAGAAGGTCTGGAAGTAGTCGACCCCCTGTCGCTGACTGAAGCCTCGAGCAACGTAACGCGCCTTGAAGGCAGGCGGAGAACCCGGCGGCCGCTTCACCCTGAAAATTCACATGCCATTGACTATGTTCGCCCCAGGTGGGGGAACCTCGTCGACGTAGGTGCCTGTGGACTTCCAGGATGCCATCTCGGCATCCATGGCTGCCTGACACTGAGAGGAGTAAGGACCCGTAATCGCCTCTGCGTAAGAGCGCGGGGTCGGGATGTGTGGTGTATCCGGGTCTCCCTTAGGGGCAAGCAGCATGGAAGTGAAACGAGGTACAGCATCTGCAAAACACTCAAATTCCTCCTACCTGTCCTCAAGGACGTCCGTGCCAACGGACAGTTAGACTCAGACTCAGCAACAAGAGCAGTGGCGTAGTCTAGATGGTAGTCAGCAGCAAAGTCAACCAGCTCAGTAACGACGGCAGCCGCAGCAGTGGACTCAAAAGAAGGGTCAGTGACAACAGTGGCGAGGAGACGAGAGACAGTGGGACTGGCAGCACGAGCGCAGTCAGACTCAGGGTTAGGGAGGGCAAGAAGAGAGGACTCTGGAGGAGGCGGCAGAGGAAAACGCAGTGGAACAGTGGAAGGACGGAGTGCCATAGCGTGTGTGCCGGGGACAGGAGGAGGACGCGAATGAGGAACGCGACGAGCAGTGCGAACAGGGGAGGTAGGACGAGACGCAGGCTCACGACGCTCTGTAAGACCGCCGGACTGCTCAGTGTAAGGAGAAGGAGCAGGTAGTGGGGAGGCTGACTGTAACGGCAACTGCGACTGGTCAGGCGGTGGACACAGGAGGGGAGGAGTAAGGCTAGTAGAAGAAGGGACACCAAGAACCTGCTGAAGCAGGGGAACAAAGTACGGCCGTGGCCGCACAGTGCCTCCAGGGTCAAGAGCTCGAGCTCCTGCAGCTCCAGCGCCTCCCGCGCCATTGCCTCCAACTCCAGCTCCAGCGCCTCAAGCGCCAGTGCCACCAGCTCCAGCTCCTCCAGCTCCAGCGCCACTAGCGCCAGTGCCACCAGCGCCAGAGGCTCCAGCTCCAATAGCTCAAGGCTACATAGGGTCTCCAGCTCCTCCAGATCCAGCAGCACCAGGCTCCGTAGGGTCTCCAGCTCCAGCGCCCCCAACACCACCAGTCCCAGCAGCTCTAGTACCCCTGGTATGAGCACCGCCAGGACCAGCAGCCGCAGTACCTCCATTACCACCAGCTCCAGCAAGAACTCCAGCACCTCCAGTTCCAGCGTCTCCAGCGCCTCCAGCTCCGGTAGCTCCACGCCGAAGGCGTGCTCGCGGAACAAGCCACTCACGCAGATGTTGCGGAGACAGTCTCGGCGAAGCACCAGCAGGACCTCCAGACGAAGCAGCACCCCGAGGCTCAGCTCCCTCAGACTCCGCACCCTCCGACTCAGCATCCCCAGGCTCAACACCCTCAGGCTCAGCACCCCCAGGCTCCAGACCCGCAGGCTCAGCACCCCGAAGCTCCTCACCCCCAGGCTCAGCACCCCCAGACTCCTCACCCCCAGGCTCAGCACCCCCAGACCCTGCACCTTCAGACTCCGCACCCCCCGGCTCTGCACCCCCAGATGCAGCACCTGAGCCGACAGCTACCTCAACAGGCGGAGTACCAGGGAGAGGGTCTACCTGAGACACACCTGAGGGAGCAGGACCTCGGGGGGGAAGGGGGTCTATCGGAGGGGGACGTGGAGCAAGGAAGAGCGGCGGGGGTGGGAGAGGGGCAGAGCGGTAGGGGAAGAGACGGTAAAAGGGAACCGACTCGTCAAACGTGACGTCCTGAGAGGGAAAGACATGGCGCGAGGTGGGGTGGTAAAACTGCCAGCCAGGCGCGTCAGGGGAAAATCCAAGGAAGACGCAGGGAATAACGCGGGCAGAGAGCTTGTCCGCGGACGTATAGCGAACAAAGGCACGAGAGCCCCAGACCCGGAACACCGACGCATCGCCAACCTTCCTCGTCCAATGCAGTGTAGGCGAGGTCTCCGGGGAGGAGACACAGGGCCAGAGGTTGAGCTGATGTGCAGCGTACCGGACCGCAAACGGCCACAGAAAATAGGGAGCAGCAGCATGGATCATGGAGGTACGAGCGACCTCCATGACTAAGCCAATGCGGCGCTCAGCAATCCCATTTTTCTGAGGGGAATCCGGAAGCGTGAACGACTGGAGAATGCCCTCCCCACGACAAAAGTCCCTCAGGAGAACTCACCACCTCTCTTAGAGTGTAGACGTAGGACAGGAAGATCCGTACTGAACCGCTCGCGGAGCTGGAGAAGAACTGTGCGGATCCATGGGATCAAGACATCAACGACCTGACCCTTGCTACGTAAGGGGAAGACCGTGGTGTACCGCGTTTAGTCGTCAACAACCAGCAGAAAGTAGCGCTCGCGGCTCTGACCACTGACGCGGGCTGGGCCCCACACATCCATGTGGAGAGTCTGCAGGGGAGCAGTCGTCGGGGGAAACGAGGAGGAGTGAGGAGCGGCGCGCTGCCGCCCCTCGACGCAAGTAAGGCAGGGCGGGGCAGGCGAGGGTGGTAGGGGAGGCAGAGACCTGGGAAGACTAGAGACAAGGAGACGGGAGTGCATGCCACGAAGGCGTGGCAGGGAGGGGTGTCCCAAGCGGTGGTGCCACAGAAGAGTCTGGTGCGACAGGAGGCGACACGAGCAAGGGGGTGCTATCTGACCTGACGCGGACACCTGAGCAGACGCAGCTACCTGAGGAGGCTCAGTAGCCAGTGTATACAGATTCGACCTTGGCCGACGAGTGAACGTGGCCAGGTGACGACCCGTCCGTGTACACGTGCAGATCGACATACGCTGACCCCCAGGAGTGGTGGTAGTGATCATCGCGCCTTGGAGGGCAGCGGAACTCACCAAGTTCATAGAGAACGAGGGGAGGTGAAGACCTGACAGTGAGCCGGACGGAACCGCCGGACACGGGAGGACAGTGGAGGAATGGGGAACGACCAGGCCCCCGGAGGGGTCAGCCAGTCTGACCGGAACAGGTGCAGGGAGAGGAGTGAGGGTGGTGCTGTCACGAAAGAAACAGCGTGAGGCACCTGAGTCAAGCGTGAATGTGTGCAAGGCCTCAGCAGGCGCAGTACCAGGGAGCGAAGACTCACAAGCACTTAGAGCAGCAGCCTCTATACCTGGGTCAGGCGGCACACACCGGTAACAGTTACCCTCAGCACTAGCAGACAAAGCATACATAGCAGAAAGAATAGCATCATTCTCTAGGTCAAAGATCGCAACACCAGACCTAAGCAGCTCTGCCCAGTAGGGGTGCTCGACCTCATCACCAAACTCAACACGCCACGCATTGTCGAGACGGGAGAAACAGCGGTGCTGCGTGTGAGGCCTCCCACATGTCTGACCAGCACGGTCACCCGTGCGAATGACATACGGGCAGCTCGCACTATCCCCAGATGCCCCACGCTGAAACAACCACTCACGAAGCTGCTGGGGCGACAGGGTCTCGCTCCGACGCTGCTGCCGCTGCCGCTGGCCTCCTCCAAAACCTCCACGCTGAGCTCCAGTCCTACCGCCACCACTGCCACCGCTGCCACTACCGCCACTCCAACCGCTGCCTCCACCGCCGCCACCAACGCCCCACTCCCTCCACCACTCCCACCGCTGCCACCACCTCCACTGCCTCCACTACCTCCACTTCTGCCCCCACCACCACTCCCACTGCCCCCTCCACCACCCCTGCCACCCTTGCCCTTGCTGCTGCGGTGCTTCGCGCTAGCAGAAGCAGTCCGACATCTTCAGTTCTAAGGACGTCTACAGCAGCAGCAGAGGCGTAGGAGGGGGCAAGGGGGGAGGGGAATCACCCCTCAAAGAAGGGTGTGCGCGGAGTGCCACGAGCAACACCTACAGCAACTGCACTAGTCTCAGCTGCAAGGAGGTGCTGCTCAAGTAGGTCAACAGTGAGGGAGGTGGGGTCAAGGGAGAGAAAGTGGTCCCTGACAGAGTGAAGAGAGTCAAGGAGGCGGGTGACTATAAAGTAGAGAGTGATGAACATCAGGGGCTGGTTCTTGTCAAGGAACTCAGCGGGGGCGGCAGAGCGGTAGCGAGCGTCGCTAGCGCGAAGGTGGGAAACCAGGTCCTTGACTGTGGCAAAGGCGGACAGCTCGGGGAACAGGTAGGGCAGTAGGAGGCGGCCTAGATTAGCAATGGCAGGCGAGGAGTAGCAAGCGACTACAGCGTCGTACAGTGCCTACGCTGTCCTGTGCTATCCAAAGTGAGCGCATTCGGTCAACGGGAGGTGGTTGCGAATGGCTAAGCGGGCAGCAGCGTCGCGAGTCAGCCACTGTGAGCGGGTCGCACTGTCAGCTGTTGCGGGATGGGCGGGAGCGGCGCCAGATGTGTGGTCAAACAACGAAACACTGTCCCTAGAGTCGCTCAGTAGGTACAGCTGCAGGTCGTCGAGCCACGTGTCAAACTGCAGGGGGCATCCCTCATGATCGAACGCTAGCACACGGAGAGAAGCCATAGTGGCGCAGCACGCAGGGCGGGCAGAGGCCGGTCAGTGCGAGGAACAGGGCAGGCAGCAGGCTGCAGGAGGGGCGGCTAGAGGGCCTAGGGGCGACGGGCCGGTGCCTAGGGGCGACGGGTCGCGGGGCCAGGGGCTACGGGCCGGGGCTAGGGGGGACGGGCCGCGGGGCCAGGAACGACGGGCCGAGGGGCCTGGAGCGACGGGCCGGGGGCCTAAGGGCGGCGGGCCGTGGGGCCTAGGGGCGACGGGCCGGGGGCCTAGGGGCGACGGGCCGTGGGGCCAAGAGCGACGGGTCGGGGGCCTACGAGCGACGGGCCGAGGGGCCTAGGGGCGACGGGCCGGGGGCCTAGGGGTGACGGGCCGTGGGGCCAAGAGCGACGGGTCGCGGGGCCGGGAGCGACGGGCCGGGGGGGGCTAAGGGCGACGGGCCGTGGGGCCAGGAGCGACGGGTCGCGGGGCCGGGAGCGATAGGCCGGGGGCCTAAGGGCGACGGGCCGTTGGGCCTAGGGGCGACGGTCCGGGGGTTTAGGGGCGACGGGCCGCAGGGTCAGGAGCGATGGGCCGCGGGGCCGGGAGCGACGGGCAAGGGGCCTAAGGGCGACGGGCCGCGGGGCCAAGGGGCGACGGGCCGCGGGGCCGGGAGCGACGGGCAAGGGGCCTAAGGGCGACGGGCCGCGGGGCCAAGGGGCGACGGGCCGCGGGGCCAAGAGCGACGGGCCGAGGGGCCTAGGGGTGATGGGCCGCGGGGCCTAGGGGCGACGGGCCGCGGGGCCAGGAGCGACGGGCTGGGGCCTAGGAGGGGCGACGGGCCGGGCTAGGTGGGGGCGACGGGCCGGTCTAAAGGCGACGGGCCTAGGACGACGGGCCGAGGGCGACGAGCTAGGGCTACGAGCCGAGGGCGACGGGCCGAGTGTCGACGGGCCTAGGGCGACGGGCCGGGGGCGACGGGCCGAGGCGACGAGCTAGTGGCGACGGGCCTAGGGGCCTACGGGTCCTGACTGGCAGTAGGGGCAGCACGAGGGCTGCAGAGGGCGGCTAGCGGGGTAGCGCTGTGGTGGGCCCAAGGAAAAAAAAAAACGGTCCTAGCGGAGGACCTGCTCTGAAACCATAAGAGAAGAATGAACGAGAATGAATGAACTATGAAACAGTTGGGTACAAGTACTAACCTTAATTGGGTTGTACCCCTTATGGGCTACCCCACTATAGCCTTCACAAATGTAAGCACTAAAACATTCTGACATTCTAAACCTCTCTGCCTAGCTAGCTTTTCCCCTATTTAGGTCTAGTCACTTTCATTGTATGGACATGTAGTATTCAACCATCCTCGCTATTCATTATTCTGCGCACTCTGCAAGTTCATTCATAACATCAAGCCTCCCATGTGCTATGTTCTTGTTTCAGCTACGATGGTAACAAACTCGAACCGCTCGTGCCAACTGACATGCGATGCGTAGGCATTGCAGTGCTGTCGGCCCGCAGGTTGGTTTTGACAATTCCCAGGTTGACTGCAGGGTGGTTCTGTTGCCCAGCAATTCCCCCCCCCCTGGTATTGCCTGCCGAATCTCAGGACCCATGAAATCGGGCGTCACTAGTGGTTTCCGGCTAATTGCTGGAAACCACACTCCCCCGTGCGATGGGGAGAGCTATATCACATTCCCACCTGGCGGGAAAACAAAATGTCATACTGCCAAATTGTGAGTTTTCTTCCTCCCCTCACCAAATCCCACGCCTTTGAAACATGCGCAACGCACGGTCCCGCGTTGAACGCACAATCTCCTGTGGGAGCCTCTTCCGCCGGCTGGCAAGACGAAACCATGTTATGTAGGAGACCCACCCACACTCATACATTTTAACAGGCTCGTCATCTTGTGTTCTCATCAAGAGCTTCCCCAGCAGCCACTCCGCTGCTCCTGTTCACCGGCTATTCTCCTCTCACGCTTACTAGTGATCTTGCGAGTCGGAATAAACTCCTTTGCCACTAATGGCTCGGACAAAGCAAGGTGTTGCCACCAAGGCGGTGCTGCCGGTGCTTCTGTTTTTGCTGCTCGTGACGTCAGCATCGTATGTTGCGGCTGGTAAGCTCGCTCCTCCAAGTGTACTCGTGCCATCATGCATTTTGGTGCCGAGAAATTTTTGCGTTCAGAAATTTTGTTGTAAGTACCATCATGCATTCCGAATGGTAGTCTATTACCTGAGCCAGAATCGGTAGTATTTTGATGAGGTATCTATACGCATCGAAATATCATGCTACATTCGGTTCTACTAGTTCTTTGACTTATTTACTTGTCGACCTAAGCACTTCCGCTGTTCTCTGTGCAGCAGCATCCAAGCGATTTGTCTCCACGCGGCGCATTCTTGGCGGGGGAGGGACTATGAACCACCTCCAGAAATCCGTCGAGTCGACCCCAACCGCCGTGAAACTAGCAGGCGGCACCACCAAGTCAACCACCACGCCCGTGAAAATGGCAGCCACGACCCAGCCAACCACGACACCGAGCGTAAAAGTGATGGTCAGGACCCGCACGGTCACTTCCGTGTGCGAACCAACCAAAACCAAGACTTTGCAATCTGTGGATTTTCCACACCTATAAGCACCTGTGGCTAAAAATTGCAGCCGATGTCTTTGTAAAAATGTTGTGTGTAAACATATAAAATTACATGTGCTGGTACCGTATCACCCCGGATATAAGCGCAGGTGCGCTTATAATAAAACAGTGTTTTTTAGGGAGGTGCGCTTATAAGCGCATGTGCTTATACAATGACAAATATAAATTTACAAATTTTAACACCAAACTGAGATCTTGTGCCTGCCATTTCAATCGAGTCGAATTTACATGGGGTCATGAGTGAAAATTTCGCGCGCGCTGGCAAAAACATTCGATGTGACTCACAGGGCGCCCTTGACAGCTCATGCTGACTGGACTCGCAGCCTCTGCAGGGTTTGAACTTGACAGAACCGAATTTGAAAAGTATCAGCCTGCTAAAGTGAAAATTGTTTCAGTATTTTGACACGTTTTCAAATTTAAAAATAGGATGCTCTTATAATATATGAAGGTTTTACAGGGGGTGCGCTTATAATTGAGGATCGGCCATAAACGCATTGCTCCATATATAAGCGCATGCACTGAACATAGGCCTGCGCTTATATCCGGGGTGATACGGTACGTTTGAGAGGTCTTTGTTAGGGGTGCAATCTAATCTAGATAGTGAGGATTGCACTAAACTGGCAAAACAAGTACTAATTGCTGGGCTGAGAAAAGCCCTTAGGATCCTTTCAAGGCTAAGATCAGGTGTTGAAGTAGATGTTGTAATTGCGGAAGCGTTGTAATATCAGAGTTGCTTGAACCACCTTGTACTAGTGTGTGAGAACAAGATGAGTTGATAATAACAAAGAGATACAAGTTTTTTATTGTTAAAATCTAGCTTGACTTAGGAACCATGGCTAGGGAGGATGGGTGCTAGCATGGATGTAGAGGGAGTTGGGGAGAGGAAAGTCAAGAAGGAAGAATGATGGTTCACTATAGAAAGTTGGGATACAAATAGCAAACCCTAAATTGGGTTGTACTCACTACAGAGTACCCCACTGCAGGCTAGACAGCAAACACATTCTGACACACCCCCATAGTCAAAGTGGGGTATAATCAGTAGAACAAGCAGTCATAGAGCAGGTTCACCAGTACAAGCAAAGCTAGAGGCATTCACAAAGGGCAAGTGAGGAGGAGGAGGAGGCTAGACTGTGAGAGGAGAGGAGATAGGAGGCGACGGCTGATGTTGCAGACACACGGGCAACAGGAGCGGCGCGCACGGTGGCTACCGGAGCAAGGGCCCCGGACTACAGGAGTAACTGACTCTGCGGCTAACTCTGAGCGGCAGGAGCAACGGACCCACGGGCGACAGGCGCAGCAGGCTCTCCGAGCTACCAGTAGTAGAGCCCCGGACTACATGTGCTGCGGACGACAAGACGGCAGCCTCCGCTCAACCTCCCCCAACTGTCCCACCCCCCTTTCACACACCCCTTGCTGCACCCCTAGCTCCACTCCCACGTCACCCCCCTAGCACCACTCCCTCTGTCAAACATTATATATGTTGTGTTAGTTTAGGCTACAGTGGGTTAGCCTATAGGGGGTACACAATTCTAGGGTTAGGTACTTGTACTCTTTTCATTGCTAGTTCATTCATTCCTGTTCAGTGATTCCAACATGGTATAGAGCAGGTCCTTCCTAGGACCGAAATTTTCTAAGGGCCCACCACTACGTAACTACCTACCTACCCGTGCCCTAGGGCGCCTCGGCGTGTCACGCCCCTAGAGGCCCCTCTTGACGGCCCCGCGCTAGCCCCGTTCAGGCCCCGTCGGCCCCTTTAAGGCCCCGTTCAGGCCCCGCGCTAGCCCCGTTTAGGCCCCGTCGGCCCCGTTTCAGGCCCCGTCGGCCCCACGCTAGCCCCTCTCAGGCCCCGTCGACCCGCACTAGCCCCGTTTCAGGCCCCGTCGGCCCCTTTTCAGGCCCCGTCGGCCCCGCGCTAGCCCCTCTCAGGCCCCGTCGGCCCGCGCTAGCCCCGTTTCAGGCCCCGTCGGCCCCGTTTCAGGCCCCGTCGGCCCCGCGCTAGCCCCTCTCAGGCCCCGTCGGCCCGCGCTAGCCCCGTTTCAGGCCCCGTCGGCCCGCGCTAGCCCCGTTTCAGGCCCCGTAGGCCCCGCGCTAGCCCCTCTCAGGCCCCGTCGGCCCCGCGCTAGCCCCATTCAGGCCCCGATCGGGCCCGCGCTAGCCCCGTTTCAGGCCCCTTCGGCCCCGTTTCAGGCCCCGTCGGCCCCGCGCTAGCCCCGTTCAGGCCCCGTCGGCCCCTTGCTAGCCCCGTCAAGGCCCCGCGCTAGCCCCGCTCAGGCCCCGATCGGCCCCGCGCTCGCCCCTCTAGGGCCCCAACCGGCCCCGTGCCTACCTCGCCGACCCGTGCCCACCACCCAGAGGCCCCGGGCGGCCCGTTCCCGCCGCAGCACAAGAGGGAGAGCGGGCGGCCCGTCCCCGCCGTGACCTGAGCTGAGCCGCGCGCCCCGAGCCGAGCCGCGCCACCCAGCCGAGCCGCGACCCGACCTGAACCGAGCCGCGCCGCCCTGCCCTACCTGGTTCGTCCTACCTGCTTCTCCTACCGCTACTGCTGCTATTTCTACTGTTCCTATGGCTAGCCCACAAGTTCTCGTGTTCGATGCTGAGGGCCGCCCTGTGAAGTTTGACACCTGGCTCGATGACCTGCACCTCTACCTACAGCTCACAGCCAAGGATGACATCTCACTGTACGATCACGCCCTAGGCCTTGTCACTGCCCCTGCTGCTACTGCTGACAGCACTGCTCGCTCACAGTGGCAGACTCGTGATGCCCACGCTCGCTTCGCCATTCGCAACTCCCTGCCGATAGACGAACGCGAGCACTTTGGTCAGCACAAGACTGCACCGGCACTGTACACAGCTGTAGTTGCTCGCTACTCCTCACCTGCCTCTGCCGCACTAGGCCGTCTCTCCCTCCCCTACCTGTTTCCCGACCTGGCCTCCTTTCACACAGTCGCTGACCTCATCACGCACCTCCGTACTAGTGAGGCCCGCTTCCGTGCCGCCATGCCTGCTGAGTTCCTTGCCACGCACCCCCCTCCACTCTGGCTCACTCTCTATCACCTAGTCACCCGCCTCCCTGACACACTGCGTGCTGTCAGGGACCACTTCCTAGCTCGTTGCCCCACTGAGCTCACCATTGCCCTCCTCGAGAAGGAGCTACTTGCAGCTGAGGCTAGCATAGTCGCTGTAGGTGCCTCTCGTGGTGACCCCCGTACCCCGTTCTTTGAGGGGTGTTCTCCTTCCCCCCTTCTTCCCTCTGTCGCCTCTGCTGCTGCTGTCGACCTTCTTGGTACTGAGAAGGTTGGCGCTGCGTCTGCCTCGAGCGGACGCCGCAGCGGCAAGGGCAAAGGGGGCAAGGGTAGTGGCGGTGACGGCGGGGGAGGCGGCGGTGGGGGCGGTGGAGGCAGTGGGGGTGGTGGCTCGGCTGGAGGGGCGAGTGGTAGCGGTGGGGGTGGTGGCGGCAGCGGCGGGGGAGGTGGCAGGAGTGGAGGCGGCGGTTGGGGTGGCGGTGGACGAGGCGGCGGCAGGGGTTGGGGTGGTCGAGGAGGTGGCAGCGGTGGTGGTGGCCGTGGAGGCGCTGGCGGTGGCCAGGACCAGCAGCACACTCTCTCACCCCAGGAGGTCCGTGAGTGGTACTCTCAGCACGGGGGTGGGGGTGGTCTTAGCTGCACGTACGTCATTCGCACTGGTGACCGCACTGGTCAGCAGTGTGGACGACCGCACGCCACACAGCGCTGCTTCTCTCGTCTCGACGACGCTTGGCGTGTTCAGTTCCCTCAGGCCACTGAGCTGCCCCGCTGGCTTGATCTCCTGAAGAAGGGGATTGATATCTATGCTCTAGACTTTGATGCTATTCTATCTGCCATGTATGTGATGTCTACTAGTGGAGAGGGTGCTGAGTACTTGTGTGTGCCGCCCGACCCGGGCATTAGGGCCAGTGCGTCTGCCGCTCCAGGTACTCACGTGTCGGCTACCCCAGGTGCTGGTGAGGCTGCTGCTCTAGGTGCTCGTGTGTCTCCCCCCCTTGGTACTGCGTCGACTGCCGCACTGCACACCTTCACACTGGACTCAGGTGCTTCTCGCTGCTTCTTTCGTGACCGCACTGCCCTTGAGCCGCTTGCTCGGCCAGTTGCTGTCTCCCTTGCTGACCCCTCTGGGGGTCCGGTCATTGCGACCTCTTCCACTGTCCTTCCCTGCCCTGCGGTCCCGTCGGGCACACTGTCAGGTCTCCACCTCCCCTCGTTCTCTACGAACTTGGTGGCAGGCTGTGCACTCCAGGACGGGGGTGTTCACCAGTTCACCCCTGCCTACGAGCGCGTGACACACTGCACGTGTGCTCGTACGGGCCGTCACTTGGCTACCTTCACTCGGCAGCCGGGGTCGGACCTGTACACACTGACTACTGAGTCCCCTCAGGTTGCTGCGACTGCGTCCGCGTCCGCGTCAGGTCAGCTGTCCGCCCCCTGCTCGTGTCGCTCTTTGGCACACGAGACTGTCCTCTGGCACCACCGCCTTGGCCACCCGTCTGTGCAGCGGCTTCGTGCCATGCACTCCAGGTACCTTGTCTCTGGCCTGCCCAGGGTCCTTCCTCCCCTCCCACCCTCGCCTGCTCCTACCTGCCTCCCCTGTGTCGAGGGACGGCAGCGCGCCGCTCCTCACTCCTCCTCGTTCCCCCCGACGACTGCTCCCTTGCAGACACTCCACATGGACGTGTGGGGCCCAGCCCGCGTCCGTGGTCAGGGTCAGGAGAGGTACTTCCTGATAGTTGCTGACGACTACTCGCGCTACACCTCGGTCTTCCCCTTGCGCACCAAGGGTGAGGTCCCTGATGTCTTGATCCCTTGGATCCGCCGAGCCCATCTCCAGCTCAGCGAGCGTTTTCACTCGGACTTTCCTGTCCTGCGCTTGCACTCTGACAGAGGTGGTGAGTTCTCCTCCGACCTCTTGGCAGCCTACTGTGCTGAGCACGGCATTGAGCAGTCGTTCACGCTTCCGGCTTCTCCACAGCAGAATGGGGTTGCGGAGCGCCGCATTGGCCTGGTCATGGAGGTCGCCCGTACCTCCTTGATCCATGCGGCTGCCCCCCACTTTCTGTGGCCGTTTGCGGTCCGGTACGCTGCGCATCAACTCAACCTCTGGCCCCGTGTCTCCTTGCCGGAGACCTCGCCCACGCTACTGTGGACGGGGGAGGTTGGCGATGCGTCGCGTTTCCGGGTCTGGGGGTCTCGAGCTTTTGTCCGCGATTCGTCTGCGGACAAGCTCTTCTCCCGTGCTGTTCCCTGCGTCTTCCTCGGCTTTGTCCCGGACGCGTCTGGTTGGCAGTTTTACCACGCCACCTCGCGCCGAGTCTTGCCCTCCCAGGACGTCACTTTTGACGAGTCCGTCCCCTACTACCGCCTCTTCCCCTACCGCACTGCCCCGCTCCCCCCCCCGCCTCTCTTCCTCTCGCCAGGTGCTGCTGTTGCAGACCCCCTCCCCCCTCAGGGTGCCGCTCCCTCAGGTGTGTCTCAGGTAGACCCGGTTGAGCCTGTTGAGGTAGCTGTCGACTCTCGTCCTGCTGGGGGTGCTGAGCCTGGGGGTGCTGAGCCTGGGGGTGTGGAGCCTGGGGGTGTGGAGCCTGGGGGTGTGGAGCCTGGGGGTGTGGAGCTTGAGGGTGCTGAGCTTGGGGGTGTGGAGCCTCGTGGTACTGAGCTGCGGAGTCCGGAGTCTGGGGGTTCTGCGTCTGGAGGTACGAGGTCTGGGAGTCCTGCACCTAGAGGAGCCCTCTCCTCGGAGCAGCTACGTGCGTGGTACTTAGAGTACTGCAGCCTCCGGAGAGGTACCGCTCGAGCCGGACGTACTACTGGGACTGGTGCTAGTACTTCTTCTCCCGTTCGGGAGCTCCCCTCCCGCGAGCGGATCCGTGAGTGGTACGAGCGGCGCTGCACTCTTCGGAGTGGCGTGCCTCGTGTTACGAACCCCGCTGCTGTTGGAGCTGCTGCTGGTGCTGAGGACCCGGGCGTTGGAGCTGCTGCTGGTGCTGAGGACCCGGGCGTTGGAGCCGCTGCTGGTGCTGAGGACCCGGGCGTTGGAGCTGCTGCTGGTGCTGAGGACCCGGGCGTTGGAGCCGCTGCTGGTGCTGAGGACCCGGGCGTTGGAGCTGCTGCTGGTGCTGAGGACCCAGGCGTTGGAGCTACTGCTGGTGCTGAGGACCCGGGCGTTGGAGCTACCGCTGGTGCTGAGGACGTGGGCGCTGGAGCTGCTGCTGGTGCTGCGGACCCTGGTGCGGGTGTCCCTGCTGGCTCTGGTGTCGCTGCTCGGTCTCAGCCGTACTTTGTTCCGCTCCTTCAGCAGGTTCTTGGTCAGCTTCCTCCTCCTTTTCCTCCTCCCTCCTTAGAGTGTCCTCAGCCTGTCCAGCTGCAGTCGGCGTTACCGTCTGCCTCCTCTCTCCTTGGCCCTGCTCCTTACACTGGTCCGACTGGAGGTCTTACTGAGCGGCGTGAGCCTGCGTCTCGCCCTGCGTCGCCTGAGTCTCGTCCTGGGTCGCCTGTCCGCACTGCTCTCTCTAGTCGTCGAGTCCAGCGTCAGCGTCTTCCTGCTGTCCCAGGCACTCACCGGATGGCGCTTCGTCCGTCCACTGCTCCACAGCGTGTCCCACTGCCGTCTCCTCCTGCTTCCTCTCTTCCTGCTCTTCCTGACCCTGGGTCAGACTCTCTTCGTGCTACCAGTCCTGCTGTCACGCGTCTCCTGGCCACTGTTGTCACTGACCCTTCCTTTGAGTCTGCTGCTGCGTCTGCCTTAGTTGCTGAGCTTGTCGACTTTGCTGCTCGCTGTCGTCTAGACTACGCTGCTAGCCTAGTTGCTGAGTCTGAGTCTGTCTGTCCTCCGTCCGTCGGGGGTGAGTGTGCTCTTGGCACTGACGTCCTTGAGGACAGGCAGGAGGAGTTCCAGTGCTTTGCTGCCGCTTTGCCCCATCTCGTGTCCATGCTTGTTGCCCCTGAGGGAGACCCGGATGCACCAGACATCCCGACCCCACGCTCTTACGCAGAGGCGATGGCCGGTCCCTACTCCTCTCAGTGGCAGTCAGCCATGGACACAGAGATGGCTTCCTGGAAGTCCACAGGCACCTACGTCGACGAGGTTCCCCCGCCTGGGGCGAACATCGTCAGTGGCATGTGGATTTTCAGGGTGAAGCGGCCACCGGGTTCTCCGCCTGTCTTCAAGGCGCGTTACGTTGCACGAGGCTTCAGTCAGCGCGAGGGAGTTGACTTCTTCCAGACCTTCTCCCCGACCCCGAAGATGACCACTCTTCGGGTTCTGCTGCACGTCGCCGCTCAGCGTGACTACGAGCTCCACTCGCTTGACTTCAGCACTGCTTTCCTGCAGGGCAGCCTGCACGAGGAGATCTGGCTGCGCCGTCCACCTGGCTTCACTGGGTCGTTCCCTCCTGGTACCCAGTGGAGCCTCCGACGGCCAGTCTACGGTCTCCGCCAGGCGCCTCGTGAGTGGCACGACACACTGAGGACTACGCTTGCGGCTCTTGGGTTCGCGCCTTCTACTGCTGACCCGTCGCTGTTTCTACGCACCGACACCTCACTGCCGCCGTTCTACGTCCTTGTGTACGTCGACGACTTGGTCTTTGCTACTGCTGACACTGTGGCACTCGCCCACGTGAAGTCGGAGCTGCAGAAGAGACACACGTGCACAGACCTGGGTGAACTGACAAGCTATCTTGGCTTGCGGATCACCCGGGACAGAGCACGCCGCACCATCACCTTGACTCAGTCACACATGGTGCAGCAGGTCCTTCAGCGCTTCCGCTTCACGTACTCCTCGCCTCAGCCCACTCCTCTGCCTACCGGTCACTCGCTCTCAGCTCTGCCTTCGGATGAGTCCGTAGAGCCGAGTGGCCCGTATCCAGAGCTTGTGGGTTGCCTCATGTACCTGATGACCTGCACTCGACCAGACCTTGCATACCCTCTCAGCATTCTTGCACGCTATGTCGCTCCCGGCCGTCACCGGAAGGAGCACATGGATGCAGCTAAGAGGGTGTTGCGCTACTTGTGCAGTACGTCGGGCATGGGGCTAGTGCTTGGAGGGCGAGTCCCAGTTGTTCTCACTGGGCACTCAGACGCTTCTTGGGCAGACGACCAGGCTACTCAGCGGTCGTCTCAGGGTTACTCCTTCAGTCTTGGCTCTGGTTCTGTTTCTTGGCGTTCTACTCGCTCTTCTTCTGTTCTCAGCTCCAGTTGTGAGGCTGAGATCTACGCCACAGCCATGGCGGCCCAGGAGCTACGCTGGCTCACCTACTTGCTGACCGACCTTGGAGAGCAGCCTCGTTCTCCTCCAGTGCTGTACGTCGACAACAAGGCAGCCATTGCCTTGTGTGAGGAGCACAGACTGGAGCACAGAACGAAGCACATTGCTCTGCGTTACTTCCTCGCTCGAGAGCTGCAGCAGCGTGGTCAGCTTCGCCTGCGTTACGTGGCCTCTGAGGCCAACACTGCTGATGTGTTCACCAAGGCGCTTCAGCCTTGTGACCATCAGCGCTTTTGCACTCTTCTAGGCCTTGTGCCTACTGGACCTCACTTGCTTACTTCTTGAGTCTGTTGTACTGTGATCTCTATATATAAACCTGCATGTGAACTGGTCTTGTGACCACTTGCTTGTGCTCGGAATTTGTGTGGTATCCTTGAGATCCACCCTGAGCTTGTTTTGCCTTGCTTTGCCTTGACTGGTCTTGTGACCCCTAGTTCTCCCCACTTTGCCTATGGGGGTGTGTCAAACATTATATATGTTGTGTTAGTTTAGGCTACAGTGGGTTAGCCTATAGGGGGTACACAATTCTAGGATTAGGTACTTGTACTCTTTTCATTGCTAGTTCATTCATTCCTGTTCAGTGATTCCAACACCCTCGGCTCCCACACACCCACCCCCCTCAGCGGCAGCTATAGCAGTGGGAGACGAAGGAGGAGGAGGAGTAGGGGACGGTTCACACACCTGCCACCCCCATACCCGCCACCCCGCGGTTGCACGAGGACAGGAGGCGACAGGGGCTAGGCGCGGGCTAGTATCAGGGCCGGGCGCAGGGCTAGGAACGGGGCCGAGCGGGGCTAGGGACCGAGCCGGGTGCAGGCTAGGTACGGGGCCGGGCGGGGCTAGGGACCGGGCCGGGCGCAGTCTAGGGTCGGGGCCGGGATCTGGGCTAGGTACAGGGCCGGGCGCGGGCTAGGTACAGGCCGGGCGCGGGCATGGGACGGGGCCGGGCGCAGGCTAGGTACGGGCCGGTCGCGGGCTAGGTACGGGCCGGGCACGAGCTAGGTACGGGCCGGGCGCGGGGCTAGGAACGGGCCGGCCGCGGGGCTAGGAACGGGCCGGGCGCGGGCGTGAGATGGGTCGGGCGCAGGCTAGGTACGGGCCGGGCGACGGGCTAGGTACGGGCCGGGCGCGGGCGTGAGACTGGGCCGGGCGCGGGCTAGGTAGGGGCCGGGCGACGGGCTAGGTACGGGCCGGTCGCGGGCGAGGTACGGGCCGGGCGCGGGCGATAGATGGGCCGGGCGCACGGCTAGGAACGGGCCGGGCGCGGGCGAGAGAAGGGCCGAGCGCGGGGCTAGGAACGGGCCGATCGCGGGTTAGGTACGGGCCGGGCGACGGGCTAGGTACGGGCCAGGCGACGGGCTAGGTATGGGCCGGGCGACGGGCTAGGTACGGGCCGGGCACGGGCATGAGACCGGGCCGGCCGCGGGCTAGGTACGGGCCGGGCGACGGGCTAGGTACAGGCCGGGCGCGGGCGTGAGACGGGGCCGGGCGCGGGCTAGGTACGGGCCGGGCGACGGGCTAGGTACAGGCCGGGCGACGGGCTAGGTACGGGCCGGGCGCGGGGCTAGGAACGGGCCGGGCGCGGGCAAGAGACGGGCTGAAGGCGGGGCTAGGAGCGGGCCGATCGCGGGCCATGTGTGACTGAGTCAAGGTAATGGTGCACTGTGCTCTGTCGCGGGTGATCCGCAAGCCAAGATAGCTTGTCAGCTCACCCAGGTCAGTGCAAGTGCGTCTCTTCTGCAGCTCGGACTTCACGTGGGCGAGTGCCTCAGTGTCAGCAGTAGCAAAGACCAACTCGTCTACGTACACGAGAACGTAGAACGGCGGCAGAGTAGTGTCAGTGCGTAAAAACATAGAAGGGTCAGCAGTGGAAGGAGCAAAACCAAGAGCAGCAAGAGTCGTCCTCAGTGTGTCGTGCCACTCACGGGGTGCCTGGCGGAGACCGTAGACTGGCCGCCGGAGGCTCCACTGGGTACCAGCAGGAAACGACCCAGTGAAGCCAGGTGGGCGGCGCAGCCAGATCTCCTCGTGCAGGCTGCCCCGTAGGAAGGCTGTGCTGAAGTCAAGTGAGTGGAGCTCGTAGTCACGCTGAGCGGCGACGTGCAGCAGCACCCGAAGAGTGGTCATCTTCGGGGTAGGGGAGAAGGTCTGGAAGAAGTCAACTCCCTGTCGCTGACTAAAGCCACGTGCAACGTAACGCGCCTTGAAGACAGGCGGAGAACCCGGCGGCCGCTTCACCCTGAAGATCCACATGCCACTGACGATGTTCGCCCTAGGTGGGGGAACCTCGTCGACGTAGGTGCCTGTGGACTTCCAGGAAGCCATCTAGGCGTCCATGGCTGCCTGCCACTGAGAGGAGTAGGGACCCTCTATCGCCTCTGCGTAAGAGCACGGGGTTGGGATGTCTGGTGCATCCGGGTCTCCCTCAGGGGCAAGCAGCATGAACACGAGATGAGGTACAGTAGCGGCAAAGCACTCAAACTCCTCCTGTCTGTCCTCAAGAACGTCCGTGCCAAGAGCACACTCACCCCCGGCGGACGGAGGACAGACAGACGCAGATGCAGACTCAACAACAAGAATAGTGGCGTAGTCTAGGCGATAGGCTGCAGCAAAGTCAACAAGCTCAGCAACAAGAGCAGACGCAGCAGTGGACTCAAACAAAGGGTCACTGACAGCAGTGGCTAGAAAGCGCGTGATAGCTGGACGAGTAGCACGAAGGGAGTCAGACTCAGAGTCCGGACCGTTAGGTAGAGAGGACGCAGGAGGAGACGGCAGAGGGACATGCTGTGGAGCAGTGGAAGGACGCAGAGTCATAGAGTGAGTGCCAGGGACAGGAGGAGGACGCGGACGCGAAACACGACCAGCGCGAACAGTATGTACAGGCGACGCAGAACGAGACTCGGGCGACAAATGACGAGTCTCAGGCGACACAGGACGCAACTCAGGCTCACGACGCTCCGTAAGACCTCTAGTCGGTCCAGAGTAAGGAGAAGGACCAGGCAGTGGAGAGGTCGACTGTAACTGCGACTGGGACTGGACAGGCGGTGGACTCAGGAAAGGAGGAGTAGGACCAGGAGAAGGCGGGAGACCAAGAACCTGCAGAAGGAGCGGAACGTAGTACAGCCGCGGCCGCGCAGCGCCTCCAAAAACAGCAGAGACAGCACCGGTACCCTCAGCCCCAGGGTGGCCAGCGACAACTCCTGCAGCACCACCAGTCCCAGCAGCTCCAGTACCTCCAGTACGAGCACCTCCAGGACCTCCAACAACACCAGTACAACCAGCAGCTCCACCAGTGCCAGCACCAGCAGCACCTCCAGCAGCTCCAGCACCAGCAGCACCTCCAGCAGCCTCAGCAGCACCTCCAGCAGCTCAAGCACCAGTAGCACCTCCAGCAGCTCCAGCACCAATAGCACCTCCAGCAGCTCCAGCAGCACCAGCTGCTCCAGCACCAGTAGCACCTCCAGCAGCTCCAGCAGCACCTCCAGCAGCAGCAGCAGCACCAGAAGCACCGCGACAGCGCCGAGTGTACCACTCACGAAGCTGCTGCGGAGAGAGGGGCTCCCGCCGCGACGGGACACCTAGAGCACCTCCAGACTCAGCACGCGCAGGCTCAGCACCTCAAGACGCAGTACCCTCAAGCTCCACACTCTCAGGCTCAGCACCCCGAGGCTCAGCACCCCCAGACTCAGCACCCCCAGGCTCCACACGCGTAGGCTTAACACCCCCAGGCTCAGCACCCCCAGACTTTGCACCTCCAGTCCCCACACCCGCAGGCTCAGCACCCCAAGCAGCACCTGAGTCGACAGCTACCTCGACAGGCTCAGCAGGGTCTACCTGGGACACACCTGAGGGGACAGGACCCTGAGGGGGGAGGGGGTCTACCGGGGAAGTACCTGGTGCTAGGAAGAGTGGCAGGGGGGGGAGAGAGGCAGTGCGGTAGGGAAAGAGATGGTAGTAAGACACCGACTCGTCAAACGTGACATCCTGAGAGGACAGAACACGACGTGAGGTGGGGTGGTAGAACTGCCACCCAGATGCGTCAGGGGGGAAGCCAAGGAAGACGCAGGGAACGACACGGGAGGACAGCTTGTCTGCTGAAGTATCGCGGACAAAAGCTCGAGATCCCCAGACATGGAAGACAGACGCATCGCCAACCTTCCCCGTCCACCGCAGAGTAGGTGTGGTCTCTGGCAAGGAGACACGAGGCTGAAGGTTGATCTGATGCGCAGCGTACTGAACCGTGAACGGCCACAGAAAATGGGGAGTAGCCGCATGGATCATGGACGTACGAGCGACATCCATGACCATGCCAATGCGGCGCTCAACAATCCCATTTTGCTGTGGGGAGGCCGGAAGCGTGAATGTCTGGCGGATGCCCTCCGCACGACAGAAGGCCCTCAGAAGGTCGGAGGAAAACTCACCACCTCTGTCGGAGTGCAGACGCAGAACAGGAAGGTCCGAGCTGAAACGCTCGCTGAGCTGACGACGGGCACCGCGGATCCAGTCGATCAGCACCTCAGTGACATCACCCTTGCTGCGCAAGGGGAAGACGGTGGTGTAACGCGAGTAGTCGTCAACGACCAGCAGGAAGTAACGCTCGTGACCCTGTCCACGGACGCAGGCTGGGCCCCACACGTCCATGTGAAGAGTCTGCAGGGGAGCCTCCGTCGGAGGGAACGTGGAGGAGTGAGGAGCGGCGCGCTGCCGGCCCTCGTCACACGGAACACATGTAGGGGCAGGCCCCGGAGGAAGGGGAGGGAGGGACCGGGGAAGACCCGAGACAAGGGTACGGGAGGCCATACCTCGAAGACGAGGCAGGGAGGGGTGACCAAGGCGGTGGTGCCAAAGGAGAGTCTCGTGCGACAGAGGACGACACGAGCAGGGGGCAGACTCTGGTTTAGACCTGGACGCGGCAGCAAACACCTGACTAGACGCAGCTACCTGAGCAGACGCAGTGACCGGAGGAGACGCAGTATTCAGTGTGTACAGACTCGACCCAGGCCGACGGGTGAACGTGGCCAGGTGGCGGCCCGTCCGAGAGCAAGTGCAGTGGTGAACTGGTTGACCCACGCGTCCTGGAGGTCAGCTCCACTCACCAGGTTCGTAGAGAACGAGGGGAGGTGGAGTCCCGACAGCAAGCCCGACGGGGCCGCAGGACACGGTAGAACCGTGGAAGAGTGCGCAAGGACTGGGCCCCTAGAGGGGTCAGCCAGGGAGATTCCGACAGGCCGACTGAGCGGCGTGAGCGTGCTGCTGTCGCGGAAGAAAGAGCGCGAAGCACCAGAGTCAAGTGTGAAAGTGTGCAAGGCCTCAGTAGGTGCTGTACCAGAGAGAGCAGACTCACCAGCACCTGGAGCAGCAGACTCACCAGTACCTGGAGCAGCAGACGCATTAGCACCTAGAGCAGCAGCCTCAATGCCCGGGTCGGGCGGGACACTCAGGTAACAGTCACCCTCAGCACTATCAGTCAAAGCATACATGGCAGCAAGGATAGCATCAAAATCAAGATCAAAGATAGCAACATTCTGCCGAAGCAGATCAACCCAGCGAGGGAGCTCAACAGCGTCAGGAAACTGGGCGCGCCAGGCGTCAGTCATGCGACCGAAGCAGCGCTGCGCAGTGTGTGGAAGCCCGCACGTCTCCCCACGGCGCCCGCCGGTGCGAAGAACGTATGTGCAGGGACCAGCACCCCCAGACCTCCCACGCCCAGCGTACCACTCACGAAGCTGCTGGGCCGACGGGGTCTCACGGGAACGCGACTGCTGCTGGCGCTGGCCACCACCAAAGCCTCCACGCTGTGCGGCTGCACCTCGACCAGGACCACCGCCGCCGCCGCCTCCACCACCGCTGCCGCTGCCTCCACCACCTCCGCCGCTGCCTCCACCATCTCCATCGCCGCCACTGAAGCCCCCACTCCCGGCACCACCCCCACCTCCACCCCCTCCGCCTCCTCCACCGCCTCCGCCGCCGCCCCCGCCGTCCCCTCCACCACCCTTGCTCCCCTTGCCCTTGCTGTTGCGGCGTCTCCCACTAGGAGCAGACGCAGCCCCGACCTCCTCAGTGCCAACGAGGTCGACAGCAGCAGCAGAAGCAACAGAGGGGAGAAGGGGGACAGGGGAACACCCCTCAAAGAAAGGGGTGCGACGGTCGCCGCGAGAAGCACCTACAGCTAAGATAATCTTCTCAGCTGAGCTAGGCGCTCCTCTAGCAGGTCGACAGTGAGCTCGGTGGGGCAAAGGGAGAGAAAGTGGTCCCTGACTGAAGCAAGGGAGTCAGGGAGGCGGGTGACAAGGTAGTAAAGAGTGATGTACATGGGGGGGGGGTTCTTGGCACAGAACTCAGTGGGAAGGGCAGTGCGGTAGCGGGCGTCACTAGTGCGGAGGTGAGTAATGAGGTTAGCAACTGTGGCAAAGGCGGCAATGTCAGGGAAAAGGTACGGCAGCATGAGGCGGTTGAGGGCAGCAGTGGCAGGGGAGGAGTAGCGCGCAACTACAGCGTCGTACAGAGACTGAGCAGTCTTGTACTGTCCAAAATGCGCACGCTCAGCAGGGGGCAGGTGGCTACGAACAGCAAGGCGAGCAACAGCATCACGAGTGGTCCACTGCGAGCGAACCATACTGTCAGCAGTGGCAGCAGGTGCAGTAGAGACACCGGACGTGTGATCGAAAAGGGATACCCCATCCCTAGAGTCACACTGAAGAAAGAGCTGCAGGTCGTCAACCCACACGTCAAAGTCAACTGCACGCCCCTCAGCATCAAAGGTAAGAACAGTAGGGCTAGCCATAGCGGCAGTAGCAGCAGGAGCAGAAGTAGCAGCAGTGGCAGCAAAAGCAGTAGTAGCAGAAGGGGCAGTACAGGCAGGGCAGTGCGGCTCAGTAGGGCGGCGCGGTTATGTAGGGCGGCACGGTTCGGCAGGCGGCGCGGCTCGGCTGAGCGGCGCGGCTCGGCTGGGCGGCGCGGCTCGGCAGGGCGGCGCGGCCCGGTTACTGGGGGCACGGCGCGGCAGCAGGTGGCGCAGCGCGGGTGCTTACGAGGGGCGGGTGTAGGGCAGGGCCGCGTCCGGCGCGGCAGCAGGGCAGGGCCGCGATAGGGGCGGCTGCAGGGCAGAGGCCGCGACGGCGGCGAAGGCAGGGCCGCGACTGGGGCGGCAGTAGGGCAGTGGCCGCGACAGGGGGCAGCTGCAGGGCAGAGGCCGCGACAGGCGGCGAAGGCAGGGCCGCGACAGGGGGCGGCTGCAGGGCAGTGGCCGCGACAGGGCGGCTGCTGGGCAGAGGCCGCGACGGGCAGCAAACAGGCCGCGACGGGCGGCAAAGGGGCCGCGACGGGCGACAGAGGGGCCGCGACGGGCGGCAACGGGGTCACGACGAGCGGCAAAGGGGCCGCGACGGGCCAGGGACAGGCCGGCGAGGGGCAGCACGGGGCCGCGGTGGGCGGCTAAGGCAGGGCCGCAACACTGGCGACGGGCCAACGACGGGCGTCTAAGGCAGGGCCGCGACGGGCCAGCAAAGGCAGGGCCGCGACGGGCCGTACTAGGGCAGGGCGCAAGGCGCGCTTCGGGCAGGGCGCGATGCGCGCTTCGGGCAGGGCAGGAAAAATTCGTGGTGGGCCCTTAAAAAAAAAACTTTCCCACTAGGGAACCTGCTCAGAATACCATGTTAGAATCTGGAACGAAAAATGAATGAACTAGAAAGCAGGTGGGTACAAGTAGCAAACCTAGAAATGTTGTACCCTATGAGAACTACCCCACTACAGCCTAAACAGACTATAGCATATAAGTTCGACAAGTGCCGACTCGGGTAACTGCTCGATAACGAGTCAGTTATGTGTCCTTGCTATCGCCCTGTAGTTTTCGTCAAGTCAAAGGTCAGCGACCTTTGACCTTCGCGTAACCTCCAGCGGTTGCTTCTGTTGACTCGTGTTGCTTCACTGTAGTCTGCTTCGTTTCGTATCGATAGTTCGATACTTCAGAAGCGTTTGAGTTATTGTTTCCAACACCCCCCTTCGCTTCTGGAGTGTCGCTGCTGATGACGTGTCCTTGCCCAGTCAGCAGCGTGCAGTACTCGAACTTCTGTTTTCCGAGTTTCTTGGTTAAGTAATCTGCTGCCATCTAGGATGTGGGACAGTAGGATAGTTCGAGTCTTCCCTTCTCGATTTCGTCTTTAACGAAGAAGTACCGGAGGGCGATGTGCTTCGTTCGATTCGCAAACCCATTCTTGTTCGCTATGCAAATGGCCGATTGGTTGTCGCAGAAGAGGGAGAAGCTGGGTAACTGAGCCAATTTTGCTTCTTCCAGTAATTCGCAAAGATATAGCCCTTCCTTGGTGGCTGAGCAGAGTGCAATATATTCTGCTTCTGCTGAGGAGAGAGCGATTAGCTCTTGCTTGTTCGACTGCCATGAGATAGGCCCGATAGGTTCGAGTCTGTATACGAAGCCAGTTCGAGATCGTCTGTTGTCGGAGTCTCCAGCGTGATCGGCGTCGACATGAACGATTAGTTTAGGTGTCGTAGTTCCGGTCTTGTGGTAGGTTAGTCCAATCGTCGGAGTGCTGGCGAGTTACTGAAGTGCTCGGTCGAGTTCGAGCATGTGCTCTGCTTCGGGCTTCTTGAGGTAGGTAGCGAGTTGGCTAGCTGAGTAGGATAGATCCGGTCGGCAGGTGACGGCTGCGAAGAGTAGGCAGCCTAACTTCCATTGGTAGTCGCGGATGCCGGCAGGCTTGAGTAGAGCGGAGACTTTTCGGTTTCCGTCGGTGTAGCGTTATGGCGTGGAGATGACGGTTGGAGTGAGTCCGAATCGTTTAGCGATAGTATCCACGCATTTTTCAGCGCTGAGGTAGATTGCATTGTCGCCGTCTTGGATGTTCAGTCCCAGGTACTGTGTCACGGTAGTTGCGACGGTGAGGGTGAGATCCTGCTGCAGCTCCCCTTCAAACCATGTTGTTATGGCGTCGGTGGAGCCTATGTAGAGGAGGTCGTCGACGTAGACGATGAGTAGAATGTAGTCGGTACTTTTCGTCAATCGGTACATCCCTTGGTCGTGCGGTAGTTGAAGGAATCCGATGCGGATTAGGCGGGCGTGAAGGTGCTGCTGCCATAGTCTCGGGGCTTGCTTGATCCCGTACAGCGATTTCTCTAGCTGACAGACTTGGTTTGGGCCTGTGTTTGACCCATGCAGGAGTTCGACGAAAATTTCAGCATCGACGGGGGCGTAAAGGAAGACATTGGCGACATCAATTTGCCGAAGTTTCTTCCGGTTCATGGCTGCTATCGCGAGGAGAATCCGTAGTGAGGTATGTCGGCTTACTGGGGCGAATGTTTCCGTGAAGTCTCGCCCTTGCTCTTGGTCGAAGCCACGCACAACCCAGCGTGCTTTGAATTTGTCAATTGTTCTGTCGGCTTTTGTTTTCACGCGGAAAACCCATTTTCCCGTGAGAATGGTCTTGTTCCGTGCTTCTTCGATGGGCACGACTTTCCAGGTGTTGCGTTCTTGCAGCGCCTTTAACTCCTTGTCCATGGCCTCACGCCATTTTTCTTTGTGTTCCCCCCCTAGAGCCTGCTGAATGGTGGCAGGCTCCTTAGGTGGTGCTGCTCCGTGGACAGCGGTGACGAGTCCCAGTATCTGCAGGCCACTCTGTGTGTAGCGGGGAAGATTTGTGTCCTCTGGATAAGCTGCTTCGTCTCCTGCTTCAGGGTCTGGTAAGAAATTTGGTCCTATGCGTTCAGAGATGTTGGTGTCGACCGGTTGAGGTGTAACGTAGCCGGTGTCAGCGAAGTCGAAGTAAGTTTCGGCGTTGACACTTTCGCGAGGATTTTCGTTATCCATCGGGATGGGCACGGAGCAGTAAGGGAGTGGTCCTGCTTCCTCGGATGCGTTGCTAAAGCGAAGGCTCGGTTGTCACGGAACCCTAAACCCACGTTTTGCTCATCCCAGTCAGCTTCGTCTGCTGCTAAAGCGAAGGCTCGGTTGCCACGGAAGCCGCCCGTGAGGTCTCGATTTGCTGCCAAGTTGTCCATGTCAAAACATATATGCTTAGTTGTATCTAGGCTGTATGGGGGCTAGCTTTAGGGGGTACAGAAATCATATCGACATTCTACTTGTACCCCCCCCTTTCTCCTAATCAACCATTCTCGTCACTTCTTCTCACATGGTATTAGATTAGGTCACTTCGTTCCTAGCCCCGCGCCCGGCCGTACCTCGCCCGCGATAGGCCCGTACCTAGCCCGCGATAGGCCTGTACCTAGCCCGCTCGGCCCTTTCTCACGCCTGTGCCCGGCCCGTACCTAGCCCGCGATCGCCCCGTCGACACCCGCGCCCGGCCCCGTACCTAGCCCGCGCCCCATCGACGCCCGCGACCGGCCCGTACCTAGCCCGCGACCCGCCCCCGTACCTAGCCCGCGATCGCCCCGTCGACACCCGCGCCCGGCCCCGTACCTAGCCCGCGCCCCGTCGACGCCCGCGACCGGCCCTTACCTAGCCCGCGACCTGGCCCCATACCTAGCCTGCGCCCTGTCGACACCCGTGCCCGGCCCCGTTCCTAGCCCGCACCCCATCGACACCCGCGCGTGGCCCCGTACCTAGCCCTCGCTCGGCCCCGTTCCTAGCCCAGCGCCCGGCCCCGTACCTAGCCCCACGCCCGACCCCTTCCCTAGCCCGCGCCCGTCGACGCCAGAGCCCGGCCCCGTACCTAGCCCCAGCCCGTCGACACTCGCGCCCGGCCTTGTCCCTCACCCAGCGCCCGGCCCCTTGTTTGGCCCCTCGGGCCCAGTTCAGAGCCCAGCGTCCGGCCCCGTTCCTGCCCAACGCCCGGCCCCGTACCTAGCCCGTGCCCGGCCCCGTACCTAGCCCGCGCTCGGCCCCGTACCTAGCCCGCGCCTGGCCCCTTGTTTGGCCCCTCGGCCCCGCCCCTCGGTCCCTTGGCCCCTAGCCTCGGCCCCTAGGCTCGGCCTCCTCACCCCCCCCCCCCCCCCCTTGTTTGGCCCCTCGGCCCCCTAGGCCCCTCGGCCCCAGTTCAGAGCCCGGCGCCCGGCCCCGTACCTGCCCAGCGCCCGGCCCCGTACCTAGCCCGCGCCCGGCCCCGTACCTAGCCCGCGCCCGGCCCCTTGTTTGGCCCCTCGGCCCCGCCCCTCGGCCCCTAGGCTCGGCCCCTAGGCTCGGCCTCCTCGGCCCCTTGTTTTTGGCCCCTCGGCCCCCTAGGCCCCTCGGCCCCAATTCAAAGCCCAGCGCCCGGCCCCGTACCTGCCCAGCGCCCGGCCCCGTACCTAGCCCCCGCCCGGCCTCGTACCTTGCCCGCGCCCGGCCTCTTGTTTGTTTTTTCGGCCCCGCCTCTCGGCCCCTCGGCCCCTAGCCTCGGCTCCTAGGTTCCGCCTCCTCGGCCCTCTTGTTTGGCCCCTCGGCCCCCTAGGCCCCTCGGCCCCGTACCTAGCCCACGCCCGGCCCCGTACCTAGCCCGCGCCCAGCCCCTTGTTTGGCCCCTCGGCCCCTAGGCTCGGCCTCCTCGGCCCCTCCCCTTGTTTGGCCCCTCGGCCCCTTAAGCCCCTCGGCTCCGTACCTGCCCAGCGCCCGGCCCCTTGTTTGGCCCCTCGGCCCTGCCTCTTGGCCCCTTGGCCCCTAGCCTCGGCTCCTAGGCTCGGCCTCCTCGGCCCTCTTGTTTGGCCCCTCGGCCCCCCTAGGCCCCTCGGCCCCGTACCTAGCCCGCGCTTGGCCCCATACCTAGCCCGCGCCCGGCCCCGTACCTAGCCCGCGCCCGGCCCCTTGTTTGGCCCCTCGGCCCCTAGGCTCGGCCTCCTCGGCCCCCTAAGCCCCTCGGCTCAGTACCTGCCCAGCGCCCGGCCCCTTGTTTAGCCCCTCGGCCCTCTTGTTTGGCCCCTCGGCCCCCTAGGCCCCTCGGCCCCTTGGCCCCTAGGCCCTCTTGTTTGGCCCCTCGGCCCCTAGGCCCCTCAGCTCCGCCCCTTCGCTACTGCTACTGCTGCTCCTGAGCCCTGCGCCACTATGGCTTCGCTTAGAGTTCTTGCATTTGACCCGGAGGGCAGGCCTGTAGCATTTGACACGTGGCATGACGATCTGCAACTGTACCTACTGAGCGATCTTAAGGATAGTGTCTCACTGTTTGACCACGTGTCCGGTGCCGCTCCAGCCCCTCCCGCCACAGCTGACGTTTCGACCCGTTCCCAGTGGCTGTCTCGTGACGCTACTGCCCGCTTAGCCATTCGCAACCACCTGCCTGCGACCGAATGTGCTCACTTTGGAGAGCACAGGACAGCACAGGCCCTGTACGACGCTGTCGTTGCTTGCTACTCCTCCCCTGCCACTGCTACTATTGGCAGGCTGCTACTGCCCTACCTGTTCCCTGAGCAGTCGGCTTTTGCCACAGTAGTGGACCTGGTTACCCACCTGCGCACTAGCGACGCTCGCTACCACGCTGCCGTCCCTGCTGAGTTCCTTCCCACGAACCAGCCCCACATGTTCATCACCCTCTACTTCATAGTCACTCGCCTCCCTGACTCCCTTCGCTCTGACAGGGACCACTTCCTCACCGTCGACCCCACCTCCTTCACTGTTGACCTCCTCGCAGCTGAGACTAGTGCAGTTGCTGTAGGTGCTGCTAGTGGAACTCCGCGATCACCCTTCTTTGAGGGGTGCTCTCCCTCCCCCCTTTCCTCCTCCTTCGCCTCTGCTGCTGCTGCAGACGTCTCTGTTCTTGAGGACGTTGGTGCTGCTTTGACTAGTGCGAAGCGCCGCAACAGCAAGGGCAAGGGTGGCCGGGGTAGTGGAGGAGGCAGCGGTGGTGGTGGAAGTGGCAATGGGAGCGGTAGTGGGGGCAGCGGTAGAGGAGGTGGAGGCGGTGTAGGTGGTGGCGGCGGTGGGACAGGTGGCGGCGGTGGAGGCTCTGGTGGCGGCGGTGGAGGCAGCGGAGGGAGTGGCGGCAGTGGAGGCGGTGGGACCAGTGGTGGTCGGTCTGGAACTCAGCGTGGAGGCCCTGGTGGTGGTCGGGGCCAGCAGCAGCAGCGTCGGAGTGAGACCCAGACGCCCCAGCAACTCCGTGAGTGGTTGGCTCAGCGTGGGGCGGGTGAGGGCAGTGAGACCTGCCCGTATGTCATTCGCACGGGTGCCCGTGCGGGCCGGACATGCGGGAGGTTTCACACTGAGCGCCGCTGCTTTGCCCGCCTTGACGATGCCAGGCTTGCTGAGTTTGGTGATGACGTCGAGCGCCCTCGCTGGGCGCAGTTGCTTCAGTCAGGAGTTGCTATCTTTGACCTAGACTTTGATGTTATTATCTCTGCCATGTATGCTTTGCCATTTAGTGCTGAGGGTGACTGTTACCGGTGTGTGCCACCTGACCCAGGTATAGCGGCTGCTGCTCTAGGTGCTAGTGCGTCTTGTACTCCCCCTTGTACTACGCCTGCTGAGGCCTTGCACACCTTCACGTTAGACTCCGGCGCCTCGCGCTGTTTCTTTCGTGACAGCACCACTCTCACTCCTCTTCCTGCACCTGTCCCAGTCAGACTGGTTAACCCCTCTAGGGGCCCGGTCGTTGCCCGTTCCTCCACTGTCCTCCCATGTCCGGCGGTTCCGTCCGGCTCACTATCAGGTCTTCACCTCCCCTCGTTCTCTACGAACTTGGTGAGTACCGCTGCCCTTCAGGATGCGATGGTCACTACCACCACTCCTGGGGGTCAGCGTGTGTCGATCTGCACGTGCACACGGACGGGGCGTCACCTGGCCACGTTCACTCGTCGGCCAGGGTCGAGTCTGTACACGCTGGCTACCGAGCCTCCTCAGGTCGCTGCATCTGCTCAGGTGTCCGCGTCAGGTCAGGTAGCCGCCTCTTGCTAGTGTCGCCTCCTGTCGCACCAGACTCTTCTTTGGCACCACCGCCTGGGTCACCCCTCCCTACCACGCCTTTGTGGCATGCACTCCCGTCTTCTTGTCTCTGGTCTCCCCAGGTCTCTGCCTCCCTTACCGCCCTCGCCTGCCCTGCCCTGTCTTCCTTGCGTCGAGGGGCGGCAGCGCGCCGCTCCTCACTCCTCCTCGTTCCCCCTGATGACAGCTCCCCTGCAGACCCTCCACATGGACGTGTGGGGCCCAGCCCGCGTCAGTGGACAGGGCCGCGAGCGCTACTTTCTGCTGGTAGTTGACGACTACACGCGGTACACCACAGTCTTCCCCTTGCGCAGCAAGGGTGAGGTCTCTGCTGTCTTGATCTCTTGGATCCGCACGGCCCGTCTCCAGCTGCGCGAGCGGTTCGACCAGGACCTTCCTGTCCTGCGTCTGCACTCTGACAGAGGTGGTGAGTTCTCCTCCGACCTCTTGCGGGAGTTTTGTCGTGGGGAGGGCGTCACCCAGTCGTTCACGCTTCCGGACTCCCCTCAGCAAAATGGGATTGCTGAGTGCCGCATTGGCCTAGTCATGGAGGTTGCTCGTACCTCCATGATCCATGCGGCTGCTCCCCATTTTCTGTGGTCGTTTGCGGTCCGGTACGCTGCGCATCAGCTCAACCTCTGGCCCCGTGTCTCCTTGCCAGAGACCTCACCCACACTGCGTTGGACGGGGAAGGTTGGCGATGCGTCTGTGTTCTGGGTCTGGGGTTCTCGTGCCTTTGTTCGCGATACGTCCGCGGACAAGCTCTCCGCCCGCGCCATTCCCTGCGTCTTCATTGGCTTTGTCCCTGACGCGCCTGGCTGGCAGTTTTACCACCCCACCTCGCGCCGTGTCCTCCCGTCTCAGGACGTCACGTTCGACGAGTCAGTTCCCTTCTACCGTCTCTTCCCCTACCGCTCTGCCCCTCCCTCGCCCCCGCCGCTCTTCCTTGCTCCCGGTCCACCTGCGGTAGACCCCCTCCCGCCCCAGGGTCCTGCTCCCTCGGGAGTGTCTCAGGTCGACCCTCTCCCTACTGCGCCTGTTTAGGTAGCTGTTGTCTCAGGTGCTGCTCCAGGTGCTGCGTCTGGGGGTGCGGAGCTGGGGGGTGCGGGGTCTGAGGGGGCTGGGTCTAGGGGTGCTGAGCCTGAGGGTGTTGAGCCTCAGGGTGCTGAGTCGGAGGGTGCGGAGTCTGGGGGTGCTGCTGGTGCTTCGCCGCGACTGACCTCGCAGCAGCTGCGTGAGTGGCTTATTCAGCGCGCACACCGTCGGAGTGGAGCTCCCGGAGTTGGCGGGCCTGGAGACACTGGAGCTGCAGGTGCTGCTGTTAGTAATGGAGCTGGAGACCCTACGGAGCCTGGAGCGGCTGGCGCTGGAGGCGCTGGAGCTGGAGTTGCTGGAGTTGGAGGCCCTGGCGCAGGAGGCGCTGGGGCTGCAGGACCTGGAGTTGGAGGCACTAGCGCCGGAGGCACTGGGGCTGCAGAAGCTGGAGCTGTTGACCCTGGAGCTAGAGGTGCTGGAGGCACTGTGCGGCCTCGTCCGTACTTCGTTCCTCTGCTTCAGCAGGTTCTTGGTGTCCCGTCTTCTACTGGTCTTCCTCCCCCCTTCCTGCGTCCACCGCCTGACCAGTCGCAGCCGCCGTTACAGCCAGCCTCCACACTGCCTGTTCCCTCTCCTTACACTGAGCAGTCCGGCGGTCTTACTGAGCGTCGTGAGCCTGCGTCTCGTCCTGTCTCGCCTGTTCGCACTGCTCATCGCGTTCCTCGTTTGCTTTCTCCTCCTGTCCCAGGCACGCACACTATGGCACTCCGTCCTTCCTCTGTTCCGCTGCGTGTTCCTCTACCTGCTCCTCCTAAGTCCTCTCTTCCAGAGATCCCTGACCCTGAGTCTGACCGAGCACGTGCTGCCAGTCCCACTGTCGCTCGTCTCCTTTCCACTGCTGTCACTGACCCTTCCTTTGAGTCTGTTGCTGCGTCTGCTCTCGTTGCTGAGCTGCTTGACTTTGCTGCTGCCTGCCGTCTCGACTACGCCACTGCTCATATTGCTGCGTCTGTGTCTGCCAGTCCTCCGTCCGTCGGGGGTGAGTGTGCTCTTGGCACGGACGTCCTTGAGGATAGGCAAGAGGACTTTGAGTGTCTTGCAGCTGCTGTACCTCGTTTCGCTTTCTTGCTGCTTGCCCCTGAGGGAGACCCGGATGCTCCAGACATCCCGACCCCGCGCTCTTACGCAGAGGCGATTACGGGTCCTTACTCCTCTCAGTGGCAGGCAGCTATGGATGCCGAGATGGCATCCTGGAAGTCCACATGCACCTACGTCGATGAGGTTCCCCCACCTGGGGCGAACATAGTCGATGGCATGTGGATTTTCAGGGTGAAGCGGCCGCTGGGTTCTTCGCCTGCCTTCAAGGCGCGTTACGTTGCTCGAGGCTTCAGCCAGCGACAGGGAGTTGACTACTTCCAGACCTTCTCCCCCACCCCGAAGATGACTACTCTTCGGGTGTTGCTGCACGTCGCTGCTCAGCGTGACTACGAGTTGCACTCCCTGGACTTCAGTACAGCCTTCCTGCAGAGCAGCCTGCACGAGGAGATCTGGCTGCGCCGCCCACCGGGTTTCACTGGGACGTTTCCTGCAGGTACTCAATGGAGCCTCCGCCGGCCAGTCTACGGTCTCCGCCAGGCGCCTCGCGAGTGGCCCGACACACTGAGGACTACACTTGCGGCTCTTGGGTTTGTTCCTTCTACAGCAGACCCGTCGCTGTTTCTACACACCGACACCTCGCTGCCGCCGCTCTACGTCCTAGTGTACGTTGACGACCTCGTCTTTGCCACTGCTGACACTGAGGCACTGACCCTTGTGAAGTCTGAGCTGCAGAAGAGACACACCTGCACTGACCTGGGTGAACTGCGCAGCTATCTTGGCTTGCAGATCACCTGGGACAGAGCACGGCGCACCATCACACTGACTCAGTCACACGTGGTGCACCAGGTCCTTCAGCGCTTCGGCTTCCAGTACTCCTCGCCATAGCTCACTTCTCTGTCTACCAGCCACTCGCTCTCAGCTCCACCTTCGGAAGAGTCCGTAGAGTTGAGTGGTCCGTACCCAGAGCTTGTGGGTTGCCTCATGTACCTGATGACATGCACTCGACCCGACCTCGCGTACCCTCTCAGCCTCTTGGCTCGTTACGTGGCTCCCGGCAGGCACCGAAAGGTGCACTGGGATGCTGCGAAGAGAGTACTGCGTTACTTGTGCAGTACGTCAGGCATGGGGCTCGTGCTTGGAGGACGGGGTCCAGTTGTCCTCACCGGTCACGCAGACGCCTCTTGGGTTGACGACTCAGCTACGTAGCGGTCGTCACAGGGTTACACCTTCAGCCTCGGTTCCGGCTCTGTTTCTTGGCGGTCTACCCGTTCGTCTTCGGTTCTCAGCTCCAGTTGTGAGGCTGAGATCTACGCCGGGGCCATGGCTGATTAGGAGCTACACTGGCTCACCTACCTGCTGTCCGACTTTGGAGAGCAGCCTCGTTCGCCTCCAGTTCTGTACGTAGACAACAAGGCCATGATTGCCTTGTGTCAGGAGCACAGACTGGAGCACTGAACGAAGCACATCGCTCTGCGATACTTCCTTGCTCGTGAGTTGCAGCAGCGTGGCCAGCTTCGTTTTGCATACGTGGCCACTCGGGCCAACACTGCTGATGTCTTCACCAAGGCACTTCCGCCTGGTGATCATCAGCGCTTTGTTACTGTGTTAGGCCTTGTGCCTACTTTGCCTCACTTGCTTACTGCCTGACTCTGCTTGTACCGTGATCTCTATATATACTTGCATGCTTGCACTTGCTAGGGTATGATCACTGTATTGTTTGTTCTCCTTATATAACTCTGCATGTGAACTGGCCTTGTGGCCCTTTGCTTGTGCTTGGACTGTGTGGTGACTTTGTGATCCACCCTGAGCCTGCTTTGCTTTGCTTCTTCTCTTGACTGGTCTTGTGACCATTGCTTGGTCTTGCTATCCCCCACTGTGCCTATGGGGGTGTGTCAAAACATATATGCTTAGTTGTATCTAGGCTGTATGGGGGCTAGCTTTAGGGGGTACAGAAATCATCTCGACATTCTACTTGTACCCCCCCCTTTCTCCTAATCAACCATTCTCGTCACTTCTTCTCACAGTCTAGGTACGTTTGAAGTGTGAGTCGCTCGTAGAAGATGACATCACGTGCTGCTACTATTTCCTTCGAGTGGATGTCAAAAATCTTCCATGCGGTGTAATGCCTTTTGATGCCCAGGTGTAGTCCCTGTGAGAATAGTACGAGGAATGGTGTGGACTAGAAAGGAGATGGGTACAAGTATAAAAACCTAGAAAAGTTGTACCCCATAATGTCTACCCCACTACACCCTACACATGCTATATCATATATGTTTGACAGTCCCCACTGTGCGCGTTGAGAAAATCTTCCGGCTCTTGCAGTGTGCGGGCGGTACTGTACCATGCACCCGAATACTCGTAACATTTTTGTGTTGCCCAGTTTTCCTGTTCACATCAGGTGCGATGATGCGTTGTTTGGAAGTGATGACGACGAGAGCAAGTTTTGCAGCATGATAGCGTGGTCCATCGCCTCACGCCACTGGTGGCTGGGCAGTCGCATGCCACGCAACAGTTTGCGCATGGTGTTCTGGAGAGTCCTGTTCATCCGCTCTGCCACGCCTTGCTGTTGATGGGCGTAGGGAAGCGAGATGAGTCGCTTGATGCCTCGTTCGGCGAGGTACTGTTTGATTTTTTGGGACTGATATTCCCCTCCTCCATCAGACTGGAAGCTTTTCAGCCTTACTCCTGATTCTCGTTCTGCCACAGGTAGCCAGGCGACGAAAGCTTCGAAGGCCATGTCACGACTTGGGAGATTAAGATGCCAGACGTAACAGGTGGCGGCGTCGATGAAAGTAATCACGTAATTATATGCTCCTTGTCCTTGTTCGCGAGTATACAGGATGTCGCTGTATACTTTCTCGAGTGGTGCATAGGCTGGCGCGCTTGGATTATGGTGAGAGACGAACGTTTGATGGGGTAAGTCGGCTTCGGGACAGGTAAAGCATGTTCCTCGGACTCGTTGGAGTTCTCTGCCGTCGGGTAGAAGGAGTGAATCTTTGTCGAGCACTGCTGCCTTGATTGTATTGTTTAACGTGGTGTTGCTTGGATGACCCAGTCTTTCGTGCCACAGGGATTCGCTCGCACGATGTCCGGGTGAGCGTCTGTACAGGTCGGAGTTGGAGTAATAACCAGCGGTGAAGTTGGCGCTTCTGTGAACTTCACGTGGAGTGGGAGCTAACTACTGCGCAAGAGTCGGTGGAGAGTTGTCGATGAAGGTTGGTGCCGTCGAAGAGCTCGCGATTGGTGCTGTAAGTGTTGCTGTTGTTGCCGATGTTGTCTCAGCTGCTGTCGATGTTGTTTCTTCTTGCCGGATTGTTGCTAATTGTCATAATTATGTTGTTATAACTGCATGTAGGTCTAGCGTTAGTGTAGTTATCTTGATATCCTGCTTGGTGGTGTACCCCCCCCTTTTCCTGCCCTATATGTTGTGACCCTCTCCATAGTGACACACACTTTTCTCCATTCTCGTCTCCCTCTCCTTGGCACAAACCACCTCGACTCCCCTTGGCCTAGGCTACTAAGCCTAGGCCCTACTCTTACTATTTCAACATGGTATTCAGAGCAGGGACCTTCCTACTGCCTTCCTTAACGGGCCCACCAGTTTGCTTCCGCTACATGTCGTCCTGCCGCGCGCCTCGGGCGCGCGGCGATTTTCTGCCCGCCGTGTGCTCGGGGCGCACGG
Organism: Closterium sp. Naga37s-1; assembly: GCA_947471745.1. Classification (NCBI taxonomy): domain Eukaryota; kingdom Viridiplantae; phylum Streptophyta; class Zygnematophyceae; order Desmidiales; family Closteriaceae; genus Closterium; species Closterium sp. Naga37s-1. Next base: position 1,863,671 of record CANJKZ010001144.1, read on the forward strand.
CGGTTTTCTGCCCGCGGTGCGCCCCGGGCACGCGGCGTCTGCCTGCCTGCCTGCCTGTCGTGCGCCCCGTGGCGCGCGACGGTGCCCTGAGCCGCCGCGGACCCGCCCCTGGCGCCCGCGACGGTGCCTTGAGCCGCCGCGGATCCGCCCCTGGCGCCCGCGACGGTGCCCTGAGCCGCCGCGGACCCGCCCCTGGCGCCCGCGACAGTGCCTTGAGCCGCCGCGGACCCGCCCCTGGCGCCCGTGACGGTGGCCTGAGCCGCCGCGGACCCGCCCCTGGCGCCCGCGACGGTGCCCTGGGCCGCTGCGGACCCGCCCCTGGCGCCCGCGACGGCGCCCCTGCCTCACATGCGCCTGCACTCGGTGCAGCCGCCCCTGCCCTACCCGCGCCTGCCCTCGGAGCAGCCGCCCCTGCCTCACCCGCGCCTGCCCTCGGAGCAGCCGCCTCTGCCTCACATGCGCCTGCACTCGGTGCAGCCGCCCCTGCCCTTCCCTGTGCGCCACCCCTCTGTGGCCGTGGGGCGGCTTCTTCCCCGCCACCCCCCCCCCCCCCCTCCTCCTTCTTCTTCCTGCTGCGCGTGCAGCCGTGGGGGGGAGCGTATGGAGGTGGCGGGTATGGGGGTGATGGGTGTCTGTGATCCCCTTCCCCTCCTCCTCCTTTCTCTCCCACTGCTGCAGCTGCCGCTGGGGGGGGGAGGGTGTGAGGGTGTGGGGAGCCGGGGGAGTGGCACTAGGGACGTTGAGGAGTGTGCAGAGGGGGTTTGGGAGCATGGGGGAGGTTCCAGGAGGCAGCCGCCATGAAGCCAGCAGCCTCACCTGCCGCCTCCCAACTCCTCCTCCTCACTGCCCCTCTAGTGCTGCCACTTGTCTTTATTTTGTGAACTTGCATCTGTTACCTTGCCTGCTGTTGCTGTTTTCTCTATCTGTGGTGTACCCCCGCAGGTTGTGTTCTGCACTTAGCTATTCCTGCATGCAGTTACGGGGGGATGTCAGAATTATGTTGTTATAACTGCATGTAGGTCTAGCGTTAGTGTAGTTATCTTGATATCCTGCTTGGTGGTGTACCCCCCCCTTTTCCTGCCCTATATGTTCTGACCCTCTCCATAGTGACACACACTTTTCTCCATTCTCGTCTCCCTCTCCTTGGCACAAACCACCTCGACTCCCCTTGGCCTAGGTTACTAAGCCTAGGCCCTACTCTTACTATTTCAACACTAATGCCCGTGTTCTTTCTGCTTCAGGTATGGTATGTGAATACCAGAATCCTCCAGGGCTGAAGTCGGGATCTAGGTCCGGTGGATGTGTCCAAGAGGCGAAGCTGACGATGGCGTCGCTATCGGCGGTTCCTTGGTCCGGTACAAAATCAAGAACGAAGACGTTGTTCTTCAAGACTGCTCTGCCGATGTAGAGTTCTCCTTTACCGTGGAATAACTTGAACTCCTGAGTGGTACTATCGGCTTCGAGATGGATGCCTTTCGCCATCAGTTGGCTGACGCTGAGTAGGTTGTAGCCGAGTCCTTCTGCAATTAAAACCTTAGACATTTGCAAGATAACGTTAGTTTCTCGAGACTGAAGTTGCACGATTCCTTGTCGTCGTGTGTGCAGGTTCTGGTTGTTGGCCACGGTGATGACGACTTCACGCTGAAGTTGATGTTCTTGTTGAACGAAGCGACTCGAGGAGCACATGTGCTGTCCGCAGCAACTGTCCAAGAACCAAGTGTCTTGACCGGACGGCTCGCTCTAGGCGATGGCTGCATACGTCGGGTTGGGCTCCAGTGATTCACGGCGAGGAGTCCTTTCATCGAGCTGTTCTTCTGGTGAGTAGTGGGGTGGTGACCTAGTGATGCAGGAGTCCGTCGTTTTTGTCATGCAGCTCACGATGTTTCTTGTTCCTTGTGCAGGTTTTGTTGTTGAAGATGTTGAAGACTGCACTTGACTGGTGGGATGCGCCTGCGTAGAGGCTACTTGACTGCTTAAAGGCCGAAGTTGACGTTGCGGTGTTGTCGACTGCTGCTGATTCGGGCAGTGTGTGCGCGGATGTCCAGACGTCTTGCAAAGATGACAGAACGGTGGGACGTACTGTTGAGTCTGACGGTTGCTTTGTCGATTGCTGTTGTTGTAGCGTCGTTGAGTGTGGAACGCGAATTCTGGTACTGACGTTTTGTTCTTGTGCCTTTCTTTGTGCAGATCCATATCCTGCTGTTCAGCGTGAATTTCGGCGCAGAGTGCTGCTTCGGAGATCTTCTCGTGAGCTCGAAGGAGTGCTCGAGTGGAGCGCCAATGAGGACCAAGGCCGGCGATGATGACTGTTACAAAAGCTTCTTCGAATATTGATCCTCCGCATCGAAGGAGTCTATCGCGCAGTCCGCGACAACGGCTAATATAAGTCATTCCCTTTTCGTCGGGTTTCATTTCCACTGTTGTCAGCTGTGCCATGAGACGAGTCTGGTTAACGCTGTCTGTTGCTTGATACAGGCTCTTCAGGTGGTCGTACGCCAGCTTGGCGGAGTTGCCGTATCCTCGATAAGACCGAATGTTCTGCTGCTCGTTTGGCGTTCAGTTTTGAAGGAGTATCGTGTACGCCATCAGTGACTGATATGTGTACTGTTGCTTGTCGTACTGTGTCCCATGTATTGGATATGGCAGAGACCCGTCGAAGAATCCGAGAATTTGCGCGCCCTCCATCATCAGCTCAAATTCAAATGACCAGGTATAAAAATCATTTTCGTCAAAAAGCGTTGACGTTTGTAGTTTTAGAACGTGTGCGAATTGTGATTGCACCTGAAGCGCGTCCAATGTCCTTTCTTGTCCAGGTAAAGAGTGCGGTTGCGGCGCGAAACAGATGGAGCCGCGTTGAGGCTCGTACGGGGCAAAGGTGGGTTGCTGTTGATTTCTGCGCGCGTAGGATGAACCGTCAAGACTCATCGGCGTTGCTCTGTTGTTGTTGCTGTTGTTTGATTGTGCAGGAACTGCTTGCTGGTGTTGCTCGTAGAAGGACATAAAGGAGAAGAATTTCTCCATCATACTTGGGTCGAAGCTTGCTGCTTGGTTCCCAGGAGTTTCCGTTGACTCCGCAGCTGGTCTTGTAGCTATGCCTTCTTCTGTCTGTAGGCCAAAGGCTGGAGGTGGAGTAGGAGTAGTGCCGAGAGATCCGTTGGAGGAGCTCCTCTCATTCCGTGTTGCCATGTATTGCGTTGTTGTAGGTATTTTTTAAGAGAGTGATCTTGCCTTGCCTGCTCTCATACCATGTTGGGCTGAGAAAAGCCCTTAGGATCTTTTCAAGGCTAAGATCAGGCGTTGAAGTAGATGTTGTAATTGCGGAAGCGTTGTAATATCAGAGTTGCTTGAACCACCTTGTACTAGTGTGTGAGAACAAGATGAGTTGATAATAACAAAGAGATACAAGCTTTTTATATGATTACAAGGAATATGAAAAGGTTCTACTTTAACTGTTTTGCTGTTGCGGTTCGATACAGTGCCGACTCGGGTAACTGCTCGATAACGAGTCAGTTATGTGTCCTTGCTGTCGCACTGTAGTTTTCGTCAAGTCAAAGGTCAGCGACCTTTGACCTTCGTGTAACCTCCAGCGGTTGCTTCTGTTGACTCGTATTGCTTCACTGTAGTCTGCTTCGTTTTGTATCGATAGTTCGATACTTCAGAAGCGTTTGAGTTATTGTTTCCAACACATGAGCAAATAGTAACGCAATGCGTGCGAGCTAGCTAGTGTGATGCCAGCACGATGGCTCGTGCTAGTCGCGTAGTGTAAGCTAACTCGGGTTGATACATGGTTTGGGAAATGTGATACGCAAAGATGGTGAAACATCGTTAGCAATAACAAGGCAATGAACGGTTGTTTCTGTATGCGCTGAACATGTACTCAGAAAGGAATGCCGAAAAAATCGTTACACTACCCCCTCCCCCAAGAAGCCCCTCTGTTACGTGAGCGCGTGGATATCATGGAACCCCCGGCATTGCGATAACACTTGGAGGATAGGGTTGTTATCAATGTTGTCAAGGGGCTCCCAGGTGTCTTCCGTGTCAAAACATATATGTGTAGGCTGTTCAGGGGCTAGCCTTAGAGGGTACACACAACCATCTCGACACTTTGCTTGTACCCCCCTTCCCAACCTAATCGACACTTCTTGCTTAGGATTCTAACATTCCGTGGGGGTGCAGTCCTTCTAGTGGACGAAGAATTCAATCCCCGAGATCCATAGGGGTGGCGAAACCGATGGCTCATAATTTTCTCGGGGTCAACGGTCGGCTTCGATGCAGGATGCGCCATCGAAGGTGGGTGAGCGAAGAAGGCTGACGTGTAACGATGGGCTGATATACCAATCGGCGAGTAGCAGGAGATGGGCGATGACAGACGTAATCATGTGGCTGACCTGGAACGGGCCACAGTAGCGCGGGTGAAGCGTCGGCACGACGAGCAAGCGTAAGTTTTGGGTGTCAAGTATTAGAGAGTAGCGAGAATGACGAGAATGGGCATTAGGAAAGAAGGGGGGGGGGGTACAAGTAGAATGTCGAGAAGAATTGTGTACCCCCTAAAGCTAGCCCCCATACAGCCTAGATGCAACTAAGCCTAGATACAGCTAAGCATATATGTTTGACACACCCCCGTAGGCGAAGTGAGGGGTAGCAAGAGCAAGCAATGGTAACAAGACCAGTCAAGAGAAGAAGCAAAGCAAAGCAAGCTCAGGGTGGATCACAAAGTCACCACACAGTCCGAGCACAAGCAAAGGGCCACAAGGCCAGTTCACATGCAAAGTTATATAAAGAGAACAAACAATACAGTGATCATACCCTATCAAGTGCAAGCATGCAGGTATATAGATAGATCACAGTACAGGTAGAGTCACGCAGTAAGTAAGTGAGGCAAAGTAGGCACAAGGCCTAACACAGTAACAAAGCGCTGATGATCACCAGGCGGAAGTGCCTTGGTGAAGACATCAGCAGTGTTGGCCCGAGTGGCCACGTACGCAAGACGAAGCTGACCACGCTGCTGTAACTCTCGAGCAAGGAAGTATCGCAGAGCGATATGCTTCGTTCTGTGCTCCAGTCTGTGCTCCTGACACAAGGCTATCATGGCCTTGTTGTCTATGTACAGGACTGGAGGCAAACGAGGCTGCTCTCCCAAGTCGGTCAGCAAGTAGGTGAGCCAGCGTAGCTCCTGAGCAGCCATGGCTCCGGCGTAGATCTCAGCCTCACAACTGGAGCTGGGAACTGAAGACGAGCGGTTAGACCGCCAAGAAACCGAGCCGGACCCAAGGCTGAAGGTGTAACCCTGCGACGACCGCTGCGTAACTGAGTCGTCAACCCAGGAAGCGTCTGCGTGACCAGTGAGGACAACTGGACCCCGTCCTCCAAGCAAAAGCCCCATGCCCGACGTACTGCACAGGTAACGCAGTACCCTCTTTACAGCATCCCAGTGCACCTTTCGGTGCCTACCGGGAGCCACGTAGCGAGCCAGAAGGCTGAGAGGGTACGCGAGGTCAGGTCGTGTGCAAGTCATCAGGTACATGAGGCAACCCACAAGAAGGACGTAATCTCTTGACTGATACATCACGGGGCGGCGGTGGCGATCGGCGTTCCTCTTAGCGATGATGATGGCTTTATTAAATGCATCTGTTGCGCACGTTTGGACAGCCTGGAAAATCTCGGCGAACTGTTGCGCACGTGGTGTCGTGTTGTCGGGGCTCGGCGCCATGTGCACTGTCAGGTTTTGTTCGTAGTTAAGATAGAACGGCGACTACTACATTGTTGATGACGTATCGTTGTTGTAAGCACACTCAATCAGCGGCAGCTATTGCTCTCAAGTTGCCGGTTCGTCACACGTAGCGCAAATCAGCTGCTCCATAGTCTGGTCCGGGTATTGACCATTGGTTTCAGGGTGGTAAGATGAGCTAACCTGTAGATGGGTCCCGAACTGCTCCCACATGTTCTTCAAGAAGTTGCTGGTGAACTTCATGTTACGATCGCTGATGATTGCGACAAGTGTCCCGTGCGGACGAACGGCGGTGGCGATGAACAGACGAGTGGTTTCTTCGACTGAGATCGATTTCCTACACGCAGCAAAATGAGCCATTTTCGTTAGTTCGTCAACGACGACCATGACCACGTCATTACTACCAGGTCTCGAAGGTAACCCTGTGAAGGAGTCATTTGTTACTTGCTGCCAGGCGTGCTCAGGCGATGGGGTCGGTTGCAGTTGACCCGCTTTCGTTTTGCGCGAGCTTTTCATCACCCTACACATAGGACACGAACCCATGTGGTCCCACGAAGTGACCCGAGGTAGTACTGTTACGTGCCTCTTGCAGCGCCGTTCTTGTCAAAATGTTATCATTCTTACATTGTGTAGGCTGTAGTGGGGTAGCCCATAAGGGGTACAACCCAATTAGGGTTAGTACTTGTACCAACTTTGTGTTCAATGCATTTATTCTCATTCAGTATTCTGACATGGTTTCAGAGCAAGTCCTGTTCTAGGACCGATTTTTTTAGGGCCCACCACAGAGCGCTGCCCCACTAGTCGCGTCGCCCTGCCTTGTCAATCGCGTCGCCCTGCTGGCTGTCGCGTTGGCCTGCTGCCCGCGCGCCGCATTGCTGCCTGCGCGTCACCCTGCCTTGCCCGCGCTGAGCCGCTCTGCTGCCCGCACCGCTCTGCTGCGCGCCGCCCTGCTGCTCGCGCCACCCTGCTGCCGCCCGCCCTGCTGCGCGCAGCCCTGCTGGCCAGCGCCCTGCTGCCCACGCGCCGCCCTGCTGGCAGCCGCACCGCTGCCCGCACCGCCCTGCCCACGAAGCCCTGCTGTGCGCCGCCCTGCTGGCCGGCGCCCTGCTGCCCGCACAGCCCTGCTGCGTGCCGCCCTGCTGCTTGCGCTGCCCTCCTACTACCCACCCTGCTGCGCGCAGCCCTGCTGGCCAGCGCCCTGCTGCCCACACGCCGCCCTGCTGGCAGCCGCACCGCTGCCCGCACCGCCCTGCCCGCGCCGCCCTGCTGCTGCCCGCCCTGCTGTGCGCCGCCCTACTGGCCGCCGCCCTGCCCTGCCCTGGCTGCGCGCCACTCTTTCCCAGCCGTGCACCGCCTCTCCCTGCCCTGCGCGCCTCCCTAGTGCTCGCGCGCCGTCCTGCCTGCATGCTGCCCTGCTGGTTGCGCGCCGCCCTGCTCTGCCCGCTATGGCTTCTTTCAGTGTACTCACATTCGATCATGAGGGCCGTCCGATCCAGTTCGATACATGGCTCGACGAATTACAGCTGTACCTACTGAGCGACTCTAGAGACAGTGTTTCGTTGTTTGACCACACGTCTAGAGCCTCTCTCGCCCCTCCCGCCACAGCTGACAGTGCGACTCGCTCACAGTGGCTTACCCGTGACGCTGCTGCTCGCGTAGCCGTTCACAACCACCTGCCGTTAGCCGAACGCGCTCACTTTGGCCAGCACAAGACTGCTAAGGCCCTGTACGATGCTGTAGTCGCTTCTTACTCCTCCCCTGCCACTGCTGCTCTCAGCCGCCTTATACTTCCCTACCTGTTTCCTGAGCTGTCAGGCCTTTGCCACAGTCAAGGACCTGGTTACCCACCTTTGCTATAGCAACGCTCGCTACCGCTCTACCCTCCCAGCTGATTTCCTCGACAGGAACCCCCCCCCCCCCCCCCCCCCCCCGATGTACACCACTCTCTACTTCATAGTCACCTGCCTCCCTGACTCTCTTCGCGCATTCAGGGACCACTTTCTCGCTCTTGACCCCACCGACCTCACTGTCGACCTGCTCGAGAAGCACCTCATTGCAGCTGAGACTAGCATAGTTGCTATAGGTGCTGCTCGTGGCACCACTCCTCGCACACCCTTCTTTGAGGGGTGTTCCCCCTCCCCCCTTGCCCCCTCCTACCCTTCTGCTGCTGCTGTTGACATCCTTGGTGCTGAGGATGTCGGGACTGCTTCTGCTCTTCGTGGGAAGCGCCACAGCAGCAAGGGCAAGGGTGGCAAGAGTGGTGGAGGTGGCAGCTCGGGTGGTTGTGGTGGAGGCAGTGGAGGCGGTGGAGGTGGCGGAGCTGGTGGCAGCGGTGGGTGTGGTGGCGGGAGCGGGGGCTTCGGTGGCGGCGGTGGTGGCAGCGGTGGGGGTGCGGGTGGCGGTGGTGGCGGTAGTGGGAGTGGTGGCGGCGGCAGTGGTGGCGGTCGGGGTGGAGCTGTCCAGAGGGGAGGTTCTGGTGGTGGCCAGAGGTAGCAGCAGCAGTGTCGGAGCGAGACCCCTACGCCTCAGCAGCTTCGTGAGTGGTTTGCTCAACGTGGGGCGTCTGGGGGTAGTGTTCACTGCCCGTATGTCATTCGCACAGGTGACCGCGCTGGTCAGATATGCGGGACGCTTGGCGCGCAGAGTTTGGCAACGAGGCTGAGCACCCCCGTTGGCCAGATCTGCTTAGGTCTAGAGTTAATATCTTTGCTCTTGACTATGATGCTATCCTTGCTGCCATGTATGCCTTGTCTGTCAGTGCTGCGGGTGATTGTTACCTGTGTGTGCCGCTCGACCCAGGTATAGAGGCTGCTGGTCTAGGTACTAGTGAGTCTGCTCTCCCTGGTACTGCACCTGCTGAGGCCTTGCACACCTTCACACTTGACTCAGGTGCTTCCCGCTGTTTCTTTCGCGATAGTACCACCCTCACTCCACTCCCTGCACCTGTTCCGGTCAGACTGGCTGACCCCTCAGGGGGCCTAGTTCTTGCCCATTCCTCCACTGTTCTCCCGTGTCTGGCGGTTCCGTCCGGCTCACTCTCAGGTCTTCACCTCCCCTCGTTCTCTACAAACTTGGTGAGTACCGCTGCCCTCCAGGACACGATGGTCACTACCACCACTCCTGGGGGTCAGCGTGTGTCGATCTGCATGTGTACACGGACGGGTCGTCACCTGGCCACGTTCACCCGTCGGCCTGGGTCGAGTCCGTACACACTAACTACTTAGCCTCCTCAAGTAACTGCGTCTGCTCAGGTGTCCGTGTCAGGTCCGGTAGCAGCCCCCTGCTCGTGTTGCCTCCTGTCGCACCAGACTCTCCTGTGGCACCACCGCTTTGGTCACCCCTCCCTGTCACGCCTTCGTAGCATGCACTCTCGCCTCCTTGTTTCTGGTCTTCCCAGGTCTCTGCCTCCCCTCCCGCCCTCGCCTGCCCCGCCCAGCCTTCCTTGCGTCGAGGGGCGGCATCGCGCCGCTCCTCACTCCTCCTCGTTTCCCCTGACGACTGCTCCCCTACAGACTCTCCACATGGACGTGTGGGGCCCAGCCCGTATCAGTGGACAGGACCGCGAGCGCTACTTCCTGCTGGTTGTTGACAACTACACGCGTTACACCACGGTCTTCCCCTTGCGCAGCAAGGGTGAGGCCCCTGGTGTCTTGATCCCTTGGATCCGCGCAGTCCGTCTCCAGCTCCACGAGCGGTTCCGCGAGAACCTTCCTGTCCTGTGTCTGCACTCTGACAGAGGTGGTGAGTTCTCCTTCGACCTATTGCGGGACTTTTGTCGTGGGGAGGGCATTCTCCAGTCGTTCACGCTTCCGGCCTCCCCGCAGAAAAATAGGGTTGTTGAGCGCCGCATTGGCTTAGTCATGGAGGTGGCTCATACCTCCATGATCCATGCGGCTGCTCCCCATTTTCTATGGCCATTTGCGGTCTAGTACGCTGCGCATCAGCTCAACCTCTGGCCCCGTGTCTCCTTGCCGGAGACCTTGCCTACACTGCGTTGGACGGGGAAGGTTGGCGATGCGTCGGTGTTTCGGGTCTAGGGCTCTCGTGCCTTTGTTCGCGATAATTCCGCGGACAAGCTCTCCTCCCGCGCTATTTCCAGCGTCTTCCTTGGCTTTCCCCCTGATGCTCTTGGCTGGCAGTTTTACCACCCCACCTCGCGCCATGTCCTCCACTCCCAGGACGTCACGTTTGACGAGTCGGTTCCCTTTTACCGTCTCTTCCCCTACCGCACTACCCCTCTCTAGACCCCCTCCCCCCTAAGGGTCCTGCTCCCTCACATGTGTCTCAGGTAGACCCACTTCCCCTGGCTGTGCCTGTCGAGGTCACTCTAGACTCAGGTGCTGCTAGAGGTGCTGCATCTGGGGGTGCTGCGTCTGGGGGTGCTTAGCCTGCGACTGCGGAGTCTGGGGGTGCTGAGTCTGAGGGTGGGGAGCCTGGGGGTGCTGAGTCTGAGGATGCGGAGTCTGGGGGTGCTGAGTCTAAGGGTGCGGAGCCTGGGGGTACTGAGTCTGAGGGTGCGGAGTCTGGGGGTGCTGAGCCTCGGGGTACTGCGTCTGCCAGAGGTCCTGCAGGTGCCTCGCCACGACTGTCTCACCGGCGGGAGCCTCTCTCACCGCAGCAGCTGCGCGAGTAGTTTGCTCAGCGCACACGCGTTACGAGTGGCGCTGCAGGAGCTAGAGGTGCTGGAGCTGCTGGTCCTAGAGGTGCTCGTACTAGTGGTATTAGAGCTGCCGGAGCTACTGGTGTTAGAGGTGCTGGAGCTGGAGACCTTGGCGCTGGAGGCACTGGAGCTGACGACCCTAGAGCTGGAGGCACTGGCGCTAGAGGCGCTGGAGCTGGAGGCACTGGAGCTGGAAGTGCTGGGGCTTCTAGTCCTGGAGGTGCTGGAGTTCCTGCTGGAGCTAGAGGTACCGGAGGTGCTGGAGCTGATTGTCCTGGAGGTGCCCGTAATAGGGGTACTGGAGCTGCCGGAGCTGGTGGTGTTGGAGGCGCTGGAGCTGGAGACCCTGGAGCTGGAGGCACTGGAGCTCGAGACCTTGGTGCTGTAGGAATTGGAGCTGGAGACCTTGGAGCTGCAGGCACTGGCGCTGGAGGCGCTAGAGATGGAGGAGCTGGAGCTGGAGGCGCTGGAGCTGGAGGCACTGGAGCTGGAGGCACTGGCACTAGAGATGCTGGAGCTGGAGGCACTTGAGATGGAGACCCATGAACTGGAGGCGCTGGAGCTAGAGACCCTGGAGCTGGAGGTGCTGGTGCTGGGGGTGGTGGAGCTGGCGGTACTGGTGCTGGAGGCACTGTGAAGCGGCGACAGTTTTTGTTCCGCCGCCACCATCGTCTCTGCCGCCTCTTGACTCGGTCCTTCGCCAGGTTCTTAGTCTCCAGTCTTCTACTGGCCTTACTCCTAGCTTGCTGTGTCCACTGCCTCACCAGTCACAGCCACAGTTATAGGCAGACTCCCCACTGCCTGCTCCTTCTCCTTACGCTGAGCATTCAGGCTCTCTTCCCGAGCCTCGTGAGCGTGAGTCTCATCCTGCCTCGCCTGTTCGCGCTATTCGCATTGGTCGTCGTGTTCCTCGTCCGCGTCCTCCTCCTGTCCCCGGCACTCACATTATGGCACTTCGTCCTTCCTCTGTTCCACTGCGAGTTCCTCTGCCGTCTCCTCCTGCGTCCTCTCTTGCTGACGGCTCGGACCCTGAGTCTGACTTAGCTCGTGCTGACAATCCTACTGTCCCACGTCTTCTAGCCACTGTTGTCACTGACCCTTCGTTTGAGTCCACTGCTGCGTCTGCCCTCCTTGCTGAGCTTGTTGACTTTGCTGCCGCCTATCGTCTCGACTACGCCGCTAGTCTTGTTGCTGAGTCTCAGTCTGACTGTCCTCCGTCAGTCGGGGGTGAGTGTGCTCTTGGCACGGACGTCCTTGAGGACAGGCAGGAGGAATTTGAGTGTCTTGCAGCTGCTGTACCTCATCTCGTGGCCATGCTGCTTGCACCTGAGGGAGACCCGGATGCACCAGACATCCCGACCCCGCGCTCTTACGTAGAGGCGATTACGGGTCCCTACTCCTCTCAGTGGCAGACAACCATGGACACAGAGATGGCATCCTAGAAGTCCACGGGCACCTACGTCGACGCAGTTCCCCCTTCAGGGGCGAACATAGTCGATGGCATGTGGATTTTCAGGGTGAAGCGTCCGCCCGGTTCTCCGCCTGTCTTCAAGGCTCGTTACGTTGCACGAGGCTTCTTCCATACCTTCTCCCCTACCCCGAAGATGACCACTCTTTGGGTTCTGCTGCATGTCGCTGCTCAGCGTGACTACGAGCTACACTCTCTTGACTTCAGCACAACCTTCTTACAGGGCAGCCTGCACGAGGAGATCTGGCTGCGCCGCCCACCTGGCTTCACTGGGTCGTTTCCTGCAGGTACCCAGTGGAGCCTCCGGCGGCCAGTCTACGGTCTCCGCCAAGCGCCTCGCGAGTGGCACGACACACTGAGGAAGATGCTTGCGGCTCTTGGGTTTGCTCCTTCGACTGCTGACCCGTCGCTGTTTCTACGCACCGACACTTCGCTGCCGCCGTTCTACGTCCTCGTGTACGTCGACGACTTGGTCTTTGCCACTCCTGACACTGAGGCACTGGCCCTTGTGAAGTTGGAGCTGCAGAAGAGGCACACCTGCACTGACCTGGTTGAGCTGCGCAGCTATCTTGGCTTGCAGATCACCCGGGACAGAGCACGGCGCACCATCACCTTGACTCAGTCACACATGGTGCACCAGGTCCTTGAGCGCTTCGGCTTCCGGTTCTCCTCGCCACACTCCACTCCTCTGCCTACCGGTCACTCGCTCTCAGCTCCACCTTCGGACGAGTCCGTAGAGCCGAGTGGCCCGTATCCAGAGCTTGTGGGTTGCCTCATGTACCTGATGACCTGCACTCGACCTGACCTTGCCTACCCTCTTAGCATCCTGGCACGCTACGTTGCGCCCGGGAGACACCAACCAGAGCACTTGGAGGCCGCTAAGAGGGTGTTGCGCTACTTGTGCAGTACATCGGGCATGGGGCTCGTGCTTGGAGGACGGGGTCTAGTTGTCCTCACTGGTCACGCTGACGCTTCTTGGGTTGATGACTTGGCTACGCAGCAGTCGTCACAGGGTTACACCTTCAGCCTTGGCTCCGGCTCTGTTTCTTGGCGGTCTACCCGCTTGTTGTCTGTTCTCAGTTCCAGTTGTGAGGCTGAGATCTACGCAGGGGCCATGGCTGCACAAGAGTTACGCTGGCTCACCTACATGCGACCGATTTGGGAGAGCGGCCTCGTTCTTCCATAATTCTGTACGTAGACAACAAGGCCATGATTGCCTTGTGTCAGGAGCACAGACTGGAGCACAGAACGAAGCACATCGCTCTGCGTTACTTCCTTGCTCGAGAGTTGCAGCAGCATGGTCAGCTTCGTCTTGCTTACGTGGCCACTTGGGCCAACAGTGCTGATATATTCACCAAGGCACTTCAGTCTAATGATCATTTGTGTTTCTGTACTGTTTTAGGCCTCGTGCCTACTTTGCCTCACTTGCTCACTTCGTGACTTTGCTTGTATTGTGATGTGTATATATATGTTTATATACATGCATGCTTACACTTGCTAGGGTATGATAACTGTACTGTTTGTTCTCTTTTATATAACTCTGCATGTGAACTGGCCTTGTGGCCATTTGCTTGTGCTCAATGCAGTCCTTCAGGATGTTTGGGTTGATACCTTTACCCCTGGAGGATTGTGTGTGGCGACTGGCCGTCACCTTGCCATGTTCACTAGGCAGCCTGGGTCCAGTCTGTACACCCTGACCACTGCGTGTGCATAGGTGGCTGCGTCAGGTAAGGTGGCTGCATCGAGTCAGGTGTCTGCGTCTGGTCAGTTCGTTGCGTTGTGCTCGTGTCGGGTACTCTCCCACCATACTCTTCTCTGGCACCACCGACTCGATCACCCCTCTCTACTGCGTCTCCGTAGCATGCACTCCCGTCTCCTTTTCTCTAGCCTCCCCAGGTCCCTGCCCCCCCTCCCGCGCTCGCCTGCCCCGCCGTGCCTTCCCTGCGTCGAGGTGCGGCAGCGCACCGCTCCTCACTCCTCCTCGTTTCCTCCGACCACTGCTCCTTTGCAGGCTCTCCACTTGGACGTGTGGGGCCCAGCCCCCGTCAATGGGACGGACCAGGAGCGCTACTTCCTGCTGGTCGTTGACGACTACACGCGCTACACCACGGTCTTGTAGTTGCACACCAAGGCGGACGTCAGCGGTGTTTTGATCCCCTAGATCCGCACTACTCGTCACTAGCTGCGCGAGCGGTTTTGGCGGGACCTTCCAGTCTGCGTCTGCACTCTGACAGAGGCAGTGAGTTCTCTTCCAGCCTCCTTGCGGAGTTTTGTCGAGACGAGGGCATCATCAAGTCGTTCACGCTTCCGGCCTCTCCGCAGCAAAATGGGATCATTGAGCGTCGCATTGGCTTGATCATGGAGGTTGCTCGTACCTCCATGATCCATGTGGCTGCTCCCCATTTTCTGTGGCCATTTGCGGTCCGATACATCGTGCATCAGCTCAACCTCTGGCCCTGTGTCTCTGTGCCAGAGACCTCGCCCACACTCCGTTGCACGGGAGAGGTTGGCGATGCGTCGGCGTTTCGGGCCTGGGGCACGCTCTCCCTGGTTCGCGATACCACCGCGAGCAAGCTCTCTCCTCGCACTCTCCGCTGCGCCTTCCTGGGATTCCCCACCGACGCCCCGCCGTGGCAATTTTACTACCCTCGTTTGCGTCGCGTATTCTCCTCCCAGGACGTCACCTTTGACGACTCGGCCTGTTTCCACAGGCTCCACCCGCACGCGTCCCACCCGGTCCCCTTGGCACCTCTCTTTCCGGCACCAGTTCCCCCCCCGGTAGACCCCCTCCCCCCACAGGGTCCTACTCCCTCAGGTGTGTCTCAGGTAGACCCACCCCCCTTGGTTGAGCCTTTGGAGATCTCTTCTGACTCCTCTGGCTTGGCTGAGGGGGGTGACCTCGCCGCTGACGACACGGCGGCCACTCGTTGCTCTCCACACTTGGAGACGCCTCCTGGTTTTCCGCCTCGACCGTCTTCACCACCTCTGCAGCCTGTAATTGTGGACACTGGTGCTGCTGGGGGTGATGATACTGGGGGTGAGGACGCAGGAGGTGCTGGTCCTGGGGTTGCTGAGATTGGGGGTGCTGGTTCTGGGGGTGCTGTATCTGGGGGTGCTGAGAGTGGGGGTGCTGCGAGTCCTAGTGGTGGAGGGGCCATGGGTGCTGCTGCTGCAGGTCCTAGTGTTGGACAGCAGCAGCCACCTAGTCGACTCGAGACACCCTCACCGCAGCAGCTTCGTGAGTGGGTTGTTCGGCGAGGCCGCTGTGGTGCTGGAGCATGGAGTTACCTAGACGCTGGAGCTGCAGGTGCTGGAGCTAGTGGTGCTGGAGGTACTACTGGAGGTCCTGCTGAAGCTGGTGGTGCTGGAGGTGCTGGAGGTGCTGATGCTGGAGGTGCTGCTGATGCCGGAGGCACTGGAGCTGGTGTTAATAGAGGTCCTGGAGGTGCTCGAGCTGCTGGTCCTGGAGGTGCTCGTCCTAGAGGTGCTGGAGCTGCCGGAGCTGGTGGTGCTGTTGGTGTTAGAGGTACTGGAGCTGGTGGTACTGGAGGTACTGGAGGTGCTGGAGCTGGTAGTACTGGAGGTACTGGAGGTGCTGGAGCTGCTGGTCCTGGAGGTGCTCGCACTAGAGGTGCTGGAGCTGGTGGTGCTGCTGGTGCTGGAGGTGCTGGAGGTGCTCATGGAGGTGCTGGAGGGCTGCTCTCAAGGGTGTACATGCTCCTGCAACAGCGGCGGTAGCGGTGGTGTTGGAACGGCAAATGGCGGCACTACGAATTGAAGAAGACGAAGCGGTTGAAGAAGGGGTGCAGAAATTCTTCGACTTGTTGACGCGGCTTGAGGGAGCTGATTTGAACTGCAGTGAGCTCCAAAAGAAGACCAAGTTGCTGGCCTTACTCCCAGAGTCATGGTCCTCGCTCATCATCAACCTTAATCGCGACTTGCCCCGCCTCTCGCTTGAAGACGTGAAGCGAGCTATCCTTCAAGAGGATTTCCGCCGCCGTGAGTTGGCGAGTGCGGATGGCGCTGGGGCAGCGAGCATCGGCCGTGGATATGGTCGAGGAAGAGGCAGAGGACGAGGGGGAGGAAGGTTTGGTGGCAGCAACTTCGGCGGAGGCCGCAGGAGTGGCGGTTACGGCAGCGACGACAAGAGCTACGGACGCGGTCGCGGCCGATTCGACGGCGAGTGTCACTATTGCCACAAGAGCGGACACATGTGGCGCGACTGCTACAAACTCCCTGATGGTTGGACCCCTGCTCAAGGCCAAGAGGGTAGAGGAGCAGGAGGAGGGAGAGGACGAGGCCGTGGAGGCCGTGGCGGTCGCGGTGGCGGAGCTGCAAACATGAAGAGCGGAGACAACGACAAGGACCCGAGCGACGATCGATACCCGGGTCTATTCTACTTCGTGTCGACGCAAGTACCGACTGGTCCAGAGAAGGATGAAGGCTTTGAGGAGCCAGCAGCTGTGGGGAAGGTGACCCTACACCCCCTGGACTATTGGGTGATTGATAGTGGCGCTACCTATAGCATGACACCTCGCCCGGACTTGCTCACCGAACTCGAGCCGTCACCGGTGAAGCATGTCACATCGGCTTTGGGGCAGCGAGCAGAGGTGAAAGGCATGGGCAAGGCCATGTTCAAGGGTGCTGATGGGAAGATGGTGGGCCTCAAGAACGTGCTTTGGGTGCCCAGCCTTGCTGCAAACCTGATTTCCGTGCGGTGGTTGGCAAAGGCCGGCATGGACACGAACTCGAAGGGAGCCAAGACCTACACCGCAAGGCTTGGCGATCGAATTCTTTGGGACCTTCATGAGGACAGGGATGTCTACAACGAGATGTGGCAGATTCCAGTGGTCCCTATGCCTAAGGAGAGGCAAGTGGCAGCAAGCATCAGCACCAAGGATGGAGCGGTCGGTAGCGACGATGGCGCGAACGGTCGCGCTAAGGAGAATGGGCTCAAGAAGAGCAAACCTGGAGGGACCAGCAAGTTCAGTGAACCTAAGGAGAGTGGTGCAGCAACCAAGGAGCAGCAAAAGGGTGAGGAGAACCCAGAGGCAGCAGCGGAGGAGGACTACGGAGAGAGTATGTGGGGCGCTATTGCGAGCGCGGCATTCTCCAATCCAACTTCGGCTACGGGGGAGTGTGATTGGCTCACCTTGCATCGGCGCATGGGGCATGTGGCCCTGCCCATCTTGCAGCAGCTAGTGAAGAATGAGATGGTTGCTGGCATACGTGTGAAGGGGGAGCCCGATGAGGTGCTTGGCTGCCCGACGTGCATTCAAGCCAAGTTCACCCGGTTTCCGTTCCCTAGTTCGGAGGCAACGGCAAAGGCACCGCTTGATGAGGTGGTGATGGACGTGGTGGGCCCCCTGAAGCTTGGAGCTGCTGGAGCTGAGTATTTTCTCACCATTGTCGACGTCTACACCCGCATGACTTGGGTGTACGTGCTGGCCAAGAAGAGCGACGTGGCTGAAACGTTGAAGACGGATTGGTTCCCGATGGTGGAGCGGCAACAAGACCGTCTAGTCAAGTCAATCCGCACCGATCGAGGGGGAGAGTTCCTGAGCAAGGAGTTTGGGTTGTGGCTGAAGAAGAATGGTATTCGGCACTCCCTCACCATGCCATACTCCCCTGCAATGAACGGCATCGCCGAGCGAGCGAACCGCACAATCACGGAGGCGGCACGCGGGTTGCTCATTGAAGCCGGGCTACCCGACTATTTCTGGCCTGATGCGGTGCGGAGCGCGTGTGTGGCCAAGAACAGAGCCTTGACTCATGTGGGAGCAGACAAATGGGTGCCCTATGTGGAGTGGCTAGGAAGGAAGCCAAAGGTGGATATGCTTCGGGTGTTCGGGTGCATGTGCATGGCGCTCGTGCCTAAGCATCTTCGGCACAACAAGCTTGGTGCCAAGGCGGTGTGGGCCGTGCACTTGGGCATGGCTCAAAACAGCAAGGGATGGCTTCTTTGGGACCCATTCACCAAGAAGTTCTTGGTGAGCAGGGACTGCAAGTTCATGGAGAACTTCATGTACAAGGATTGGAAGGCGGAGAATGAGGCGAAGATAGGCGTGCGGTTTGGGGAGGTGAAGAGTTCCGGTTTGAAGCATGTGGAGCTGCCTTTGGAGCTGAGCAGCGGCAGCACAACCACAAGGCAATCCTCTCTTGTGAATGGGGGAGAGGAGGCCAATGATGCAGAGGAAGAAGAGGAGGAGGTGCAGCAAGTGAGCGAACGTGCACCGTCACTCCCTTCCCGTACTACGAGTGCTCCACGGATTCGAGCCACACCGCAGCAACGCCAAGGCCTTCAAGTCCCTGCAGCTGAGGAGGAAGGAAGGGGGAAGAGGAGAGTTCAACCCCCTAATAGGCTGACCTATGATGCGCCGGGAAAGCAGGGCAAGACAGCCCTGGCCGGAGCGGCAATGATGGTCGGAGACGACGAGGAGAGTGACTACGAGGAGTGTGCCTTCGCGTTCTTCTCTCCGGTGGAGATGCCGGGAGAACCAGCAACTCTCAAGGAGGCTTTGGAGAGTAGTGATGCTGAGGAGTGGAAGAAGGCCATGGAGAGTGAGCTGAAGAGCATCGAGGAGAATGACACGTTTGAATTGGTGGAGCTACCGGAGGGGCGTACGGCGATAACGTCCAAGTGGCTCTTCAAAATCAAGTCGGATGCCGACGGCAAGATCGAGCGCTACAAGTCTAGGCTTGTAGCCAAGGGGTACCAGCAGAAGGAGAAGGTGGACTTCAAGGAGCTGTTTGCCCCTATGGTGAAGCCGACGACGCTGCGAACCCTATTCGCGGGAGCCGCCATCAAAGGATGGGTAGTAAAGCAAATGGACATCGTAACGGCATTCCTTAACGGCATCCTTGAGGAGGAGATTTTTATGGCGCAGCCAGAGGGGTTTGATGATGGTAGTGGCAGAGTGTGGAAGCTGAAGAAGGCCCTCTATGGGCTGAAGCAGGCCCCTAGGCAATGGTACATGAAGCTGCGCGAAGTGTTGGAGGGGATCGGCTTCACTCCCTCAACGGCCGATCACTCCTTTTTCATGCTTGGCGAGGGGGAGCAGAGGAGTTTCATGGTGGTTTATGTGGATGACATCCTCATTTTCTCACCCTCTTCTGACCTTGTGAAGGAGGTGATGCTGAAGCTTCAAGACAAGTTCAAGTGCAAGGCCGTTGGTGACGTGAGCTTCTACCTTGGGCTCCACATCGAACGAGATGTGGAGAAGCGGTGCATGCGGGTGCATCAACGAAAGTACGTGGAGGCATTGACTGCCAACTTTGGGCAGAGTGAAGGCCATGTGGCTACACCCTTTCCCTCTGGGTTCAAGTGTGTGAAGGGACCAGAGGAGGAGAGCGTTGGTGAAGAGGAGAGGCGCCGATTTCACTCGTTGGTGGGCAGCCTCATGTATGCGGCGGTAAACACCCGACCGGACGTCGCGTTTGCTACCGGGCAGCTGGCTAGGGTTGTACAATGCCCTAATGAGGAGCAGGTAGCAGCTGGAATGAGGGTGGCCAAGTATCTTGGCCAAACACCGACCGTTGGGCTGCAATACTCGGCGGCGGCACAAAGGCGCCAAAAGGGCGTGGATGGTGTTCAACCCGGGCGTTTGTTCCTCACCGCCTACTCGGATGCTTCATATGCATCAGAACCAGAGGACATGACAAGTGTGGGAGGCTTCATATGCTGTGTTGGTGGAGGCCCAACTGCTTGGGAGAGCAAGAAGCAGGTTGACCAAGCTTTGAGCTCGGTGGAGTCCGAGTACATGGCACTCTTCCGTGCCGTACGGGAGATTGTGTGGCAGCGGCGTTTGTTGGCTGAATTGGGGGAGGAGCAGCAAGGACCTACCCCACTGTACTGTGACAGCCAGGGTGCCATTGCTCTTGCTAAGAACCCTGTGTTGCATGGACTCACGAAGCACATGAGGGTGAAGTGGCATTGGACGAGGAGCATGGTAACCGCGGGTGAAGTTGAGTTGCGCTACGTGAAGACCACGGGGCAGACGGCTGACATGATGACCAAGAGGCTGGTGGAGCAGCAGCATTGGAAGTGTTGCAAGCTGACTGGGATGGCTCTGAACTGAGAGAGCAACATATCCTAAGGCCAACAATCCGAGGGGGAGTTTGTTGGTGCAACCCTACGGTTTGCACTCGGCTTGTTGTCCGTGTGCGTGAATGTGTGTGTGTATGGAATGGTATGAGGGCATGGGATAATATATATTTCATGCTTATAATTGTGTGTGAATGTTGAGTCATGATGTCGAGTGTGTGTGTCGAGTCAATAGCGAGTTATCGCTAGACGCGTGTTACGCGGTCGTTTGTGTCTCGCGCGCGGTTTCTATTTTGTCGTGCGCGGTTTCTATTTTGTCCTGTGTCGAACGTTCGGCGTGTCGCAGGTGTGTGCAGCAGACCCATCAAGAACTCAAGGATGAGTTTGTGATGAAGAGCCCGAGCCTTGGTGTCAAGCCTCAAGTGATTTCGAAGCTTGCCAAAAGGGTACACCTCAAGATATTGAAGATAGTTACATTACTTTGTGTAGTGTAACATTTCACTTGGTGTAGGCCCTAGTGAAGGGTAGTTTCGAGACCCTTCGTGGTTGGGGACAGTGTGGCACTGTTCCACATCACTGTACCTCGGCTCTTGGGGTTTGTAGGAGCTGGGAGTCATTCCCAACCCGTAACTCTTCCTATCTTGTGTTCTAAGACTATAGTGGCTGCCATAGTACCGTTCGTTCAAACCGACGCTGTGTCGTCAATTCTTTATCAAATCGTGCAATCTAAATTGCTGATTGTAGACGACGTGAAGACGCTCCAGATCCAATTTGAATCAAATCATTTGCAGCTGTGAGCAGAACGCTATCAACGTTTGAATCCGCTGTGCAGAAATCCGTCTGTGCTCTCTATCTTTCGTTTTAGACACATTCAAGCCTATTGTTACTATAACAGTGCTTGGAGGACAGGGTTCAGTGGTACTCACAGGACACTCCGACGCTTCATGGGCCAACGACCAGGCGACTCAACGTTCGTCACAGGGTCACACCTTTAGTCTTGGCCCTGGATCTGTCTCGTGGAGGTCCACTCGTTCTTCTTCTGTGCTTGGTTCCAGCTGTGAGGCCGAGATCTACACTGGGGCTATGGCTCCACAGGAGCTTCGCTGGCTGACCTACGTGCTAACTGACTTGGGGGAGCGGCCTCGTTCTCCTCCAATTCTGTACTTCGACAATAAGGCCATGGCTGCCTTGTGTCACGAGCAGAGAGTGGAGCACAGAACGAAGTACATTGCTCTTTGCTAGTTTCTTGCTTGAGAGCTGCAGTAGCGTGGTCAGCTTCGCCTTTCCTTCATGTCCTCTCGGGCCAACACTGCTGATGTCTTCACCAAGGCCCTCGGGTCTGGTGATCATCAGCGTTTTTGCACTGCTCTTGGGCTTCTGCCCACTCTGCCTCACCTGCTTGTCTCTTGATCTTGCACTTGTTGTACATTGATACCTATATTTATACCTGCATGTCTACTCTTGCTAAGTTGTGATCAGTGTACTGCCTTGCTTATAACTCTGCATGTGAACTGGCCTTGTGGTCGCTTGCTTGTGCTCAAAATGAGTGGTGATCTTGAGATCCACCCTGGGCTTTGTATTGCTTTGTTCTCTTGCTTGACTGGTCCTGTGACCGTTTGTTGTGTTGGCTATCCCTCACTTTGCCTAGGGGGGTGTGTCAAAACATATTTGTATGTTCCTAGTTCTGCTAGGCTACAGTGAGGTGCTCAGTATAGAGTACAACCCCAATTAGGGTTCACTACTTGTATCTCACTCTTGCTAGTCATTCATCATTCCTGCAACAATTCTCTCGACATGAGGTTTGGTTCGGTGCGAAGGTACTGTAGCAAGCGATGTTCCGTCCGTATTGTCACATCTGCTCCTATCAAATAACACCACTGCACCTTGAAAGCATGCACAATTGCCAACATTTCGCGGTCGTGTATCAAGTAGTTGCGCTTGGGCAGATGAAGCTTGCGGGATTCATATGCGATTGGTTGGAGGCCATTTCCGAAGTCTTGCAACATTACGGCTTCGACGACGATGTTGCTTGCGTCTGTGACGAGCTCAAACAAACGGTGAGGATCGACGATGTGCAGTACAAACGATGAGCACTTAATGTTTTTCCAACTCATGCCATCCACCTCACCCAACTTGGCCACACTTGCCAACCTGGTTTGGTTTCTCCCAACCACTTGGCATCAATCTACAGTAGAGTGACGAATTTCCCCAACCCCAAAAGTATGTACCCCATATTGAGTCACTCCACAAATTCCCAAAGTCGCCGCATCACAATCAAAACTTCGAACGTTCATATCTTTCTCTATCTTGCTCCGATCGCGGCGGTTCTTGGTTCGCCGGAAAGCTCTTGAGCAGAGAAGTCATTTCAGATATCTGCTCAGACAAAATAACATTCACACGCACTCAGAGAACCCAAACCACACCGAACACAAATTCTTGCACACGCTCACACCACGCATGCAACGCACGAACATATGATGGGAGGCAGACAGACGTTAATGCAAATAATAGCATCACATAACACTCCCCCCACCCCCGCTCTTCCTCGCCCCAGGTCCCCCTCTGGTAGACCCCCTCCCCCCTCAAGGTCCTGCTCCCTCAGGTGTGTCTCAGGTAGACCCACTCCCCTTGGCTGAGCGTGTCGAGGTCGTTGTCGACTCTAGTGCTGCTGGGGGTGGTGCTGCTAGGGGTTGCTGAGCCTGGGGTTGCTGAGTCTGAGGGTGCGGAGCCTAGGGATACCGAGTTTGGGGGTGCTGAGCCTGGAGGTACTGTATCTGCTGGAGGTCCTACGGGTACCTCGTCACGGCGGGAGCCTCTCTCTTCACCGCAGCTGCGCGAGTGGTTTGCTCGGCGCGCCCGCCTTTGGAGTGGCGCTGCTGGAGCTGGGGGGCATGCCGCTGGAGGCACTGGAGCTGTAGGCACTGGAGGTGCTCGTACAGGAGGTACTGGAGCTGCTGGAGCTGGTGGTACTGCAGGCGCTGAGCTAGAGACCCTGGAGCTGGAGGCACTGGACCTGGAGGTACCGGAGGTGCTGGAGCTGCTGGTCCTGGAGGTGCTCGGTCTGGAGGCACTTGAGCTGCCGGTGCTGGTGGTGCTGCTGGTACTCGAGGTGCTGGAGGTGCTGGAGGTGCTGGAGCCGCTGGTCCTTGAGGTGCTCGTACTAGAGGTACTGGAGCTGCTGGAGCTGGTGGTACTGCAGGCGCTGGAGCTGGAGACCCTCTAGCTGGAGACCCTAGAGCTGGAGGTGCTGGCTCTGGGGGTGCTGGAGCTGTCGGTACTAGTGCTGGAGGCACTGTGCGGCCGCGACCGTTTTTCATTCCACTGCTTCGCCAGGTTCTTAGTCTCCCGTCTTCTACTGGCCTTACTCCACCTCTACTCTGTCCACCGCCTGACCAGTCGCAGCCACAATTACAGCCAGACTCCCCACTGCCTGCTCCTTCTCCTTACACTGAGCAGACAGACTCTCTTACAGAGCATCGTGCGCCTGAGTCTCGTCCTGCCTCGCATGTTTGCGTTGTTTGCACTGGTCGTTGTGTTCCTCGTCCGCGTCCTCCTCCTGTCCCCGGCACTCACGGTATGGCACTTCGTCCTTCCTCTGTTCCACTGCGAGTTCCCCTGCCGTCTCCTTCTCCTCCTCTTTTCCTAACGTTCTGGACCCTGAGTCCGACTTGGTTCGTGCTGCCAGCCCTAACGTCACACGTCTCCTAGCCACTGTTGTCACCGACCCTTCGTTTGAGTCCACTGCTGCATTTGCCCTAGTTGCTGAGCTTGTTGACTTTGGTGTTGCGTGTCGTCTCAACTACGCCGCTAGTCTTGTTGCTGAGTCTGAGTCTGTCTGTCCTCTGTTCGTCGGGGGTGAGTGTGCTCTTGGCACGGACGTCCTTGAGGACAGGCAGGAGGACTTTGAGTGTCTTGCAGCTGTTGTACCTCATCCCGTGGCCATGCTGCTTGCACCTGAGGGAGACCCGGATGCACAAGACATACCGACCCCGCGCTCTTACGTAGAGGCGATTACGGGTCCCTACTCCTCTCAGTGGCAGACAGCCATGGATGCAAAGATGGCATCATAGAAGTCCACAGGCACTTTCGTCGACGCAGTTCCCCCTTCTTGGGCGGACATAGTCGATGGCATGTGGATTTTCAGGGTGAAGCGGCCACCGGGTTCTCCACCTGTCTTCAAGGCTCGTTACGTTGCACGAGGCTTTAGTCAGCGACAGGGAGTTGACTTCTTCCAGACCTTCTCCCCTACCCCGAAGATGACCACTCTTCGGGTGCTGCTGCCCGTTGCCGCTCAGCGTGACTACGAGCTTCACTCTCTTGACTTCAACACAACTTTCTTACAGGGCAGCCTGCACAAGGAGATCTGGCTGCGCTGCCCACCTGGCTTCACTGGGTCGTTTCCTGCAGGTACCCAGTGGAGCCTCCGGCGGCCAGTCTACGGCCTCCGCCAGGCGCCTCGTGAGTGGCTCGACACGCTGAGGACGACACTTGCGGCTGTTGGGTTTGCTCCTTCCACAGCTGACCCGTTGCTGTTTCTGCGCTCCGACACTTCGCTGCCGCCATTCTACATCCTCGTATACGTCGACGACTTGGTTTTTGCCACTGCTGACACTGAGGCACTAGCCCTTGTGAAGTCGGAGCTGCAGAAGAGACACATGTGCACAGACCTGGGTGAGCTGCGCAGCTATCTTGGCTTGCAGATCACCCGGGACAGAGCACGGTTTAACACACCCCCATAGACTAAGTGAGGGCCATCGAAACAAGCAAGACATGCAAGTGGTCAGAAGATCAGTCAAGGGAAGCAATACAACAAAGCTCAAGGTGGATCACGAAGTCACCATACAGTCTGAGCACAAGCAAGAAGCAGGGGCGAATGTGGGCTGCAGGGGCGAGCGCGGGCAGTAGGGGCGAGCGCGGGCTGTAGGGGCTAGCGCGGCTGCAGGGGCGAGCGCAGCTGCAGGGGTGAGCGCAGGCTGCAGAGGCGAGCGCGGCTGCAGGGCCGAGCGCGGGCTGCAGAGGCGAGCGCGGCTGCAAGGGTGAGCGCTGGCAGCAGTGGCGAGCGCGGGCTGCAGGGGCGAGCGCTGGCCAAAGGGGCGACCGCGGTTGCAGGGACGAGCGCGGACTGCACGGGCGAGCGCGGGCTGCAGGGCCGAGCGCGGCTGCAGAGGCGAGCGCGGGCAGTAGGGGCGAGCGCGGGCTGCAGGGGCGAGCGCGGCTGCAGGGGCGAGCGCAGGCTGCAGGGGCGAGCGCGGGCTGCAGGGGCGAGCGCGGCCAGCAGGGGCGAGCGCGGGCTGCAGGGGCGAGCGCGGCTGCAGGGGCGAGCGCGGGCTGCAGGGGAGAGCGCGGCTGCAGGGGCGAGCGCGGGCTGCAGGGGCGAGCGCGGCTGCAGGGGCGAGCGCAAGCTGCAGAGGCGAGCGCGGGCTGCAGGGGCGAGCGCGGGCTGCAGGGGCGAGCGCGGCTGCAGGGGCGAGCGCGGCTGCAGGGGCGAGCGCGGGCTGTAGGGGTGAGCACAGCTGCAGGGGCGAGCGCGGGCTGCAGGGTTTAGCGCAGGCTGCAGGGGCGAGCGCGGCTGCAGGAGCGAGCGTGGGCTGCAGTGGCGAGCGCGGCTGCAGGGGCGAGAGCGGCTGCAGGGGCGAGTGCGGACTGCAGGGGCGAGCGCGGGATGCAGGGGCGAGCGCGGGCAGCAGGGGCGAGCGCGGGCTGCAGGGGTGAGCGCGGCTGCAGGAGCAAGTGTGGGCTGCAGGGGCGAGCGCGGGCAGCAGGGGCGAGCACGGCTGCAGGGGCGAGCGCGGGCTGCAGGGGCGAGCGCGGCTGCAGGGGCGAGCGCGGGCTGCAGGGGTGAGCACGGCTGTAGGGGCGAGCACGGGCTGCAGGGGCTAGCGCAGGCTGCAGGAGCGAGCGCGGGCTGCAGTGGCGAGCGCGGCTGCAGGGGCGAGTGTGGGCTGCAGGGGCGAGCGCGGGCAGTAGGGGCGAGCGCGGGCTGCAGGGGCTAGCGCGGCTGCAGGGGCGAGCGCAACTGCAGGGGTGAGCGCGGGCTGCAGAGGCGAGCGCGGCTGCAGGGCCGAGCGCGGGCTGCAGAGGCGAGCGCGGCTGCAGGGGTAAGCGCTGGCAGCAGTGGCGAGCGTGGGCTGCAGGGGCGAGCGCTGGCTCAAGGGGCGAGCGCGGCTGGAGGGGCGAGCATGGACTGCACGGGCGAGCGCGGGCTGCAGGGCCGAGCACGGCTGCAGGGGCGAGCGCGGGCAGTAGGGGCGAGCGCGGGCAGTAGGGGCGAGCGCGGGCTGCAGGGGCGAGCGCGGGCTGCAGAGGCGAGCGCGGGCTGCATGGGCGAGCGCGGCTGCAGGGGCGAGCGTGGCTGCAGGGGCGAGCGCGGGCTGCAGGGGCGAGTGCGGCTGCAGGGGCGAGCGCGGGTTACAGAGGTGAGCTCGGGCTGCACCAGGTGCAACATGTGTGCACCATGTGTGCACCATGTTCATATGTTGGGTAGACTGAATTAAGGTGCATCTTAGGGGATACATTTCAAACTTCGTCTTGTAACCCCCCTCCTTTCCTAACCCATCATCATTCTGTTATTCAATCACTAAAATAAATCCCAGGCTAGCTTCTTGAATTCACATGCAGGGCCTATTATTGGTTTTGGGACACCATTATGAGTCAGGGTCAGGCCTCTGGATAGGATTTAGAGTACTTTTTTCTCGTAAGGGTACTTCTCTGTGCTTGGTCTTTCTATAAGGGTGGTAAAAAAACTAGCCTTTTTTAATAAGGGTCATCCCTAAAACTACTCTTTCTCATCAGTATGAAACACCATGTTACCCTTTCTTCAAAACTACAAGAACACATTCCCCACAAGGAATCGGACCCAGGACTTCACGATTCCCAGACGTCCGCAAACCATTCTTCATTTACAGAGTTCATATGTACAATATGTACAAAGTTATGATTCCCTAGCTAAGAATGGGAAGGGAAAGGATTGGCATATGACTTTGAGAAGCACAAGAGAACGGTTTCAAGTGGAATCTAACAGCAAAGGTGGTCATGCACTTCAAAAACTGAACCCAACACTATTCCTCACTGGTTTTCGACCGACCCCCTCACGCAAGGGGGTTGAAGAGGTAAGCCAAATCCAGGACGTCGTCGGTGAAGGCAGGAAAGTCAGAGAAGGAAGGATCCACTGTGGTGGTGGTGTTAAAGGTGGACAGGAAAGCTGCTTCTACCCTGTGACGAACCGATCTCGCTTGAGCAAGCTGTAGTGCCATCGAAATGCATAGAAGAAATGAAGTCTCGAATGCCCCTAAAAGTACCGCATCTGCTGTACCACGGTCCACACGGCGAGCTGCTGCACGGCGGCTACAATCACGCAGGAACGTCTTGAAGGCCAGGCCGAGGCAACCAAAAGTCTCCAAGGTCAGCGGCACGAGCTTGACCGCAGGCCGATCATGAAGAGCGCAGGCGTATGCGTGCTGCTTTTCTGATTCTCTCTGCTTCGCTGAAAGTCCGCCTATGTGTGTCGCCATAGCCGGTGCCCTCTGCTTCTACGGGTCAATGACGGAAATGTCCAGAGCCCACTTGATTCCTGCACAAGGGTCAAGGCAACTAATATCCACCATATGATTGTCAAACTTATATCTGCTATAGTCTGTTTAGGCTGTAGTGGGGTAGTTCTTAGAGGGTACAACACTTTGTGTTTCCTACTTGTACCCATCTCCTTTCTAGTTTCACTCATTCTTCTCGTCAATTCTCACATGGTATAGAGTAGGTTCCCTAGTGGGACTGTTTCTTCCTAAGGGCCCACCACGTTTATTTTTTTATTTTTACCTGCCCGAAGCGCGCTTCGCGCACTGCCCTGACCTACCCCTATGCGGCCCCTTAGCGGCCCCTTCGCGGCCCCTTAGCGGCCCCTTTGCGGCCCCCTAACGGCCCCTTCGCGGCCCCCTAGCGGCCCCCTCGCGGCCCCCTAGCGGCCCCCTTCGCGGCCCCTTCACGGCCCCTTAGCGGCCCCTTCGCGGCCCCCCTATCGGCCCCCTATCGGCCCCTTATCGGCCTCCCTTCGCGGCCCCCTAACGGCCCCTTCACGGCCCTTTCGCGGCCCCCTAACGGCCCCTTCGTGGCCCCCTAACGCCCCTTCGCGGCCCCTTATCGGCCCCTACGCGGCCCCTTATCGGCCCCTTCGCGGCCCCTTAACGGCCCCTTCGCGGCCCCTTTTCGGTCCCTTCGCGGCCCCTCAGTGGCCCCTGCTAGCGACGTCGCCCTTGCCCGCGGCATCGCCCCTGCTAGCGACGTCGCCCCTACCCGCGGCGTCGCCCCAGCCCACGGCGTCGCCCCAGCCCGCGGCGTCGCCCCTGCCCACGGCGTCGCCCCTGCTCGCGGCGTTGACCCTGCTCGCCGCGTCGCCCCTGCCTGCTGCCGCAGCCCCTGCTGAAGCGGCACCTGCAGTCGCGGCCCCTACCCTGCTGGCGCGACACCTACTGCTGCGGCCCCTGCTGTCAAGGCCCGGCCCCGCACCCGCTCCTGGTAAGCACCCGAGCCGCCCCGCCGAGCCACGCCGCCCGGCCGAGCCGCGCCACCCAGCCGAGCCGCGTCGCCCAGCCGAGCCGCGCCGCCCAGCCGAGCCGCGCCGCTCAGCAGAGCCGCACCGCCCCCACGAAACCGCACTGCCCTACTGAGCAGCACTGCCTTGCACTGCCCTGCTGCTATTGCTTCTACTGCTGCTACTGCTCCTACTGCTGCTATGGCTAGTCCTACCGTTCTCACCTTTGATGCTGAGGGACGTGCAGTTGAATTTGACGTGTGGGTTGACGACCTACAGCTCTTCCTTCAGTGTGATTCTAGGGATGGGGTGTCCCTCTTCGATCACACGTCCGGTGTTTCCACTGCTCCTGCTGCCACTGCTAACAGTACTGTTCGCTCGCAGTGGACCACTCGTGACGCTGTTGCTCGTCTTGCTGTTCGTAGTCACACACGCATGCACGCACACGGACAACAAGCCGAATGCAAACCGTAGGGTTGCACCAACACGAGAGCAAGTGCAGTGGGTCACACGCTGACCTCCAGGGGTGAACTGGTCAACCCACGCGTCCTGGAGGTCAGCTCCACTCACCAAGTTCGTAGAGAACGAGGGGAGGTGGAGTCCCGACAGCAAGCCCGACGGGGCCGCAGGACACGGTAGAACCGTGGAGGAGTGTGCAAGGACTGGGCCCCCGGAGGGGTCAGCAAGGGAGACCGCAACAGGCCGACTGAGCGGCGTGAGCGTGGAGCTGTCTCTACAGAAAGAGCGCGAAGCACCAGAGTCAAGTGTGAAAGTGTGCAAGGACGCAGTAGGTGCAGTACCAGAGAGAGCAAACGCACCAGCACCTGGAGCAGCAGACGCACTAGTACCTGGAGCAGCAGACGCACTAGCACCTAGAGCAGCAGCCGCAATGCCCGGGTCGGGCGGGACACTCAGGTAACAGTCACCCTCAGCACTATCAGCAAGAGCATACATGGCAGCAAGGATAGCATCAAAGTCTAGATCAAAGATAGGCACATTCTGCAGAAGCAGATCATGCCAACGAGGAAGCTCAACGGCGTCAGGAAACTGGGTACGCCAAGCGTCAGTCAAGCGACCGAAGCAGCGTTGCGTGGTGTGTGGGAGCCCACACACCTCCCCACTACAAGTGCCGGTGCGAAGAACGTAAGTGCAGGGACCTGCACCCCCAGACCTCCCACGCCCTGCGTACCACTCACGAAGCTGCTGAACCGACGGGGTCTCACGGGTGCGCAGCTGCTGCTGGCGCTGGCTACCACCAAAGCCTCCACGCTGCGCGGCTGCACCTCGACCAGCACCACCTCCTCCGCTACCTCCACCACCGCTGCCGCTGCCTCCACCTCCTCCGCCACCGCCGCCACGACCTCCACCGCCGCCACTGACGCCCCCACTCCCGGTACCACCCCCACCACCACCTCCGCCGCCTCCACCTCCTCCACTGCTTCCCCTGCCGCCCCCTCCACCACCCTTGCTCCCCTTGCCCTTGCTGGTGCGGCATCTCCCACTAGAGGCAGACGCAGCGCCGACCTCCTCAGTGCCAACGAGGTCGACAGCAGCAGCAGAAGCAACAGAGGGGAGAAGGGGGACAGGGGAACACCCCTCAAAGAAAGGGGTGCGACGGTCGCCGCGAGAAGCACCTACAGCTAAGATACTCTTCTCAGCTGCAGCAAGGCGCTCCTCTAGCAGGTCGACAGTCAGCTCGGTGGGGCAAAGGGAGAGAAAGTGGTCCCTGACTGAAGAGAGAGAGTCAGGGAGGCGGGTGACTAGGTAGTACAGGGTGATGTACATGGGGGGGGGGTTCTTGGCACAGAACTCAGTGGGAAGGGCAGCGCGGTAGCGGGCGACACTAGTGCGAAGGTGAGCAACTAGGTCAGCGACAGTGGCAAAGGCAGCAAGGTCAGGGAAAAGGTACGGTGGCATGAGGCGGCTGAGGGCAGCAGTGGCAGGGGAGGAGTAGCGTGCAACTACAGCGTCGTACAAAGACTGAGCAGTCTTGTACTGGCCAATATGGTATGAGGGCATGAAATAATATATATTTCATGCTTACAATAGTGTGTGAATGATGAGGCATGATTTTGAATGTGTGTGTCGAGTCTATAGCGAGTTATCGCTAGTCGCGTGTCACGTCGTCGTTTGCG
Source organism: Closterium sp. Naga37s-1 (assembly GCA_947471745.1). Taxonomy (NCBI): domain Eukaryota; kingdom Viridiplantae; phylum Streptophyta; class Zygnematophyceae; order Desmidiales; family Closteriaceae; genus Closterium; species Closterium sp. Naga37s-1. The sequence continues at coordinate 1,894,230 of CANJKZ010001144.1, forward strand.
TGTCGTGTGCGGTTTTCTATTTTGTCGTGTGTGGAACGTTCGGCGTGTCGCAGGTGTGCGCAGCAGACTTCCAAGAACTCAAGGAAGAATTTACCTTGAAGAACCAGAGCCTTGGTTTCAAGAATCAAGTGATTTCGAAGCTCTAAAGAAGGGTAAACTTGAAGATAGTGAGAATAGTTGCATTACTTTGTGTAGTGTAACATTTCTCTTGGTGTAGGCCCTTGTGGAGGGTAGTTTCGAGACCCTTCGTGGTTGGGGACAGTGTGGCACTGTTCCACAACACTGTACCTCGGCTCTTGGGGTTTGTAGGAGCTGGGAGTCATTCCCAACTCGTAACTCTTCCTATCTTGTGTTCTAAGACTATAGTGGCTGCCATAGTACCGTTCGTTCAAACCAACGCTGTGTCGTCAATTCTTTATCAAATCATGCAATCTAAATTGATTATTGTAGACGACGTGAAGACGCTCCAGATCCAATTTGAATCAAGTCATTTGCAGCTGTGAGCAGAACGCTATCAACGTTTGAATCCGCTGTGCAGAAATCCGTCTGTGCTCTCTATCTTTCGTTTTAGGCACATTCAAGCCTATTGTGACTATAACATCTCGGACGGGCCGCCACCTGGCCACGTTCACCCGTAGGCCAGGGTCGAGTCTGTACACACTGACTACTGCGCCTCCTCCGGTCCCTGCGTCTGGTCAGGTAGCTGCGTCCAGTCAGGTGTTTGCTGCCGCGTCCAGGTCTAGTCCTACGTCTGCCCCCTGCTCATGTCGTCCTCTGGCACACGAGACTCTCCTTTGGCACCACCGCCTTGGTCACCCCTCCCTGCCTCGTCTTCGAGGTATGGCCTCCCGTGCTCTTGTCTCTGGACTCCCTATGTCCCTCCCTCCCCTTCCTCCGGGGCCTGCCCCCACCTGTGTTCCTTGTGTCGAGGGCCGGCAGCGCGCCGCTCCTCACTCCTCGTTTCCTCCGACTGAGGCCCCTCTGCAGACTCTTCACATGGACGTGTGGGGCCCAGCCCACGTCCGTGGATAGGGTCACGAGCGTTACTTCCTGCTGGTCGTTGACGACTACTCGCGTTACACCACAGTCTTCCCCTTGCGCAGCAAGGGTGAGGTCCCTGAGGTGTTGATCGACTGGATCCGCGGTGCTCGTCGCCAGCTTACTGAGAGTTTCGGCTCAGACCTTCCTGTTCTGCGTCTGCACTCAGACAGAGGCGGGGAGTTTTCCTCCGACCTCCTGAGAGCCTTCTGTCGTTCTGAGGGCATCCGCCAGATGTTCACGCTTCCGGCCTCCCCGCAGCAAAATGGGATTGATGAGCGCCGCATTGGCATGGTCATGGACGTCGCTCGTACGTCCATGATCCATGCGGCTGCTCCCCATTTTCTGTGGCCGTTCGCGGTTCAGTACGCTGCGCATCAGATCAACCTTCAGCCTCGTGTCTCCTTGCCGGAGACCACACCTACTCTGCGGTGGACGGGGAAGGTTGGCGATGCGTCCGCGTTCCGTGTCTGGGGATCTGGAGCTTTTGTCCGCGATACTACAGCGGACAAGCTGTCCTCCCGTGCCGTTCCCTGTGTCTTCCTTGGCTTCCCTCCTGACGCACCCGGGTGGCAGTTCTACCACCCCACCTTGCGTCGTGTTCTGTCCTCTCAGGACGTCACGTTTGACGAGTCGGTGTCGTACTACCGTCTTTTTCCCTACCGCACTGCCTCTCCCCCCCCCCCGCCGCTCTTCTTTGCACCAGGTACTCCCCCGGTAGACCCCCTCCCCCCCCAGTGTCCTGCCCCCTCAGGTGTGTCCCAGGTAGACCCTGCCGAGCCGGTCGAGGTAGCTGTCGACTCAGGTGCTGCTAGGGATGCTGAGCCTGCGGGTGCGGGGACTTGGGGTGCTGAGACTGGGGGTGCTGAGTCTGGGGGTGCTGAGTCTGGGCGTGCTGAGCCTGGGGGTGCTGAGCCTGGGCGTGTGGAGCCTGAGGGTGCTGTGTCTGGAGGTGCTGAGCCTGCGCGTGCTGCGTCTAAAGGTGCTCTCGGTGTCCCGCCGCGGCGGGAGCCTCTCTCTCCACAGCAGCTTCGTGAGTGGTACTCTCGGCGCTGTCGGGGTGCTGCTGGAGCTACCGGAGGTCCTGCTGGGGCTTCTGGAGGTGCTGCTGGTATTGGAGGTGTTGCTGGAGCTTCTGGAGGTGCTGCTGGTGCTGGAGGTACTGCTGGAGTTTCTGGAGGTGCTACTGGTGCTGGTGCTGCTGGAGGTGCTGCTGGTGCTGGGGGTGCTGCTGGGGCTTCTGGAGGTGCTGCAGGAGCTGGAGGTACTGCTGGAGTTTCTGGAGGTGCTGCTGGTGCTGGTGCTGCTGGAGGTGCTGCTGGTGCTGGGGGTGCTGCTGGGGCTTCTGGAGGTGCTGCTGGTGCTGGTGCTGCTGGAGGAGCTGCTTGTGCTGGAGGTGCTGCTGGTGCTGGAGCTACTGGAGGTGGTGCTGGTGCTGGAGCTGCTGGAGGTGCTGCTGGTGCTGGAGCTGCTGGAGGTGCTGCTGGGACTGGAGACCCTGGGGCTGAGGGTACCGGTTCTGTCTCTGCTGTCTCTGGAGGTGCTGTGCGGCCGCGGCCGTACTACGTTCCGCTTCTTCAGCAGGTTCTTGGCTCCCCGCCTTCTCCTGGTCCTCCTCCTCCTCCTCCTTTACTGAGTCCACCGCCTGTCCAGTCCCAGTCGCGGTTTCAGCCAGCCTCTCCACTGCCTGGTCTTTCTCCTTACTCTGGACCGACTAGTGGTCTTACGGAGCGTCGTGAGCCTGAGTCTCGTCCTGCGTCGTCTGTCCGTCCTGTTCGCGCTGGTCGTGTTTCGCGTCCGCGTCCTCCTCCTGTCCCTGGCACTCACTCTATGACTCTGCGTCCTTCCGCTGCTCCACAGCGTGTCCCTCTGCCGTCTCCTCCTGCGTCCTCTCTTCCTGCCGGTCCGGACCTTGCGTCTGACTCCCTACGTGCTGCTAGTCCAGCTGTCACGCGTTTTCTGGCCACTGCTGTCACTGACCCTTTGTTTGAGTCCACTGCTGCGTCTGCTCTTGTTGCTGAGCTTGTTGACTTTGCTGCAGCGTGTCGCCTAGACTACGCCGCTCGTCTTGTTACTGAGTCTGCGTCTGTGTCTGTCTGTCCTCCGTCCGTCGGGGGTGAGTGTGCTCTTGGAACTGACGTTCTTGAGGACAGACAGGAGGAGTTTGAGTGCTTTGCTGCTTCTGTACCTCATCTCGTGTCCATGCTGCTTGCCTCTGAAGGAGACCCGGATGCACCAGACATCCCGACCCCGCGCTCTTACGCAGAGGCGATAGAGGGTCCCTACTACTCTCAGTGGCAGGCAGCCATGGACGCCGAGATGGCTTCCTGGAAGTCCATAGGCACTTACGTCGACGAGGTTCCCCCGCCTGGGGCGAACATCGTCAGTGGCATGTGGATCTTCAGGGTGAAGCGGCCGCCGGGTTCTCCGCATGTCTTCAAGGCGCGTTATGTTGCTCGTGGCTTCAGTCAGCGGCAGGGAGTTGACTTCTTTCAGACCTTCTCCCCTACCCCGAAGATGACCACTCTTCGGGTACTGCTGCACGTTGCTGCTCAGCGTGACTACGAGCTCCACTCGCTTGACTTCAGCACAGCCTTCCTACAGGGCAGCCTGCACGAGGAGATCTGGCTGCGCCGCCCACCTGGCTTCACTGGGTCGTTTCCTGCTGGTACCCAGTGGAGTCTCCGGCGGCCAGTCTACGGTCTCCGCCAGGCACCCCGTGAGTGGCACGACACACTCAGGACGACTCTTGCTGCTCTTGGTTTTGCTCCTTCCACTGCTGACCCTTCTCTATTTCTACGCACTGACACTACTCTGCCACCATTCTACGTTCTCGTGTACGTAGACGACCTCATCTTTGCTACTGCTGACACTGAGGCACTCGCCCACGTGAAGTCCGAGCTGCAGAAGAGACACACGTGCACAGACCTGGGTGAGCTGACAAGCTATCTTGGCTTGCGGATCACCCGGGACAGAGCACAGCGCACCATTACCTTGACTCAGTCACACATGGTGCAGCAGGTCCTTCAGCGCTTCGGCTTCACGTGCTCCTCGCCACAGTCCACTCCTCTGCCTGCCGGTCACTCGCTCTCAGCTCCACCTTCGGACGAGTCCGTAGAGCCGAGTGGCCCGTATCCAGAGCTTGTAGGCTGCCTCATGTACCTGATGACTTGCACACGACCTGACCTCGCATACCCTCTCAGCCTTCTGGCTCGCTACGTGGCTCCCGGCAGGCACCGAAAGGTGCACTGGGATGCTGCAAAGAGGGTGTTGCGATACTTGTGCAGTACATCGGGCATGGGGCTCGTGCTTGGAGGACGGGCTCGAGTTGTCCTCACTGGTCACGCAGACGCCTCCTGGGTTGACGACTTGACTACGCAGCGGTCGTCACAGGGTTGCACCTTCAGTCTTGGCTCCGGTTCTGTCTCTTGGCGGTCTACCCGCTCTTCTTCTGTTCTCAGCTCCAGTTGTGAGGCTGAGATCTACGCTGGGGCCATGGCTACACAGGAGCTACGCTGGCTCACCTACCTGCTGACCGACTTGGGAGAGGCGCCTCGTTCTCCTCCAGTTCTGTACGTCGACAACAAGGCCATGCTGGCCTTGTGTCAGGAGCACAGACTGGAGCACAGAACGAAGCACATCACTCTGCGCTACTTCCTTGCTCGAGAGTTGCAGCAGCGTGGCCAGCTTCGTCTTGCTTACGTGGCCTCTCAAGCTAACACTGCTGATGTTTTCACCAAGGCACTTCAGCCTTGTGATCATCAGCGTTTCTGTACTGTGTTAGGCCTTGTACCTACTGTGCCTCACTTGCTTTCTTCTTGACTCTGCCTGTACTGTACTCTTTATACATATACCTGCATGCTTACACTTGCTAGGTTGTATTCACTGTATTGTTTGTTCTCCTTTATATAACTCTGCATGTGAACTGGCCTTGTGGCCATTTGCTTGTGCTCAGACTGCGTGGTGACTTTGTGATCCACCATGAGCTTGCTTTGTCTTTCTTGACTGGTCTTGTGACCTCTTGTTCTCCCCCACTTTGCCTATGGGGGTGTGTCAAACTTATATCTGCTATAGTCTGTTTAGGCTGTAGTGGGGTAGTTCTTAGAGGGTACAACACTTTGTGTTTCCTACTTGTACCCATCTCCTTTCTAGTTTCACTCATTCTTCTCGTCAATTCTCACAATGATCTGTCAGCAAGGTAGGGTCCTCGACACGAATGGTGGACCCAACCTCGCGTGCTATCCTGGCGACCTCATGCTTTACTGCGTTGTGAACATGAGTAGGCTCATGAAGGTCGGGGAAGCGAAGGGAATGGCTAGGGAGGGTAGGGTCTGAATAGTGGTGGTCACATGAGCATGGTGGTGCAGATATGAGATGGGGAATGGGCAGGCCTAATCGTAGCTCCGCTGCTATGAGCCAATCTGATGTGCCTAGCTGAGAGCGCGGTGTGGAGGGCACAGCAGTAAGCCATGCGCCAGCTGGTGGATCCTGAAGGGAAGTCAAATGGACCAACTTGTGGCGCTGGTTTGCCGCTGCACGTAGCTGTTCCGCTGCTTGTGCTGAGATCCGCTGTGCTAGAGCTGATAAAAGGCGATTAGGGTAGCCCGCAAGGTAGGCAGACCATGGTGGAACAAGGTGCCGCAAATCTGCCCGGAGGGAAGCGAGAGCGCGGGGTGCCTGCGAGTCTAGGCGTTCTAGGCTGACGGATGCAATGAATGGGCGAAGGAAATTGTCTCCGTCGACCTTGCAGTTTGATGCAAGCACCAGTGTGGCTTGTGCCCAGCTGCAAATGAAACTAAGAGGCGCATACTGTTTTGCACTCCGCAAACCAAAACCTCCCATGTGGATTGGGAGGAACGTCTGTTGCCATGCGAGCTGCCCTTCTGCGATATCTAGGTCCCACATCACAAAAACCCTATGCCAAGTTTGGACAAATTTTGATTTCGACTGTCTTCGCGTAAAAAAATCCGGATTCAATTTGGACCGACGGTTGGAGTCATTTGATAGGAGCTCCGAGACACATCTCGCGACAACGTTTGGCTCGGTTCAAGTTCCAATTTGGCACGCGTGGTTTTCCGGATGACAGTCGGGCGCAATCCGTGTTGTTGCAAATTCGTGACCAAATTATTCAAAACTAAATTCTGTTTTTGTTTATTTTGGATATTGAGGATTTTTTAAATTGCATTTATTATTGCGGTTTACAACAACCATTATTCAGCATTCTAGCTACAATCAGTCTTAGCACCAGGTCAAATAGCCTACGCACTGGCGGGCCTTGAAAGCGCCCGGTGGGCAAGGACGACATCTCCAAGGTCGCCATTGTCGATGAGGAACTTGTTCGGAAAGACGAACGCACCCCTCGCCGGATCGTGGGGGATCCTCCGCTCCACAACAGCAAAGTGGATCATCTGTTTGACCTTTTCGCACCACTCCTGGTAGTCTGGCCTATTCTGTTCCGGCTGGCTAATGATTCGCTTGCGACGCTTATCCTGCAGAAGGGGCCATTCGATCTGCAATGTGGTGTAGGGTTGGGTGGATGGTTTATGAGGAGGGTGGGTTGTGGGTAAATGAGCCAACTAAAAGCGGTGATTCAGTCGTCACTATCTACGTAACTTCAAAGGCTTAATTGACCAGGGATTTAGCTGAAGTACAAGCAAGGGGTGAAGGGGATGAGGCATGGGGGTACAAACACATATCTACATCCTTACCGAAAACAGGCCCCATGCCACCATTCGGCTCTTGAACTTTGTGAACACCGCCCCGCCCCTCTTGAAGGAGAGCTTGAACGCATAAGCGAACAAGGGGTTGCCGAAGGGCGTCCCGGTGGCCTTGTCAAAGTGCCAGTTGAGGGCCCACTGTTCTGCATTTTGACAGGGAGGGTAAGGGTTGGGAAGGGTTTTTTAGAGAAATCAAGTGGGGGGATGAGAGTCAGGGTGAGCCACATCGCACGGTGATATGTAGCTGCCAACTGACATATGGTGTTTTCCAGTTGCACATACCATCTCTGTACTTGGCTAGGAGATGATTGTCGTCGAACCAGGTCGTTGGGTGTAGCTCAGTGGGCAGGCTTTCAACGAGATGGTGGTAATCGGCAAGGCCCATGCCGGTGTATGCTGCTGGCCTGAGGGTGGAGTTGATAGTTGACCTTGTTGAGGACAGCTGGTGGTTGAAGACTCCCATGGTTGACTTGTCATTGTGCAACCACAGCAGCTTCATTGCCTCGAGCCCTTCTGCAGACAAGTGGACAGAGAACGCGTCGAACACTTCCTCCGGTGTAGGGTAGTACTGTATTTTCTCCGGCGGGTTCTGAAACATGAGCTGAGAGCACACTAAGTAGGCTTTGTTCTACGTAGAGGTGTAGGGTATACAACACGACATGAGAGAGAGAAACCAGCAGTTGTGAGGGTGGCCGCGTGACCAGGGGATGGTGACTAGCAACACTGTGTGAACTTGCCACGTCACACCCTGCGCCATCCGCCATGTCCACCAACAACCCGCCCCACTTGCCACGTCACACCCCCCTACCACAAGCCACGTCACCCCCCACCCACCTGACACGCCTCGCTTCGTCATGCGCCGCTCACGTGTACCCTTTCAAACCGCCACGTCATCCCCAACCCTCACCTTCCGCCACGTCACACCCTCCAGCATCCGCCATGTCCACCAACAACACGCCCCACTTGCCACATCACACCCCCCTACCACAAGCCACGTCACCCCCCACCCACCTGACACGCCTCGCTTCGTCATGCGCCGCTCACGTGTGCCCTTTCAAACCGCCACGTCATCCCCAACCCTCACCTTCCGCCATGTCACACCCTCCTGCATCGGCCACGTCCACCAACAACCCGCCCCACTTCCCACGTCACACCCCCCCACCCCAAGCCACGTCATCCCCAACCCTCACCTTAAACGCCTCGTCTCATCATGCGCCGCTCCCTTGTACCCATCCCATCCGTCACGTCATCCCCAACCCTCACCTTCCGCCACGTCACCCTCCCCCACCCCAAGCCACGTCACCCCCCACCCACCTAACACGCCTCGCCTCGTCATGCGCCGCTCCCTTATACCCTCCAAAACCGCCACGTCATCCCCAACCCTGCCCTGGTTGCCACGTCAACCCCAACCCGCCCCATTTGGCCCGCCAAATACCGGGAATGGGTTTGTCTCCTGCAACACTAGCACTCGTGCCTTCTCCACGGCACTCATCGACGGCAGGATACCTTTCATAGGCACCACTGCGGACCCCCCGGCATAACTGGCAGGCGCTCCACGACGCAGGCCGAGCTGAGCAAACATGGCGTATATCTCAGACCGTAGCGCCTGGAACTCCTCCCGTGTAACAAACTGCTCGTGCTCCGCACTTTCACCTAGGGCACCCAAGAGCGGGGGAAAAGGGTGTGAAGAATCCCCCTTCTGGCCAAGGGGATCAACGTCTTCTGCAGTAGTCCCGTGTGCCCTCACACTATGACGCTGGCGGGAAAAGGGCAGCTCAGGGAAGGGATTGGCAGAAGTGCTTGGCCCTTGCCCGCGCGAAGGACCGGCGAGGGGGGAGACAGCCCTGCCCCAGACAGGAGAAGCGTGGAGCTGCCGAAATGGGTATGTGGGTGAGGCGAGTGGGGAGTGCGTGACGTGGCCTGGTGGAGGGGATTCGGATTCCTCTCCTCTTGGTGCGCCGGGTGCCCTGGCAGCGACTTTAGACGGGCCGGAGTATGGCGTGTAGAACCTTGGGGCTCCTGTGGATAGCGGGGTAACACTCGCTCCTCCGGCCCCCTTCGTTAGCTGCATCTGTTGCACGCTTACCGGTGGCCCAATGCCTGTAACACGAGGGGCTGAGATTTATAGGGAGCAGGAGCACAAAATTAGAGTCGATTAGTTTCAATACAGGGGCACACATGCTTGCGTACGATCAGCGTTTTGAATCTAAATCGGGTTAAAACGGTTACTGTTTTGTAACAAGAGGCCTTACCTTGCTTTGCAGATTTGTCGACCATCTCCTTCCCTGCAGGGGAGAAACAATGTGAAGAAATGTGTTAATTGGCACGGTTGAGCAGAGAGTTCAGCAGCCACGCCATGTGTATGGGCCACAGTGCTTACCTTTCAACTGTCCCTTCGGTTTTCTTGCTGCCTGCGCCTTCTCGTTGCCACCTTTCCGCGGGGTGCTTTGGCGGCCGCTGCGACGTTTACCGGCTGGTTCTTTGTTGCCGGAACCCACTGGAACCCCTTTGGCGCGGCCTGTCAAACTCATATCTGCTATAGTCTGTTTAGGCTGTAGTGGGGTAGTTTCTAGAGGGTACAACACTTTGTGTTCTCTACTTGTACCCACCTCGTTTCTAGTTCATTCATTCCTCATTATTCTCACATGGTATAGAGCAGGTTCCCTAGTGGAACTGTTTTTAGGGCCCACCACTAAGATTATCCTTTTTTTTTTCCTTACCTGCCCGACGCGCGCGTCGCGCCTGCCCTTCGAGGCCCTTCACGTCCCGTAGCGGCCCCTTCGCGGCCCGTAGCGGCCCCTTCAAGTCCCGTAGCGGCCCCTTCGCGGCCCGTAACGGCCCCTTTGCAGCCCGTAGCGGCCCCCTTGCGGCCCGTAGCGGCCCCTTCGTGTCCCGTAGCGGCCCCTTCACGGCCCGTAGCGGCCCCCTCGCGTCCCTTAGAGGCCCGCTGCCGCCCGTACCTGGCCCGTCGCTGGCCCACTGCCGCCCGTCGCCGGCTCGTTGCCGCCCTTTGCCGGCCCGTTGCCGCCCTTTGCCGGCCGTCGCCCGCCGCTGGACTACCGCCAGTCGCTGACCAGCAGCCCGTCGTCGACCTGCCGCCCGTCCCTGACCAGCCGCCCGTCGCCGACCCGCCGCCCGTCCCTGACCAGCCACCCGTCCCCGACCAGCCGCCCGTCGCCGACCTGCCGCCCGTCCCTGACCAGCCGCCCGTCGCCATCCTGCCGCCCGTCCCTGACAAGCCGCCCATCGCCGACCTGCCGCCCGTCCCTGACCAGCCGCCAGTCGCTGACCTGCCGCCCGTCGCTGACCCGCCGCCCGTCGGCCTGGCCCTGCCCTGCTGCCGCCCAAACAGCGGCCCTCCCTGCAACCTCCCCTGGTAAGCACTCGCGCCCCTCCCCCCCTCCCTGCTGCGCTGCGCCGCTGGGAGCCGAGCCGCGCCGCCAGTAGCCGAGCCGCGCCGCCCAGCCGAGCCGCGCCGCCCAGCCGAGCCGCGCCGCCCAGCCGAGCCGCGCCGCTCAGTCGAGCAGCGCCGCCCCCACCAAGCCGCTATGCCCTGCCGAGCAGCACTGCTGCTACTGCTTCGACTGCTACTACTACTGCTACTACTGCTACTACTGCTACCACTGCTTTGCACTGCTGCTGCTCCTACTGTTGCTATGGCTAGTCCTACCGTTCTCACCTTTGATGCTGAGGGACGTGCAGTTGGCTTTGACGTGTGGGTTGACGATCTACAGCTGTTTCTTCAGTGTGATTCTAGGGATGGGGAATCTCTTTTCGATCACACGTCCGGTGTTTCCACTGCTCCTGCTGCCACTGCTGACAGTACTGTTCGCTCTCAGTGGACCACTCGTGACGCTGTTGCTTGTCTTGCTGTTCGTAGTCACCTGCCGCCTGCTGAGCGCGCACACTTTGGCCAGTACAAGACTGCTCAGTCTTTGTACGACGCTGTAGTTGCACGCTACTCCTCCCCTTCCACTGCTGCACTCAGCCGCCTCATGCTGCCGTACCTTTTTCCTGACCTTGCCGACTTTGCCACAGTCGCTGACCTAGTTGCTCACCTTCGCACTAGTGATGCCCGCTACCGTGCTGCCCTTCCCACTGAGTTCTGTGCCAAGAACCCTCCCCCCATGTACATCACCCTTTACTACCTAGTCACCCGCCTCCCTGACTCACTTTCCTCAGTCAGGGATCACTTCCTCTCCCTTTGCCCCACCGAGCTGACTGTCCACCTGCTAGAGGAGCGCCTTACTGCAGCTGAGAAGAGTATCTTAGCTGTAGGTGCTTCTCGCGGCGACCGTCGCACCCCTTTCTTTGAGGGTTGTTCCCCTGTCCCCCTTCTCCCCTCTGTTGCTTCTGCTGCTGCTGTCGACCTCGTTGGCACTGAGGAGGTCGGCGCTGCGTCTGCTCCTAGTGGGAGACGCCGCAACAGCAAGGGCAAGGGGAGCAGAGGTGGTGGAGGGGGCGGCGGGGGGGGTGGTGGAGGAGGAGGAGGGGGTGGCGGTGGAGGTGGGGGTGGCACCGGGAGTGGGGGCTTCAGTGGCGGCAGTGGAGGTGGTGGAGGCAGCGGCGGAGGTGGTGGAGGCAGCGGCAGCGGTGGTGGAGGTGGCGGCGGCGGTGGTGTTGGTCGAGGTGCAGCCGCGCAGCGTGGAGGCGCTGGTGGTAGCCAGCGTCAGCAGCAGCCGCGCTCCCGTGAGACCCCGTCGGCCCAGCAGCTTCGTGAGTGGTACGCTGGGCGTGGGAGGTCTGGGGGTACCGGTCCCTGCACTTACGTTCTTCGCTCCGGCACTCGTAGTGGGGAGGTGTGAGGGCTCCCACACACCACACAGCGCTGCTTCGGTCGCTTGACTGACGCTTGGCGTACCCACTTTCCTGACGCTGTTGATCTCCCTCGCTGGCATGATCTGCTTCTGCAGAATGTGCCTATCTTTGATCTAGATTTTGATACTATCCTTGCTGCCATGTATGCTCTTGCTGATATTACTGAGGGTGACTGTTACCTGAGTGTCCCGCCCGACCCGGGCACTGCGGCTGCTGCTCTAGGTGCTAGAGCGTCTGCTGCTCTAGGTGCTAGTGCGTCTGCTGCTCCAGGTGCTGGTACGTCTACTCTCTCTGGTACTGCACCTACTGAGTCCTTGCACACTTTCACACTTGACTCTGGTGCTTCGCGTTCTTTCTTTAGAGACAGCACCACGCTCACGCCGCTCAGTCGGCCTGTTGCGGTCTCCCTTGCTGACCCCTCCGGGGCCCAGTCCTTGCACACTCCTCCACGGTTCTACCGTGTCCTGCGGCCCCGTCGGGCTTGCTGTCGGGACTCCACCTCCCCTCGTTCTCTACGAACTTTGTGAGTGGAGTTGACCTCCATGTTGGTACAACCCTACGGTTTGCATTCGGCTTGTTGTCCGTGTGCGTGCATGCGTGTGTGCATGGAATGGTATGAGGGCATGAAATAATATATATATATCATGCTTAAAATAGTGTGTGAATGATGAGGCATGATTTTGAATGTGTGTGTCGAGTCAATAGCGAGTTATCGCTAGTCGCGTGTCACGTCGTCGTTTGCGTGTCGTGTGCGGTTTTCTATTTTGTCGTGTGTGGAACGTTCGGCGTGTCGCAGGTGTGCGCAGCAGACTTCCAAGAACTCAAGGAAGAATTTACCTTGAACAACCAGAGCCTTGGTTTCAAGACTCAAGTGATTTCGAAGCTCTCCAAAAGGGTAAACTTTAAGATAGTGAGAATAGTTGCATTACTTTGTGTAGTGTAACATTTCTCTTGGTGTAGGCTCTTGTGGAGGGTAGTTTCGAGACCCTTCGTGGTTGGAGACAGTGTGGCACTGTTCCGAATAACTGTACCTCGGCTCTTGGGGTTCGTAGGAGCTGGGAGTCATTCCCAACTCGTAACTCTTCCTATCTTGTGTTCTAAGACTATAGTGGCTGCCATAGTGCCGTTCGTTCAAACCAATGTTGCGTCGTCAATCCTTGATGAAATCGTGTGATTCAACTTGCCTCGTGTAGGCGACATCAAGACGCTTCAGATCCAATTTTTAGCAAGTCGTTTGCAGCTGTGAGCAGAACGCTATCAACGTTTGAAGCCGCTGTGCAGAAATCCGACTGTGCACTCTATCTTTCGTTTTAGGCACATACAAGCCTATTGTGACTATAACAAGTGGTATCAGAGCCCCTTGGAGCAGTTTCGACAATGTCTGGACCTGAGGAAAGGGGTGGCAGAGGTGCTGGTGGCAGTGGAGAATCCCAAGCTCAAGGCCAGCCCCGTGATTCAGCCATGGCGCCCATGCAACCAAGTCTTGGCCCACCTAGGGATGAGCCTAGGGTGTTTGGGCTTGACAAGTTCAACGGCGACAACTTTGCTGAATGGTCCTTCAAGATGGAGAACATCTTTGACCATTATGACCTGCTGGAGGTGATGGAAGGAACGGAGAAGCGCCCCGAGAACGACCCGGAGAAGAGCCCGTGGGTGCGGAAGAGCGCACAAGGCTATCTCCTACTTGGGCAAGCGTTGGGGAGCAGCCAGATCCGTCACATCAAGCCAATCCAGCGTGAACCAGAGAAGGGACCAAAGGCATGGGCTGCTCTCAAGGGTGTACATGCTTCTGCAACAGCGGCGGTAGCGGTGGTGTTGGAACGGCAAATGGCGGCACTACGAATTGAAGAAGACGAAGCGGTTGAAGAAGGGGTGCATAAATTCTTCGACTTGTTGACGCGGCTTGAGGGAGCTGATTTGAACTACAGTGAGCTCCAAAAGAAGACCAAGTTGCTGGCCTTACTCCCAGAGTCATGGTTCTCGCTCATCATCAACCTCAATCGTGACTTGCCCCGCCTCTCGCTTGAAGACGTGAAGCGAGCGATCCTTCAAGAGGACTTCCGCCGCCGTGAGTTGGCGAGTGCGGATGGCGCCGGGGCAGCAAGCATCGGCCAAGGGTATGGCCGTGGAAGGGGCAGAGGACGAGGGGGAAGCAGATTTGGCAGCAACAACTTCAGTGGAGGCCGCGGGAGTGGTGGATACGGCAGCGACAACAAGAGCTACGAACGCGGTCGTGGCCGATTCGACGGCGAGTGCCACTATTGTCACAAAAGCGGACATATGTGGCGCGATTGCTACAAACTCCCTGATGGATGGACTCCTGCTCAAGGCCAAGAGGGTAGAGGATCAGGAGGAGGGAGAGGAAGAGGCCGTGGAGGCCGTGGCGGTCGCGAAGGTGGTGCTGCAAGTATGAAGAGTGCCGGCAACGAGAGCGAGTCGAGGGACGATCGCTTTCCGGGTCAATTCTTCTTCGTGTCCACACAAGCACCGGCTGGTCCAGAGAAGGATGAAGGCTTTGAGAAGCCAGCAGCTGTGGGGAAGGTGACACTACACTCCCTGGACTATTGGGTGATCGATAGCGGCGCTACCTATAACATGACACCTCGTGCGGACTTGCTCACCGAACTTGAGCCGTCACCGGTGAAGCATGTGACATCGGCTTTGGGGCAGCGAGCAGAGGTGAAAGGCATGGGCAAGGCCATGTTCAAGGGTGCTGATGGGAAGATGGTGGGCCTCAAGAACGTGCTTTGGGTGCCCAACTTTGCTGCGAGCCTGATTTCCGTGCGGCGGTTGCAAAAGGCCGGCATGGACACGAGCTCGAAGGGAGCTAAGACCTACACCGCGAGGCTTGGCGAGCAGATTCTTTGGGACCTTCACGAGGATAGGGATGTCTACAACGAGATGTGGCAGATCCCTGTGGTACCCATGCCTAAGGAAAGGCAAGTGGCAGCAAGCATCAGCACCAAGGGTGAAGCGGTTGGTAGCGGCGATGGCGCGAATGGTCGCGCTAAGGAGATTAAGTCCAAGAAGTGCAATATTGGAGGGACCAGCAAGCTCGGTGAACACGAGGAGAGTGGTGCAGCAGCTCAGAAGCAGCACAAGGGTGAGGAGAACCCCAAGGCAGCAGCGGAGGAGGAGTACGGGGAGAACATGTGGGGCACTATTGCGAGTGCGGCATTCTCCAATCCGACATCGGCTACGGGGGAGTGTGATTGGCTCACCTTGCATCGGCGAATGGGGCATGTGGCCCTGCCCATCTTGCAGCAGCTAGTGAAGAATGAGATGGTTGCTGGCATACGTGTGAAGGAGGAGCTCGATGAGGTACTTGGCTGCCCGACGTGCATTCAAGCCAAGTTCACCCGTTACCCGTTCTCTAGTTCGGAGGCAACGGCTAAGGCACCACTTGATGAGGTGGTGATGGACGTGGTGGGCCCCCTGAAGCTTGGAGCTGCTGGAGCTGAGTACTTTCTCACCATTGTGGACGTCTACACTCGCATGACTTGGGTGTACGTGCTGTCCAAGAAGAGTGACGTGGCTGAAACGGTGAAGACCGATTGGTGCCGATGGTGGAGCGGCAACAAGACCGGTTAGTGAAGACAATTCGCACCGATCGAGGGGGAGAGTTCCTGAGCAAGGAGTTCTCATTGTGGCTGAAGAAGAATGGCATAATGCACTCCCTTACCATGCCATACTCCCCTGCAATGAACGGCATCGCCGAGCGAGCGAACCGGAGAATCACGGAGACGGCGCGTGGGTTGCCCATTGAAGCCGGGCTACCCGACTATTTCTGGCCTGATGCGGTGCGGAGTGCGTGTGTGGCCAAGAACAGAGCTTTGACACATGTGGGAGCAGACAAATGGGTGCCCTATGTGGAGTGGATTGGAAGAAAGCCAAAGGTGGATATGCTTCGGGTGTTCGGGTGCATGAGCATGGCGCTCGTGCCTAAGCATCTTCGGCACAACAAGCTCGGTGCCAAGGCGATATGGGCTGTGCACTTGGGCATGGCTCAAAACAGCAAGGGGTGGCTTCTTTGGGACCCATTCACCAAGAAATTCTTGGTGAGCAGGGACTGCAAATTCATGGAGAATCTGATGTACAAGGATTGGAAGGCGGAGAATGAGGCGAAGATAGGCATGCGGTTTGGGGAGGTGAAGAGTTCCGGTTTGGAGCATGTGGAGCTGCCCTTGGAGCTGAGCAGCGGCAGCACCACCACAAGGCAATCTTCCCTTGTGAATGGGGGAGAGGAGGCCAAGGATGCAGAGGAAGAAGAGGAGGAGGTGCAGCAAGTGAGCGTCAACCCCCCACACACAAACCCCCACGCACAACCCCCCACACACAAACCCCCACGCACAACCCCCCACACACAAACCCCCACGCACAACCCCCCACACACAAACACCCACGCACAACCCCCCACACACAAACCCCCACGCACAACCCCCCACACACAAACCCCCACGCACAACCCCCCACACACAAACCCCCACGCACAACCCCCCACACACAAACCCCCACGCACAACCCCCCACACACAAACCCCCACGCACAACCCTCCACACACAAACCCCCACGCACAACCCCCCACACACAAACCCCCACGCACAACCCCCCACACACAAACCCCCACGCACAACCCCCCACACACAAACCCCCACGCACAACCCCCCACACACAAACCCCCACGCACAACCCCCCACACACAAACCCCCACGCACAACCCCCCACACACAAACCCCCACGCACAACCCCCCACACACAAACCCCCACGCACAACCCCCCACACACAAACCCCCACGCACAACCCCCCACACACAAACCCCCACGCACAACCCCCCACACACAAACCCCCACGCACAACCCCCCACACACAAACCCCCACGCACAACCCCCCACACACAAACCCCCACGCACAACCCCCCACACACAAACCCCCACGCACAACCCCCCACACACAAACCCCCACGCACAACCCCCCACACACAAACCCCCACGCACAACCCCCCACACACAAACCCCCACGCACAACCCCCCACACACAAACCCCCACGCACAACCCCCCACACACAAACCTCCACGCACAACCCCCCACACACAAACCCCCACGCACAACCCCCCACACACAAACCCCCACGCACAACCCCCCACACACAAACCCCCACGCACAACCCCCCACACACAAACCCCCACGCACAACCCCCCACACACAAACCCCCACGCACAACCCCCCACACACAAACCCCCACGCACAACCCCCCACACACAAACCCCCACGCACAACCCCCCACACACAAACCCCCACGCACAACCCCCCACACACAAACCCCCACGCACAACCCCCCACACACAAACCCCCACGCACAACCCCCCACACACAAACCCCCACGCACAACCCCCCACACACAAACCCCCACGCACAACCCCCCACATACAAACCCCCACGCACAATCCCCCACACACAAACCCCCACGCACAACCCCCCACACACAAACCCCCACGCACAACCCCCCACATACAACCCCCCACGCACAACCCCCCACGCACAATCCCCCACGCACAATCCCCCACGCACAATCAGCAGTGCCACCATGTTTGAGATGCGTGCCACCATGGCAGCTTGAGCAGCACAGAGGGGAAGCGGCGGCGCACGCGAGCAGCCGATGCCACAAAGTGCTTCATAGACACCATGCCCGCCCATGCACAGCCCCACGCACAGAGCCCCACGCACAGAGCCCCACGCACAGAGCCCCACGCACAGAGCCCCACGCACAGAGCCCCACGCACAGAGCCCCACGCACAGAGCCTCACACACAATGCCTCAACTCACATGTCTGCGATGCGTGGCAGCTTGAGCAGCACAGAGGGGAAGCGGCCGCGCATGCGAGTAGCCGACGCCACGAAGTGCTTGAGATACACCATGCCCGCCCATGCTGCCGGCACTGCCCCTCCCAAATTCAGCTTCTGTAGATTGCTGTAAAGAGGAGAGGGGAGAGGAAAGAAAGGAGAATAAGGGGGACGCGGAGGGGTTGTAGCGAGCATAAGGCAAGCAGCGGAGGGGTTGGAGCAAGCTTAAGGCAAGCAGCAGAGGGGTTGGAGCGAGCATAAGGCAAGCAGCGGAGGGGTTGGAGCGAGCATAAGGCAAGCAGCGGAGGGGTTGGAGCGAGCATAAGGCAAGCAGCGGAGGGGTTGGAGCAAGCATAAGGCAAGCAGCGGAGGGGTTGGAGCGAGCATAAGGCAAGCAGTGGAGGGGTTGGAGCGAGCAAAAGGCAAGGAGCGGAGGGGTTGGAGCGAGCATAAGGCAAGCAGCGGAGGGGTTGGAGCGAGCATAAGGCAAGCAGTGGAGGGGTTGGAGCGAGCATAAGGCAAGCAGCGGAGGGGTTGGAGCGAGCATAAGGCAAGCAGCGGCTGCCTCACCCAGCTGCTTGCCCAGCTGCCCAGCAGCAGCCGCCTCACTGGGTTCCGCGACACTCCCCCCCCCCCCCTCTCCCATGCTGTCCGCACCGCTCCCCCATGCTGTCGGCATCCCCCCCAGATTTAGCTTGCAGACACCTCCAAAGTTGGTGTCTGGGAGTTTTTTTTTATCCTGCACTCATGCCTATACGCATGGTGGTGGCACTGCTGGCGATTTCAGCAACGCGGCAGTGACACCAGCAAGGCGGCAGTGACGTCAGCAAGGCGGCAGTGACGTCAGCAAGGCGGCAGTGACATCAGCGAGGCGGCAGTGACATCAGCAAGGCGTCAGTGACATCAGCAAGGCGGCACAAGGAGCACTTGGGCTTATCAGGCCCAGGTAATTCAGCAGTTTACACTCACAGCGTCTTGAGCTTCTTGAGATTACCCCAGCTTGCAGGCATGGCCCCCTGAAACTTGTTTCCCCCCAGGTCCCTGCTTCCACAGCACAGCACCAAAGGCGCATGGCATGGGGGGACGGCAAAGGGAGCATTTGAGGCGCCTCGATATTACCAAAGCTTGCTGGAGTGGAGTGGAGTCGAAGCAATCACAGTCGAAGCAATCACAGTCGAAGCAATCACAGTCGAAGCAATCACAATCGAAGCAATCACAGTCGAAGAAACCACAGTCAAAGCAATCACAGTCGAAGAAATCACAGTCGAAGCAATCACAGTCGAAGAAATCACAGTCGAAGCAATCACAGTCGAAGCAATCACAGTCGAAGCAATCACAGTCGAAGCAATCACAGTCGAAGCAATCACAGTCGAAGCAATCACAGTCGAAGCAATCACAGTCGAAGCAATCACAGTCAAAGCAATCACAGTCGAAGCAATCACAGTCGAAGCAATCACAGTCGAAGCAATCACAGTCGAAGCAATCACAGTCGAAGCAATCACAGTCGAAGCAATCACAGTCGAAGCAATCCCAGTCGAAGCAATCACAGTCGAAGCAATCACAGTCGAAGCAATCACAGTCGAAGCAATCACAGTCGAAGCAATCACAGTCGAAGCAATCACAGTCGAAGCAATCACAGTCGAAGCAATCACAGTCGAAGCAATCACAGTCGAAGCAATCACAGTCGAAGCAATCACAGTCGAAGCAATCACAGTCGAAGCAATCACAGTCGAAGCAATCACAGTCGAAGCAATCACAGTCGAAGCAATCACACTCGAAGCAATCACACTCGAAACAATCACAGTCGAAGCAATCACAGTCGAAGCAATCACAGTCGAAGCAATCACAGTCGAAGCAATCACAGTCGAAGCAATCACAGTCGAAGCAATCACTGTCGAAGCAATCACACTCGAAACAATCACAGTCGAAGCAATCACAGTCGAAGCAATCACAGTCGAAGCAATCACAGTCGAAGCAATCACAGTCGAAGCAATCACAGTCGAAGAAATCACAGTCGAAGCAATCACAGTCGAAGCAATCAAAGTCGAAGCAATCACACTCGAAGAAGTCACACCAGCACCGACCGAAGAGCCTCACAGTATCCTCAGCTGCCTCGTATTGCCAAGCGCAGGCAGCAGCGCTCCGTGTGGAGACAGAGAGCGATGTCAGGGCGCTGCTGAGTGTGGCAACGCCATGTGGGAGGGGTCCCGTGATGTGGTCCCGTGATGTGGTCCCGTGATGTGGTCCCGTGATGTGGTCCCGTGATGTGGTTCATGGTCACGAACACACTAGAAGCAAGGTGTCGCACTCACAGCGTTCTCACCTGTCGCAGATTGCCAAGGCCTGGCAGCAGCGTGCCGGTCATCTGGTTGTGAGAGACTTCTACCGATGTGAGGTTGCTGAGGGTGGCGAGTGTGGCTATGCCGTGTGGGATGGGCTCTGTAAAGCAGTCATACCAACACCAAAGAGCCTCACAGTGTTCTCAGCTGTCGCAGGTTGCCTAGTCCTGGCAGCAGCGCGCCGGTCATCTGGTTGTAAGAGACAGCGAGCGATGTGAGGGCGGTGAGGGTGGAAACGCCAGGTGGGATGGGCCCCGTGATGCGATTCATGCTCACATCACTGTAGAGGAGGGAAGAGTGGAGGGGTTGGGGAGGGATTTCTTTGATGAGGGTGGCAAATTGGTGAGGGTGGCAACGCCACGTGGGATGGGCCTCATGATGCGATTCATGCTCACATCGCTGTGGGGGAGGGGTGGTGTGCGGAGAAAGGCGGGGGTGTTGGGTTGGGGTGGGGAGGAAGAGAGTTGGGAAATCTTTTAGGTTGGCGAGGCCTGAGAAGTCAGGTTGGTGAGGGGTGGGGTGGTGTGGTGTGGTGTGGTGTGGCGTGGTGTGGCGTGGCATGGTGGAGCCACGTGGGGGCGGGCCCTGTGATGCGGTTCCTGCTCATGTCAGAGGCTAGGCATACAGGCATACAGGATAGGCGTAGAGGTTGTGACGGAGTTTCAGAGAGGAGAGCGTGTTGGGGATGGGGTCAACCATCCTGTTGTCCAACTCTTGCCTTGATGAAGGCCTAGTGGGTATGATGTAGGTGCGAAGCCGAAACATGATTGCGTGTTGGACAAGTGTTTGAGTCGACTCAAAAGTGGAGCAACAACGTACAGCTTCTGGAGAGACTTCAAAGCGGAGAGCGTGTTGGGGATGGGTCCGACCATCTTGTTGTCCATGAAGTTGCTGCGAGCATGCAGCACATGCAGCACATGCAGCACATGCAGATGCAGCACATGCAGCACATGCAGCACATGCAGCACATGCAGCACATGGCACATAACCAGCAGCGATTGCCATACCACGTCACATCACATAGCATCACATCGCATCGCATAGCATCGCATCGCATCGCATCGCATCGCATCACATCACATCACATCAGGTCAGGTCACATCATTCATCAGCATACACAGAAGAGAGGCATGCCTTGTACTTCGGTTATACACATAGGAGCATGGGAGCATGCGGACATGGGAACATGGGATCATGGGGACATGGGAACATGGGATCATGGGGACATGGGAACATGGGACGAACGTGGAACCTTGACACTATAACATGCGAAAATGGAAACACGGAAACATGTAAATACTGGAGCACGAGATAAACCATGTTCACATTCATGCAGACTCACATTTCCTTGAGCTTGGGGAATCGAAAGATGGTGGGCGGCAGCACGGGCCCGGACACTTCATTCCCCGCCACGCTCACGAGAAGGAGGTTGGAAAGAGCTCGCATCTTGCCCCACGGGATTATGCCTCGCAGGGGACCTGGCTTGCGTCCCCGGGCAAAGGCTGGGTCCTTTGCCACCATATATGCGTTGTCTATGTAGCTGCAAGCATGCGCACGTGGGCGCATGAAAGGGAGAAAGGCGATGTTGGCACATGAATGAGAGGCGCTTGCTGGTGACTGTCGGGTGAGACTATGTGCAATGCTGATCACTGCGACACTCGCAACATAGAGTGCTGTACAAGGGCTGGCCCCTGACTGGAAAGGCTGTGATCCAAGGCTGGAGTTTCTGATTCGGCTGAGGAGCTTGATGGAGGGTCACCTGGGTGGGTTGCATTTTCTTGGTTGCTGCGAGCATGTGGTTGCAGTCACTCAAGGGTGCAGGGCGGCGTGTTTTGTGCAGAGCCTACATTTATGTATGTTTTAGAAACAAGATAACGAAACAACACCAGAGATGAATAGAGCAAGCACACTCACATGGCGTTCACTCGGCCTTCCTCGTCGCAAGTGATGAGTTGCCAGAACTGCAAGCACGGCTTGCTTGTCTCGTACGTCATTCCCAAGGACACATTGGCCCAGCCGCCGTACTCGGCGAATATTGGATGGTTCCCGAAGGCCGCTGCGAACGCCAGCAGTGCCGCCTCTGTATGATTGGGGGGGGTGGGTTAGGAAAAAGCCATGAGTCGACTCAAACCCTGTACTGTTCTGTGAGGTGAAGGAGGCTTGCTTGTCTCGTACGTCATTCCCAGCAACACATTGGCCCAGCCGCCGTACTCCGCGAATACTGGATGGTTCCCGAAGGCCGCTGCGAACGCCAGCAGTGCCGCCTCTGCGCGACGAGAAAGGAGCGGGTGGGCGGGTTGAAGATGTCTTTTGGACGACTAGTGGAAGGGGGGGCTTTCAGCTAAAACACAAAACCCTCGATCTTCAAGTCAATTTTTCTGGGACCTCAGAATTGCTGAGACCACTGGCCGGAGGGAGACCCCAATGGCGACAAGGAAAGTACTGCTTACTCTCAGCCATGGCGATTTTCTGGGGGGTGCCGAACCCAGGGATGGGAATGGGTTCGGTGTCGCCGCCTTGCGCCTCACAGCCACGCATCAGCGCTGCTTGCATGAGCAGCAGCAGCGGCAGCAGCGTTAGCGCGTCCGGCGCGAGTGGCGGCGCCGGCGAGCGCGAGGAAGCGCGGCGTCGCAGCGCCATGATGGCGAATCGCTGGGTCTGGCGACGCTGCGATGATGAGTCGGATCCTTGACACGCGGCGCACGCGGGGACGCTTTTGCGTTTCTGGCAAGTCTTAAATTTGAAACTCCCACTTGCCTGTGACACCACAGAACAATTTAGCCAAGCTTTTGACCGTAAATGACTTCTACTAAAGTTCTGCTTTTGCTGTGGAAAGAGGGTTGAAAGAGCTGAACTGGGCTGGGACTAGCAGAAGAATGAAGCCATAAAATAATGAAATGGCGGATTGATAAGGTGTGAAAATGATGCAGGGACGCAGTCCCACCCACCCACACATGTTCGTCCAGTGGGGCGTGCAATGCGGTTTCGTAAGTTTTCCATGGGATAATCAGCGATTCTCGAGCATCACTGCAATCCGACCGAACCGCACCGAACAAAGAGAGATATGCCTTGTTGGCATTGACGGAGTTGACTCCACAGCATGTGCTCTGAACAAGATTTGTTCCGTTGGCATGTGGTGTGGGGGATAATGTTTCCCAGCTTGACTGTCATTATTATTACAGTAGTATGTGCATGTCTGCACACCAACTAGCTAAGATCAGTGCATGGAGCAAAGAATATGAACCAGCTTGTACAGAGCCTGCTCTATCAAAATCAACTCAGAGCATGTTCCTACAGCCTCTTGTCAGGCCAACCTCTTATCAAGCTCGCGTCAAAACACACTGAAAATTCCCTAAACCTAAAAACTCTCACTACTTTTACCAGGCAAGGCTGACAAGAGGTTTGCCTGATAAGAGCATAGGAACATGCCCTCAGAGACAGCTCCATGACCATCTGTATGCGTCTACTAGTGCATTTGTTGATTCGAAACATGCCTCTATGGCCAATAGCATGGGATGCAAAGCAAGGCAGTGAAGCTACACTCTATTCACGTAAAATGTGACACTGACCATCTCTTGGTAGTGAAGCTACACTATTTGGGATGGAACATCTCTTTACAAGAGGACCCTTCTGGCCATCCAGCAACACAAAAATGTTGAGCCTAACTCCTGCATTTTACACTCTGGCTCCCTCCCTCCTTCCCTTGCCCAATCCCTTTCATCATGCACCTCCGAGTCACTCCGCTTTGTTTCTCCCTTCACCACCACCACTATTCATATTCTCCCTACCCTTCTCCTCTTCCCGCCCCCCCGCACCCACCCGTTTTCGCAACCCCTCACCCTCTCTCTCCGCGGCAACCCCTTTTGTTTCTCTGCTATCCCTCAGTGCTTCCTCCTCTCCCCTCCCTCTCTCCTCAGCCTTCCCTTCCTTCCCTTCTCTCTCCTTCCACCGTTTCGCCTCTAGTGCTGCCCTGTGTGGTTTCAGGTAGATCCGGTAGAAGGCTGCAGCGAGCACGGCACCGGCAGTGGGAGCAGCCCAGTAGACTAAGAAGTGCTGCACCGACATCTCCTGATCCAATGTGTACACCCACCCGAACGCCTGGAGGAAGGGAGTGGGGAGTGACGGGAGGTTGAGAGACGAGGAGGCAAGTATGAGATGAAGGTGGTTTAGTAGACTGTGTGAAGTGCTGCACCGACATCCCTTGATCCACTGTGCACACCCACTCGAATTCCTGAAGGAGGGGAGGGCAGTGGCGAGGCGAGTGGGGAGGTGAGGAGCGGCAGAAATCCCGATAGAAGGAGGAAGGATGAGAGGTGATGGGAGCAGCCCAGTAGACTATGAGGTGCTGCACTGACAACTCTGCTCCAATGTGTACACCCACCCGAACGCCTGGAGGAGCAAGGAGGAGAGGAATCATGGGATGAGGAAGGACGGTTGAAATGAAGGTGGGAGCCAGCCCAGTGGAGTATGAAGTGTTGCACTGGCAACTCTGATCCAACGTTTACAATCACCCAAACACCTGCAGGAGGGGAATGGGGAGAAGAAGAAAAAATACGTGATGAGGAGGAAGGAAGAATGAGGTGACGTTCTGTGGAGCAGCCCAGTAGGTTATGAAGCGCTGTGCTGACATCTCTTGATCCAATGTAGAGAAACATGCAGGAGGGAGCATCCTGGTAGAGCATTAAGTGCTTGGCTGACATATCCTGTTCCTACATTGGCACCCACCCAAACGACAGCAGGAGGGGAGTGGGGAGGAGTTAGGAGGCGGGGAGTGGTAAGGAATAAGGAAATGAGGAAGAAGGAAGGATGAGATGAAGGCAGGAGCTGATGAGTGAACCACGAAATGCTGCCCTGGCATTTGTTTTATCCAGCTGGCGCATTTCTAGAGTGAGTCAGGAGAGAGGGAGGGTGCTTACAAAGAAGGGGTTCAGGGAAGGGCCAGAGAAGCCCATGCCAGCAGCAATGGCGACTATTGTGGCCGAGACCATGATGAATGCCTTTGAGAGGTCGCTGCTGGGGCCCAGGAACAGTGTCCACAGCACCACCAGGTTCAGCAGAAACGTGAGTGTAAACTCCGCTGTCGCGCCGGCAAATACCGAGATGCCAGGTGGCAGCGCGGGCCCGTCGACGGTGTGCTTGAGGGACTCTGGAATGAACTCCCACGTCAGCATTGTTCCTATCACCATGCCACCTGCCTGATGACGTGGATGGGAGAGGGAGGGGAGGGGATAGAAGGAGGGGGGGGGAAGGGGGGGAGGAGGGGGGGGTGGAAGGAAGGGGGACAAGGGGGTTGGGATGGACAGGAAGGGAGCTGGATAGACACCCTGGGACGACCTCCCACGTCAGCATGGTGCCTATGACGATGCCACCTGCCTGGTGACGTGGATGGGAGAGAGGAGAGGGAAGTGAGAAGGGGAGGCAAGGGGACAGGAGAGGGAGTCAGATGGACCTTGAGGGATGGATGCGCTCGAACAAGAAGTTTCGTGCCAGCAAGGTGACCGAGCATGCGGTGCCGGGAGGTATGTGTCGTGATCCAAACACTGTGAGAGTTGACATTTGAGTCGATTCAAAAGTCAACTTGGCGCCGGGAGGTATGTGTCGTGATCCAGACACTGTGAGAGCGCACTCAGCTCAGTCGGCCCATGCTTGCCAGCTTGTCTTCTTGTGGTCGTTTTCTGACAACTCTAGAAAAACACCTAAAAGAAAGTGTCGTGAGCTAGGCACGCTGAGAGCCCACTCAACGGATACCCACATGCCTGCCAGCCCTGCAGGGTAATTTTGAGAACTCTCAAAAAGAGCCCACTCAACGGATACCCACCTGCCAGCCCTGCAGGGTATTTTTGAGAATTCTCAAAAAGAGCCCACTCAACGGATACCCACATGCCTGCCAGCCCACCTGTCTCCTGCCAGCGCTCTGGCCCCTGCCAGCATCTGGGCGGGGCAGGGGGCAGAGGCCTGGCAGGCGGGGAGGCATGGGAAACTTTTGAGACGCCTCAGAAAAAGGCTGCCAGTCATCTGTGTGTGAGCTGCCGGCACCTGAGCGGGGAGGCGCAGGAGCAAGCATGCGGCGCACCTGGGCGGCGAAGCGCAAGAGCAAGCCGAGCGCTGTCTCGTGCTCCTCGTCAGCGAGGTAGTTGATGAGATTCGTCAGCGGGTTGAATGACATCTCCCTGCCTCCCCCCCCCCTCCCCAACAAACTCACTCAACAGCCTCATCGCTGGCAGCAAGAACGTGTGTGCTACCAGCACCTGATTGGGAAAGCGCAGGAGCACGTAAGCTGCACACCTGGGCGGCAAAGCGCAGGAGCCAGCTGAGCACCGTCTCGTTCTCCTCATCAGCGAGGTAGTTGATGAGGGTTTGCCATGTGCAGCATCGCACTGCCAGAAGCGCGTGACAAAAGAGCGAGAAAGCAGCAGCTCACCTGAGCGGGGAAGCGCAGGAGCAAGCTGAGCGCCGTCTCGTCGTCCTCGTCAGCGAGGTAGTTGATGAGGTTCGTCAGCGGGTTGTACGACGCCCCCCCCAACGCATCAGCCGCTCCCCCGAACCCCGCGACTTGAACGACGGTGATCGCCTGGTGCACACGAAGGGAGAGGCCGGAGAGAGAGGCCAGAGAGAGAGGCCGGAGAGAGAGGCATGACGGGAGAGGCACACAAAGGTGGCTTCTGAGTCTATTCGAGAGAGAGAGGGAGCAGCAGCATCAGAAGCAGCAGCAGCAGCAGCAGCAGCAGCAGCAGCAGCAGCAGCAGCAGCAGCAGCAGCAGCAGCAGCAGCAGCAGCAGCAGCAGCAGCAGCAGCAGCAGCAGCAGCAGCAGCAGCAGCTGCAGCAGCAGCAGCAGCAGCAGCGGCGGCGGCGGCGGCGGCGGCGGCAACAGCAGCAGCAGCACAGGACAGGAGTGAACACATTGTGGGAGAGAGCTAGACTTCCAAAAGCGTTACACAGTGGAAGCGTTGGATCCACCAAATGTGTGACATTTTAAGAGACCAGTCCTTATGCGCGAATTAACATGTCGATACTGTCCTACATCGTTACATTCCTACATTGCGACATTCTTACAGCGCTACATTGTTACATTT
Source organism: Closterium sp. Naga37s-1 (assembly GCA_947471745.1). Classification (NCBI taxonomy): domain Eukaryota; kingdom Viridiplantae; phylum Streptophyta; class Zygnematophyceae; order Desmidiales; family Closteriaceae; genus Closterium; species Closterium sp. Naga37s-1. The sequence goes on from CANJKZ010001144.1 coordinate 1,921,057, forward strand.
GCCTACCAAGAGGAGAGCGACGGAGGTTTCATCGTCCGAGGCGACGTATGGAGCGAGGACTGCCACCGTGGCGCCCGTACACGACACCCCTATCGCATACACGATTCTGATCATCAGGGGAATTCCGCAGAATTGGCAGACCGAAAAAAAAAAAAAAAAAAAAAAAAAAACACAGTGGATGATGCCAGGGAAATCCGGATAACAGATGATCATCTGCCCTGTTTCGGCTAGTAGTAGACGAAGCGAGTAAAAACATGTCGCCTAATTGATCAATTCAAAGCTGCTAGCATCTACTGTCATATTTCTTCGTGTCTTCCCAAACACGTTATTTTGTCGTCTGTTATTTCCGTACGTGAAAAGGAAGTCAATGACGGCCAGCCGAACCTCCTTCCCAGTCGACATTGAAATCGCCATCCCACACCGCGCTTTCGGCGGCCTAGCGAAAAAATATCAGGGCTTAACTCGCGGTCTAAGATTCTGGGGCCTAAGGAACTGAGAACGAGCTCCATTAAGGACGAGTTTAGGTCCTTTATCTAAGAGGAATAGCAAGCTAATCAGGGTCGCGAACTGAGCTCATTGGAGAAAGGGGTGATGCTCATGACGGTGTGGTTCAGCAGAGGAGGACCTGCCAAAGTCTGGTTGTGGAAGTCTGGTTGTGCACGGTATTATCTGTTCCAGTAACTTTAATTACGGTGAAGAGTGGTGAACTGAACTATCGAATTTGGGGATCACCAACGGGGTCGATCATGTTGCACCATCTATCACAAGTCAGCAACTTGATGCACACACGGGTTTCGGATTTTAGAGGTGAACAGTGGAGGCCTTGTTCTAAAGTGTTACAGCGGTTTCATGAGCTGATGCATTTACAGCCGTGAACTGGACAGCCGGATCCTGAAGTGGCTGAATTCCTTGATCCGTGGATGCGGGCAAAGCACACCGTGTGCAGGGTCCTGTAGAATCCAAGTGCTGCTCGCGCTAAAGAAGCCGGGTAGGGCCGGGTATACATGCACACAGATACAGCTTTTGCAAACTCTTTACATAATCTTTTTTCTCCTGACACTTTTTTTCGTAGTGTTACGGGTGCGAGGATTGCACTATGTGGTCAATGTTGGGCTGAGAAAAGCCCTTAAGATCTTTTCAAGGCTAAGATCAGGTGTTGAAGTAGATGTTGTAATTGCGGAAGCGTTGTAATATCAGAGTTGCTTGAACCACCTTGTACTAGTGTGTGAGAACAAGATGAGTTGATAATAACAAAGAGATACAAGCTTTTTATATGATTACAAGGAATATGAAAAGGTTCTACTTTAACTGTTTTGCTGTTGCGGTTCGATACAGTGCCGACTCGGGCAACTGCTCGATAACGAGTCAGTTATGTGTCCTTGCTGTCGCCCTGTAGTTTTCGTCAAGTCAAAGGTCAGCGACCTTTGACCTTCGCGTAACCTCCAGCGGTTGCTTCTGTTGACTCGTGTTGCTTCACTGTAGTCTGCTTCGTTTCGTATCGATAGTTTGATACTTCAAAAGCGTTTGAGTTATTGTTTCCTGTCAGAGGTCCACTGGTGATCCCCGATTGATCCTAGAGAAGGGTTACAGGCATGTTGGCCTGGGGGGTTATGGGCGCACTGACCCGCTACTTAACAAGCCCTTTTATCCCAATGGTCTAGTGGTTGGGATTCTGACATGGTATCAGAGCGAAGGTCTTGGGTTCGAATCCCAGTGTGTGCACTTCGAACATCCTAGTGCGGGGGGGTGTCAGAGGTCCACTGGTGATCCCCGATTGATCCTAGGGAAGGGTTACAGGCATGTTGGCCTGGGGGGTTATGGGCGCACTGACCCGCTACTTAACAAGCCCTTTTATCCCAATGGTCTAGTGGTTGGGATTCTGACATTTCCAACACCCCCCTTCGCTTCTGGAGTGTCGCTGCTGATGACGTATCCTTGCCCAGTCAGCAGCGTGCAGTACTCGAACTTCTGTTTTCCGAGTTTCTTGGTTAAGCAATCTGCTGCCATCTCAGATGTGGGACAGTAGGATAGTTCCAGTCTTCCCTTCTGGATTTCGTCTTTAACGAAGAAGTACCGGAGGGCGATGTGCTTCGTTCGATTCGCGAACCCATTCTTGTTCGCTATGCGAATGGCCGATTGGTTGTCGCAGAAGAGGGAGAAGCTGGGTAACTGAGCCAATTTTGCTTCTTCCAGTAATTCGCGAAGATATAGCCCTTCCTTGGTGGCTGAGCAGAGTGCGATATATTCTGCTTCTGCTGAGGAGAGAGCGATTAGCTCTTGCTTGTTCGACTGCCATGAGATAGGCCCGATAGGTTCGAGTCTGTATACGTAGCCAGTTCGAGATCGTTTGTTGTCGGAGTCTCCAGCGTGATCGGCGTCCACATGACCGATTAGTTTAGGTGTCGTAGTTCCGGTCTTGTGGTAGGTTAGTCCGATCGTCGGAGTGCTGGCGAGTTAGTGAAGTGCTCGGTCGAGTTCGAGCATGTGCTCTGCTTCAAGCTTCTTGAGGTAGGTAGCGAGTTGGCTAGCTGAGTAGGATAGATCCGGTCGGCAGGTGACGGCTGCGAAGAGTAGGCAGCCTAACTTCCGTTGGTAGTCGCGGATGCCGGCACGCTTGAGTAGAGCGGAAACTTTTCGGTTTCCGTCGGTGTAGCGGTATGGCGTGGAGATGACGGTTGGAGTGAGTACGAATCCTTTAGCGATAGTATCCACGTATTTTTCAGCGCTGAGGTATATTGCATTGTCGCCGTCTTGGATGTTTGGTCCCATGTACTGTATCACGGTAGTTGCGACGGTGAGGGTGAGATCCTGCTGCAGCTCCCCTTCAAACCATGTCGTTATGGCGTCGGTGGAGCCTATGTAGAGGAGGTCGTCGACGTAGACGATGAGTAGAATGTAGTCGGTACTTTTCGTCAATCGGTACATCCCTTGGTCGTGCGGTAGTTGAAGGAATCCGATGCGGATTAGGCGGGCGTGAAGGTGCTGCTGCCACAGTCTCGGGGCTTGCTTGATCCCGTACAGCGATTTCTCTAGCTGACAGACTTGGTTTGGGCCTGCGTTGGACCTGTGCAGGAGTTCGACGAAAATTTCAGCATCGACGGGGGCGTAAAGGAAGGCGTTGGCGACATCGATTTGCCGAAGTTTCTTCCGGTTCATGGATGCTATCGCGAGGAGAATCCGTATTGAGGTATGTCGGCTTACTGGGGCGAATGTTTCCGTGAAGTCTCGCCCTTGCTCTTGGTCGAAGCCACGCACAACCCAGCGTGCTTTGAATTTGTCGATTGTTCCGTCGGCTTTTGTTTTCACGCGGAAAACCCATTTTCCCGTGAGAATGGTCTTGTTGCGTGCTTCTTCGATGGGCACGACTTTCCAGGTATTGCGTTCTTGCAGCGCCTTTAACTCTTTGTCCATGGCCTCACGCCATTTTTCTTTGTGTTCCCCCCCCAGAGCCTGCTGAATGGTGGCAGGCTCCTTAGGTGGTGCTGCTCCGTGGACAGCGGTGACGAGTCCCAGTATCTGCAGGCCACTCTGTGTGTAGCGGGGAAGATTTGTGTCCTCTGGATAAGCTGCTTCGTCTCCTGCTTCAGGGTCTGGTAAGAAATTCGGTCCTATGCGTTCAGAGATGTTGGTGTCGACCGGTTGAGGTGTAACGTAACCGGTGTCAGCGAAGTCGAAGTAAGTTTCGGCGTTGACACTTTCGCGAGGATTTTCGTTATCCATCGGGATGGGCACGAAGCAGTAAGGGAGTGGTCCTGCTTCCTCGGATGCGTTGTCCACGTTTTGCTCGTCCTAGTCAGCTTCGTCTGCTGCTGAAGCGAAGGCTCGGTTGCCACGGAAGCCGCCCGTGAGGTCTTGATTTGCTGCCAAGTTGTCCAGGTACGTTTGAAGTGTGAGTCGCTCGTAGAAGATGACATCACGTGCTGCTACTGTTTCCTTCGAGTGGATGTCAAAAAGCTTCCATGCGTTGTAATGCCTTTTGATGCCCAGGTGTAGTCCCTGTGAGAATAGTACGAGGAATGGTGTGGACTAGAAAGGAGATGGGTACAAGTATAAAAACCTAGAAAAGCTGTACCCCATAATGTCTACCCCACTACAGCCTACACATGCTATATCATATATGTTTGACAGTCCCCACTGTGCACGTTGAGAAAATCTTCCGGCTCTTGCAGTGTGCGGGCGGTACTGTACCATGCACCCGAATACTCGTAACATTTTTGTGTTGCCCAGTTTTCCTGTCCACAGCAGGTGCGGTGATGCGTTGTTTGGAAGTGATGACGACGAGAGCAAGTGTTGCAGCATGACAGCGTGGTCCATCGCCTCAGGCCACTGGTGGCTGGGCAGTCGCATGCCACGCAACAGTTTGCGCATGGTGTTCTGGAGAGTCCTGTTCATCCGCTCTGCCACGCCTTGCTGTTGATGGGCGTAGGGAAGCGAGATGAGTCGCTTGATGCCTCGTTCGGCGAGGTACTGTTTGATTTTTTGGGACTGATATTCCCCTCCTCCATCAGACTGGAAGCTTTTCAGCCTTACTCCTGATTCTCGTTCTGCCACAGGTAGCCAGGCGACGAAAGCTTCGAAGGCCATGTCGCGACTTGGGAGATTAAGATGCCAGACGTAACAGGTGGCGGCGTCGATGAAAGTAATCACGTAATTATATGCTCCTTGTCCTTGTTCGCGAGTATACAGGATGTCGCTGTATACTTTCTCGAGTGGTGCGTAGGCTGGCGCGCTTGGATTATGGTGAGAGACGAACGGTTGATGGGGTAAGTCGGCTTCGGGACAGGTAAAGCATGTTCCTCGGACTCGTTGGAGTTCTCTGCCGTCGGGTAGAAGGAGTGAATCTTTGTCGAGCACTGCTGCCTTGATTGTATTGTTTAACGTGGTGTTGCTTGGATGACCCAGTCTTTCGTGCCACAGGGATTCGCTCGCACGATGTCCGGGTGAGCGTCTGTACAGGTCGGAGTTGGAGTAATAACCAGCGGTGAAGTTGGCGCTTCTGTGAACTTCACGTGGAGTGGGAGCTAACTGCTGCGCAAGAGTCGGTGGAGAGTTGTCGATGAAGGTTGGTGCCGTCAAAGAGCTCGCGATTGGTGCTGTAAGTGTTGCTGTTGTTGCCGATGTTGTCTCTGCTGCTGTCGATGTTGTTTCTTCTTGCCGGATTGTTGCTAATGCCCGTGTTCTTTCTGCTTCATGTATGGTATGTGAATACCAGAATCCTCCAGGGCTGAAGTCGGGATCTAGGTCCGGTGGATGTGTCCAAGAGGCGAAGTTGACGATGGCGTCGCTATCGGCGGTTCCTTGGTCCGGTACAAAATCAAGAACGAAGACGTTGTTCTTCAAGACTGCTCTGCCGATGTAGAGTCCTCCTTTACCGTGGAATAACTTGAACTCCTGAGTGGTACTATCGGCTTCGAGATGGATGCCTTTCGCCATCAGTTGGCTGACGCTGAGTAGGTTGTAGCCGAGTCCTTCTGCAATTAAAACCTTAGACATTTGCAAGATAACGTTAGTTTCTCGAGACTGAAGTTGCACGATTCCTTGTCGTCGTGTGTGCAGGTTCTGGTTGTTGGCCACGGTGATGACGACTTCACGCTGAAGTTGATGTTCTTGTTGAACGAAGCGACTCGAGGAGCACATGTGCTGTCTGCAGCAACTGTCCAAGAACCAAGTGTCTTGACCGGACGGCTCGCTCTGGGCGATGGCTGCATACGTCGGGTTGGGGTCCAGTGATTCACGGCGAGGAGTCCTTTCATCGAGCTGTTCTTCTGGTGAGTAGTGGGGTGGTGACCCGGTGATGCAGGAGTCCGTCGTTTTTGTCATGCAACTCACGATGTTTCTTGTTCCTTGTGCAGGTTTTGTTGTTGAAGATGTTGAAGACTGCACTTGACTGGTGGGATGCGCCTGCGTAGAGGCTACTTGACTGCTTAAAGGCCGAAGTTGACGTTGCGGCGTTTTCGACTGCTGCTGATTCGGGCAGTGTGTGCGCGGATGTCCAGACGTCTTGCAAAGATGACAGAACGGTGAGACGTACTGTTGAGTCTGACGGTTGCTTTGTCGATTGCTGTTGTTGTAGCGTCGCTGAGTGTGGAACGCGAATTCTGGTACTGATGTTTTGTTCTTGTGCCTTTCTTTGTGCAGATCCATATCCTGCTGTTCAGCGTGAATTTTGGCGCAGAGTGCTGCTTCGGAGATCTTCCCGTGAGCTCAAAGGAGTGCTCGAGTGGAGCGCCAATGAGGACCAAGGCCGGCGATGATGACTGTTACAAAAGCTTCTTCGAATATTGATCCTCCGCATCGAAGGAGTCTGTCGCGTAGTCCGCGACAACGGCTAATATAAGTCATTCCCTTTTCGCCGGGTTTCATTTCCACTGTTGTCAGCTGTGCCATGAGACGAGTCTGGTTAACGCTGTCTGTTGCCTGATACAGGCTCTTCAGGTGGTCGTACGCCAGCTCGGCGGAGTTGTCGTATCCTCGATAAGACCGAATGTTCTGCTGCTCGTTTGGCGTTAAGTTTCGAAGGAGTATCATGTATGCCATCAGTGACTGATATGTGTACTGTTGCTTGTCGTACTGTGTCCCATGTACTGGATATGGCAGAGACCTGTCGAAGAATCCGAGAATTTGCGCGCCCTCCATCATCAGCTCAAATTCAAATGACCAGGTATAAAAATCCTTTCCTTTTCGCACACGTTTGTAGTTTTAGAACGTGTGCGAATTGTGATTGCACCTAAAGCGCGTCCAGTGTCCTTTCTTGTCCAGGTAAAGACTGCGGTTGCGGCGCGAAACTGATGGAGCCGCGTTGAGGCTTGTACAAGGCAAAGGTGGGTTGCTGCTGATTTCCGCGCGCGTAGGATGAACCGTCAAGACTCATCGGCGTTGCTCTGTTGTTGTTGCTGTTGTTTGATTGTGCAGGAACTGCTTGCTGGTGTTGCTCGTAGAAGGACATAAAGGAGAAGAATTTCTCCATCATACTTGGGTCGAAGCTTGCTGCTTGGTTCCCGGGAGTTTCCGTTGACTCCGCAGCTGGTCTTGTAGCTGTGCCTTCTTCTGTCTGTAGGCCAGAGGCTGGAGGTGGAGTAGGAGTAGTGCCGAGAGATCCGTTGGAGGAGCTCCTCTCATTCCGTGTTGCCATGTCTTGCGTTGTTGTAGGTATTTTTTAAGAGAGTGATCTTGCCTTGCCTGCTCTCATACCATGTTGGGCTGAGAAAAGCCCTTAGGATCTTTTCAAGGCTAAGATCAGGCGTTGAAGTAGATGTTGTAATTGCGGAAGCGTTGTAATATCAGAGTTGCTTGAACCACCTTGTACTAGTGTGTGAGAACAAGATGAGTTGATAATAACAAAGAGATACAAGCTTTTTATATGATTACAAGGAATATGAAAAGGTTCTACTTTAACTGTTTTGCTGTTGCGGTTCGATACAGTGCCGACTCGGGTAACTGCTCGATAACGAGTCAGTTATGTGTCCTTGCTGTCGCACAGTAGTTTTCGTCAAGTCAAAGGTCAGCGACCTTTGACATTCGCGTAACCTCCAGCGGTTGCTTCTGTTGACTCGTGTTGCTTTACTGTAGTCTGCTTCGTTTCGTATCGATAGTTCGATACTTCAGAAGCGTTTGAGTTATTGTTTCCAACAGTTAAAAGGTACAAAGTATGAGCGAAGGCTGTCAAAATGCTACAATGCTTACATTGTGTAGGCTATAGTGGGGTAGCCCATAAGGGGTACAACCCAATTAGGGTTAGTACTTGTACCAACTTTCAGTTCAATGCATTCATTCTCGTTCAGTATTTTCACATGGTTTCAGAGCAGGTCATGTTCTAGGGCCGATTTTTTTTAGCGCCCACCACAGAGCGCTGCCCCACTAGTCGCGTCGCCCTGCCCTGCCTGTCGCGTCGCCCTGCTGGCTGTCGTGTCGCCTTGTTTGCTGGCGCGTCGCCCTGCCCTGCCCAACGTGTTGCCCTGCCTACTGTCGCGACGCCCTGCCCTGTCACTCGCGTCGCCCTGCTGGCCGTCGCATCACCCTGCTGCCCGCATGCCGCATTGCTGCCTGCGCGTCGCCCTGCCCTGCCCCCGCTGAGCCGCCCTGCTGCCCGCACCGCCCTGCCCGCGAAGCCCTGCTGTTGCCCGCCCTGCTGTGCGCAGCCCTGCTATGCGCCGCCCTACTGGCCGCCGCCCTGCCCTGCCCTGGCTGCGTGCCACTCTTCCCTAGCCGTGCACCGCCTCTCCCTGCCCTGCGCGCCTCCCTAGTGCTCGCGCGCTGCCCTGCCTGCGTGCTGCCCTGCTGGTCGCGCGCCGCCCTGCTCTGCCCGCTATGGCATCTCTAAGTGTAATCACATTCGATCATGAGGGCCGTCCGATCCAGTTCGATACGTGGCTCGACGACTTACAGCTGTACCTACTGAGCGACTCTATAGACAGCGTTTCGTTCTTTGACCACACGTCTGGAGCCTCTCTCGCCCCTCCCGCCACAGCTAACAGTGCGACTCGCTCACAGTGGCTTACCCGTGACGCTGCTGCTCGCTTAGCCGTTCGCAACCACCTGCCGTTTGCCGAACGCGCTCACTTTGGCCAGCCGAGACTACTAAGGCCCCTTACGACGCTGTAGTCGCTCGTTACTCCTCCCCTACCACTGCTGCTCTCGGCCGCCTTATACTGCCCTACCTGTTTCCAGAGCTATCAGACTTTGCCACAGTCGAGGACCTGGTTAACCACCTTCGCACTAGCGACGCTCGCTACCGCTCTGCCCTCCCAGCCGAGTTCCTAGACAGGACCCCCCCCCCCCCCCCCCGCCCCCCCTCCCTCCCCCCCCCCCGATGTACATCACTCTCTACTTCATAATCACCCGCCTCCCTGACTCTCTTCGCGCAGTCAGGGACCACTTTCTCGCTCTTGACCCCACAGACCTCACTGACAACCTGCTCGAGAAGCATCTCCTTGCAAATGAGACGAGCATAGTTGCTATAGGTGCTGCTCGTGGCACTCCTCGCACACCCTTCTTTGAGGGGTGTTCCCCCTCCCGCCTTGCCCCCTCCTACGCTTCTGCTGCTGCTGTTGACATCCTTGGTGCTGAGAATGTCGGGGCTGCTTCTGATCTTAGTGGGAAGCGCCGTAGCAGCAAGGGCAAGGGTGGCAAGAGTGGTGGCGGTGGCAGCGGGGGTGGTGGTGGTGGAGGCAGTGGAGGCGGTGGAGGTGGCGGAGGTGGTGGCAGCGGTGGGCGTGGTGGCGGGAGTGGGGGCTTCGGTGGCGGCGATGGTGGCAGCGGTGGGGGTGGGGGTGGCGGTGGTGGCGGCAGTGGGAGTGGTGGCGGCGGCAGTGGTGGCGGTTGGGGTGGAGCTGTTCAGAGGGGAGGTTCTGGAGTTGGCCAGAGGCAGCAGCAGCAGTGTCGGAGCGAGACCCCTACGCCTCAGCAGCTTCGTGAGTGGTTTGCTCAGCATGGGGCGTCTGGGGGTAGTGTTCGCTGCCCGTATTTCATTTGCACAGGTGACCGCGCTGGTCAGATATGCGGGAAGCTTCACACTCAGCACCGCTGCTTCTCCCGCCTTGACGATGCTTGGCGCGCAGAGTTTGGCGACGAGGCTGAGCACCCCCGCTGGCCAGATCTGCTTAGGTCTGGAGTTGATATCTTTGCTCTTGACTATGATGCTATCCTTGTCAAACTTATATCTGCTATGGTCTATTTAGGCTGTAGTGGGGTAGCTCTTAGAGGGTACAACAGTTATGTGTTTCCTATTTGTACCCATCTCATTCCTAGTTCATTCATTCTTTCGTCTATCTTTCTCACATGGTATAGAGCTAGTTTCGAGAATTTTTAAAAAGGGCCCACCACGAAAATATTTTTACTGCCTACTTGCCGCGCGTGTCGCGCTTTCCCTTTGAGGCCCGTCGCGGCCCCTGCGCCTGCCCTCAGAGCCAGCGCCCGCCACGTAAGGCCCCGTTATGCCCCGTAAGGCCCCGTTAGAGGCCCCGTAAGGCCCCGTCAGGCCCCGTTAGAGGCCCCGTAAGGCCCCGTCAGGCCCCGTTTGGCCCCGTTTTAGGCCCCGTACGGCCCCTTTCGGCCCCGTTAGAGGCCTCGTACGGCCCCGTCAGGCCCCGTTAGAGGCCCCGTACGGCCCCGTCAGGCCCCGTTAGAGGCCCCGTAAGGCCCCGTCAGGCCCCGTTTGGCCCCGTTTAAGGCCCCGTAAGGCCCCTTTCGGCCCCGTTAGAGGCATCGTAAGGCCCCGTCAGGCCCCGTTAGAGGCCCCGTACGGCCCCGTCAGGCCCCGTTAGAGGCCCCGTAAGGCCCCGTCAGGCCCCGTTTGGCCCCGTTTAAGGCCCCGTAAGGCCCCTTCCGGCCCCGTTAGAGGCCCCGTAAGGCCCCGTCAGGCCCCGTTAGAGGCCCCGTACGGCCCCGTGAGGCCCCGTTAGAGGCCCCGTGAGGCCCCGTTAGAGGCCCCGTCGGCCCCGTCAGGCCCCGTTAGAGGCTCCGTACGGCCCCGTCAGGCCCCGTTAAAGGCCCCCTTCAGGCCCAGCCGACCCTAATGCGGCTCTGTCACAGCTCTGCCCCGGCCCTGTCTCCGCCCTGCCCCGGCCCTGCTCCTGCACTGCCCGGCCCGGCCCCGACCCGACCCTGTCTCCGCCCTGCCCCGGCCCTGCTCCTGCACTGCCGCGGCCCGGCCCCGACCTCGCCCCGGCCCTGCCCCGGCCCTGCATCCTGCCCCGGCCCTGCCCCGGCCCTGCCCCGGCCCTGCATCCTGCCCCGGCCCTGCCCCGGCCCTGCCCCGGCCCTACCCCGGCCCTGCCCTGGCCCTGCATCCTGCCTCTGCCCTGCCCCGGCCCTGCCCCGGCTCTGCCTCGGCCCTGCCCCCTGCCCCGGCCCTGCATCCTGCCTCGGCCCTGCCCAGGCCCTGCCCCCTGCCCAGGCCCTGCCCCGGCTCTGCCTCGGCCCTGTCCCCTGCCCCCGCCCTGCCCCGGCCCTGCCCCCCCTGCCCCGGCCCTGCCCCGGCTCTGCCTCGGCCCTGCCCCGGCCCTACACCTGCCTTGTCACTGGTAAGAGCGCCGCGCTGCCGAGCCGCGACGCCCTGCCTAGCCTGCCCTGCCGAGTTGCACTGCTGCTGCTGCTAGCCCACTGCTGCTGCTGCTATCCTACTGCTGCTCCTGTCATGGCTAGTCTCAATGTTCTTACCTTTGACGCTGAGGGTCGAGCTGTTGACTTTGAGGTCTGGCTAGATGATCTGCAGCTTTTCCTTCAGTGCGATAGCAAGGATGGCCTATCACTGTTTGATCTCACGTCTGGCGCCCCTACTGCCCCTGCTGCTGATGCTGGCAGTACTGTTCGCTCGCAGTGGCTCACGCGCGATGCTGCTGCTCGTCTTGCTGTGCGTAATCACCTGCCGTCTACTGAGCGCGCGCACTTTAGTCAGTACAAGAGTGCTAGGGCTCTGTACGACGCTGTAGTTGCACGCTACTCCTCCCCTACCATTGCTGCCCTCAGCCGCCTCATGCTGCCGTACCTTTTTCCTGACCTTCCCGCCTTTGCCACAGTTGCTGACCTAGTTGCTCACCTCCGCACTAGTGACGCTCGCTACCGCGCTGCCCTTCCTACTGAGTTTCTTCCCACGAACTCCCCCCCCATGTATCACCCTTTACTACCTAGTCACCCGCCTCCCTGACTCTCTCTGCTCAGTCAGGGATCACTTTCTCTCCCTTTGCCCTACCGCGCTGACTGTCGACCTGCTAGAGGAGCGCCTTGCTGCAGCTGAGAAGAGTATCTTAGCTGTTGGGGCTTCTCGCGGCGACCGTCGCACCCCCTTCTTTGAGGGGTGTTCCCCTGTCCCCCTTCTCCCCTCTGTTGCCTCTGCTGCTGCTGTCGACCTCGTTGGCACTGAGGAGGTCGGCGCTGCGTCTGCCCCTAGTGGGCGACGCCGCACTGGCAAGGGCAAGGGAAGCAAGGGTGGTGGAGGGGGCGGTGGAGGAAGCGGTGGAGGAGGTGGAGGTGGTGGTGGGGGTGGTCCCGGGGGTGGGGGCGTCGGTGGCGGCAGTGGAGGCCGTGGAGGCGGTGGAGGCGGCGGCAGCGGTGGTGGAGGTAGCGGAGGAGGTGGTGCTGGTCGCGGTGCAGCCACGCAGCGTGGAGGCCTTGGTGGCGGCCAGCGTCAGCAGCAGCTGCGCACCCGTGAGACCCCGTCTGTTCAGCAGCTTCGTGAGTGGTACGCTGGGCGTGGGAGGTCTGGGGGTGCAGGTCCCTGCACGTACGTTCTTCGCATAGGCACTCGTAGTGGGGAGGTGTGTGGTCTCCCACACACCACGCAGCGCTGCTTTGGCCGCCTGACTGATGTTTGGCGTACCCAGTTTCCTGACGCTGTTGATCTTCCTCGTTGGCATGATCTGCTTCTGCAGAATGTGCCTATCTTTGATCTAGACTTTGATGCTATCCTTGCTGCCATGTATGCTCATGCTGATATTATTGAGGGTGACTGTTACCTGCGTGTCCCGCCCGATCCGGGCACTGTGGCTGCTGCTCTAGGTGCTAGTGCGTCTACTGCTCCATGTGCTTGTGCGGCTGCTGCTCTAGGTGCTAGTGCGTCTGCTGCTCCAGGTGCTGGTACGTCTCCTCCCTCTGGTACTCCACCTACTGCGTCCTTTCACACTTTCACACTTGACTCTGGTGCTTCGCGCTCTTTCTTTAGAGACAGCACCACGCTCACGCCGCTCAGTCGGCCTGTTGCGGTCTCCCTTGCTGGTGCTGGAGCTGCTGAAGGTGCTGCTGGTGCTGGAGGTGGTGCTGCTGCTGGCGGTGGTGCTGGTGCTGGAGGTGGTGCTGCTGCTGGAGGTGGTGCTGGTGCTGGAGGTGGTGCTGGTGCTAGAGCTGCTGGAGGTGCTGCTGCTGCTGGAGGTGGTGCTGCTGCTGGAGCTGCTGGAGGTGTTGCTGGGACTGGAGACCCTGGGGCTGAGGGTACCGGTTCTGTCTCTGCTGTTTCTGGAGGCGTTACGCGGCCGCGGCCGTACTACGTTCCGCTCCTTCAGCAGGTTCTTGGCTCCCCGCCTTCTCCTGGTCCTCCTCCTCCTTTCCTGAGTCCACCGCCCGTCCAGTCCCAGTCGTAGTTGCAGCCGGCCCCTCCGCTGCCTGGTCCTTCTCCTTACTCTGGTCCGACTAGAGGTCTTACGAAGCGTCGTGAGCCTGAGTCTCGTCCTGTGTCGCCTGAGTCTCGTCCTGTGTCGCCTGAGTCTCGTTCTGCGTCGCCTGTCCGTCCTGTTCGCGATTTTCGTGTTTCGCGTCCGCGTCTTCCTCCTGTCCCAGGCACTCACTCTATGACACTGCGTCCTTCTATTGCTCCACAGCGTGTCCCTCTGCCCTCTCCTCCTGCGTCCTCTCTTCCTGACGGTCCGGACCCGGAGTCTGACTCCCTTCGTGCTGCTAGTCCTACTGTCACGCGCTTTCTGGCCACTGCTGTCACTGACCCTCTGTTTGAGTCCACTGCTGCGTCTGCTCTTATTACTGAGCTCGTTGACTTTGCTGCAGCCTGTCGCCTAGACTACGCCGCTAGTCTTGTTGCTGAGTCTGCGTCTGTCTGTCCTCTGTCCGTCGGGGGTGAGTGTGCTCTTGGCACGGACGTCCTTGAGGACAGACAGGAGGACCTTGAGTGCTTTGCCGCTGCTTCACCTCATCTCGTGTCCATGCTGCTTACCCCTGAGGGAGACCCGGATGCACTAGACATCCCGACCCCGCGCTCTTACGCAGAGGCGATAGAGGGTCCCTACTCCTCTCAGTGGCAGGCAGCCATGGACGCAGAGATGGCTTCCTGGAAGTCCACAGGCACCTACGTAGACGAGGTTCCCCCACCTGGGGCGAACATCGTCAGTGGCATGTGGATCTTCAGGGTGAAGCGGCCGCCGGGTTCTCCGCCTGCCTTCAAGGCGCGTTACGTTGCACGTGGCTTCAGTCAGCGACAGGGAGTTGACTTCTTTCAGACCTTCTCCCCTACCCCGAAGATGACCACTCTTCGGGTACTGCTGCACGTTGCTGCTCAGCGTGACGACGAGCTCCACTCGCTTGACTTCAGCACAGCCTTCCTGCAGGGCAGCCTGCACGAGGAGATCTGGCTGCGCCGCCCACCTGGCTTCACTGGGTCGTTTCCTTCTGGTACCCAGTGGAGCCTCAGGTGGCCAGTCTACGGTCTCCGCCATGCGTTCCGTGAGTGGCACGACACGCTCAGGACGACTCTTGCTGCTCTTGGTTTTGCTCCTTCCACTGCTGACCCTTCTCTGTTTCTACGCACTGACGCTACTCTGCCGCCGTTCTACGTTCTTGTATACGTAGACGACCTTGTCTTTGCTACTGCTGACACGGAGGCACTCGCCCACGTGAAGTCCGAGCTGCAGAAGAGACACACGTGCACAGACCTGGGTGAGCTCACAAGCTATCTTGGCTTGCGGATCACCCGGGACAGAGCACAGCGCACCATTACCTTGACTCAGTCACACATGGTGCAGCAGGTCCTTCAGCGCTTCGGCTTCACGTACTCCTCGCCACAGTCCACTCCTCTGCCTACCGGTCACTCGCTCTCAGCTCCACCTTCGGACGAGTCCGTAGAGCCGAGTGGCCCGTATCCAGAGCTTGTGGGCTGCCTCATGTACCTGATGACTTGCACACGACCTGACCTCGCATACCCTCTCAGCCTTCTGGCTCGCTACGTGGCTCCCGGCAGGCACCGAAAGGTGCACTGGGATGCTGCGAAGAGGGTGTTGCGATACTTGTGCAGTACATCGGGCATGGGGCTCGTGCTTGGAGGACGGGCTCGAGTTGTCCTCACTGGTCACGCTGACGCCTCCTGGGTTGACGACTTGGCTACGCAGCGGTCGTCACAGGGTTACACCTTCAGCCTTGGCTCCGGTTCTGTCTCCTGGCGGTCTACCCGCTCTTCTTCTGTTCTCAGCTCCAGTTGTGAGGCTGAGATCTACGCTGGGGCCATGGCTGCACAGGAGCTTCGCTGGCTCACCTACCTGCTGACCGACTTGGGAGAGGCGCCTCGTTCTCCTCCAGTTCTGTACGTCGACAACAAGGCCATGCTGGCCTTGTGTCAGGAGCACAGACTGGAGCACAGAACGAAGCACATTACTCTGCGCTACTTCCTTGCTCGAGAGTTGCAGCAGCGTGGCCAGCTTCGTCTTGCTTACGTGGCCTCCCAGGCCAACACTGCTGATGTTTTCACCAAGGCACTTCAGCCTTGTGATCATCAGCGTTTCTGTACTGTGTTAGGCCTTGTTCCTACTGTGCCTCACTTGTTGACTTCTTGACTCTGCTTGTACTGTACTCTATATACTTATACCTGCATGCTTACACTTGCTAGGTTGTGTTCACTGTACTGTTTGCTTTCCTTTATATAACTCTGCATGTGAACTGGCCTTATGGCCCTTTGCTTGTGCTCAGACTGTGTGGTGACTTTGTGATCCAACCTGAGCTTGCTTTGCTTTTCTTGACTGGTCTTGTGACCTCTTGTTCTCCCCCACTGCGCCGCGACAGGCATGAGGGGGGCGGGGCCTGGGCAGGGTCGGGGCATGGCCGGGGCAGGGCCGCGACAGGGCCGCGACAGGAGGGGGGGGGGGGGGGGAGGGGCCCGCGACGGGGGGCCGCGATGGGGGGCCGCAACGGGGGGCCGCAACGGGGGGCCGCGACAGGGGGCCGCGACGGTGGGCCGCGACAGGGGGGGCCGCGACGGGGGGGCCGCGACGGGGGGCCGCGACGAGGGGGGCCGCGACGGGGGACCGCGACGAGGGGGGGGCCGCGACGGGGGCCTGCGACGGGGGGCCGCGACGGGGGGCCGCGACGGTGGGCCGCGACGGGGGGGCGCGACGGGGGGCCGCGACGGGGGGGCGCGACGGGGGCCTGAGACGGGGGGGCGCGACAGGGCCGTTAAGGGGCCGCGAAGGGCCGCGACGGGTCGCTAAAGGGGGCCGCGAAGGGCCGCGACGGGTCGCTAAAGGGGTCGTTACGGGCCGCGAAGGGGCCACTACGGGCCGCAAAAGGGCCGCTACGGGCCGCGAGGGGGCCACTACGGGACGCGAAGGGGCCGTATTGGGCCGCGAAGGGGCCATTACGGGTTGCGAAGGGGCCGTTAGGGGCCGCGAAAGGGCCGTTACGGGACGCAAAGGGGCCGCTGCAGGCCGCGAAGGGGCCGCTACGGGACGCGACGGGGACGCTATGGGCCGTGAAGGGCCTCGAAGGGCAGGCGCAACGCGCGATTCGGGCAGGTAAGGAAAAAAAAGAATTTTAGTGGTGGGCCCTTAGGAAAAATCGAACCAGCTCTATACCATGTGAGAATCGAGGAATGAGTGATATCACTAGCAAACATTGGGATACATATAGCAAACCCTAACAGGGCTGTACTAACTACAGAGTACCCCACTGCAGACTAGAGAAACATAATATTCTGACACCTTATTTTCCTCTTTCATTTGCACTTTATTTCACCTCAATCGGACTACTATTCTATTTTCTAGAGCTTTCCGATTATTTCACTTATTTGGTATTTTCGGCACCGACATTTACATTATACGGCACCGACAGCACCGACAGTGGTGTACAAGGCGTAATCTCGCCATAATCCGAAGTGCCAATGGGCTTGCGTGCTTATGCGCACTTGTGATTATCTATTCTAGAAGAGCGCGTTCCCGAAGGTTCGGATTATCTGTTGTTCCTATGTATTTCTGAGTATAAATACGCCTTGTACTCACCTTTAGTGCAACATTCTCGAGTGGAAATTCGATCCTATGACACTTGGTACTCAGAGCCGTTTTCACTCGCGGGTTTCAGCTAAGCAGCGCGCTCAAGAAATTCCTGCTTCGAAAAACCGCCGGGGGCGACGAATTCGGCGCCGACGCTGGTAAGCACCAGATTCCGCGTTTTTTTAATAACCCCCCTCGCGCGTTTTTTGAACAGGATCGTGAGTTCGATTGTTGGCTAAAACGTTGACGATACAGGGACGACAATTGCGAATTGTCGGGACCTATATCGAGCAGTGCAGAATTAGCGAGACCGACGCGCGACGGATAAAAGCGCGCGTCATGGCGAAAATTGCGACAGAAGCAGAATCGATCGTGACTTCGCAGCAGTCGCGAAATTTTCCCAAGGCCCAAGAAATTCGAGCCCCCAACACCTTTGATGGGGAAATCGACGCTAGGCGCTGGCTTTTGGCGATCGAAATTTATTTCGCCGCCATTGGATGGACAGCACCAGCACTCGACAGAAACAGAATTAAATTTGCAGTAACACTACTGCGCGGACCAGCAATTGAATGGATAAGCAGAAGCGGTTTATTAAACCAAGGTGAAGCGACGTGGCAGCAGTTCCGTGAAGGATTACTACAACGTTTTGAGCCGATTAATGCAACGTTAATCGCCCGCGACAAAATGCATCGTCATCGACAAATCGAGAGCGTCGCAAACTACACACAACAAATGGAGTTGTTCAACCGCATCCCCGACGTCACAGAAGGCGAAAAAATTAGAGCATTCATCGCGGGGCTGAAAAAAGAAACACGACAACATGTTGCGGCCGCAAATTGGAGCAGCTACAGCGACGTCGTTTCGGCAGCGGAACGTTTCGACGTAACCACGATCGGAACACGACGACTTCATGGACGAGCTAGACGACATGGAGGACGCTTGGCTAACCCCACGTACGCCGACCCGATGGAACTCGATCGAATCGACGCGAAGGCAAGACCAAAGAAGAACAAATCTAAGTGTTCTTTCTACGGCAAGCCCGGACATCGACTCATCGATTGTGACGAAATGAAAACTGCACGTTCAGCGCTTACGGACCGCAGCAGTGGAGCAGATTTAATGCGAATATTGGAGGATCGTGGAGTGAATTTTTCAAACCACGAACGGACTCTACCAGGGAAAATCGCCGAGGGAAATAAAATCTCCGCGACACAAGACCCTGCTGGACCCGGACAACTCCAAAAAGGCCCTGTAAAAAGTAAGCACCTCTTCAAAATATCATACAAGGATGCTTTACTTGGAAAAAAATCCCTTGGGTTTACAGCCTTTGTGAAATCACGAGAGAGGCTCCAGAAGAAAAAGAATGTACCGGTACGACAACTACAGCAGCTGCGCATGGGGAACCAACAACGGAGCGTGGAAGATCGACCTTCCAGCGACGACATCGTCCTCTCTCTGAAAAACCAGCCCACGTCGACCAACCGGTCCCCACGGAAGAAGTCGGTGGCGCTGAAGCAGCTCAAGAGGGAGCTGGAGGTCAACATGAAGCTGCGACGACCTCAAACCTCCTCTACAGATGCATCTGCAACATCTGAAACATCTACGGTATCTACCCCATCTATGAATTCTACTACGAGCTCGAAAACCACGTCGTCGACGACAAAAAAAAATCATGGCAATAGGGAACGGCAGGACCGGCCATCTGCCACCCCAGGAGAAAACACAGAGCTATGGGAAATGCCCTATGATCCAATCAATGAGACGATCAACGGGTACAACGAGCAACGCCAACCACTTTTGCTCGAGGTGATCTGCAATGGACGACGCCTCCAAGCACTCGTGGACAGCGGAGCATCCCATTCAGTATGCGACAAAGCAACCCTCGAACGCATCAATGAGAAGTACACGCCTTCAAACTTCACAGCTACGATGGTTGACGGAAGCAAATTACAAGTCTACGGCGAAGCAGTGTTACACCTGCAGATGGGTCCTCTTCGCTGGAAACCGACCCTACCCGTCACCAACATCAAAGGGCTAGACTTGATTCTTGGGAGAGATTTTCTGAAGAAGTTCAACCCCGAGATCAACTGGGTCACCCGCACGGCGAGCATTTACAATCAAGACAGAAGAGTTCCTCTTCCGAATTGGAGCAACACGGGAGATATTCCGGAGGAGACTCTCGCACGCTTCGAGAAGGACGTGAAGCGAACCATGGCAGGGTTTGTTGCACTGGTTACCAACGAGGACGAAGGAGAGAGAAAAACGCTCGAGCTTCCACCAGCAATCCAGAAACTTCTAGAAGAGTTCGAAGACGTTCTCCCTGACGACCTTCCAGACCAGTTGCCGCCATACCGAACCCACCAGCACGAGATCATCGAAGAACCTGGTTCAAAACCGACCTTCCGAGCACCATATCGACTCAGCCCTACCGAGTTGGCCGACATGAAGAAGCAGATCGAGTACCTTCTGGACAAAGGACTCATTCGACCATCAACATCACCATACGGTGCACCAGTGCTTTTCACACCAAAACCTGACGGAAGCTTACGCATGTGCATCGACTACCGAGCCCTCAACAAGCAGACGATCAAGAACAAGTATCCGATTCCACGGATCGACGATCTACTTGACCAGCTTCGTGGAGCCACAGTATTTTCAAAACTCGATTTGAGATCGGGATATTGGCAGATCCGGATGGCGGATAACTCCATCCATAAGACAGCGTTTCGGACACGATACGGATCCTACGAGTACCTCGTCATGCCGTTCGGACTCACCAACGCACCCACTACATTCCAGGCTGAAATGAACCATATTCTTAGGCCTCTACTCGACGAATGCGTGGTGGTGTACCTGGACGACATCCTGATCTACTCGAGGGATATGAAGCAGCACATCGAACACCTACGACGCGTCTTCGAGATACTTCGACGGGAGAAGTTCTACGTTAAGCTATCCAAGAGCGAGTTTGCCTTGAAGAAAGTTCAGTTCCTTGGACACATGGTGAGCGCTCAAGGAGTCCATGTCGACCCAAAGAAGATCGAAGCCGTACGTACGTGGAAGACACCGGAGAACGTGAAGGAACTTCAGCAATTCCTTGGCTTTGCGAACTACTATAATCGGTTCGTGCCACAGTATGCGAAGATTGCAACACCTCTCACCAATCTACTGAAGAAGAATACACCGTTCAAGTGGGAGGATGTGCACCAGCAAGCCATGGAGCAGTTGAAGACCGCACTCACGTCCGCACCCGTCCTGATCCTGCCAGATCCAGAAAAAGACTACGTCATCGAAGCTGACGCTAGCGACCAAGCAGTTGGAGCAGTCTTGATGCAAGACCAAGGGAAAGGACAACAACCAATCGCCTACCTCAGCAAAAAATTGCACGGGGCAGAACTCAACTACCCGATTCACGACAAAGAGGCCTTAGCGATCATCACGGCATTCAAGACATGGCGATGCTACCTCGAAGGGAGAAAGACCACGGTTTACACTGACCATTGCAGCCTAAAATACCTGAAAACGCAGCCGACCCTCTCCAGACGACAAGTCAGGTGGATTGACTTCCTCGAGACGCACTTCGACTACGACATCGTGTACAAGCCGGGACACAAGAATAAGGCAGACGCACTGAGCCGGCCTGGACACGTTGCCGCCATACAGATTGAGGGGATGAATCCGCTACTCAAGGGACTCTTCACGCACAGGTATACCATCGACCCCGAGATTCCCTTAGCAGAGAAAAAGAAATTGTTGCAGTGGGACCACGACGTCGCACTACGCAAAGGATCAACAAAGATATGGGTACCCAACTACCCGCCTCTTCGGCAGTTGCTTCTCGAAGAATTCCATGACGTGCTCTACGCTGGACACTTCGGGAGTAACAAGACTCTTGCCGGGATTGCGAAAGTCTACTACTGGCCTCACATGGCAAACGACGTGCAAAAGTTTGTCACTTCGTGCGACACGTGCCAGCGGATGAAAAGCAGTAAGCAGAAGAAAGCAGGACTTCTTCAGCCTTTACCCGTCCCGGAACAGCCTTGGCAAGTGGTCAGCTTGGATTTCATCACCGGTTTACCACCTACCAACGCGGGGCATGACGCCATCCTGGTCGTCATCGACAAATTCTCAAAGATGGGACACTTCATTCCGACACATACAACCGCACGCACGGAAGAAACGGCACAGCTATTCCTCAAACACATCATCTCACAGCACGGGATCCCAACAACCCTCATATCCGACAGGGACCCCAAGTTTACTAGCAAGTTCTGGAAAGAGCTCATGTCGCTCATGGGGACACGCCTCGCAATGTCATCTGCATATCATCCCCAGACCGATGGGCAGACAGAGCGCTTGAACCAAATTGTGGAACAACTCTTGCGCACAGCGTGCAAGGACGACATTAACAAGTGGGACTTGCACTTGCCGGTGTTGGAGTTCGCCTACAATAATGCGAAGCATGCCGCAACAGGAGAGACCCCATTTTTCCTCTGTTATGGACGACATCCACTAACTCCACAACAGCCGACAGTACCTGCAACTGTCCAACCCGCGCACGACTTCGTTACCACAATGCAGCAGCTTTGGGATTGGACACACAAGCGTCTACAGGACATACAGTCTTCACAGAAACGCTTGGCCGATTGCCATCGACGTGATCATATCATTGCGGTTGGTGACCATGTGCTTCTCGACACATGCAACCTCAACCTCGGTCACCTTCCATCCAAGTTACGACCTCGCTTCTGCGGACCTTTCCTCGTAGAAGAGCAGGTCACTCCAGTCACATTCCGCTTGCGCCTACCAGCTTCTTGGAAGATTCATAACGCCTTCCACGTGCAGCTTCTTAAACCCTATCAAGATCCAAATAAGCTGTACACGGGACGCCAACCTCCGCCGCCGCCTCCAGTCCTCGTGAATGATGAACTTGAGTACGAGGTTGAATCTGTGCTTGCACATCGTCGTCGTCGGCATGGCGCCCTGGAGTTTCTCGTACGCTAGAAAGGCTATGATCCTTCTGAGGACAGCTGGGTCTCTGAAGAAGACATGAGTAACGCCCGACGTTCTCTCCGCGACTATCTTGTCAAGCAGGGTGTTACATCTACCACCCAGCTTTGAGGGGGGGAAGTGTGAGAGTACGCCGACGTTCGACATATTTCTCATTTCCATATTTTTACTCCATCTTATTCTCCTTATTTTCCTCTTTTATTTGCACTTTATTTCACCTCAATCGGACTACTATTCTATTTTCTAGAGCTTTCCGATTATTTCACTTATTTGGTATTTTCGGCACCGACATTTACATTATACGGCACCGACAGCACCGGCAGTGGTGTACAAGGCGTAATCTCGCCATAATCCGAAGTGCCAATGGGCTTGCGTGCTTATGCGCACTTGTGATTATCTATTCTAGAAGAGCGCGTTCCCGAAGGTTCGGATTATCTGTTGTTCCTATGTATTTCTGAGTATAAATACGCCTTGTACTCACCTTCAGTGCAACATTCTCGAGTGGAAATTCGATCCTGTGACACTGCCGCTACGGCGTATTTCATCGTGATCGCATTGACACGCACCGACGAAGACTCAGGCAAGCCCCAGCGAGGTAAGGCGATGTTGTTACCGTTCACTCGCATAGTGCAGTCACCCATCGTCCAGACGATTCGCGGATTGTATCGTCGCAGCCAATCACGACCGAGTAAAATGTCGGTCCCGTCGAGGGTCGTTGCGAGCATTTTCTAGCTAAATGTGAAGTTACTAACGCATCAAATCCGAACTTGGTCCACACGTTCCCGTATCGCCATTGGCGTGCCGTCAGCGGCATTTGCGGCGACAGCGCGCATCGTGGCGTGCTCGTTCATCCCACGAGGCCGATGTCCCCAACTACTGTTGTTGCCGTAGGACCCCGATCTCGGTCGGTGAAGAAAATCTAGTTTCTTTCTGCCATAGCGAGAATCTCGTTGAATTCCGTGACATTGCGCAGCTCGATCTCGTGAGCAATTTCGTGCTTCATGCCGCCGATGTAGTGGTCGATATGCTCCCCCTCGTGCATGTATCCCACCTGCTCGCACAATGTCAGAAACCTGCTAGTGTAGTCTTGGACGCAACCGAGCTGACACCAAGTGCGGAGCCTCTGACGCGCCGCGATCGAAGACGCAATTGGCTAGAATCTCGCGCGCAGAACTGCGCGCCACACATCCCACGTGGTGTCAGAATATATTTTATATATATTTCTGTATAACTGCATATAGTTATAGCTGTAGTGTAGTTACTGTTTTAGTCCCTGTAGGTAGTGCACCCTTTGCCATCTCTCGCTCCTATATCTTGTACCTTTTTTCTCTTAGTGAACCCACTTCTTCCTTGCTATCTCAACTCTCTCGACACTTGCCTAGCTCACACCCTAGCTATGGCTCATACGATTCTCACATGGTATTAAGAGCTGTTACGACCTCTTTGGGCCCACCACCTGCTGCCCTACGCGCCACCCTCGTGTGGCCATTCTCTCGATATTAGGCCCCGGCCCGTCGCTCGTGCCCGTCGCCCCTAGGCCCTGGCCCCGTCGCCCCTAGGCCCGTTGCCCCTCGGCCCCGTCGCCCCTAGGCCCCGGTCCCGGCCCGTCACCCGTCGCGCGTCGCCCCTAGGCTCCGCCCCCCGGCCCCTCGCTCGCGCCCACCGCCCCTAGGCCCGTCGGCACCGTCGCCCCTTGGCCCCGGCCCCGTCGCCCCTAGGCCCGTCGCCCCTCGGCCCTGTCGCCTGTCGCTCGCGCCCGACGCCCCTAGGCCCCGGTCCCGGCCCGTCGCCCGTCGAGCGTCGCCCCTAGGCTCCGGCCCCCGGCCCGTCGATCGCGCCCGCCGCCCCTAGGCTCGTCGGCCCCGTCGCCCAGCGCCCCTAGGCCCGTGGGCCCCGTCGCCCGTCGCTCCCCTAGGCCCGGCCCCGTCGCTCGACGCCCCTAGGCCGGCCCGTCGCCCCTAGCACGGCCCGTAGGCCCGTCGCTCCTAGCCCGGCCCGTCGCCCCTAGCCCACGCGGCCCGGCCCGTCGCCCGACGCCCCTACGGCCGCGACTGACGCCCCTCCGCCCCCCCCTTCTCCTCCACTCCCCTGCTGCGGGTGCAGCAGTGGGGGGGGGGGTATGGGGGTGGTGGGCTCTTGGAAGGTAAGCGGGTGGCCGGAATGGATCTGCAGCACCAGCCCCCCCCGCCCCCCCCCCCCCCCCCTTCTCCTCCATTCCCCTGCTGCGGGTGCAGCAGTGGGGGGAAGGGGATCTGCAGCACCAGCCCCCCCACCTCCCCTTTCTCCTCCATTCCCCTGCTGTGGGTGCAGCAGTGGGGGGGAGGGGATCTGCAGCACCAGCCCCCCCCCGCCCCCCCCCGCCCCCCCCCCGCCCCCCCCCCCCCCCTTCTCCTCCTTCCCCCTGCTGCGGGTGCAGCAGTGGGGGGGAGGGGATCTGCAGCACCAGCCCCCTCCGCCCCCCCCTTTCTCCTCCATCCCCCTGCTGCGGGTGCAGCAGTGGGGGGGGGGGTATGGGGGTGGCGGGATCTTGGAGGTTCAAGGGGTGGCAGGAAGGGATCTGCAGCACCAGCCCCCCCCAGCCCCCCCTTTCTCCTCCATTCCCCTGCTGCGGCTGCAGCAGTGGGGGGGAGGGGATCTGCAGCACCAGCCCCCCCGCCTCCCCTTTCTCCTCCATTCCCCTGCTGTGGGTGCAGCAGTGGGGGGGAGGGGATCTGCAGCACCAGCCCCCTCCGCACCCCCCCTTTCTCCTCCATCCCCCTGCTGCGGGTGCAGCAGTGGGGGGGGGGGTATGGGGGTGGCGGGATCTTGGAGGTTCAAGGGGTGGCAGGAAGGGATCTGCAGAACCAGGCCCCCCCAGCCCCCCCTTTCTCCTCCATTCCCCTGCTACGGGTGCAGCAGTGGGGGGGAGGGGATCTGCAGCACCAGCCCCCCCTGCGCCCCCCCCCCCCCCTCTTCTCCTCCATTCCCCTGCTGCGAGTGCAGCAGTGGGGGGGAGGGGATCTGCAGCACCAGCCCCCCCCCGCCCAGCGCACTGCCTGCACGCTGCGCAAGCGGCTTGCATTGCCCGCACGCTGCCCTGCGCCGCCGGCAAGCGCCCTGTCTGCGCTGCTGCGCTGCCGTCTGCTCCTTACCAGCGCCGCTCGTGCGCTACCCCTGCTGCGTGCACTGGCTTCACTGCCACTCAGCAACTGCTGCTGCCGCCCTTGCCTTGCTGTAGAGGCTACTGCTGTTACAGCCGCTGCTGCCAGCCGCCGAAACAGCCCCTTCTAGTGCCGCTACAGCCCTTGCTGCTGCCACTACAGTCCTTGCTACGGCCGCTACAGCCCTTGCTGTTGCCGCTACAGCCCTTGCTGCTGCCACTACAGCCCTTGCTACGGCCGCTACAGCCCTTGCTGCTGTCGCCACAGCCCTTGCTGCAGCCGCTACAGCCCTTGCTGTTGCTGCTACAGCCCCTGCTGCTGCCGCTACAGCCCTTGGTGCTGCCGCTACAGTCCTTGCTGCGGCCGCTACATCCCTTGCTGTTGCCGCTACAGCCCTTGCTGCTGCCGCTACAGCCCTTGCTGCTGCCGCTACAGCCCCTGCTGCTGCCACTTCAGCCCCTGCTGCTGCCGTTACAGCCCTTGCTGCTGCCGCTACAGTCCTTGCTGCGGCCGCTACAGCCCTTGCTGTTGCCGCTACAGCCCTTGCTGCTGCCACTACAGCCCTTGCTGCGGCCACTACAGCCCTTGTTGCTGCCGCTACAGCCCTTGCTGCTGCCGCTACAGCCCTTGTCGCTGCCGCTACAGTCCTTGCTGCGGCTGCTATAGCCATTGCTGTTGCCGCTACAGCCCCTGCTGCTGCCGCTACAGCCCTTGTTGCTGCCGCTACAGTCCTTGCTGCGGCCGCTACAGCCATTGCTGTTGCCGCTACAGCCCTTGCTGCTGTCGCTACAGCCCTTGCTGCTGCCGCTACAGCCCTTGCTGCTGCCGCTACAGCCCTTGCTGCTGCCGCTACAGACCCTGCTGCTGCCGCTACAGCCCTTGCTGTTGTCGCTACAGCCCTTCCTGCAGCCCTGCGCGCCACGCGCGCCCTGCTGTCCTGTGCGCCCAGCGCGCCCTGCTGCCCTGTGCGCCCTGCGCGCCCTGCAGCCCTGCGCGTCACGCGCGCCCTGCTGTCCTGCGCGCCCCGCGCGCCCTGCTGCCTTTCTGCCCTGTACGCCCCGCGCGCCCTGCAGCCCTGCGCGCCACGTGCGCCCTGCTGTCCTGCGCGCCCCGCGCGCCCTGCCGCCCTGCAGCCCTGCGTGCCCCGCGCGCCCTGCTGTCTTGTGCGCCCCGTGCACCCTGCTGCCCTCTGCACGCACATCTGCAGCCCCATGCACAGCCCCTACCCCGCCCCCTCCCCCCCCTTCTCCTCCCTCTCCCTGCTGCGGGTGCAGCAGTTGGGGGGGGGGGGGGGGGTATGGGGGTGGTGGGCTCTTGGAGGGTAAGGGGGTGGCCGGAATGGATCTGCAGCACCAACTCCCGCCACGCCTCCTCCTCTCTCTCCTCACTGCTGCTGCTGCTGCTGCTGCTGCTGTACGGGGGGAGGTTGAGGGGGTGCTGTGAGTCCAGCTGCAGCATCAGCCACCTCCTCCTCATTTGCCCTCTCCTTCTTCCGCTGCGCAGGGTGTACCCCTTCAGGGGGTGTTTTGCACATGGCTATTCCTGCATGCAGTGAGGGGGTGTGTCAGAATATATTTTATATACATTTCTGTATAACTGCATATAGTTATAGCTGTAGTGTAGTTACCGTTTTAGTCCCTGTAGGTGGTGCACCCTTTGCCATCTCTCACTCCTATATCTTGTACCTTTTTTCTCTTAGTGAACCCACTTCTTCCTTACTATCTCAACTCTCTCAACACTTGCCTAGCTCACACCCTAGCTATGGCTCATACGATTCTCACACGTGGGATACTGGGGCACTTCCATGAAATACGACGGTGCCCAGGGTCCGGTTTGTCCATCCTGTGCCGGTAGAGTCTGGTAGTCCGTCGGCTTCGTGACGATGACGCGCCACCAATCCATGGCGGTCCTCGTAGCAGCGACATGGCGTAGCAAATCTTCGCTGAATCCTCCGAGACGTAGTTCACGTCGAAAAACACGTTCATGGTGAATAACCACGCTTGAATGGTAGGACCACCCCGTTGACTCGGGTCAAAGCAAGGCGGACGCTGCAGCTTAAGCGGCATCGGCGACGGCAGTGCTAACTCGCCGGTCGGCACCAAAATTGTGACGCGAAGTTGGCTTCTGGCCGCATTCGTTACTACGGGGTGTGTCGCGCCGCGGTCGTCGTCTCCGTCGTTGCGGGTTGATGCCATCACTAGCTGTGCTCGAGGGTTGCCCCACGCTTCCATGTTGTGATGCCTATCGTGCAGGTTGTCCGTGCGTGCCTTGTGTCTGTGACTGTGCTTGTTGCGCTCGTGCGACGTCATTCTGCAGGGACGTGCGCTCTGCCGTCAGTGCCGTGATTTTTTTCAGAACTTTTGCGTAGCTGCTGCAGCAGTTCATTCAAACGCTCCTGCGTAAGGCTCGTGACGTCGATGTGTTCAGCCATGTCGAGGGACGGTGTCTCGTCTTAGCTCTAGGCGCAGTCGTGGCCGCACGCGTTTACACGAGGACAGCGGCTCCTAGGTGCTAAGGGGTGTTAGTCCATTTGAGTGCAAAAATCAAAAGTTGGTTTCTCTGGGTGCGGAGATGCACGGTCCGAAAGAAAATGGCTCCGAATACCAAGTGTTACGGGTGCAATGTAACGAGATAGCGAGGATTGCACTATGTGGTCAAAAGGTACAAAGTATGAGCGAAGGCATGAGCGAATACTTATGTGCGAAACATGCAACGGTTACGCGGTGCGTGCGAGCTAGCTAATGATAGGTTGGTATCGAGGTTCGAGCTAGTCCCGAAGCGTAGGCCGACTCGGCTAGGCCAGCAGTGCATGGTTTGGTAAAACAGTGCGCGCGAAGTTGGCGAAGCCCCGTTAGCAATAACGGGCAAACAACGGGTGCTGCTGTACGCGATGTTGATGGTCACGATAAGGAATGTCGAGAAAATTCCTTACACGTAGATACATTTCTGAAGTGTTATTCAGGGGCTTCACAAGAGAGTCCAGGAATGGAATTAGCCAAATTATCACGGAAAAGGGATAGACATCACTATTTGGGCCAAATACGAAAGATGTAAAAAAGAGGATCAAATTATACATGGTATGAGAATTGTGACAAATGCTGTACTATTGCATTTCTTGTTTCGAAACAAGTTGCCTCTATGGCCTATGGCATGAACTCTAATTCCTTGGCTAAATCTGCAAGTCACTCTATAGCTTCACTAACTGTCAGTTGCACATACACACCTACCACGTATCTACCACAACCCAAGCACTTCCATTCTGTGCCAAAGATTTTATGTAACTGTAACCAACTTCCCCCTTTCAACCACTCAGATTTGTCCTGAAACCACCAGCAGCAGCACCTGAAAGGCTGATAGCACTTCTCCCATCCCCTCCTTCTCTTCCGTTCCATCCACTCCAATTGCTTCTCCCTCATACAACTCCAGCAATAACTATCAACCAACCCATCACTCAAGCCTCTGCATCTGGTGACGCCTCCGCTTGACCTCCCCCACTCACCCCAGCACCACCACCTGCTTCCACTCCTCCCACTCCTCCTGCCATTCCTCTTGCTCCTGCCGTGGCCCCTCCTCTCGTTGTTGGTGTCTTAGCCAACGTCCTTCCATGCAGCCCAAACTTCTCCCTCACCTTATCCGTCCCGGTCACGTACTCGGCAAAAGTGAACACACGGTTACGTGACGACAGTAGAGAGGGGCCTGCATGCTTGGCATGGGCTTTCCTCTCGCTGTAGCACGTGGCATAGAGGTCGAAACACGACTTGGTCTCGCGGTAGCGCAGCTCGACTATGGCGTATCGACACACGTCGCACGACATGCCCAGGTGTCGGGTACGATCGTAAGCCTCCAGCTTGCGTAGGGTGTAGAGAATGGGGAAATACTGTAGTGGGCGTGGGGACGGGGGGAGGAGGGGGGAGAGGGGGAGGAGTTGGGAAGAGTTAAGGCAAGAAGCATAAACACAGCTGAAAACGGGAGTGAGAAGAGGCTCCTGAAAACTTAAGCACTGATGCAGGCACACACGCAAATACCAACACACAGCTACATATCATTCAACCCACATCACCCAACACAAATACCAACTCACATCATCCACGAGGGTCTCAAACCGCTCCAGCCCCATGTCCGGCATGCCCTCCTCGCCGCCCTTGTCCTCATCGGGCATGGGCGGCTGCCCTGGCAGGTAGATCTCGCGCACCAGCTGCACAAACCCCACCGCGTCGCTCCGCATGATCTTGCCCGCAGTGCCCTCCGGCCACCCCCTCCGCCAATGCAGCGCCTCAAACGCCACCAGCTTCCTCGTCGGCACCACCCTATCGCACAGCAGCACCACGATCGCCAGAAACAGCCCCATATCAACGGCTGCTGCGGCTGCGCCACGGAAACATCTCAATCATCCTCAAGGACAAGACAGTCATTGACCTCCAGAGCGCGCCCAAGTTCAGACAAGTGGCCAAGTATTGTGAGGAGTGTGCCAAGGCTGCTGTCGCCCGCGAAGCCAAGAGTGCTGCCTCCAAGAGTGGCAACAAGGGGTTCGACCCTGCAGCCTAAGAAAATATATTAACTCGTTGCCCCCTAGCCATTGCTTTCTGGTAGGAAATCTTGCTTGACGATTTGTTGACTTGCTGTCAGGATATGGTGTTAATGTACCTAACTATCGGTTACATGCCAAGTATTGTGAGTAGCAGGCGAGAGCTGCTGCTGCCCGGGAAGCCAAGAGTGCTGCCAGAGAAGCCAAGAGTGCTGCCTGAGAATCCAAGAGTGCTGCCAGAGAAGCCAAGAGTGCTGCCAGAGAAGCCAAGAGTGCTTTCAGAGAAGCCAAGAGTGCTGCCAGAGAAGCCAAGAGTGCTGCCAGAGAAGCCAAGAGTGCTGCGAGAGAAGCCAAGAGTGCTGCCAGAGACGCCAAGAGTGCTGCCAGAGAAGCCAAGAGTGTTGCCAGAGAAGCCAAGAGTGCTGCCAGAGAAGCCAAGAGTGCTGCCAGAGAAGCCAAGAGTGCTGCCAGAGAAGCCAAGAGTGCTGCCAGAGAAGCCAAGAGCGCTGCTAGAGAAGCCAAGAGTGCTGCCAGAGAAGCCAAGAGCACTGCCAGAGAAGCCAAGAGTGCTACCAGAGAAGCCAAAAGTGCTGCTAAGAGTGGCAACAAGGGGTTTGACTTGTCCCCACTGCATAGGGTGAAGAAACGGTGTAGGCAGTTGTCTAGGCAGACAGTTAGGCAGGTGATCTACTGCCCTGAGGAGCTGGTGAGCTATTGCCCTGAGGAGCTGGTGAGCTATTGCCCTGAGGAGCTGGTGAAGGCTGCAGCAGTCCAGGAACTTCAATGGGCTGGATCAGACAACAAGGGTTTGGAGTTTGCCATCCCAGCCCTAAGAAAGACAGCCCACTGGCTTGACTAGCAGGCAGGAAATGTGCTTGCAGCAAAAATGTGCAGCATATTGAAGAAAATATACTGCAATTGTGTTGTACAACTAGTACCATGTGCAGACATAAGCTCTATTTCCATTTGAAATTCGTAGATCACATTACAAGAGTGGGTGAACCTGCTGCATGAGTACCTCACCGCCAGTAAAGGAGGGAGGGATACTAGGAATGCTTGCACTTAGGGTGCTACAATGGCTGACAGTGGAACATAGTTACATAGTCAGTATGGTATGCCCTAAACACACATGCCTTAATGACCTAGTCCTTGAACACATGCCGGTAGTCCAATATGGGAGACGTGCCACCCTATGCGCGTTCGCACTTGGGGCTTGGCTTTGGCAGGAAGCAGTTGTAGGAGTATCTGCTGTCAACATATATTTTATGTGTCATTTAGGTTAGTCTAGGTATTACATTCATATCTCATAGGGTTAGGGTTAGGTCTCATATATCTTGCTTGTTTCACTTTCCTTAGTCAATTCTTACAGTTTTGTAACTTGACATGGTATAGAGCGATGAAAGATCCCATGGGCCCACCCCCCCCCGTAACCTGCCCTAGCCCGAAGTGCCCTAGCCCGAAGCGCCCTAGCCCGTAGCGCCCCGTCAATTCGTGACTCGTAGTGCTCCGTATTCTGCGTGCCACCCGTTTTCCCGTCGCTGCACCCGTCAAATCCGTCGCGTCGTACCCCCCCTCCCCCCCCCCGTCGCGGCCTGCCCGTTTTTCCCCGTCGAGCCCTACCGTTTTCCCCCTGTCGCGCCGCCTGCACATCCACTCGTGCAGTCGCACACACCCGCTCGTCCGCTCGCATAGCAGCCCGTGCAGCCTGCGTGTCGCACCACTTGCAACCCGCCCCACACCCTTCCCCGTAGCCCGACGCCCCACCCGTTCCCACTGCCTTAGCCCACCGCCCCAGCCAGAATAGCCACCCCTTCCCAGTTCTACCACCCCACCCTTAACCAGCCACCCAACCAGTTTTGCCGCCCCACCCATTCCCGCTGCCTCACCTGCAGCTCGCCGCCCCAGCCATATCTGCAACCCCACTCGCGTCCAGCTGCCCCACTCGCTGCCTTACCAGTTCTACTGCCCCACCCGCTGTCAAAGCCGCCGCCCCACGCTGAGACCCGCCTCCCCACGAGCTGCCACACCTGCCGCCAGTAGCACCAGCAGCAGCATTGGCTGCCCCCAGCAGAACCAGAAGCAGCATAGGCTGTCCCCAGCACACCAGCAACAGCTTTGGCTACTGCCAGCGCACCATCAGTAGCTTAGGCTGCCCCCAGCAGAACCAGAAGCAGATTAGGCTACCCCCGGCAGAACCAAAAGCAGCATAGGCTGCCCCCAGCGCACCAGTAGTAGCTTAGGCTAGTGCCAGTGCACCAGCAGCAGCTTACGCTGCCCCTAGCAGAACCAGTAGCAGCTTAGGCTGCCCCTAGCAGAACCAGGAGAAGCATAGGCTGCCCCCAGCGCACCTGCAGCAGCTTAGGCTGCCCCCAGCAGAACCAGTAGCAACTTAGGCTGCCCCCAGTAGAACCAGTAGCAACTTAGGCTGCTCCCATCAGAACCAGAAGCAGCATAGGCTGCCCCCAGCGCACCAGCAGCAGCTTGGGCTACCGCCAGCACACCAGCAGCAGCTTAGGCTGCCCCAAGCAGTACTAGTAGTAGCTTAGGCTGCCCCCAGCAGAACCAGAAGCATCATAGGCTGCCCCCAGCGCACCAGCAGCAGCTTAGGCTACCGCCAACGCACCAACAGTAGCTTAGGCTGCCCCCAGCAGTACCAGCAGCAGCATAAGCTGCCCCCAGCAGAACCAGCAGCAGTATTGGCTGCCCCTAGCAAAACCAGCAGCAGCTTAGACTACTGCGAGCACACCCCTCCCGTTTCTAGCTCCTCCCATTGGTGTGTACTAGGGGTCTACAGCAGCAGGGCCAGCCGCAGCACTCCCGGCAGTGGGGACCTGCGGGTCCAAAGTGTGGCGCCCCCAGCAGTGGCTCAGCTAGCAGTGGGCGAGACGTCGGCCCCTGCGGGTACCGGGCCCTGACGGGCCCTTGTGCTAGCACTACTTGTTGGAGTCCTGACCACTCTGTGTCCAGCTGCTACCGTCAACTCGATGACCTCCACCGTGAGCGTTTTGGTCCTCACGCTATTACACCACACTGGCCCTCGCGTCTTCGCCAGCACACTGCTGTACCAGTTGAGTCTCACCTACCTGGTCTAGGACCTTTCCTGGCTGCACGAGTAGAGACCTGTGTTTCCAGTCTTGGTGCGTGTGTTGTTCCCAGTCCAGGCACCTCTGAGCATCTTTGTGTAGGAGCTGCAGCTACCAGTAGTCTAGAATCAGCCTTTGTCGCTGTGCGACCTCACAGACCGCACAACTTTCCTTCACCCTAGAATCTGGAGCGTCCTGCTGTTTCTTTCGCGACAGTACTGACCTCACACCACTGCGCACTCCAATAACTGGATGACCAGCTCCTTGGCACCCTCATCTCCCTTTTCCCCCCTGACTGCTGCATCACAAAAAACCAGTGTTTTTGAAGGGGTTCGAAGGGGGGTACAGTTCAGGTGTTTTGAGTGGCGAAGTTCCGAAACAAAAACGCGACCAATCACGGGATGAAATCGGAACGCGTTTGTTTGTCAGAGTCGAAATCGAATTCGCGACTCCGGTACATTGTCGTTTATATGGAGCGTGCCAAATTAGTTGTAAATTTGTAAATTGTTTTCTTAGCTTTGACTTCTGTAAAAGGTGACTGCTGGAAAATATGCTGGCCATTTTATTACAAGATACATGCATCACATTTGATACTTATTAAGGAGATAGGTACTGTCCAGATGGAATGCCTTCACCACATGGACATGGCGGAGCAGCGCTTCAATCGGAATCACGGAGTACGCATACATTCTTGTCGTCCACTTGAGGCGAAGGCATCCTGTTGCAGCATCCTCTCCGCTTGCATTCCAATATCTAATGTACGCCAGCTCCTCCCTCTCTCCACGTATTTTTGTATGGAACAACAGAAGCAACCTTGCATACCACTCCTCTCTCCGACCATACCTTACACCCTCCACTGCAACATCCGAGTACCATGGCCTCTCAAAATAGTCAAGAGTCGCTCGAACAAAGTGAGAAACTCTTGAGAAGATGGCGTCGTCTGCCGCAGGGATTGCCAGCGATGAATGGGCCTGCATAACAATTGGTGGTGGTCATCACTGATACTGGCCAGTCAAATGATGGTTGATTGCACAAACATTCAAGTACTTACTTGAATCTCGGTGACGCATTCGGCATAACGTATTAACGCATCCTTGAGGGCAGCTTGGGCACCAGGGTGTTTCTTGGCCCACTTCCTTGCAAACCAGTTGGTGGAGGTGGGTTCTTCTGGTAACTCCACAGGGAGGAAGTATGACTCCTTAATAAGAGTCCGTGTGTCGGTCTCAATTGCCTGCCAGCATATGATAAGGATTTTATTACATTCTGTATTCATATCCATGCAATTCAGGTACTAAACATGTTTACCTGCCGCATGGCTGTGTCCTGGCCAGCAGGATCGTCCACCGGCACCACATCCGGAATGCGCCTAGCATGGAACTTCATGATCTGCCCATCTACATTGCGCTTGTTGGACCGACGGTAGATCCTCTTTACCAACGGTCCGTGCAACTGCTCAAACATGTTGGTGCTGAATTCGGTCACATGACCCGCTCGACGAATGGAGTTGACGTAATGCGACATGAGATGGGTTTTCACAAGGCACCAAGAGGATGGCTGCTTTGGAAAGGCAGCCTGCAACTGTTCAACCAGCCTGATGGGAGTGGGGAATGACAACACGTGCAAACACATCAGAGTCTACTTATTCATATGGCTTTCCTATTCTAGATTCTTTCCTATAAAAGTTTAGCAACAACATCCTCACCAGATTGCCTACTACAAGAGCACATTTACAGTAGCCAAGCATTCATCCCATGCACAGGGGTTTACATGCATGGTATTAGTACCGGGACGTCATCTTCTTCAGCTCCCGAAGGGACCGCTCAGTGTTCCTCTGTAGCTGGGAGCACAGGAGGTACCATCCAAGATAGGCACGAACTGCATCCATCTGGGGCTGGCGAAGCAGGCCGGCAAAAACAAACACCATGACCTGCAGAATTCGGGGATAGCAGCAAGGGGGAGGGTTAGCACAGATGGTGTGAGGAGTAGGGACAAGGAGTGGCAGCATGAGCAGACTGGTTGAGGAGCGGTGGGGACAAGCAACAGGGAATGGACGAGGGGGCAGGGTGCAGCATGCTGTGTGGTTAGGGTGCAGCCTATCGCACACGATGATAACAATCAAGGCTTTCATACCTGCATGACGGCCCTGTGCTCATAGGCCGCGACACATGCTCCGGTCTCGAAGTAGGCGCTCTCTGGCATGCGCATGTGATTCAGTCGCGTGCGGTAGCGAATGAGTGACAAACGCCTGTCCATACACATCAGTTTAACGGCGGCACAAATCCAGAAACATGTCAGTAAGAGCACAGTAGTTTTGCTTTGAGTTTTTGTGACCAAGAGCAACGAATCCAATCCCCCAAAACACTGACCTGTCCATCTGCTTCACGCGCCGCTTCTTCATCTTGCGCACGGCAGCCACAATGTGGCTCATGATGCCCAGGTCCGCCTGGTGCATGATGTCAGGCATGACAACGAGGTAGGGATTGCCCCACGCGGTCCCTGGGACATCCCACTTCCAGAGCACACACTGGAAACTGGGGATGTGGTGGGGAGTGGAGGAGATCTGTACTTGTGAGACCCGGGCAGCCAACGTAAACAAAATGCCTGGTGATTTGAATGGGGCACAGCACATCTGACCATTCCTCGGGAATAAGGAGTGCATAGACTGCACAGTAGGCCGGGCAACATGTCGCTTACCTCAACATGGTAGGTCGAGTAGGTCTTGCAGGGGTTGTCCTGGTTAGTTGTCATCCCATCCGCCTCGTTAATGATCCATTGCTGCCTGTTCAGGCGTGCGCGGCGTGTTCCGTGCCTTGACAGCAACTTGATGCTCCTGTTGTCGCACGGGGGTGTGGGATGGGATACAAAGGTAAGGGTGGTGAGTTCATGGGTTGTATAAGGCGACATTCAAACGACAATGTCTTTGGCATGAAAGCTCACCTTTGCAGCATAGCAGATGCTGCACGGCATCCGCGATCCATGCGAGAGTGTGCAACTGATCTTGCCGCTCTCGGGGTAGTCGCACACCCAGGCGTACAGCAGGGGCCGCACGGTTTGCCAATCACTGAAAGGGTCCCTAAGACGGAACCCGCTGCAAGGAACAAGTAGAGTGGCATCAGGAATTGGGAGGACATGATTTGTGCATGTACAAAGAGGGGCAAAGGAGACTGCTACATATCGTGACGCCCTGCATACTATGCAGGTGATTGGGTGACGACATAGCAAGATGCAACACCGGGTACGGACCTTTCCATGCCATCGAGAAGCGGCTGCAGCATAGTGGTGACGCATCGCTGGAAGAGCATCACCTTCTCCACGGCAGACATTGCAGAAGGGGGGATAGGAAGGAGGGCAAGTAGCGTGTGGCCGGCTTTCCCCCATCGTTTGGCCTGGGAGATATTGTCAAGCGTCATCATGAGCGGCCACGCCTTCTTCCGGCCGTTGTTGCTCATGTGCATCACATCCGAATATAGGATGATTCCCCCCACGACTTGGGT
Organism: Closterium sp. Naga37s-1; assembly: GCA_947471745.1. Lineage (NCBI taxonomy): Eukaryota > Viridiplantae > Streptophyta > Zygnematophyceae > Desmidiales > Closteriaceae > Closterium > Closterium sp. Naga37s-1. The sequence goes on from CANJKZ010001144.1 coordinate 1,957,003, forward strand.
CCATCCAAAGTGTTCCTGCAATGCACGACAAGGCGGCAACGGACACACGGTCAAACACCACCAAGGTAACTGGTCGCCAGGTGGGTTAAACGACCTTCATAGCATGTTCATCGAACATGACACACTCATCAAGCACTAGACACATCAGCGCAGCAACGGAGGCATGAGCACGGATCCGGTTTTGGGTGGCAATGGGGTATATCCATACCTGAGCATCATTCCACCACGTTCCTATTTCCGGCGTGGTATAGCGACGGTCGCCTGTGTCACGGTCCTCATCGACCCGCGCCTTGAGCTTGAAGCTGGGCGCGTTGTTGGTATGCCCAAATAGTTCAGCGAATGCCTGGTTTACGGTGGCGAAGGCAGTAGAGAAGAGGGGCATGGTTAGATGCGTTGATTGGTGGGTCCGATCTCATACAAGGAGAACGAATATAACTTCATACAAGCACCACAAGGTTGCCACATCAGCATTTCACTGCCAAGGATTCAGAGTCGGCTTACCTGAGCTGAGTTTTGGAATAGCAGGCGCTGAGGCGGATGACCGTCAATCTCGAATGTCACCACCGACCATCCGCGATTGAGCCCTGCCAAGCGCTCCATCTCGAACCGGTCCAGATCCTTGCAGTTCCGGAGCTCCGAGGTCACAAGAGGCGCAAGGCCGGGCTCTACCATGAGCTGAAGCAAGCCAGTGATGTCAACCTCTGCCATTCCCATTCCGCCATTCACACGCCGAACGAAACGAAGCAGCTTCAATGCGAGCGGATTGAGGGGCGTGGCATCGCTCTGTCCGGAGATGGTTGTAGGCGGCGAGGCTTGACACCCTTCAGGCTGGCTCTCAGGATGCTCACTCGTGTCAGCTGCAGGTGTTCCTGGTGGCGGTTGATGTTCATCTTCCGGAGCCCCCTCGTTAATGTCCGAGGGTGTTTCGTCCTCGTCAGCTTCAGGCACGCGAGGAGGACCGCTCACACTGACGGTGTTGGATGCGTTAGACGCGGTAGGTGAAGCGGGAGCAGCGGGAGCGTCCGAGAGAATGTCGTGACAAGGAGTCCGCCGTGACTTATGACCGCCATAAGCTTGGGCGTTGGGGAGCCATCTGTTGCAGAACTCGCAGACAACGCCTGGCAAAGAGCCCATGTGTTACGGATCCGTCTTAGAGTGGAGTAATGGCCTATGAAGCAAATAGCCTGTTTGAAGTTTGTGAACACATCATATACACCGTCAACGAAGGCTGTGACTGCAACACGGTCATCGCCAAAGCGCGAAATCTCCATGGCAGCTTGTATCTCTGCACGACTGGCTAACGATGGTCGAGCAGCGCGGCCGTGAAAAGGCACGATATAGACCGCCAACAGCACGGCATTTCCCTTTCCTACAAGGCGTGTCGCCCCCTCTTAGAGCGACCACGACGTGAGCAGGGCCATATGCACTGGAGTTTAGCACGCTTGGTCGTGAGTGTGCGTCGCGAGCACGGTGAGAAGTACATGCCTCTTGATTCAAAACCTGGGTTTTTGAATCGTGCGTGAGAGTCGAGGGGGGTGAGGAAGAGAGGGACGAGATCCGTTTGGTGCTGTGATTCTTTCTCGAGTGCTATAGGGGGGAAATCGCAATCACGTAGGTGAGCCCAAAGTGGTGCGCACCTCTAGAGACTTAATCCAAACCAGGTAATGACAATGTACAGTTACATTTTACATAGACACTCGATTCAATTATAATTAGTATTATACAAACATACTTATGTGCCTGCACAAAAACAACCCCTAATTGACAACGGTAGTGTTTCTAAACCCTCCTAGTTCTCTAGTGTGGTATGGAAACATACGGGTATTACCCATGAACTCTGTGTGTTTCCGTAAGATTGTTGCATGTACCGAATATGTATATCGTCACTTCAGAAGAGGTTTTGGGGACCTCAAAGCACCGTGCTGCATTAACATGCAAGAATGGAGCCCAATCTAATACAATAATACAACGGTTTCGTCGTCGGATGCAATACCACAACGGTTTCACCATGACATGCAACACATGGGAGTGAACGATGCAGCGTCGCCCTGTCTAAACATGGCTGTCGATAATGCATCACCGCTTGCGCGTTAGCCCTGTGCTTCAAACCAAACCCTTTATGCACCTTTTACAAGGTCCATGCAAGAATTGAGCCCAATCCAACACCATACCACAACGGTTTCACCATGTCTCGCAAAACATGGGCCTGAACGATGCAGCGTCGCCCTGTCTAAACATGGCTATCGATAATGCATCACCGCTTGCGTGTTAGCCCTGTGCTTCAAACCAAACCCTTTATGCACCTTTTACAAGGTCCATGCAAGAATTGAGACCAATCCAACACCATACCACAACGGTTTCACCATGTCGCGCAAAACATGGGCCTGAACGATGCAGCGTCGCCCTGTCTAAACATGGTTGTCGATAATGCATCACCGCTCGCGCGTTAGCCCTGTGCTTCAAACCAATCCCTTTATGCACCTTTTACAAGGTCCATGCAAGAATTGAGCCCAATCCAACACCATACCACAACGGTTTCACCATGTCGCGCAAAACATGGGCCTGAATGATGTAGCGTCGCCCTGTCTAAACATGGCTGTTGATAACGCATCACCGCTTGCGCGTTAGCCCTGTGCTTCATACCACACCCTTTATGCACCTTTTATAAGGTCCACGCAAGTGTTGAGCATAATCCAACACCATACCACAACTGTTTCTCGTTTGGCACTAGTGATCGTCGTGTTAGATTTCGTACAGCAACGCGTAACCGTTGTGGCATAGCCTAATAGTGCTTAGTTCAATTGTATGAAGTAATAATTCTGGACGCTCTTTGTGTGTGTGACATGATACAAACCCACTACCTTGCCACAACCCCAGACTATTACATTAGCAACCAATTTGTTGTTGATTGTATTTATTGTAGTTTTAAATGTTATTTAGCTCGTATGTGCAACATTGTTCGTTCGCGTCACCACTGTACTTTGCAAGGTTTAGGTTGCGTTCGCTCAATTGGTTCAGAAACTATTCTAGCATGACAAGTGATTGATGCGTTGGCAACACTGATTGGCCGACGCATCTCAAACGACCCCTCCCGCAACACAAGCACCCGCCAAGCGGTACATCCGCCATTAAAGCGGTTGTGATCGAGCGGTGGGTGGGTTTATGATCAGGTGGCTAAACGTACACCGTCCGATCTAGCCTGATCTGATTACAGTCATCTCTCTAGTCTCGCCAGCCACCCCAACCACCCTCGTGCCCCACCCACCTGCTTCCGTCACCCTCTGGCCCACAACTTTGACGCTGCTCGCTGTTTGACGCAGGCGTTTCTAGATCGCCCGTGACTCACCAGCTGACTAAGGTAGTGGGCCATAGCTCTGTGCTTAGTGACTACTATTTTAGTGTTAATTGAAGCGGAGGTTTTCGGAGATAGATGATTGAATAGACCGTCGAGTCTCCCTTCGTTACATTCCTTTGCGGTTCCCCTAGTAAACCGCCTCCACCGTTCCGCACGTTAGAAATTAGCATTCTTACTACAACCATGACACATGCAACTCGGCAAAAAGAAAAGGAGGAGGGCCGGACAACGCGCGACAAGGAGGTTGTCTCTTCAGACCGATCGGGAGCGTGGTGGCGGATCTAAAGCTACTAATGCGTCCGCTGCGACTGGCATTCAATAGAAAAAAGTGGCGCAAAAAAAGGCCGCTCAAGGACAGGAGAAGTCTGGGAAGAAGGCAGAAGACAAGGGGAAGCAACCAACACCACGCAAGCGTGTTTCTACCGTGAAAAAAGATGCGGATGTTGCCTCTGGTGGAACCGAGCCCTGTCTGACTAACGACGGCACCATCGGCGGCAAAGAAGATCCGGGGCGAGGGAGCGTGAGTCTTGCAGTCCCGTTGGCAGAGAGAGAGGGCTCGGTGACAGGGGGAAACCACGGCGACGCTCCCCGCGCCAAGCATGCCGCAACCCAAGAGTCCGAGGCGGAGGCATACCAACACGGACTGACGCTGCTCCAGCCGACCGGGGTCGAGATTTCTGCTGCCGTGGTGGATAAGGCCAAGGCGGGGGAGCACCATTCGATGGAGGATCTCGAACACAGCATCGCGGACGTAGGTGGCTCTCCTCCTTCTGGTGGACGTGGGAGGCGTAGGCAGAGGAAGAGCGATGGGGAGGAAGAGTATGACACCGCCGTGCCCGGGGACATCAATACGCGGTCGAAGAGGCGGCAGAAAACAGGCGGTGCTGACGACACCGGTGGTGCGGAAGTTGGGACAACGCGAGGCGCCAGGGAAGCAAGTGGCAAGGCGACGGGTCATGCATTGCGCAAGAAGGGCCGACCCGCGGCGAGGAGAACATCCGGCGGAAGGAGGGGCAAGAAAGCGGGGGATGCGGGGGATGAGGAGGAGGAGGAGGAGGAAGAGGAGGAGGAGGAGGAGGAGGAAGAGGAGGAGGAGGACGAGGAGGGGGGCGACGAGGATGAGGAGGAGGCGGAGGAGGAGGAGGAGGAGGAGGAGGAGGAGGAGGAGGAGGAGGAGGAGGAGGAGGAGGAGGAGGAGGAGGAGGAGGAGGAGGAGGAGGAGAGGGACGACGAGGATGAGGAGGAGGAGGAGGAGGAGGAGGAGGAGGAGGAGGAGGAGGAGGAGGAGGAGGAGGAGGAGGAGGAGGAGGAGGAGGAGGAGGAGGATGTGGCGGCAGTGAAAGGACGGGGCGGGCGAGGCAGACGGGGAAGTGGTACAGGGAAGGTGGGGGGCGGGACTCGCCATTCCCGAAAACGCTGGGCGGGTGACGCCCCGCGTGGCGAATCAGCGGGCAAACCGAAGACGCGTAAAGTGAAGGTCGAAAGCGAAGGAGTTGGTAAGAAGCAAGGGAGCCAGGGATCAAAAGGGGATGGTGAAGGAAAGGGTGGCCGTGTGAGAATAACGAGGAATGAATGAACTAGAAACGAAGTGGGTACAAGTAGAGAACACAAAGTGTTGTACCCTCTAGGAACTACCCCACTATAGCCTAAACAGACTATAGCAGATATGAGTCTGACACACCCCCATAGGCAAAGTGGGGGAGAACAAGAGGTCACAAGACCAGTCAAGAAAGACAAAGCAAGCTCAGGGTGGATCACAAAGTCACCACGCAGTCTGAGCACAAGCAAACGGCCACAAGGCCAATTCACATGCAGAGTTATATAAAGGAGAACAAACAATACAATGAAGATAACCTAGCAAGTGTAAGCATGCAGGTATATGTACAAAGAGTACAGTACAGGCAGCGTCAAGAAGAAAGCAAGTGAGGCACAGTAGGTACAAAGCCTAACACAGTACAGAAACGCTGATGATCGCAAGGCTGAAGTGCCTTGGTGAAAACATCAGCAGTGTTAGCCTGAGAGGCCACGTACGCAAGACGAAGCTGGCCACGCTGCTGCAACTCTCGAGCAAGGAAGTAGCGCAGAGCAATGTGCTTCGTTCTGTGCTCCAGTCTGTGCTCCTGACACAAGGCCAGCATGGCCTTGTTGTCTACGTACAGAACTAGAGGAGAACGAGGCGCCTCTCCCAAGTCGGTCAGCAGGTAGGTGAGCCAGCGTAGCTCCTGTGCAGCCATGGCCCCAGCGTAGATCTCAGCCTCACAACTGGAGCTGAGAACAGAAGAAGAGCGGGTAGACCGCCAAGAGACAGAACCGGAGCCAAGACTGAAGGTGTAACCCTGTGACGACCGCTGTGTAGCCAAGTCGTCAACCCAGGAGGCGTCAGCGTGACCAGTGAGGACAACTCGAGCCCGTCCTCCAAGCACGAGCCCCATGCCCAATGTACTGCACAAGTATCGCAACACCCTCTTCGCAGCATCCCAGTGCACCTTTTGGTGCCTACCGGGAGCCACGTAGCGAGCCAGAAGGCTGAGAGGGTATGCGAGGTCAGGTCGTGTGCAAGTCATCAGGTACATGAGGCAGCCCACAAGCTCTGGATACGGGCCACTCGGCTCTACGGACTCGTCCGAAGGTGGAGCTGAGAGCGAGTGACCGGTAGGCAGAGGAGTAGACTGTGGCGAGGAGTACGTGAAGCCGAAGCGCTGAAGGACCTGCTGCACCATGTGTGACTGAGTCAAGGTAATGGTGCGCTGTGCTCTGTCCCGGGTGATCCGCAAGCCAAGATAGCTTGTCAGCTCACCCAGGTCTGTGCACGTGTGTCTCTTCTGCAGCTCGGACTTCACGTGGGCGAGTGCCTCCATGTAAGCAGTAGCAAAGACGAGGTCGTCTACGTACACGAGAACGTAGAACGGTGGCAGAGTAGCGTCAGTGCGTAGAAACAGAGAAGGGTCAGCAGTGGAAGGAGTAAAACCAAGAGAAGCAAGAGTCGTCCTGAGCATGTCGTGCCACTCACGGGGTGCCTGGCGGAGACCGTAGACTGGCCGCCGGAGGCTCCACTGGGTACCAGCAGGAAACGACCCAGTGAAGCCAGGTGGGTGGCGCAGCCAGATCTCCTCGTGCAGGCTGCCCTGTAGGAAGGCTGTGCTGAAGTCAAGCGAGTGGAGCTCGTAGTCACGCTGAGCAGCAACGTGCAGCAGTACCCGAAGAGTGGTCATCTTCGGGGTAGGGGAGAAGGTCTGAAAGAAGTCAACTCCCTGTCGCTGACTGAAGCCACGTGCAACGTAACGCGCCTTGAAGGCAGGCGGAGAACCCGGCGGCCTTTTCACCCTGAAGATCCACATGCCACTGACGATGTTCGCCCCAAGTGGGGGAACCTCGTCTACGTAGGTGCCTGTGGACTTCCAGGAAGCCATCTCTGCGTCCATGGCTGCTTGCCACTGAGAGGAGTAGGGACCCTCTATCGCCTCTGCGTAAGAGCGCGGGGTCGGGATGTCTAGTGCATCCGGGTCTCCCTCAGGGGCCAGCAGCATGGACACGAGATGAGGTACAGAAGCAGCAAAGCACTCAAACTCCTCCTGTCTGTCCTCAAGGACGTCCGTGCCAAGAGCACACTCACCCCCAACGGACGGAGGACAGACAGAGACAGACGCCGACGCAGCAACAAGACTAGCGGTGTAGTCTAGGCGACAGGCGGCAACAAAGTCAGCGAGCTCAGCAACAAGAGCAGACGCAGTAGAGGACTCAAACAGAGGGTCAGTGACAGCAGTGGCTAGAGAGCGCGCAACAGTAGGGCTAGCAGCACGAAGGGAGTCAGACTCCGGGTCCGGACATGCAGGAAGAGAGGACGCAGGAGGAGACGGCAGAGGGACACGCTGTGGAGCAGTAGAAGGACGAAGGATCATAGAGTGAGTGCCTGGGGCAGGAGGGAGACGCGGACGAGAAACACGACCAGCGCGAACAGGACGGACAGGCGACGCAGAATGAGACGCAGGCGACACAGGACGAGACTCAGGCTCACGACGCTCCGTAAGACCTCCAGTCAGTCCAGAGTAAGGACCGGGCAGTGGAGAGGCCGGCTGCAACTGTGACTGGGACTGGACAGGCGGCGAACTCAGGAAAGGAGGAGGACCAGGAGAAGGCGGGGAGCTAAGAACCTGCTGAAGGAGCGGAACGTAGTACGGTTGCGGTCGCGCAGCGCCTCCAGAGACAACAGAGACAGAACCGGTACCCTCAGCCCCAGGGTCTCCAGTCCCAGCAGCACCTCCAGCACCACCAGCAGCACCAGCAGCACCTCTAGCACCAACAGCACCTCCAGCAGCTCCAGCAGCAGCAGCACCTCCAGCACCAGCAGCACCTCCAGCAGCAGCAGCACCAGCACCAGTAGCACCTCCAGCAGTGCCACCACCTCCAGTAGCTCCAGCAGCACCTCCAGCACGAGCAGCACCTCCAGTAGCTCCAGCAGCAGCAGCACCTCCAGCACCAGCAGCACCTCCAGCAGTAGCAGCACCTCCAGTAGCACCAGCACCTCCAGCAGCTCCAGCAGCACCTCCAGTAGCTCCAGTAGCACCTCGACAGAGCCGAGAGTACCACTCACGAAGCCGCTGTGGAGAGAGGGGCTCCCGTCGCGACGGGACACCTAGAGCACCTCCAGACTCAACACGCGCAGGCTCAGCACCTCCAGACGCAGTTGCCTCAGGCTCCACACCAGGCTCAGCACCCCTAGGCTCAGCACCCCCAGACTCAGCACCCCCAGTCCCTGCACCCGCAGGCTCAGCACCCCCAGACTTAGCACCTTTTTTATTTTTTTTTTTTTTTTTTGGGCTTTAAGGAGATCCCCGGAGGAAACCAACCCCCCGTAGGGAGAAGGCGCTTCGGTAAGCAGCATTATACAGACTTAGCACCTGAGTCGACAGCTACCTCGACCGGCTCGACAGGGTCTACCTGGGACACACCTGAGGGGGCAGGACCCTGGGGGGGGAGGGGGTCTACCGGGGGAGTACCTGGTGCCAGGAAGAGCGGCGGAGGGGGAGGAGAGGCAGTGCGGTAGGGAAAGAGACGGTAGTAAGACACCGACTCGTCAAACGTGACGTCCTGAGAGGACAGAACATGACGCGAGGTGGGGTGGTAGAACTGCCACCCGGGTGCGATCCCCAGACACGGAACGCGGACGCATCGCCAACCTTCCCCGTCCACCGCAGAGTAGGTGTGGTCTCCGGCAAGGAGACACGAGGCTGAAGGTTGATCTGATGCGCAGCGTACTGAACCGCGAACGGCCACAGAAAATGGGGAGCACCCGCATGGATCATGGACGTACGAGCGACGTCTATGACCATGCCAATGCGGCGCTCAGCAATCCCATTTTGCTGCGGGGAGGCCGGAAGCGTGAACGTCTGGCGGATGCCCTCAGAACGACAAAAGGCTCTCAAAAGGTCGGAGGAAAACTCCCCGCCTCTGTCTGAGTGCAGACGCAGAACAGGAAGGTCTGAGCCAACACTCTCACAAAGCTGGCGACGAGCACCGCGGATCCAGTCGATCAACACCTCAGGGACCTCACCCTTGATGCGCAAGGGGAAGTCTGTGGTGTAACGCGAGTAGTCGTCGACGACCAGCAGGAAGTAACGCTCGTGACCCTATCCACGGACGCGGGCTGGGCCCCACACGTCCATGTGAAGAGTCTGCAGAGGGGCCTCAGTCGGAGGAAACGAGGAGGAGTGAGGAGCGGCGCGCTGCCGGCCCTCGAGACAAGGAACACAGGTGGGGGCAGGCCCCGGAGGAAGGGGAGGGAGGGACCTGGGGAGTCCAGAGACAAGAGCACGGGAGGCCATACCTCGAAGACGAGGTAGGGAGGGGTGACCAAGGCGATGGTGCCAAAGGAGAGTCTCGTGCGCCAGAGGACGACACGAGCAGGGGGCAGACGCAGGACTAGACCTGGATGCGGCAGCAAACACCTGACTGGACGCAGCTACCTGCCCAAACGCAGGGACAGGAGGAGGTGCAGTAGTCAGTGTGTACAGACTCGACCCTGGCCGACGGGTGAACGTGGCCATGTGGCGGCCCGTCCGAGAGCAAGTGCAGTGGGTCACACGCTGACCTCCAGGGGTGAACTGGTCAACCCACGCGTCCTGGAGTGTTATAGTCACTATAGGCTTGTATGTGCCTAAAACGAAAGATAGAGTGCACAGTCGGATTTCTGCACAGCGGCTTCAAACGTTGATAGCGTTCTGCTCACAGCTGCAAACGACTTGCTATAAATTGGATCTGGAGCGTCTTGATGTCGCCTACACGAGGCAAGTTGAATCACACGATTTCATTAAGGATTGACGACGCAACGTTGGTTTGAACGAACGGCACTATGGCAGCCACTATAGTCTTAGAACACAAGATAGGAAGAGTTACGAGTTGGGAATGACTCCCAGCTCCTACAAACCCCAAGAGCCGAGGTACAGTTATTTGGAACAGTGCCACACTGTCCCCAACCACGACGGGTCTCGAAACTACCCTCCACAAGAGCCTACACCAAGAGAAATGTTACACTACACAAAGTAATGCAACTATTCTCACTATCTTAAAGTTTACCCTTTTGGAGAGCTTCGAAATCACTTGATTCTTGAAACCAAGGCTCTGGTTCTTCAAGGTAAATTCTTCCTTGAGTTCTTGGAAGTCTGCTGCGCACACCTGCGACACGCCGAACGTTCCACACACGACAAAATAGAAAACCGCACACGACACGCAAACGACGACGTGACACGCGACTAGCGATAACTCGCTATTGACTCGACACACACATTCAAAATCATGCCTCATCATTCACACACTATTTTAAGCATGATATAAATATATTATTTCATGCCCTCATACCATTCCATGCACACACGCATGCACGCACACGGACAACAAGCCGAATGCAAACCGTAGGGTTGTACCAACAAACTCCCCCTTGGATTGTTGGCCTTAGGATCTTGCTCTCTCAGTTCAGAGCTATCCCAGCCAGCTTGCAACACTTCCAATGCTGCTGCTCCACCAGCCTCTTGGTCATCATGTCAGCTGGCTGCCTTGTCGTCTTCACATAGTGCAACTCAACTTCACCCGCGGCCACCATGCTCCTCGTCCAATGCCACTTCACCCTCATGTGCTTGGTGAGGCCATGCAACACAGGGTTCTTAGCAAGAGCAATGGCACCCTGGCTGTCACAGTAGAGAGGGGTAGGTTCTTGCTGCTCCTCCCCCAATTCAGCCAACAAACGCCGCTGCCACACAATCTCCCGTACGGCACGGAAGAGTGCCATGTACTCGGACTCCACCGAGCTCAATGCTTGATCCACCTGCTTCTTGCTCTCCCAAGCAGTTGGGCCTCCACCAACACAGCAAATGAACCCTCCAAAACTTGTCATGTCCTCTGGTTCTGATGCAAAAGAAGCATCCGAGAATGCGGTGAGGAACAAACGTCCGGGTTGAACACCATCCGCGCCCTTTTGGCGCCTTTGTGCCGCCGCCGAGTATTGTAGCCCAACGGTCGGTGTTTGGCCAAGATACTTGGCCACCCTCATTCCAGCTGCTACCTGCTCCTCGTTAGGGCATTGAACAACCCTAGCCAACTGTCCGGTAGCAAACGCGACGTCCGGTCGGGTGTTTACCGCCGCGTACATGAGGCTGCCCACCAACGAGTGAAAACGGCGCCTCTCCTCTTCACCAACGCTCTCCTCCTCTGGTCCCTTCACACACTTGAACCCAGAGGAAAAGGGTGTAGCCACATGGCCTTCACTCTGCCCAAAGTTGGCAGCCAATGCCTCTAGGTACTTCCGTTGATGCACCCGCATGCACCGCTTCTCCACATCTCGTTAGATGTGGAGCCCAAGGTAGAAGCTCACGTCACCAAGGGCCTTGCACTTGAACTTGTCTTGAAGCTTCAGCATCACCTCCTTCACAAGGTCAGAGGAGGGTGAGAAAATGAGGATGTCATCCACATAAACCACCATGAAACTCCTCTGCTCCCCCTCGCCAAGCATGAACAATGAGTCATCGGCCGTTGAGGGAGTGAAGCCGATCTCCTCCAAAACTCCTCACAACTTCAAGTACCACTGCCTAGGGGCCTGCTTCAGTCCATAAAGGGCCTTTTTCAGCTTCAAAACTTTGCCACTACCATCATCGAACCCCTCTGGCTGCGCCATAAAAATCTCTTCCTCAAGGACGCCGTTGAGGAATGCCGTTGTGACATCCATTTGTTTCACCACCCATCCTTTGATGGTAGCTCCCGCGAGTAGGGTTCTCAGCGTCGTCGGCTTCACCACAGGAGCAAACAACTCCTTATATTCCACCTTCTCCTTCTGCTGGTACCCCTTGGCCACAAGCCTAGACTTGTAGCGCTCGATTTTGCCGTCGGCATCGGACTTGATTTTGAAGAGCCACGTGGACGTAATCGCCTTACGCCCCTCCGGTAGCTCCACCAATTCCCACGTGCCGTTCTCCTCAATGCTTTTCAGCTCACTCTCCATTGCCTTCTTCCACTCCTCAGCATCACTACTCTCCAAGGCCTCCTTGAGAGTTGCTGGTTCTCCCGGCATCTCCACCGGAGAGAAGAACACGAAGGCACACTCGTCGTTGTGCGTGGGGGTTTGTGTGTGGGGGGTTGTGCGTGGGGGTTTGTGTGTGGGGGGTTGTGCGTGGGGGTTTGTGTGTGGGGGGTTGTGCGTGGGGGTTTGTGTGTGGGGGGTTGTGCGTGGGGGTTTGTGTGTGGGGGGTTGTGCGTGGGGGTTTGTGTGTGGGGGGTTGTGCGTGGGGGTTTGTGTGTGGGGGGTTGTGCGTGGGGGTTTGTGTGTGGGGGGTTGTGCGTGGGGGTTTGTGTGTGGGGGGTTGTGCGTGGGGGTTTGTGTGTGGGGGGTTGTGCGTGGGGGTTTGTGTGTGGGGGGTTGTGCGTGGGGGTTTGTGTGTGGGGGGTTGTGCGTGGGGGTTTGTGTGTGGGGGGTTGTGCGTGGGGGTTTGTGTGTGGGGGGTTGTGCGTGGGGGTTTGTGTGTGGGGGGTTGTGCGTGGGGGTTTGTGTGTGGGGGGTTGTGCGTGGGGGTTTGTGTGTGGGGGGTTGTGCGTGGGGGTTTGTGTGTGGGGGGTTGTGCGTGGGGGTTTGTGTGTGGGGGGTTGTGCGTGGGGGTTTGTGTGTGGGGGGTTGTGCGTGGGGGTTTGTGTGTGGGGGGTTGTGCGTGGGGGTTTGTGTGTGGGGGGTTGTGCGTGGGGGTTTGTGTGTGGGGGGTTGTGCGTGGGGGTTTGTGTGTGGGGGGTTGTGCGTGGGGGTTTGTGTGTGGGGGGTTGTGCGTGGGGGTTTGTGTGTGGGGGGTTGTGCGTGGGGGTTTGTGTGTGGGGGGTTGTGCGTGGGGGTTTGTGTGTGGGGGGTTGTGCGTGGGGGTTTGTGTGTGGGGGGTTGTGCGTGGGGGTTTGTGTGTGGGGGGTTGTGCGTGGGGGTTTGTGTGTGGGGGGTTGTGCGTGGGGGTTTGTGTGTGGGGGGTTGTGCGTGGGGGTTTGTGTGTGGGGGGTTGTGCGTGGGGGTTTGTGTGTGGGGGGTTGTGCGTGGGGGTTTGTGTGTGGGGGGTTGTGCGTGGGGGTTTGTGTGTGGGGGGTTGTGCGTGGGGGTTTGTGTGTGGGGGGTTGTGCGTGGGGGTTTGTGTGTGGGGGGTTGTGCGTGGGGGTTTGTGTGTGGGGGGTTGTGCGTGGGGGTTTGTGTGTGGGGGGTTGTGCGTGGGGGTTTGTGTGTGGGGGGTTGTGCGTGGGGGTTTGTGTGTGGGGGGTTGTGCGTGGGGGTTTGTGTGTGGGGGGTTGTGCGTGGGGGTTTGTGTGTGGGGGGTTGTGCGTGGGGGTTTGTGTGTGGGGGGTTGTGCGTGGGGGTTTGTGTGTGGGGGGTTGTGCGTGGGGGTTTGTGTGTGGGGGGTTGTGCGTGGGGGTTTGTGTGTGGGGGGTTGTGCGTGGGGGTTTGTGTGTGGGGGGTTGTCCGTGGGGGTTTGTGTGTGGGGGGTTGTGCGTGGGGGTTTGTGTGTGGGGGGTTGTGCGTGGGGGTTTGTGTGTGGGGGGTTGTGCGTGGGGGTTTGTGTGTGGGGGGTTGTGCGTGGGGGTTTGTGTGTGGGGGGTTGTGCGTGGGGGTTTGTGTGTGGGGGGTTGTGCGTGGGGGTTTGTGTGTGGGGGGTTGTGCGTGGGGGTTTGTGTGTGGGGGGTTGTGCGTGGGAAGTCGTGCATGGGCGGGCATGGTTCTTTTGAATCACTTCGTGGTATCGGCTGCTCGCATGCGCGGCCGCTTACCCTCTGTGCTGCTCAAGCTCCCACGCATTTCAAGAACGAGGGGATTGGGCGGTGTGTGTGTTTGTATGCATGCATGCGTGCGTGCGTGCGTGCGTGAAGGAATATATTAGAGAGCGTAGCGATAACGAGAGAGTTTCTGCTATGAGACTGATGTTGCGCCAGCAACTTGGTAGAGTTTCGGTAGAGTTTGCCTCTAAGGACTTAGTGAGGATTGAAGTAGCATTCGGGCCAAGTAGAATTGCAATATCAACTATGAATACAAAAACAAACACACAACTAGATATAGGCTACGGGAAGGTTTCACAAAGTTGGCGTGGCACTGCGCAGTAACCCAACCCCACGAAAGTGGTGTGTGGGTGAGCGAACGCGCCTCGTCAACTTCCCAACCCAACTCAGCAGGGAAGTCAATGCCGAGCTCGCCAATTCTCCCAGCACAACTAGAAATGGCGAGACTCACAGAGAATCACCCACAACCACCAAGACCACCCAAGAAGCATGCCCACGATTTCCCTAGACTAACACCACCCCAGCAATGACTGTTTAGTGCTGCCGTTGTCACATCGCGTCACTACGCAACCATTGCCAAATCATAGGGTCGGTGCTGGACTGCTCGTCTTGGTCTTTCATAGTCGACCTGCCAAGTCAAACGGTCGTCGAGGGCCCTTGCTGTCGTAGGGCCCTCTAACAGTGCGTGCGTGCGTGCGTGCGTGCGTGCGTGTGGTGTGTGCGTCCACAGCGCACGAATCAGTCCACGTTGCCCCTCCAACCCCCCATCTTGTCCCCCCCTCCCCATCATCAGCATTCTCCACAACAACCTCCTGTGGGGATCACTACCGCCTGCCGCCCAGCTCTTTGCTCCCAGGGCTCTCACGCAGCTGTGAGTGTGCCTGCCACGCTGTGCCGAGTGTCGTTGCAACAGGGTCATTATTAGTAAGGATATGACTTAACTAGAAGCGCAGAGCACGCATTGTGAGTTTCCCTGTGTGCCACATTCCACTGCAACAAGGTGATTCAAGCCTCACCTCTTCGATCCAAAGCCTCGCGTCTTCGATCCAAAGCCTCACGTCTTCGATCCAAAGCCTCACGTCTTCGATCCAAAGCCTCACGTCTTCGATCCAAAGCCTCACCTCTTCGATCCCAAGCCTCTCACATGATAAAAGTTGGGTTCTGAAACGTCTCAAAAAAATTGAGAATTCTCAAAAGTAACATCAGACGTCTCACAACCCAACTTTATCATGCAGGCGTGAGCCTGTCTGCGTGAGTGTGCCTAGTATCATTGCAACAGGGGTCATATTACGGCTGTGACTAACTAGATGCATGCCGTGACTCTCATCCCTATTGTGCCTTGAGCGTTACGAACCGCTTCTGTGAAGCAAGTTCTTAAGATTCAGTCATACATCACCTGACTGACTTGGGTGTTAAGCCGCGCCCAAAAAGAGCACTCGTGAGCCGTTCATGTTTGTGTCGTGTGTGTGAGAAACCTTTCTCTAAAAGGTGACTGACGTGTGTCGTGTGTGTGAGAAACCTTTCTCTAAAAGGTGACTGACGTGTGTCGTGTGTGTGAGAAACCTTTCTCTAAAAGGTGACTGACGTGTGTCGTGTGTGTGAGAAACCTTTCTCTAAAAGGTGACTGACGTGTGTCGTGTGTGTGAGAAACCTTTCTCTAAAAGGTGACTGACGTGTGTCGTGTGTGTAAGAAACCTTTCTCTAAAACCACACGTCAGTCACCCAGCCCCCCTCCCTCCCTACCTCTCCCCATTCTCCCCAGCGATGTGAGCGGCAACTACCTCAGTGGCGCCGTGCCAAAAGTGCCTGCAGGCCACCAGATTGACTTCAGGTGAGTCCGGATGGCTGTGGAAAAGGCACGAGAGACTGGCTGCGTGTGAGAATTGGGATGTTGGCTTTGAGTGAGCGGCAACTACCTCAGTGGCGCCGTGCCAAAGGTGCCAGCTAACCGCCAAATTGATTTCAGGCGAGTTTCGAAAAAGGGGGGGGGGGGGGGGACGGAGGAACGGTTTTGGGTGAGACTTGGGATGTTGGCTCTGAGTGAGCGGCAACTACCTGAGTGACGTCGTGCCTGAGGTGCCTGGTAACTGAGGTGCCTGGTAACTGAGGTGCCTGGTAACTGAGGTGCCTGGTAACTGAGGTGCCTGGTAACTGAGGTGCCTGGTAACTGAGGTGCCTGGTAACTGAGGTGCCTGGTAACTGAGGTGCCTGGTAACTGAGGTGCCTGGTAACTGAGGTGCCTGGTAACTGAGGTGCCTGGTAACTGAGGTGCCTGGTAACTGAGGTGCCTGGTAACTGAGGTGCCTGGTAACTGAGGTGCCTGGTAACTGAGGTGCCTGGTAACTGAGGTGCCTGGTAACTGAGGTGCCTGGTAACTGAGGTGCCTGGTAACTGAGGTGCCTGGTAACTGAGGTGCCTGGTAACTGAGGTGCCTGGTAACTGAGGTGCCTGGTAACTGAGGTGCCTGGTAACTGAGGTGCCTGGTAACTGAGGTGCCTGGTAACTGAGGTGCCTGGTAACTGAGGTGCCTGGTAACTGAGGTGCCTGGTAACTGAGGTGCCTGGTAACTGAGGTGCCTGGTAACTGAGGTGCCTGGTAACTGAGGTGCCTGGTAACTGAGGTGCCTGGTAACTGAGGTGCCTGGTAACTGAGGTGCCTGGTAACTGAGGTGCCTGGTAACTGAGGTGCCTGGTAACTGAGGTGCCTGGTAACTGAGGTGCCTGGTAACTGAGGTGCCTGGTAACTGAGGTGCCTGGTAACTGAGGTGCCTGGTAACTGAGGTGCCTGGTAACTGAGGTGCCTGGTAACTGAGGTGCCTGGTAACTGAGGTGCCTGGTAACTGAGGTGCCTGGTAACTGAGGTGCCTGGTAACTGAGGTGCCTGGTAACTGAGGTGCCTGGTAACTGAGGTGCCTGGTAACTGAGGTGCCTGGTAACTGAGGTGCCTGGTAACTGAGGTGCCTGGTAACTGAGGTGCCTGGTAACTGAGGTGCCTGGTAACTGAGGTGCCTGGTAACTGAGGTGCCTGGTAACTGAGGTGCCTGGTAACTGAGGTGCCTGGTAACTGAGGTGCCTGGTAACTGAGGTGCCTGGTAACTGAGGTGCCTGGTAACTGAGGTGCCTGGTAACTGAGGTGCCTGGTAACTGAGGTGCCTGGTAACTGAGGTGCCTGGTAACTGAGGTGCCTGGTAACTGAGGTGCCTGGTAACTGAGGTGCCTGGTAACTGAGGTGCCTGGTAACTGAGGTGCCTGGTAACTGAGGTGCCTGGTAACTGAGGTGCCTGGTAACTGAGGTGCCTGGTAACTGCCAGATTGACTTCAAGTGAGTTCTCCGGGGATGCTTGGGAAAACGCCTCTAGAGTGTGCTCTAAGAGACCTGTGGCTTTAAGGGAGGGCTGAGAGGGATGATGAGATGAAGTGCATGCTGCTCAAACGAAAAGCTCTGGATGTTCCTAGGGAAACAAGCCAACCTGTTAGCAAGAGAGCCTGGCAAATTCAAGCAACCATCAGCCCTGCTGTGAGCGTCTCTCAGCCCTACTGAATTTGTGGGGCAGGTTTTGAACCTTTTTGAAGCGCCTCACCTGAAACACCTGTCCAACCCCCCTCTCTTCACACGTGCCCTCCCATCTCCCCCCCCCTCCCCGCTGTACCCCGCAGATACTCCTCCAACTGCTTCCAACCAATGTGACAGCTGAGTTGACTCAGACGCCCCCTCCCATCTTCTCCCCCCCCTTCCCACCCCACAGATACTCCTCCAACTGCTTCCTGCCAAAGCCAAGCCCCAAGTGCAAGCGCGCATAGGTGGCACTTATCCCATATTGGCCTATGTATTCGTGACTAGGAGTTCAGGGCCTATGTGTGCTGACTATGTTCCTCCGTCGGCCACTGCCAAGCCCCAAGTGCTAGCCCCTAGTAGTAATCCTCCCTCGTCCCTATCTTTCCCCTCCTCTCCCCTCCGTCGCTGCTGCTTTTTGCCGGCGAGGTACTCATGTAGGGAACCACTGTTGTAATGTGATCTACAGTACAAAATTCAAATGGAAAGGGAATTTACGCCTGCATGTGGCTGCACTACACAGTTGCAGTAGAAACTTTCAAATTGTGGCACAGTTTTGCTGCTAGTATACCAGAGGATAAATGTTGAGGCCGGGATGGCAAACAAACACCAAAGCCTTGCTGAACTGCTCAAGCTCTCAATCCCATTTGAGTTTCTGAACTGCTGCAGACTTCACCTCCTCATCACAGCAATTAATCAAATCACCTTCCAAATTGTCTGCCTTCACCCATCCTTCACCCTATGCAGCGGTCTCAAGTCAAACCACTTACTGTCGCTCTTGGCACCACTCTTGGCTTTGCTTAGGAGCAGCTCTAACCTGCTCCTTGTTGGGCTGAGAAAGCCGTTAGGATCGTTCCAATGACTAAGGCTCAGAGTGATGTATTTAGCGGAAGCGTCTTTAATGAAGGCTGATTGAACCACCTTGCACTGGTTTGTGAGAACAAGATGAGTTGCTTATAGCATAAAGATACAAGGGCTTTTTATGATTACAGAGAATATGAAAGGTTTCACTAACTGCAATTGTAACTGCTAATGCGGTTCGATACAGCGACGACTCGGGTAACTGCTCAATAGCGAGTCAGTTATTTGTCCTTACTGTCGCGCTGCCTTTGTCGAGTCAAAGGTTGCTGACCTTTGACCTTCGCTTCAACCTCCTGCTGTTGTCGCCTTGTCAACCGCTTTGCTGTAGCTTGGTTGACTCGGTGTTGCTTCGCTGTGGATCTGCTTCGTTCTTGTTATAGTGCTCGACACATCAGAAGCGTGAATGATATGTTTCCAACACTCCTCAGAGTACTTGATGATTTTGTTGAGATGACTTGAGGCACCTCGAATATAGATGTTGGGCTGAGCAAAGCCCTTTGGATCATTTTCAAGACTAAGACTCAAAATAGTGATGTATTAGCGGAAGCGTATTAGTCAACTGGTTGAACCACCTTGCACTGGTATGTGAGAACAAGATAAGCTGATAATAGCAAAGAGATACAGGGCTTTATATGATTACAAAGAATACGAAATATTTAACTAACTGTAACTGCTATTGCGGTTCGATACAGCGACGACTCGGGTAACTGCTCACTAGTGAGTCAGTTATGTGTCCTTGCTGTCGTGCTGCTTTTCTGCGAGTCAAAGGTCGCTGACCTTTGACCTTGACTCAACCTCTTGCTGTTGTCTTTCTGTCAACCGCTTTGGTTGACTCGCTGTTGCTTCGTTGTAGTTCGCTTCACTTACGTTGTAGTGTTTGATACATCAGAAGTGCGAACTATATGTTTCCAACACTCCCCCTCACTTCCGGAGTGTCATCGCCTTCGTTGCTGGTGACGTGGCCTTGTCCAGTCAGCAGCATGCAGTACTCGAACTTCTGCTATCTGAGTTTCTTGGTCAAGTAATATGCTGCCATCTCTGACGTGGGGCAGTAGGATAGCTCGAGCCTCCCTTTCTCAATTTCGTCCTTCACGAAGAAATAGTGAAGGGCAATGTGCTTCGTTCGGTTCGTGAACCCGTTTTCGCGGGTGTACAGTATGTCGCTGTAGACTTTCTCCAGTGGTGCGTATGCTGGCGCGCTCGGGTTGTGGTGAGAGACGAACGGGTGATGGGGTAAGTCGGCTTCAGGGCAGGTAAAGCAAGTTCCGCGAACTCGTTGGAGTTCTCTTTCATCAGGCAAAAGTAGTGAGTCTTTATCGAGCACTCCTGCTCTTATCGTGTTGTTCAGTGTCGTGTTGCTGGGATGTCCTAACCTTTGATGCCATAGTGATTCGTCGGCGCGATGTCCAGATGAACGTCTGTATAGGTCGGAGTTGGAGTAGAAACCTGCAGTGATGTTGGCGCTTCTGTGGACTTCGTGTAGAGTGGGAGTCAGCTGTTGGGCGGGAGTCGGTGTGGTGTCGGTGACGAGAGTTGGTGCTGATGAAGAGCTGGTGATTGGTGCTGGTGCTGTTGTTGTCTCTGCTGCTGCTGCTGTTGTCTCTGCTGCTACCGACGTCGATGCTGTTGCTGTTGTCTCTGCTGCTGTTGTCTATTGGATCGATGCTAACGCCCTTGTTCGTTCTACTTCAGGGATGGTGTGCGAGTACCAGAAACCTCCGGGGCTGAAGTCCGGGTCAAGATCTGGTGGATGCGACCAAGTAGTGAAGTTGACGATCGCGTCGCTGTCAGCTATTCCTAGATCTGGAACGAAATCAAGAATGAAGATCTTGTTCTTCAGGACCGCTTTCCCGATGTAAAGTCCACCCTTTCCGTTGTACAGCTTGAATTCCTGAGTGGTGCTGTCGGCCTCGAGATGAATCCCTTTTGCCATGAGTTGACTGACGCTGAGTAAGTTGCAGCCCAGTCCTTCTCCAATCAAAACCTTTGACATCTGTAAAACGACGTTAGTCTCGCGGGACTGAAGTTGAACTATTCCTTGTCGTCGTGTGCGCAGGTTCTGGTTGTTGGCGACGGTGATCACGATTTCTTGGTTGAGGTGTTGTTCCTGTTGAACGAAGCGATTTGACGAGCACATGCTTGGATCGAAGCCGGTTGCTTGATAAGCGGGAGTTTCAGTAGACTTAGCAGCTGGTCCTTGGGTTGTGCCTCTCTCTGTCTGTAGTCAAGAGGCTGGAGGTGGAGGAGTGTTGCTGGGAGATCCAGTAGACGAGCTTCTTTCTTTCTGCGTAGCCATGCCTTCTGTTATTGTAGGAGTTTGAACACAGTTGTCTTTTGTCTTGCTAGCTCTGATACCATGTTGGGCTGAGAAAAGCCATTAGGATCGTTTTCAAGACTAGGACTCAAAACAGTGATGTACGCATTAACGGAAGCGTATTAGTGAACTGGTTGAACCACCTTGCACTGGTATGTGAGAACAAAATAAGTTGATAATAGCAAAGAGATACTGGGCTTTATATGATTACAAGGAATACGAAAGGTTTAACTGACCGTAACTGCTGTTGCGGTAGGATACAGCGACGACTCGGGTAACTTCTCAATAGTGAGCTACTTATGTGACCTTGCTGTCGCGCTGTTTTTCGGCGAGGCAAAGGTCACTAACCTTTGACCTTCACTCAACCTCTTCCTTTTGTCTTTCTATCAACCGCTTCGATTGACTCGTTGTTTCGCTGTAGTTCGCTTCTCTTCCATTGTAGTGTACGACACATCAGAAGCGCCAACTTTCCAACAATAGAGTCATAGTTCACAGTTCTTGGGGCCCTCGTCTGAACTTGAGACCCTCTCGAGGTGTTGACACAAAAGTCACCTTGAGGCACCTGGAATTTAGTCACAGTTCTTGTACACTTGTCTGAACTTAGGCACGCTCTTAAGGTCAATCAGGGTGGTGGTTTGGCATGGCAGGTACGGTAGACACAGACCAACTTACATAAACGCCAGTTCCTGGCAGTAAATCACAAGTAACACAACCCCAGATAGATACCGTATGATTTCCTACCGAAAAACAATGGCTAGGACAGGACAGGACTCCTACGCTGCGGTGTCAAACCCCTTGCTGCTGCTTTTTCCAGCAGCACTCTTGGCTTCGCGAGCAGCAGCAGCCGTGGCGCGCTCCTCACAGTACTTGGCGACTTCCCTGAACTTGGGCACGCTCCTGAGGTCAATGACCGACTTGTCCTTTAGGATAATGGAGATGTCTCCCCACTCGCCTATGAAGCGTGGCACTGATCGCACCTCTGATACGAGCTGCGGGGCAAGGAGAGGGGGGGGATTAGGAGGACAAGAGGAGGCAGCGGTGGGGGTGGGTAGGCAGGGAGAGGGATGAGGTCCAGTCTTGAATAACAGACCTGTCTGTGAGGTGAGGATGATTGAGATGTCTCCCCACTTGCCTATGAAGCGGAGAGTTGATCGCGCCTCTGATACCAAGTGGAAGGTGGGTGGAAGCGGAGCGCTAATCGGATCGCACCTCAGACATGAGCTGCATGCTGGGCAGGGCTGATCGCACCTCAGACACGAGCTGGATGCTGGGCGGGGGCGGAGAGGGGAGCATGACTAGCTAAAATGGCCAAACGTTCTTAAGTTAGTCCCAATCGTGTGTTCTAGAGACGTCGCCTCACTAATATGAAACGGGGCGCCAAGCGCACCTTTGATACGAGGTGCAGGGAAGGAATGGGGAGAATGGTTAGCTGAAACGGCCACACTCTATTTAGGTCAGTCATGCTCTTGTGGTCAGAGAGTGTGCGCAGAGAGAGTGTGCAGAGAGAGTGTGCAGAGAGAGTGTGCAGTGAGAGTGTGCAGTGAGAGTGTGCAGTGAGTATGTGCAGTGATTGTGTGCAGAGAGTGTGTGCAGCAGGAAGAGTAGCGAAGGGAGGAGCACAGGGTGTTTAGCATCTCAATGAGTTGCTACGAGTATGGGTGCTCGAGTCTCTCTTTCTCATCTAGCTCCGAGAGAACAGTGAAGCGGCGGTTGGTGAAGCGGTGGCGCAGGGTGAGAGGGAGACAGACATGGAATGGAAGTGCAGAGCACTAGTGACACTGGAAATCGAGTTGACTGGAAATCGAGTTGGCTGGAAATCGAGTTGGCTGGAAATCGAGTTGACTGGAAATCGAGTTGACTGGAAATCGAGTTGACTGGAAATCGAGTTGACTGGAAATCGAGTTGCTTCTTACCGAGTATGGGTACTCAAGTCTCTCCTTCTCATCGATCTCAGAGAGGACAGTGAAGCGGCGGTTGGTGAAGCGGTAGCGCAGCGTAAGGACGCGGAAGGCGGAGGCGAGGGTGAGCGGCAGCCACACGCCAGTGAAGCCCAGCACTAGATTCAGGGCCAGATCGCCCACGTGCGGGCCACTGTCGAAGAACACCTCCTGTGGTGTGGGGGGGATTACAAGGGAGAGGGACCGGGGGAAGGGAAGGCGGAGGCGAGGGTGAGCGGCAGCCACACGCCCGTGAACCCCAGCACCAGATTCAACGCCAAATCGCCTGTATGCGGACCACTGTCAAAGAACACCTCCTGTGGTGTGAGGAGAGGATGGGGGGAAGCAAGGAGGGGGGTTGGGAACGGGGAGAGGGCGAGGGTGAGCGGCAGCCACACGCCCGTGCATAGGACCAGGTTCAGCGCCGAATTGTCTGTGGGCCACTGTCGAAGAACACTTCCTGTGGTGTGGGGGAAGTCCGAGGGAGGAAACTGGAGTAGGGAAGACGGAGGCGAGGGTTAGAGGAAGGAAAAGGCGGGTGAGCATGTGCGGCGGTTGTCAGAGGCCATTTGATTTTTGGTGCAGGGAGAGGGTGAGAGAGCGAGAACGGCGCGGCTTTAATCTGTGGCCTTTGACAACGGAAAATGGCAACTTCCGTCAGCTATGGTGCTGTTACGCAGCGCATATGCCTCCTCCAATAACGGTGCTTGTCTTGTCTCCCTCTCCTCTTCGCCTCCCTCTCGCCCCTCTCGCCCCTCTCGCCTAGCTCGCCTCCCTGCCATGCAACCTCCCTTCGCTCCCCTTGCTCCCTTCGATCAAGGAGTCATTTCTCGTTCCGTTACCTTGAGAGCAAGGGTCAAGGGCCCTCTTTAGCCGCCTCGTCCACGTCACCGTCTTTCTGGATCTACTCTTTGAACAAACTGCCAGATTTCCATTTGAGATCTGTGTCAATTCCCTTCCGTGAATTGCGATGCGGTTGTGTGCCATGCGATAGCGACGACCGTCGCGATGGCGAAGGACGGCAATGGCGACGTCTGCGACTATGACGTAGGATGCGAGAATGGGGGAAGGGAATGCGTCACGTACCTCCGAGCTGGACGGCGACGAAGATGACGCGGCCACGGAGACATTCCGCGTAGACGCAGCTGCTGACGTGGACGATTCTAGTCGAAGAGCAGACGAAGAGAGCTGTGACCTTCCCCCTGTGAATGTGGCTGACGTCACCGACTTGCGGCCAGGGAGCGGCGCGAAAGGCGCTGACGAGGCGCCATCTGCTCTCCGAGATGCAGAAGCGAGAGTCGCGGAGGCTGCGACGGCGGAGTGTTGAACAAGAAGAGAAGACATCTTTCACAAGGCGAGGCGACCTGATAGAAGCTCTGAGGAAACCGGGAGACAGTACTGACAGAAGGCCTCCGACACGCTAATTGAAGCCTAGTCCTGTGCACGTCCCAGCAGGATCTTCTGGAATACTGGTAACTTGGAAAGAACTAGGAACCTCTGCAGAATATGATGGAATTCCCGAGGAAATGTTAGACTAGCTAGCTACCACTTTTGCCCAAGCGGGAGGTTTGGCTGGTTCGGCGTGGCGCGAGGTTCGTTCGAACGGTATTGATGACGTGGCAGATGCCGTATGGGAGGGTCCACGTAGTTGAGCTCGAGTGTTGACTGGTGAAGCGAAGCTAATGGAGATCCGCCACGGTGGATGCAACGCGTGGAGCTTCGACAACCAAACCTGACATGACCCTTGTACCCGGCCTGTCATTGAAGCCCCCATGGTCCGACGAGGCAACTAGAGAAATTTCCGAAAGAGCTGACGTGGCAGGGTGAGCAAAGGGGATTTTGAAGGGAGAGCAAGAATCAGGTATTGAACCTGACGTGAATCGAACACGATACTTCTGATCTGGAGTCAGACGCGCTACCGTTGCGCCACATATCCGTGCTTTTTAATGTAGTTGTATTATGCAAAAAACAAAATAACATGAAGTGAAATCTGGTGGTTGGACCGCAGACGCAACCCTGTAGACGAAACACAAGCCTGCCAGCTCCGCGTTCCCTCTCAACACATTCCCCCATTCTTGCGAAAGGCATAATATATGCTGGATGCTACGTATCTTTGCTAATGGAGAACCGCCATGGTGGATGCAACGCGTGGAGCTTCGACAACCAAACCTGACATGACCCTTGTTTGTACCTGCCCTGTCATCGAAGCCCCCATGGTCCGACGAGGCAACTAGAGAAATTTCCGAAAGAGCTGACGTGGCAGGGTGAGCAAAGGGGATTTTGAAGGGAGAGCAAAAAGCAGGCATTGAACCTGACGTGAATCGAACACGCAACCTTCTGATCTGGAGTCAGACGCGCTACCATTGCGCCACAGATCCGTGCTTTTTAATGTAGTTGTATTATACAAACAAATAAAATAACATGAAGTGAAATTGGTGGTTGGACCGCAGACGCAACCCTGTAGACGAAACACAAGCCTGCCAGCTCCGCGTTCCCTCTCAACACATTCCCCCATTCTTGCGAAAGGCACACCGGTAATATATGCTGGATGCTACGTATCTTTGCTTGATTTAGTCTTCACATTCTCAAATAATCCCTAACGAACAGACTCGCCTAGCAGGTCCAGTTACATCGCCACCTGACTCGTTGCATAGTATAGCATCTATCTTACCACAAACCTTCTGAGCAGGCAGCTCGCCGCCTGCGCCAACGATTTATGTCTCAGAACACGGATTGGCTGCATTCGAGCAGCTTCAGGATGCACACGGCGGCGCTCTCCCGAGTTGTTCCCTTGACAATCCCTGAAGACAGCCAGCTTCCTTCAGACGATGACTCATCAGATGTCCGAAGGGAGCCCGGTTCGGAATCCAGTGAAGACCGAGCCCCGAGTCAACGTCAAGGCAGACTGAATGATTCCGACCATGGTTCTTTGTCGAATATGTTCGGTCGTGTTCCACTCACTAGGTGCCTGGCCATGCGTCGAGGCGCGTATGATAACTGGGTCGTTCGCACGATCGTTACGCCAGATGGGGTGAAAGAGGTGTTTGGCCCGCCATAGCCGTCAGCCTTCCACGATGATTTTTTAGGTAGTTCACCTTTAGGCTACTCTTTTATGTAGCCAACGCAGTCTCGGTTTATTAAGCTTTAGAAATTAGTTCGATGTGTAGGTGGGTTCGTGTGATTTACTGCCAAGTGTTTGTATGACCAATTAGTATTGAGATTTCTCGATCCCTCCACAACTACTCGCCGTGCCCTGGCCACTTATTAATCAATATATTTGGATTGCCTTACCACCCCGTTTCTCCCTCCACCCCCTCCATCCTTTCCTCTCCTTCACACTTCCACCCCTTCCCCTTCCTCAAATGCCTTACCCCCCTCTCCCCCCCTCCCCCCTCCCAACCCTCACCCACCCCCCTTCTTGTTGGGCTGAAAAGCCCCTTAGGATCTTTGCAGGGGTGAACTCTGGGTAGAGTTGGTGTAGTAGCGGAAGCGTTAATTAAAGAGTTGTGAACAACCTTGCACTGGTATGTGAGGGCAAAGTAAGTTGATGATAATAAAAGGGATACAAGCTTTTATAGGAATACAAAGGAATATGAAGAGATACAGTTAACTGTTTTACTGTTGCTGTTGCGGTTCGATACAGTGTCGACTCGGGCAACTGCTCAGTATCGAGACAGTTGGTTGTCCTTGCTGTCGCGCTGCATTTGTCAGGTCAAAGGTCGCTGACCTTTGACTTTCGCGTAACCTCCAACAGTTATTCAACCTCCGAGGGTTGACTCACCGATATTTCGATACGAGCTACTTCGCTTCTGTCTTGGTGTTTCGACACGACAGAGGCGCCTAAATCAGTTGTTTCCAGCACTCCCCTTCGCTTCTGGAGTGTCGCTGACGTGGCTCTGTCCAGTCAGCAACATGCAGTATTCGAACTTCTGCTTTCCGAGCTTCTTGGTCAGGTAGTCAGCTGCCATTTCAGACGTGGGGCAGTATGACAGCTCGAGCCTTCCCTTCTCGATCTCATCCTTCACGAAGAAATATCGCAGAGCGATGTGTTTCGTCCTGTTTGCGAAGCCGTTCTTGTTGGCAATGCGAATTGCTGACTGGTTGTCGCAGAACAGGGTAAAGTTGGGTAACTCGGCTAACTTCGCTTCTTCCAGCAGCTCGCGAAGATAGAGTCCTTCCTTGGTGGCTGAGCAGAGTGCAATATATTCTGCTTCAGCTGACGAGAGGGCAATTAATTCCTGCTTGCTCGACTGCCAAAAGATAGGTCCGATAGGTTCGAGGCGGTAGATGTAGCCGGTGCGGGAGCGCCTATTGTCAGAGTCGCCAGCGTGATCAGCGTCGACGTAGCCGATTAACTTAGTCGGTGTGGTTGCGTTCTTGTAGTAAGTTAGGCCGATCGTTGGGGTGCTGACGAAGTAGTGAAGAGCGCGGTCGAGCTCCGCCAGATGTTCTGCTTCAGGTTTCTTGAGGTAGGTGGCGAGCTGGCTTGCGGAGTATGAGAGGTCGGGGCGACAGTGTCAGAACATATATATAGCTTATGCTGTTGTGTAGGCTATAGTGGGGTATCCCATAAGGGGTACAACCCAATTAGGGTTTCCTATATGTACTCACTTCATTCATAGTTCATTCATTCTTGTTCAAATCTTCTCATGGTATCGAGCAGGTTCCCCCTTGGGAACTGTGCTTAGGGCCCACCACATCGATTTTTTTTTCCTGCCCGAAGCGCGCTCAGCCTGAGTCGCGCTCCGGGCCCTCACTTCGTCGAGCCGCCCTAGCGGCCCTTCACTTCGGCCCCGCCACTCGTCTCAGCGGCCCCGCCGCCCGTCTTCGCGGCCCCGCCGCCTCTCTCCTAGCGGCCCCGCCGCCCTACCTAGCGGCCCCGCCGCCCTACCTCGCGGCCTCGCCGCCCTATTGCGCGGCCCCGCCGCCCTACCTAGCGGCCCCGCCGCCCTTACTCGCGGCCTCGCCGCCCCATTGCGCGGCCCCGCCGCCCTACCTCGCGGCCTCGCCGCCCCATCGCGAGGCCCCGCCGCCCTACCTAGCGGCCCCGCCGCCCTTCCTCGCGGCCCCGCCGCCCCATCGCGCGGCCCCGCCGCCCTATCTAGCGGCCCCGCCGCCCTTCCTCGCGGCCCCGCCGCCCCATCGCGCGGCCCCGCCGCCCTTCCTCGCGGCCCCGCCGCCCCATCAGCGGCCCCGCCGCCCTTTCAAGCGGCCCCGCCGCCCTTCTCTGCAGCGGCCCCGCCACTCCTCTACAGCGGCCGAGCCGCCCAGCAGCAGCGCAGCCGAGCCGCCCAGCAGCAGAGCAGCCGAGCCGCCCAGCCGTCGAGCCGCCCTGCAGCCGAGCCGCCCGGGAGCCGAGCCGCCCTGCCGCCGAGCCGCCCTGCCGCCGAGCCGCCCGGGAGCCGAGCCGCCGAGCCGCCCTGCCGCCGAGCCGCCCTGCCGCCGAGCCGCCCTGCCGCCGAGCCGCCCGGGAGCCGAGCCGCCCAGCAGCCGAGCCGCCGAGCCGCCCAGCTGCCGGGCCGCCCTACTGCCGAGCCGCCCGACCTGCCCTGCCTGGTGAGCACAGCACCACTGTTACTGCATGCCCTTCCCCTACTGCTTGCACTACTACACTGTCGTCGTCATGGCTACCCCTAGTGTCCTCGCTTTTGACGCTGAGGGTCGAGCCATTGACTTTGAGGTCTGGGTCGACGACCTGCAGCTGTTCTTACAGTGCGATAGGGCGGACGGTCTTTCCCTCTTTGACCTCACCTCTGGCGCCTCTCCTGCCCCTGCTGCTGATGCTGACCCCACTGTTCGCTCTCAGTGGGCCACCCGCGATGCTGCTGCACGTCTTGCTGTGCGTCGCCACCTGCCTACCACTGAGCGCGTGCACTTTAGTCAGTACAAGAGTGCTCAGACCTTGTACGACGCTGTAGTTGCGCGCTACTCTTCCCCTGCCACTGCTGCCCTGAGCCGCCTCATGCTACCGTACCTCTTTCCTGACCTTGCTGCCTTTCCCACTGTCGCTGACCTCATTACGCACCTCCGCACTAGTGACACTCGCTACCGCGCCGCCCTTCCTGCTGAGTTCTGCGCCAAGAACCCCCCCCCCATGTACATCACTCTCTATTACATAGTCACACGCCTCCCTGACTCCCTTCGCGTAGTCAGGGACCACTTCCTCTCAGTCTGTCCCACCACTCTCACTGTCGACCTCCTCGAGAAGTCCCTCCTTGCGGCGGAGAAGAGCATCGTCGCTGTAGGAGCCTCTCGTGGTGACCCTCGCACCCCCATCTTTGAGGGGTGTTCTCCTTCCCCCCTGCTGCCCTCTGTTGCCTCTGCTGCTGCTGCCGACCTGCTTGGTCTTGAGTCGGTCTGCGCGGCGTCTGCCCCTAGCGGGAGACGCCGCCCTGGCAGGGGCAAGGGGGGCAAGGGCGCGGGTGGAACTGGCGGGGGCGGTGGAGGTGGCGGTGGAGGCGGCGGAGGGAGTGGGGGTGGCGGTGGGAGTGGTGGCGGGGGCGGTGGTGGCGGTGGCAGCAGCGGAGGAGGAGGCGGTGGTGGCGGCAGCGGTGGGAGCGGAGGCAGCGGTGGTGGTGGAGGTGGAGGCGGCGGTGGCGGAGGGGGTGGAGCTGGTCGGGGTGGTGCCCCGCAGCGTAGCGGCTCTGGTGGTGGCCAGCGTCAGCAGCAGCAGCAGCAGCAGCAGCAGCAGCAGCAGCGTTCGCGGGACATCCCCCCGCCCCAGCAGCTCCGTGAGTGGTACACGCAGCGTCAGCGGGGTGGGGGTTTTGGTCCGTGCACCTACGTCCTTCGTTCCGGCGACCGCGCGGGTGAGCAGTGTGGGGGTGCCCACCCCACCCAGCGCTGCTTTGGCCGCCTGACGGACGCTTGGCGTCAGCAGTTCCCCGAGGCCAGTGAGATTCCCCGTTGGGGAGAGCTGTCTAGGGCTGGCGTAGCTATCTTTGATCTTGACTTTGATGCTATCCTTGCTGCCATGTATGCTGTGACTATTAGTGAGGAGGGTGACTGTTACCGGTGTTTCCCGCCCGACCCGGGCATTGGTACTGCTGCGCCAGGTACTTCTGCGGCTGCTGCTCTAGGTGCCAGTGCGTCTGCACTCTCAGGTACTGGTGAGGCTGCGCTCTCAGGTACTGCGTCGGCTTCGGCCTCCCTCACCTTCACGCTTGACTCAGGGGCTTCTCGCTCCTTCTTTCGAGACCGCACCACACTCACGCCGCTTGGCCGGCCGGTTGCAGTCTCCCTGGCTGACCCCTCTGGGGGTCCTGTCCTCTCTCACTTCTCCACTGTCCTCCCGTGTCCGGCTGCCCCCTCGGGCACCTTGTCTGGTCTGTACCTCCCCTCGTTCTCGACGAACTTGGTGAGTGGTGCTGACCTGCAGGATGCGGGGGTTCACCAGTTTACTCCTGCGAGTCAGCGGGTGACCCACTGCTCGGACGCCCGCACAGGCCGACACCTGGCCACGTTTTCGCGTCGGCCGGGGTCGAGTCTCTACACCCTGACCACTGAGTCTCCTCCTGTCCCTGCGTCTGGCCAGGTAGCTGCGTCGGGTCAGGTGTTTGCTGCTGCATCCAGGTCTGGTCCTGAGTCTGCCCCCTGCTCGTATCGCCGCCTGTCTCAGGAGACTCTCCTGTGGCACCACCGTCTTGGCCACCCCTCCTTGCCTCGTCTTCGGGGCATGGCTTCCCGTGTCCTTGTCTCTGGTCTTCCCCGGTCTCTCCCTCCCCTTCCTTCGGGACCCGGACCTTCCTGTGTCCCCTGTGTCGAGGGGCGGCTCCGGGCTGCCCCTCACTCCTCCCAGTTTCCCCCGACAGAGGCTCCTCTGCAGACGCTTCACATGGACGTGTGGGGCCCGGCCCGCGTCCGTGGGCAGGGTCACGAGCGCTACTTCCTGCTGGTGGTTGACGACTACTCGCGTTACACCACAGTCTTCCCCTTGCGCAGCAAGGGTGATGTCACTGAGGTGTTGATCGACTGGATCCGCGCAGCTCGTCTCCAGCTCAGGAGGAGCTTCGGCTCGGACTTTCCTGTTCTGCGTCTGCACTCTGACCGAGGTGGAGAGTTCTCCTCTGGCCTTCTGCGAGCCTACTGTCGTGCACGAGGCATCCGCCAGACCTTTACGCTTCCGGACTCTCCACAGCAAAATGGGATTGCTGAGCGCCGCATTGGCATGGTCATGGACGTCGCTCGTACGTCCATGATGCATGCGGCTGCCCCCCATTTTCTGTGGCCGTTTGCGGTTCGGTACGCGGCGCATCAGATCAACCTTCACCCCAGGGTCTCCCGGCCGGAGACCTCCCCAGCTCTGCTGTGGACGGAGAAGGTCGGCGATGCGTCTGCGTTCCGTGTCTGGGGATCTCGGGCGTTTGTCCGCGACTTGTCTGCGGACAAGCTGTCCCCTCGTGCTGCTCCCTGTGTCTTCCTCGGCTTCCCCCCTGACGCCCCAGGGTGGCAGTTCTACCACCCCTCCTCTCGTCGTGTTCTGTCCTCCCAGGACGTCACGTTCGACGAGTCAGTCCCCTTCTACCGCCTCTTCCCCTACCGCACTCCTTCCCTCCCCCCACCACCGCACTTCCTTGTGCCAGGTCCCCCCCCGGTAGACCCCCTTCCCCCTCAGGGTCCTGCCCCTTCAGGTGTGTCCCAGGTAGACGCAGTCGAGCCGGTCGAGGTTGCTGGTGACTCTGGTCCTGCTGCGGGTGCTGAGCCTGGGGGTGCTGACTCTGGGGGTGCTACGCGCGTGGGTGCTGAGCCTGGGGGTGCTGAGCCTGGGGGTCCTGAGTCTGGGGGTGCTGAGCCTGGGGGTACTGCGACTGGGGGTGCTGAGCCTGGGGGTGCGGAGTCTGGGGGTGCTGAGCCTGGGGGTGCTGTGACTGGGGGTGCTGAGCCAGGGGGTGCTGCGTCTGGAGCTACTGAGCCTGGAGCTGCGGAGCCTGCGGCCACTGGACCTCCCCTTGTGGCGTCTGGCGGTGCGGGACCTGGCGGTTCTCCGGGTGCTTCGCCTCGGCGGGAGCCCCTCTCTCCACAGGAGCTGCGCGAGTGGTTTGCTCGCCGCTGGAGACGTACTGCTTGAGCTGGAGCTCCTTCGGCTGCTGAGGGTACTTGTGCCGCTGGTCCCGGAGCTGCTGGGCCCTCGGGTCCGCCTGGAGCTGGAGCTGCCGCGGGTGTTGGTGCTGAAACTGCTGCTGTCCTTCCTCGCGGTGGTCCTGCTGCGGGTACTGCTGGTGCTGCTGGAGGTACTGGAGCTGGAGGTGCTGTTGGCGCTGGTGCTGCTGCTGAGGGTGCTGTCCCTGCTGTGTCTGGAGTCGCCGCGCGGCCTCGGCCGTACTTCGTTCCACTCCTACAGCAGGTTCTTGGTCTTTCTCCTCCTGCAGCGTGTCCACAGCCTGTTCAGTCACAGTCCCAGTTAGAGCCCGCCTCCCCACTTCCTGCTCCCTCTCCTTACACTGGTCCCACTGGAGGTCTTGCTGAGCGTCGTGAGCCTGCGTCTCGTCCTGCGTCGCCTGTTCGTGCTGCTCGCGCTAGTGGTCGCGGTTCGCGTCAGCGTCCTCCTCCTGTCCCTGGCACGCACCGGATGTCTTTGCGTCCGTCCACTGCTCCTCTGCGTGCCCCTTTGCCTTCTCCTCCTGAGTCCTCCCTTCCTGCACTTACCGACCCAGAGTCCGACTCTCTTCGTGCTGCTAGTCCTACTGTCACACGTCTCCTTGCTACTGTCGTCACTGACCCCTCTTTTGAGTCCACTGCTGCGTCTGCTCTTGTTGCTGAGCTCGTCGACTTTGCTGCTAGCTGTCGTCTAGACTACGCTGCCGGTCTTGTTGCTGAGTCTGCGTCTGTCTGTCCTCCGTCCGTCGGGGGTGAGTGTGCTCTTGGCACGGACGTCCTTGAGGACAGGCAGGAGGAGTTCCAGTGTCTGGCTGCTGCTTCACCTCATCTCGCGTCCGTACTACTTGCCCCTGAGGGAGACCCGGATGCACTAGACATCCCGACTCCGCGCTCTTACGCGGAGGCCGTAGAGGGTCCCTACTCCTCTCAGTGGCAGGCAGCTATGGATGCAGAGATGGCGTCCTGGAAGTCCACAGGCACCTACGTTGACGCGGTTCCCCCTCCTGGGGCGAACATCGTCAGTGGCATGTGGATCTTCAGGGTGAAGCGGCCGCCGGGCTCTCCACCTGTCTTCAAGGCGCGGTACGTCGCTCGTGGCTTCAGTCAGCGGCAGGGAGTTGACTACTTTCAGACCTTCTCTCCCATCCCGAAGATGACCACTCTTCGGGTGCTGCTGCACATAGCCGCTCAGCGCGACTACGAGCTCCACTCTCTTGACTTCAGCACTGCTTTCTTGCAGGGCAGCCTGCACGAGGAGATCTGGCTGCGCCGTCCACCTGGCTTCACTGGGACTTTCCCTACTGGCACCCAGTGGAGCCTCCGACGGCTAGTCTACGGTCTCCGCCAGGCACCGCGTGAGTGGCACGACACACTGAGGACTACGCTTGCGGCTCTTGGGTTTGCTCCCTCTACGGCTGACCCGTCGTTGTTTCTGCGCACCGACACTTCTTTGCCGCCGTTCTACATCCTCGTGTACGTCGACGACTTGGTCTTTGCCACAGCTGACACTGCTGGACTCGCCCACGTGAAGTCCGAGCTGCAGAAGAGACACACGTGCACAGACCTGGGTGAACTGCGCAGCTACCTTGGCTTGCAGATCACTCGGGACAGAGCACGCCGCACCATTACCTTGACTCAGTCACACATGGTGCAGCAGGTCCTTCAGCGCTTCGGCTTCACGTACTCCTCGCCTCAGGCCACTCCTCTGTCTACTCGCCACTCGCTCTCAGCTCTGCCTTCGGATGAGTCCGTAGAGTCGAGTGGCCCGTACCCAGAGCTTGTTGGCTGCCTCATGTACCTGATGACCTGCACACGACCTGACCTTGCATACCCTCTTCGCATTCTTGCACGCTATGTTGCTCCTGGGAGACACCGACCAGAGCACATGGCTACTTGTGCAGTACGTCGGGCATGGGGCTAGTGCTTGGAGGGCGGAGTCCAGTGGTCCTCACTGGGCACGCGGACGCTTCTTGGGCTGACGACCAGGCTACGCAGCGGTCGTCGCAGGGTTACACCTTCAGTCTTGGTTCCGGCTCTGTCTCGTGGCGGGCTACTCGCTCGTCCTCTGTTCTCGGCTCCAGTTGTGAGGCTGAGATCTACGCCGGGGCCATGGCTGCACAGGAGCTTCGCTGGCTCACCTACCTGCTGACTGACCTTGGAGAGCCGCCTCGTTCTCCTCCAGTGCTGTACGTAGATAACAAGGCCATGCTGGCCTTGTGTCGAGAGCAGCGCTTGGAGCACAGAACGAAGCACATTGCTCTCCGTTACTTTCTTGCTCGTGAGCTGCAGCAGCGTGGTCAGTTGCGACTTGCGTACGTGGCCTCTGAGGCCAACACTGCTGATGTGTTCACCAAGGCACTTGCGCCTTGTGACCATCAGCGCTTCTGCACTCAGCTGGGTCTTGTACCTGTCTTGCCTCACTTGCTCTCCTCTTGACCTTGCTTGTACTGTCACATATATATACCTGCTCTTGCTTGTCTAGCTCTATATATATATGTGCACTCCTGCATGTGAACTGGCCTTGTGGCCTTGTCGTTGTGCTCGGACTGTGTGGTGACTTTGTGATCCACCCTGAGCTTGCTGTGCTTTGCGTGACTGGTCTTGTGACCCCTTGTTCTCCCCCACTTTGCCTATGGGGGTGTGTCAGAACATATATATAGCTTATGCTGTTGTGTAGGCTATAGTGGGGTATCCCATAGGGGGTACAACCCAATTAGGGTTTCCTATATGTACTCACTTCATTCATAGTTCATTCATTCTTGTTCAAATCTTCTCAGACAGGTGACGCCTGCGAAGAGAAGACATCCCAGCTTCTTCTGGTAGTCTCCTATGCCAGCGGGCTTGAGTAGAGCGGAGTTTCCTTTGTCGTTCCCTGCCGTGTAGCGGTATGGCGTGGAGATGGCTGTCGGTGTGAGCGTAAAGCGTTTGGCGATGGTGTCGGCATATTTCTCGGCGCTGAGGTAGATCGCGTCCTCCTCTTCCCGGATGTTGAGGCCGAGGTACTGAGTGACGGTAGATGTCGCTGCAGCTCCCCTTCGAACCAGGTAGTGATGACGTCATTCGAGCCGATGTAAAGGAG
The DNA here is from genome assembly GCA_947471745.1 of Closterium sp. Naga37s-1. Classification (NCBI taxonomy): domain Eukaryota; kingdom Viridiplantae; phylum Streptophyta; class Zygnematophyceae; order Desmidiales; family Closteriaceae; genus Closterium; species Closterium sp. Naga37s-1. The sequence goes on from CANJKZ010001144.1 coordinate 1,991,478, forward strand.
ATCGTCCACGTAGACGATTAGTAGGATGTAGTCGCCGTTTTTTGTGAGCCGGTACATGCCTTGATCGTGCGGTAGTTGCTTGAAGCCGATGCGAATGAGGCGAGTGTGCAGGTACTGTTGCCACAGTCGCGGAGCCTGCTTGATGCCGTAGAGTGACTTGAGTAGCTGGCAGACTTGGTTGGGTTCTCTGTGGGAGCCGTGCGGTAGCTCGACGAAAATTTCTGCATCAACAGGTGCGTAGAGAAACGCGTTCGCGACGTCAATTTGTCGCAGCTTCTTCTTCTTCATGGCGGCGATTGCGAGGAGAATGCGTAGTGAGGTGTGGCGGCTAACCGGAGCGAAGGTTTCGGTGAAGTCGCGTCCGTGTTCTTGGTCGAAGCCGCGTACAAACCAGCGAGCCTTAAAATTTTCAATGGTGCCGTCAGCCTTTGTCTTCACACGGAAGACCCACTTCCCGGTGAGCACTGTCTTGTTCCGTGCCACGCCGATAGGAACCACTTTCCACGTGTTGCGTTCCTCCAGTGCCTTCAGCTCCTTGTCCATGGCCTCGCGCCATTTTTCTTTATGCTCCCCCCCCAGAGCCTGTTGAACCGTCGCAGGCTCTTTAGGAATGGCGGTGCCGTGGACTGCGGTGACGAGTCCGAGAATTTGCAGTCCACTCTGTGAGTAGCGGGGAAGATTTGCGTCCTCGGGATAAGCTGCTTCATCTCCCGCTTCTGGATCAGGTATGAAGTTGGGTCCTACTCGTTCTGCTTCGTTGGTGTTGACTGTCGCAGGTGTTACGTAACCGTTGTCGGCGAAATGGTAGAAGGTTTCGGCGTTGACACTTTCGCGAGGGTTATCTTCGTCCATGGGAACGTCCACGGAGCAGAACGGAAGAGGTCCGGCTTCTTCTGATGCGTTGTCCACATTCTGTTCGTCCCGGTCAGCTTCGTCCGTTGCTGAGGCGAAGGCTCGGTCACCGCGAAAACCACCTGTGGGATCCTGGTCTTCTTGCAGGTTGGCAAGGTATGTCTGGAGCGTGAGTCGTTCGTAGAAAATTACATCACGTGCTGCTACTGTTTCCTTGGAATGGACGTCGAAGATTTTCCACGCGTTGTAGTTCTTTTCGATTCCCAGGTGTAGTCCCCACTGTGCTCGTTGAGAAAATCGGCCCGCTCGTGCTGCTGGGGGTCGGTACTGTACCATGCATCCGAATACTCGTAACATTTTTGTGCTGCCCTGTTTTCCTGTCCATAGCAGATGCGGTGATGCGTTGTTTGGAAGCGATGATGACGAGAGCAAGTTGTGCAGCATGACGGCGTGATCCATTGCCGCAGGCCACTGGTGGTTGGGTAGCCGCATGCCACGTAACAGTTTGCGCATGCTGTTCAGCAAGGTCCTGTTCATTCTTTCTGCTACACCTTGCTGCTGATGGGCGTAGGGAAGGGAGACGAGCCGCTTGATTCCCCTTTCCGCCAGGTACTGCTTGAATTGCTGAGAGGTGTATTCTCCTCCTCCGTCTGAGTGGAAGCTTTTCAGTTTCACGCCCGATTCTCTCTCTGCTACTGGTAGCCAGGCAACGAAGGCTGCGAATGCCATGTCGCGGCTAGGGAGGTTTAGGTGCCAGACGTAACGGGTGGCGGCGTCGATGAAGGTGATTGTATAGTTGTATATTGCTTGTCCTGGTTCCTGATTGTACAGGATGTCGCTATACACCTTCTCGAGTGGTGCGTACGCTGGTGCGCTCGGGTTGTGATGAGACGCAAACGGTCGATGTGGTAAGTCACCTTCAGGACAGGTGAAGCACGTTCCGCGTACTCGTTGAAGTTCTCGTCCGTCGGTCAGTAGGAGTGAGTCCTTGTCGAGTACTCCTGCTCTTATCGTATTGTTTAATACTGTGTTGCTTGGGTGTCCCATCCTTGCGTGCCAGGTGTTTTCGTCGGCGCGATGTCCGGGTGATCGTCGGTACATATCGGAGTTGGAGTAGAAGTTGGCGGTGAAGTTGGCGCTACGATGAACTTCTTGTGGTGCTGGGTGTAGTTGTTGCGCGGGTGTCGGTGGTGTGTCGTCGATGAGGAGCGGTGTCGTTAAAGGACCAGCAATTGGTGTTGACGTTCCTGCTGCTGCCGTTAATGGTTCTGCTACTGCCGATGTTGTCTCTGCTGCTGCCGATGTTGTCTGAATTGTTGCTAACGCCCTTGTTCTTTCTGCTTCAGGGATGGTGTGTGAGTACCAGAAGCCTTCTGGACTGAAGTCTGGATCAAGTCCTGGAGGGTGTGTCCAGTTGGTGAAGTTAACGATGGCGTCGCTGTCGGCGGTGCCAAGATCAGGAACAAAATCAAGAACGAAGACGTTGTTCTTGAGGACCGCCTTGCCGATGTAAAGTCCTCTTCTCCCATGATACAGCTTGAATTCTTGGGTGGTGCTGTCTGCTTCGAGGTGAATCCCTTTCGCCATTAGCTGACTGACGCTCAGTAAGTTGTAGCCGAGTCCCTCTGCGATTAGTACTTTTGACATCTGCAGTATAACGTTTGTTTCCCTTGACTGAAGTTGAACTACGCCTTGTCGTCGTGTTCGCTTGTTGTTGGCGACAGTTGCTGCGGACAGTTGCTGGGGTGTGGTTTCGTCGAGTTGTTCTTCCGGTGAGTAGTGTGGTGGTGACTCGGTGATGCAGGAGTCACTCAGCTTTGCCATGCAGCTGACGATGTTTCTTGCTCCTTGTGCAGGTTGTCCCGTTGAAGTCGTTGAGGCTTGAATCTGGGTCGTGGGATTTGCTTGCGTTGAGGCGATTTGGCTGCTTGAAGGTCGAAGTTGTCGCTGTGGAGTTGTTGACTGTTGACGATTTGGGCAGTGCGTACGCGGGTGTCCTGAAGTTTTGCAGATGTGGCAGAACGGAGGTACTGGCTTCGGTTGTTGCTGCCGGTTGTTGTTGTTGTTGTTGTTGTAGCGTCGCTGAGTGTGGAACGCGAATTCCAGTGCTGATGTCTTCTTTTTGTGTCGTTCTTCTTGCAGGTCCATGTCTTGCTGCTCGGCGTGGATTTCGGCGCAGAGCGCTGCTTCGGAGATTCTTCCGTGAGCTCGGAGAATGGCCTTTGTGGCGCGCCATTGAGGACCGAGGCCGCCGATGATGACTGTTACGAAGGCGTCTTCAGAGATCGACCCTCCGCATCGATGAAGTTTGTCGCGCAACTCGCGACATCGACTGATATACGCCATTCCTTTCTCCCCTGGTTTCATTTCAACCGTTGTCAGTTGCGCCATTAACCGACTTTGGCTTACGCTGTCTGTTGCTTGATACAGGCTCTTCAGGTGGTTGTACGCGAGCTCCGCGGAGTTGCCGTAACCTCGGTAAGACCTTATGTTCTGCTGTTGAGTCGGGGTGATATTCCTCAGTAGGATCGTGTATGCCATCATTGACTGATAGGTGTACTGCTGCTTCTCGTACTGTGTGCCGTTTGTTGGGTATGGCAGAGATCCGTCGAAGAACCCGAGTATCTGCGCGCCTTCCATCATCAGCTCGAACTCAAACGACCAGGTGAAGAAGTCCTTTCCATCGAAAGGTCTTGACGTCTGCATCTTCAGAACGTGTGCGAACTGCGACTGAACTTGTCATGCGTCCAGTGATTTTTCTTGTCCAGGTGAAGGCTGTGGGTGTGGCATAAAGCTGATGGACCCGCGCTCGTACGGAGCAAAGGTAGGCTGCTGTTGTTGATGGAGCAAAGGTAGGCTGCTGTTGTTGATTTCCTCGTGCATATGATGAGCCGTCGAGACTCATGGGTGTTGCTCCGTTGTTGTTGCTGTTGTGTGACTGCGCAGGTGCCGATTGTTGGTGTTGCTCGTAGAAGGACATGAAGGAGAAAAACTTCTCCATCATGCTCTGGTCGAAGTCTGCAGGTTGATTCGCGGGAGTCTCGGTAGATGTTGCTCTGGGTCTTGTTGCTGTGCCCTCCTCTGTCTGTAGGCCAGAGGCAGGAGGTGGAGTAGGAGTAGTGCCCTGGGAGCCGTTGGAGTTGCTCCTTTCCTTTTGTGTAGCCATGCTTGTTGATGTTGTCGGTATAGAAGTTGAATTCCCCCTGATACCGTCATCGCCCGGATATAAGACAGTGTTGAATAGTAGACAGGGGTTGTCTATTATACGGGTGTCTCTTATAAACAGGCTAGCCTTTTTATACGACACCTATTTGTGTGTACGAGATAAGACATATGTGTCTTATAATCGAAACTGCAATGTATTATAGTGAAAATTGAAATACCGCGTACATTTTTACCCTTGCGACACGCGAATTCTGCCACGTGCTGAGTCACATACTACCAAATTTGACTCTGCAAGTATTCGGGATGACGTGGCGTTCCGAACAATGGTTGCCGAAGTGGCAACTTCGCAACATCGACACTCTTAATGAGAAACTCTTTTCAAGATGCGTGAAAATATTTCTAAGTAGTTTAAAAAGGTTTCCATTTATAAGACTTATAAGACACCCAAAACCTCCCCAAATACAAGATAACCCAAGCATTTTTTTTAGTATATGAGATAAGACATATATGTCTTATATCCGGGCGATGACGGTAGCTCTCATACAATGTTGGGCTGAAAAGCCCCTTAGGATCTTTGCAGGGGTGAACTCTGGGTAGAGTTGGTGTAGTAGCGGAAGCGTTAATTAAAGAGTTGTGAACAACCTTGCACTGGTATGTGAGGGCAAAGTAAGTTGATGATAATAAAAGGGATACAAGCTTTTATAGGAATACAAAGGAATATGAAGAGATACAGTTAACTGTTTTACTGTTGCTGTTGCGGTTCGATACAGTGTCGACTCGGGCAACTGCTCAGTATCGAGACAGTTGGTTGTCCTTGCTGTCGCGCTGCATTTGTCAGGTCAAAGGTCGCTGACCTTTGACTTTCGCGTAACCTCCAACAGTTATTCAACCTCCGAGGGTTGACTCACCGATATTTCGATACGAGCTACTTCGCTTCTGTCTTGGTGTTTCGACACGACAGAGGCGCCTAAATCAGTTGTTTCCAACACTTCTCCCCCTTCCTCAAAACCCCCCTTTCCTGTCCTCTTCCCCCTTCGCCCACCCCTGTTTCTTTGTGTCCCTCCCACTCCTGTAACTCCCCCTCCCCCCCCCTCCCCTCGCTCTCTTAGCTCACCCCATCTCCTTTTGCGTGTGCTACTAATCTAGTGGTACCGTACACCATACATTAAAGTTGCTTGTGTATTTACACCACTGTGCTAACGTGGGTGGGCTTGGTGCAAGCTTGTTGGCTATGCATGCTGTTGTGTTGAAGTGCTCGTTGCATCAGAGTCGTCAAAATCTTGAAAGGGGTCGGGCGAGACCTGAATTGCCGAAATCGTGACAGTTTGTCTCTCCGAGGCACTTGGGACTACGAGATGTATTTATTTTCCTCTTATTTGTTGTACTTTACACTAGATAATGTTTGGGTTTTCCAAATCTTAAATTTCTGCGTTGACTTAGTTGTGTATTTTATGACTTGTAGTTTGTATTGAACACAGCAAAGCGAAGCTCGCCGGACCAGATTCATGCCATTGTGGCTTCTCACCGAACGTCGTCGAATTGACAAGCCTGTCGCTGCACTTCCAGCGAAATGTTGCTGCTGATGCAGACACCGTGGGAGCCCGCGTCAGCATTGCCTTAGGGCGGGTCCAACTTTGTACATGTACGCTTTATTTTCAGCTCAGTTACCCGATTTTAGAATGTAACAGAACTTCTAACGTACGGATGTTCATTTGACGCGAGACTGTACATAAAGCTACCAATTCGGAATCGTTTCTCGGAACGTGCGGAAGACATCCAAATGTTCACCATCAATTCGTCTCCCAGCTCGTTTCGCGTCTTCCAAAGTTAAACAGTAACGCTAGGATTTCGTTAAATTGTTTCGTCATTGAATTTGGCCTCCGCCACAGGTGCTGAAAACCTCGCGCCAATATCTCGCAATACTCAGTAACCCTTTCCGAGGTCCGTACCGCGCCTCGATACTGTACCTTTTAGAAGTCCGAATTGTACACTCGATAACTGGTCAGGAAACGCACAAAGTACGCCCAGGGGTACAGTCAATTTTGACGGGTGCATTGACATAAAAATTAAGAAAAAAACGGCAGTGTACAAAGTTGGACCCGCCCTTATCGAGCAAGCCTTTTCGGCCTCCTCTGCTTCCCGGCGAAGGTTCACGAACAATCGCGAGTGTTCGCACCTCCTCCTGGACAACTGAATCTGAACCCAAACCTCATCGAAACTCCCCTGTCCAGGAATTCAGCCACAACGATGACATCTCGTTTTGACCCGAAGTCTGAAAACGCATTCTGTCCAGGGCGTGGTGCTTTTAGGTACTGGACCTGCGACACATTCTGTGGTGCTAAGGCAATCCTTTGCTTAGTAATTCTAGAAGGTAACAGTCAAACGCTTACAAATGGGCATGTCGTGTCATCAAGCTGGATGCGACTCAGAGCTGCCAACACCTCCAATAGAGAGACTCGGCCGTCACGAAGCCAGCTTCGGATTAGCCGAACCGAGTCTTTTAGACTCTGTCGCTCAACCTTGCCTCACCTCAACTTCAGGACTAGTGTGACGTGTCTGCTGCACCGTGTCCAGCTGCCAGCTCCCTTTCGCGTACATAGGCTTCCTTGCACGAGAAATAGTAACTTTTTGACTCCACTTCCCCTTTGTTACTCGTGGTTGTCAGCTCCCGTCGTTGCTGTGCTCATCTGAGCTCTGAGATCCTAGCGTCTTCTTCTCGGTGCCGCTGCTATAGCGCTTCGGGATCGAGTTCTGCACTGATCTGTGTCCTCGCCTGTTACGCTGCGAAAGCACTCTGCACAGGATTGGATAGCATGGCAGCTTTGAAAGCACTTGCCCGTTTCACGACTCGTTTCGCCGCACCGTCGATCGCGGCGAGTCGCGTGCGACAAAATACGACTGTTTCCAGTATCTCGAGCGTAGCGTTAAGAGTCGAGCGACCGCTTCATGCCTCGCGAACGGTGCGGCGCGTCGCGCGACGAAGCTTCCCCGCGCGAACCTTCTGCAGGTTCGTCTTCCAAAGCTTAGCAAGCGAGTGTTTTGAGAGAAAATAAGTGGTAGGAAACACAATCAGGACCACATGCTCTGATAAGGATTCGTGGGCAGAAATAAAATACTATTGCACGAAAAGGCGATAGAAACACACATGCCGGCAACACAGACACGGGGTTAAGTTTTAAAACAAAATTAGAAAGGAGTTTCTATGTCTTTCTTGAAGCACCATTCTTCCTTTTGGTTTCCCCCTCTTCCCTTACCCTTCTTCCCCCATCCGTGTCCCCTCCTTCCGCAAATCGCGGCAGCGTGGCGAACGAGCAGGCGGAGGCGGAGAAGTCGGCGGAGGACATGCTGTCGGATCTCGAGCCCGACACCCGCGCGCCCGTCACCATCATCACCGGCTTCCTCGGCTCCGGCAAGGTGCGACACGAATGGCTCTCCCGTGCCAACCCATCCCACCCCACCCTACCCCACCCCACTCCACCCCATCCTACGACTTGAAGTTTTCGCCATGATCACCCTCTTCCTCGGTTTCGGGCAGAGTTCGACACCAGTGCTCACATTTGAATGCGCGTGATCCGGATAAGGACTTTACCGCAAACGGCAACCCTCAGTTATTTTTCAGTTATTGTACGTTCGTAACCCGTAACTTGATTATTATATTATTTTCACCTGTAACCTTTTTGTTTGGGTGCAGACGACGCTGCTGAACTACATCCTCAAGGCGGACCACGGCAAACGGATCGCCGTCATTGAGAACGAGGTGAGCCAAGTCGACAGTTATTTTACGAGGCCGCTCAAAAGACGACGCTGTTGAATGCTTTTGAGTCGACTCAAAAGTAAACTGCATCCTCAAGGCGGACCACGGCAAACGAATCGCTGTCATCGAAAACGAGGTGAGCGAGAGTTACAAGTCTCCAAGTAGATGAGAACAAGGTAGGCGAAGTTAATCGTCATTAAAATCCAGCTACGCGATAGTTACACGTAATAATGAAAACCATGTACGCGAGATTTATATACAAGCCGTTAGGAACCAGCTAAACGAGCGAGGCTTGGTGACAAGCAAGCAACGAGATGTGGGCCTTCTGTTATGATGCCATCCGTCCGTGCGAGAGAGTTGAGAGTTGAGCTTTCAGGATCTGTACTCTACCTTGTCGTTTGTCAATCCTTGTGATCTCTGAAATTCCTTCCCGCAATTCCCAAATCCCCTCTCTCCGCAGTTTGGCGAGGTGGACATTAACGGGTTGCTCGTGGCGACTCGTTTGGCTTACGTTACTCAAATCCCGTCCCTTGAATCCCGATTCTTGAATCCCGTCCGTCCATTGAATCCCGATTCTTGAATCCCGTCCGTCCATCTAATCCCCCCAGTTCGGCGAGGTGGACATCGACGGGTCGCTCGTGGCGGACGCGCTGGCGGGGTCGGAGGACGTGGTGGTGCTCAACAACGGATGCCTGTGCTGCACCGTTAGAGGCGACCTCGTTAGGATGCTCAGTGACTTGATCACGACCAAACGGGACAAGTTTGATCACATCGTCATTGAAACCACAGGTAAGTGAATGGGGGAGTGTTGGAGTGAGCATTAGGCAATGGATGGGAGGTGGGGTTAGGAGGACGTGGTGGTGCTCAAGAACGGGTGCCTGTTGTGCTGCACCGTGCGGGGGGATCTAGTGCGCATGCTGAGCGACCTGATCACGACTAAGCGGGACAAGTTCGACCACATTGTGATTGAAACCACAGGTGAGGGTGGGAAGGAAGGAAGGAGGGAGGGATGGAGGGATGGAGTGAGAGGACGTGGTGGTGGTGCTCAACAACGGGTGCCTGTGCTGCACCGTTACAGGCGACCTTGTTAGGACGCTGAGCGACCTCATCACGACCAAGAGGGACAAGTTCGACCACATTGTGATTGAGACCACAGGTCGGGCAGTCAACAACTGGGTGGGTGAGTGGGTGGGTGAGTGGGTGAGTGGGTGAGTGGGTGGGTGAGTGGGTGGGTGAGTGGGTGAGTGGGTGGGTGAGTGGGTGGGTGAGTGGGTGGGTGAGTGGGTGGTTGAGTGGGTGGGTGAGTGGGTGGGTGAGTGGGTGGGTGGGTGAGTGGGTAGGTGAGTGGGTGAGTGAGTGGGTGGGTGAGTGGGTGGGTGAGTGGGTGGGTGAGTGGGTGGGTGAGTGGGTGGTGAGCGCTGGCGGGGTTGGAGGACGTGGTGGTGGTGCTCAACAACGGATGCCTGTGCTGCGCCGTGCGGGGGGATTTAGTGCGCATGCTGAGCGACTTGACTACCACGAAGAGGGACAAGTTCGATCATATCGTGATGGAAACCACAGGAGAGTTAGTGAACGAGGGAGGAATGAGGGAGTGAGCACGGGAGGGAGGGAGTGATTGCCTGAGCGAGCGAGTAAGAAGGTGAGCAAGAGAGTGAGTGGTGAGGTATGGAGGAGAGGAGGAGAGGAGAGGAGAGGAGGGGAGGGGAGAGGAGAGGAGAGGAGAGGAGAGGAGAGGACGTGGTGGTGCTGAACAATGGATGCCTGTACTGCACCGTGGGGGGGGGGGGGGGCTTGTGTGCATGCTCGGCGATCGCATTACTGCCAAGAGGAATGGTGAGCGTTGTACCTGGATCCAGGGCTCTCTTGAAATGACCCCCCTTCCGTACCGCTCTCAAAGGCATCTGAAAACCGAATCTGGGGTTCCCTGCCCCCGTCCCATGACCCCCACTACCCCCTTTTTGTACGTCCCCCAAGGGTTAGCCAGCCCAGCGCCCATCATTCACACGTTCTTCCTGGAAGAGGAGCTCGCAGAGGAGTTACGGCTGGACGGACGGACGGAGTGGTTCTTGATGCCCCAAACCCCATTCTCCCTCTCTCTCCCTCGCCCACCCAGGTCTGGCCAACCCAGCGCCCATCATTCAAACGTTCTTCTTAGAAGAGGAGCTGGCAGAGGGGTTACGGCTGGATGGAGTGGTGACTCTGGTGGACGCCAAGCACGTCACACGCCACCTGGATGCTGCCGAGAAGGCAGCAGCTGAGGGGTCAACGGAGGTCAACGAGGCTGTGGAGCAGGTGGCCTTCGCGGATCGGCTTATCGTTAACAAGGTGAGCTGAAAAAAAAAAAAAAACAAAAAAAAAAGCAGATAAACAACGAGGCTGTGGAGCGGGTGGCCTGCGGCGACCATCTTATTGTCATGTCAACAAGGTTATTCCCTCCCCCCCCCCCCCAAAAAAAAATCCAACAACAACAACGACAAACTTCTTGCCTTCTTGCGTCCACCCCACCCCCCCCACTCCCAAGCTTGCTCACGGTCTATCGATCACCCAAACACACATCTTCCATCTCTTTCCCTTGCCTTTCCCTTTCTCTCATGGGCTCACTCACATCCCCATGTGCAACTTGCAAGTGTGAATACGACAAACAGTTGGATGTCTGTAAGATCTGATATGTAGGTGGTGTACTGTGATCTGATATGATATGTGTACAGTGATCTGATATGATGTGGTGTACTGTGATCTGATATGATATGGTGTACTGTGATCTTATATGATATGGTGTACAGTGTGTTGCAGGTGGACCTTTTATCGGACGCGAACTGCAAGACACAAGTTTTGAGTCGTCTTAAAAAGTTCATATGTGTGGCTTGCGCGAGCACTGCGTGTTGCAGGTGGACCTTGTGTCGGACAGCGAACACAAAGATACGAGTTCCGAGTTGACTAAAAAAATGTTCTATATTATCTGGCTGGCTTACTCTGTGCTGCAGGTGGACCTTGTGTCAGAGAGCGAACTGAAAGATCTCGTCGAGAGGCTTCAGGTAAGTTGATGGAACATCCGAGTTTCATATCCAATTCCCGTCATTTCTCCCTTCTTCATTTGTGTGTTAAGTCGCACTGTCTGATGTTGTGTATTGAAGAATGAGAAGTTCCCCCTGACCATGGTCAACGCTGTACGGGTGAATGGTGGCTCGGTGGCAGGATATCAACTCCATGGCTCGCATGAGCAAGGCGTCGTATGGCAAGGTGGATCTGGAGTATGTGCTCGGCATTGGGGGCTTCGACCTTGAAAGGTGTGTCTTCATGTAGCCAACTCACAATGAGGTGCCTTTTGAGTCAACGAACAACAAGGTCATAACTCAGTCAATGAAGCACGGCATCGTGTGGCAAGGTGGATCTGGAGTATTCGCTCGGCATTGGGGGTTTCGACCTTGAGAGGTGCGTCTGCATGTAGTCGACTCAAAACGAGCTCATTTCTTAGTAGGCTTATGAAGCATGGCATCGTATGGCCAGGTGGATCTGGACTATGTGCTAGGCGTCAATGGCTATGACCTCAATAAGTGTGTGCCTTAATCTCCGTTTAGTCGTGTTATCCATTCTGTATAGTCCGATCTCAGTTTTTTTCTTCTTCTTTTTCTTTTTTTTCCCTTTTTTTGTTGCAGGATTGAGAGGGACGTGCAACCTCACATTCTGAACGAGGCAGCAGCACATGACCACCACCATCACCATGAGCACGACCATGACCACGACCATGAGCATGAGCACTGTGGGACATGCGGTGGTGATCACTCCACGGAGGAGCATGGCCACGACCACCATCACCACCATGACCACGACCACAAGCACAGCCACTGTAAGTGTCTCACGGCCGCTGTTAAGTGTTTCGTATTTTTTAACGCCTTGAAGACGGAGTGCTGCTATGCTTTTAGTTTTTGGAGCTTTGCATGAAGATTTACTGTATGTGTCGGTGGGAAAATTCACATTGACACAACTGTGATTGTGCTGTCCTGCTGTGCGCAATCCCCCTCCTTTCCTAGTGACTGTTGCAAACTTGCAAATGCAGTGAAGTTTAATACCTTCATTCACTTACCGTCCCTGTGTTTCTGTTGTTGCCAGCCCATGCGAAGCATGCAACAGGTGTCTCGTCTGTCAGCATTCAGTGTGAAGGCAACCTCGACTTGGAGAAGGTAGGCTGCACTTTCTAGTGTTCTCCACTGCCTCAGTCCCTTGTACAATTGCCTTGAACTTTCACCAAGCCATTGTTTTCCATCCTGTGCTGTGTAAGATATCTACCTTTTCTTATCTCGAAAAAAAAAAGGTTCTGTTCTGGATTACCCATTGTGCACTATTCTTTCCGCCGCCTTGGCAATCCAGATCAATGACTGGTTGGGAGATCTGCTTGCGGAGAAGAGTGATGACATCTATCGCATGAAGGGTGTCTTGTCCATCCACAAGTGCCGGGAACGCTTCGTCTTCCAGGCAAGTCTACAATACACTTTACTGACCTTCCTTTTTCCAAGCTTGGACAGTACCTAAACTTGAAGCTGAAGCATCAATTGTTGCTGCACATTATTTTCCTTGCAGGGCGTGCATGCCCTTTTCGAGGGTTCTCCAGACAAGCCATGGGGTCCGGATGAGAAGCGCTCCAACAGAATTGTCTTTATTGGCCGCAACCTGAATGAGGCAGAACTTAATGAAGGGTTCAGGAGCTGCCTTCAAGCTTAGAGGAGTGGCTACCTGCTGGTGCTGCTTTGTACCCTACTGTCAAATGTTGAACATTGATATGATAGGCTATAATGAGTTGCACTCTAGGGGGTACAGCTTCTAGGGTTGCTCATTTGTACCCCATTCGTTTCTATTCCAACATTCCGTTGTTCGCTAACTTTGAGATGGTATCATGAGTAGGTGTCGATCCTCTCGCATAGCCTAGCCTAGCTCGCGCCCTAGCGCCCTCCGCGCCTTTGCGCCCTAGCACACTCCGCGCCCTCCGCGCCCTCCGCGCCCTTGCGCCCTAGCACCCTCCGCGCCCTCCGCGCCCTCCGCGCCCTCCGCGCCCTCCGCGCCCTCCGCGCCCTCCGCGCCCTCCGCGCCCTCCGCGCCTTAGCCACCGCGCCCTCCGCGCCATTTCCGCGCCTTAGCGCCCTCCTCCTCCGCGCGTTAGCGCCCTCCGCGCCCCTAGCCTGCGCCCCTAGCCCGTCGCCCAGGCCCACGCCCTAGCCCGTCGCCCAGGCGCCCGCCCTAGCCCGTCGCCCAGGCGCCCGCCCTAGCCCGTCGCCCAGGCGCCCGCCCTAGCCCGTCGCCCAGGCGCCCGCCCTAGCCCGTCGCCCAGGCGCCCGCCCTAGCCCGTCGCCCAGGCGCCCGCCCTAGCCCGTCGCCCAGGCGCCCACCCCAGCCCGTCGCCCAGGCGCCCGCCCCAGCCCGTCGCCCAGGCGCCCGCCCTAGCCCGTCGCCCAGGCGCCCGCCCTAGCCCGTCGCCCAGGCGCCCACCCCAGCCCGTCCCCCAGGCGCCCGACCCAGCCCGTCGCCCAGGCGCCCGCCCTAGCCCGTCGCCCAGGCGCCCGCCCTAGCCCGTCGCCCAGGCCTGCGCCCTAGCCCGTCGCCCAGGCCTGCGCCCTAGCCCGTCGCCCAGGCGCCCGTCCTAGCCCGTCGCCCAGGCCTGCGCCCTAGCCCGTCGCCCAGGCGCCCGTCCTAGCCCGTCGCCCAGGCGCCCGTCCTAGCCCGTCGCCCAGGCGCCCTCCCTGGCTCGTCACCCCAGCCCCGCAGGCAGCGCGCCACGCGGGTAGCGCGCCCCGCGGGTAGCGCGCCCCGCAGGAGGCGCGCCCCGCGGGTAGCGCGCCCCGCAGGCAGCACACCCTGCAGGCGGCGCGCCCCGGGGTGCTTTAGTGCCAGAAAATAAATAAATAAATTAAACCCTAAAAAAAAAAAAAAAAAAAAAAAGGGGTTCACAGTGGGGGCCTGCTACTGTCGCCCGCGTTCCTGCTTGCCGGACGACCTGCACAGTTGCCTACATCCCGCAGCCGTCAGTACTGCAGCCCCTACTGTCGCACGTACTTTCCACTGCCAGTGGCTCTACTAGCGGCAGCCGACAGCCGCACTTACGGTCTCTAGCCCCGGCCGTTCCTACCTCCAGCCAGCCCTAGCTCGCCGCTTCTAGCTCCAGCCGTTCTCGCTCCAGCCGTTCTCGCTCCTCGCTCGTAGCTCAGTTTGCTCCGTGCTCCGGCCGTTCCTCGCCTAGTTTCACCTGGCGCTCCTAGCTTAGTTCGCTCCGTGCTCCAGCAGTTACTCGCCTGGTTTCACCTGGCGCTCCTAGCTTAGTTCGCTCCGTGCTCCAGCAGTTACTCGCCTGGTTTCACCTTGCGCTCCTAGTTGTTCTCGTTTTTCACAGCAGCCTGTCGCTCCTGTCGCTCCTAGCCTGCCGCTCCTGCACCCCGCTAGCTTTTATCATGGAGTCCGCTAGGGTTCTCCAGCAGCAGGGACAGCAGCAGCGGCCTTTTCAGTAGTGGCTTCCGCAGCGGCAGGGGCGCCCTCAGCAGCTGTGGCGCCCTCAGCAGCCATGGGGGCCTGGTGGTTCAGGTCGCGTTGGCTGCAGCAGCGGCCCAGCCAGCTGGGGGGCTCGTCGCGGTGGCCGCGACGTCGGCCCCTGCCAGTACCGGATCCTGACCGGCCCTGGTGCTGGCACTACCTGCTGGCGTCCTGACCACTCTGCACAGCGCTGCTACAGCCGCCTCGACGACCTTTACCGTGAGCGTTTTGGGCCTGAGTCGGCTCCCCCGATCTGGCCCAGTCTGTTTCGTAGTGGTTTCCCTGTATTTGATATGTCTATGGATGCTGTTTATTCTGTCACGTACGGATCTCTTGGCTTACGTGTACCTAGCTTAGGACCTTTGCCTGTTGCTAGTGTCGGTACTTGTGCTTTTAGTGTAGGTGCTTGTGTAGTCACTAGCCCAGCCGTGACGACTGCTGTTGCGTCGCTCTCCTTCACGCTGGACTCCGGCGCGTCTCAGTGTTTCTTCCGCGACCACACCACTGTCACACCTCTTTCGGCTCCAGTCCCAGTTGCCCTGGCTGATCCTACTTCAGGACCAGCAGTTGCTCGTAGCTCGACCACCCTCCCGTGCCCGGCTGTCCCCTCTGGTTTCCTCACTGGTCTCTACATCCCCTCGTTCTCTCGGAACTTGGTGGGTGTTGGATACCTTCAGGACCGGGGGATCACAGTCACTTTTCCTGCGCACGGGAGGACTGCGATCTGTACGGACTCTTCCACCGGGGCAGTTCTTGCCACGTTCACCAGAGAGCCCCACTCAGGTCTCTTCGTCCTGCACACTCCGCCCCCGCAGGTAGCTGCGTCTGGTCAGGTTGCTTCGTCCCCCCCGGTAGCAGAGTCCGGTCAGGTGGCTGTGTCCAGTCCGGTCGCTGTGTCCAGTCCAGTCGCTGCGTCTTGCTCCTGTCGCTCTCTCGCCCACCGCACCGTCCTGTGGCACCACCGTCTTGGCCACCCGTCGATCCCTCGCCTTCGTGGCATGCTCAGTCAGGGACTAGTCACAGGTCTCCCACGCACCTTCCCATCGCTCCCTCCCTCGCTTGCCCCTCCTTGCTCTCCGTGCGTCGCCGGTCGCTTACGTGCCACTCCCCACTCCTCCTCCCTTCGTCCGGCCACCGCTCCCTTCGAGACTCTCCACTTGGACGTCTGGGGCCCTGCCCCGACGCAGGGGTCTGGGAGGGAGCGCTACTTTCTGGTGGTCGTCGACGACTTCTCCAGGTACACCACAGTGTTTCCTCTTGCGAAGAAGTCCGAGGTGACTGCTACGCTGATCAGGTGGCTTCTAGCCACTGAGGGCACTCGTGGTGGTCGAGTCAGTTGTCTTCACTCCGACCGTGGGGGCGAGTTTCGCTCCGGCATTCTCGGCGGATTCTGCGGCGAACAGGGCATCACCCAGTCCTGGACGCTGCCAGAGTCCCCACAGCAGAATGGGGTTGCTGAGCGCCGCATAGGCTTGGTCATGGACATCGCCCGCACGTCCATGATTCATGCCCGTGCGCCCCATTTTCTGTGGCCTCACGCGGTTCGCTACGCCGCACACCAGCTGAACCTCCAGCCGCGTGTCTCGCGGCCCGAGGCTTCACCGACCAGTCTCTGGACTGGATCCCCTGGTGTTGGGTCGGCCTTTCGAGTCTGGGGCTGCCTTGCACTTGTTCGCGACACCTCCGCGGACAAGCTCTCGGCACGCGCCGTCCCCTGTGTCTTCCTTGGTTTCCCAGTGGACTCTGCTGACTGGTCCTTTTACCACCCTCCCCTCCACCAGTTCCTAGATTCCCGTGACGTCCGGTTTGACGAGTCCGTGTCCTACTACACCCGGTATCCCTGTCGAGGTCTCCCGGTACCCCCTCCCCCTCTCTTCCTCGCACCCTCTCCTCCTCCTGCTCCCGCTCCTCCGGTACCCCCGCCCCCCCCTGGTCCTGCCCCGTCTGGTGTGTCCCACGCTACCCCTCTCCCCTCGGTCGTGCGTCAGGTAGCGTCTCCCTCCCCGCAGTCCTCCTCACAGTCCCCTCAGCAGCCTTCGGCACTTCCGCGACAGGTTACTGTGGACTCGGTTGGTGTTGGAGCTGGAGGTGCAGCCGCTGGCGGTGCTCGGTCGCGGGGTACTGGAGCTGGAGGTGCTGGCGCAGGTGACGCTAGCTCTGGGGGTGCTGGAGCTGGAGGTGCTGGCGCAGGTGGCGCTAGCTCTGGGGGTGCTGGAGCTGGAGGTGCCGGCACTGGAGGTGCTGGTTCTGGGGGTGCTGGAGTTGGGGGTGCTGGCACTAGCGGTGCTAGTTCTGGGGGTGCTGGAGTTGGAGGTCCTAGCACTGGCGGTACTGGTTCTGGGGGTGCTGAGTCTGAGGAGACTGACGCTGGAGACCCTGGTTCTGCGGAGTCCACCCCGCCCCCCCACCGCCACAACACGCGTCTCCAGGCTGCCCGTCGGCGTGAGCGTGAGGAGCAGGAGCGGTTGGAGAGGGAGCGGCAGGAGCTGCGGGTGCTGGACCTTCTGGAGCAGCAGCGGCAGCAGCAGCAGCAGCAGCAGCAGCAGCAGCAGCAGCAGCAGCAGCAGCAGCAGCAGCAGCAGCAGCAGCAGCAGCAGCAGCCGCAGCCGCAGCCGCAGCCGCAGCCGCAGCAGCAGCAGCAGCAGCCGCAGCCGCAGCCGCAGCGGCCGCAGCCGCCACCGCAGCTTCCTCTAGAGCGGCGGTTGTTCCCACCTGTGAGTGGCTTGCGGGCCCTTGGCCTTTCCTCCTCTCCTCCTGTCCGCTCCCAGTCTCCTCCTGTGTTTGTTCCTCCGTTGCCTCCTCCTGACGACCGTCCGGCGGTCTGGTCTTCTCCTCCTCCTCAGTCTCCTCCTCCCTCTGTCCGTCGCGACTTGATCACTCGTTGTCCTCCGCGTGCTCGTCACTCGTCCCCTGTTACTGACCTCCACACTGCCCTCCTTTGTTCGTCTCGTCGTCGTTCTCCTTCTCCTGTGTCCGTTCTCCCGTCTCCTCCTCCGTCCTCTCTACCTGCCCTCCCCACTCCTATCTCTGACTACTACCGCGCTGTTCGTCCTGTTGCCGCACGTGTCCTCACCACTCTTGTCACCGACCCTCGTTTCCCTCCGTCGTCTGTCTCGGCTCTCACTGCCGCTGTCGCTGAGTTTGCTGCCGCCAGCCGCCTTGACTACGCCACCCGTGTGGTGCCAGCTCCTCCCTACCGTCCTCTGTCCGTCGGGGGTGGGTTTGCCCTTGGCTGTGACGTCCTAGAGGACAGAGAGTCTGAGCTGGAGTACTGGGCAGCCGCTTCTCCCTCTGTGTGTGCCATGCTGCTCTCCCCTGAGGGAGACCCCGACGCCCTTGACATACCGACTCCTCGCACTTACCGCGAGGCAGTGTCAGGGGCGTGGGCCTCTCAGTGGAAAGCGGCTATGGACTCAGAGTTGGCGTCTTGGAGATCCACAGGCACCTACGTCGACGCAGTTCCCCCTCCCAGGGCGAACGTAGTCAATGGCATGTGGCTCTTCAAGGTGAAGCGGCCGCCTGGAGCACCGCCGGTGTTCAAGGCGTGCTACGTGGCTAGGGGTTTCAGTCAGCGTGAGGGAGTTGACTTCTTCCAGACCTTCGCCCCGACCCCGAAGATGACTACTCTTCGGGTGTTACTCCACATAGCAGCGCAGCGAGACTACGAGCTGCACTCCCTCGACTTCTCCACTGCGTTCCTCCAGGGCCGACTGCACGAGGAGATGTGGCTGCGCCGTCCTCCTGGCTTCACTGACACCTTCCCACCTGGGACCCAGTGGAGCCTGAGGCGACCAGTCTACGGTCTCCGCCAGTCGCCCCGTGAGTGGCACGACACTCTTCGCTCCACGCTTTGTGACCTTGGGTTCAGCCCGTCCTCCGCCGACCCGTCGCTGTTTGTTCGAGCGGGTTCTACTCCTTTCTTTATCCTTGTCTACGTCGACGACTTGGTGTTTGCTACAGCAGACAGGGCAGCCCTGGCTCAGGTGAAGTCCGAACTGCAGAAGAGACACAAGTGCACTGACCTGGGTGAGCTGCAGCGCTACCTTGGCCTGCAGATCACCCGGGACAGAGCCGCTCGCACCATCACACTGACGCAGTCACACATGGTGCAGCAGGTCCTTCGGCGGTTCCACTTCCAGTTCTCCACCACACAGCCCACTCCTCTTGCTGTTGACCACAGACTTACGGGCCCCTTTCCTGACGAGCCCTTTGAGTCCAGTGGACCCTACGCAGAGCTGGTGGGCTGCCTCATGTACCTGATGACTTGTACTCGACCGGACCTCGCCTTTCCACTCAGCATCCTTTCTCGCTTTGTTGCGACTGGGAGACACCGCCCTGTCCACTGGACAGCTGCTGTGAGGGTGGCGAAGTACCTGGCGACTACATCAGGCTTGGGGCTTGTGCTTGGAGGGACTCAGCCAGTGGCGTTGACTGGTCACTGCGACTCTTCCTACGCTGACGACGTGGAGACTCAGCGTTCGACTCAGGGTTACTGCTTCAGTCTGGGAGCTGGTGCTGTGTCGTGGAGGTCTACACGGTCGTCGTCTGTGGCTACTTCCAGTGCAGAGGCAGAGATCTACGCTGGTGCCATGGCGGCACAGGAGCTTCGCTGGTTGACCTTCTTGCTCGCTGACCTTGGTGAGCGGCCTCGCTCTGCACCGACCTTGTACGCTGACAACAAGGCCATGATCCTCCTGTGTCGAGAGCCTCGACTGGAGAGCAGAGTGAAGCATATTGACGTGAGGTACTTCCTCCTGCGAGAGCTGCAGCGACGCGGTCAGGCACGCCTGGACTTTGTGGCCTCAGAGGCCAACACTGCAGACGTCTTCACCAAGGCCTTGGCGCTTGGTGACCACCACAGGTTCTGTGTGCAGTTGGGGCTTGTTGAGGTAGGCCCTCGGTTGGTGTAGTCCTGTTGCTTGCTCTGCTTGTTGTGCTTTGTATTTATATCCTAGTGAACTCTTGAACTGGCCTTGTGGCCGCTTGCTTGCGCTCGGAATTTGTGTGGTGTCCTTGAGATCCACCCTGAGCTTGCCTTGGTTCTTGGTTTGACTGGTCTTGTGACCGTTTGTTCACCTTGCTTGCTTTGATGCCCCTCACTTAGCCTATGGGGGTGTGTCAAATGTTGAACATTGATATGATAGGCTATAATGAGTTGCACTCTAGGGGGTACAGCTTCTAGGGTTGCTCATTTGTACCCCATTCGTTTCTATTCCAACATTCCGTTGTTCGCTAACTTTGAGACCTACCTAGTACCCACTCATAGTTGCCTTGAAATTGCCTCACTACAGTAGCTGAGGGTATAACCATTCACACAAAGCTGCAACATCACTGCTATGTCCAGTATTAAAGCACCGGTTTTGTGGGCTAAGCATCATATTGTTCCCTGCTTGAACATTTCTGTACACAATTTCTTAGCACCACTTCTGTAACCAACATGCCTGCCTTATTGGTATCCATTGAATCTTGGATCTGTCAAGAATGGCAGTAATCTCAAGACAGTAACCAGCATTCATCATCTTGAATAACCACAACCCATAGATGCCTAAAGAAGATCCGCTGAGTCTCTACAGACTAGGAGCAGCTTATGGTAACTGCAGCAAAAAGCTGAGCTGAGCCATGTTATTTTGTCATGGTGCTTGTCACTGGCGATAAATTTGACTACAGGTTTCCACATTGTTTTGTCAGATGAGAGAAGGGTATTGCTTTGCCTGCTCCCTGACCCTTTTTTTGTACTCCACCGTGTCCTGAAAGAAAATCACCCAGCACAATCAAGTCAGGTGTCAAAAGCAGCCATGCACATCACGCAAAAAAACTGATATAGCCGAAGGAATTAACGAACCTGAGTGAAGAGCTGGTAAGCATCAGTTTGAGCTGGATCGGCAGGGTTTGGCTGGTCAAGCAATTCTTGAATACCAACTAGAATTTGCTTCACAGAAATAGCTGGTCTCCAGCCCTGAAGACGGAGAACGGAGATGCAAAGGGGAAGAAAGAAAGAATATGAGAAATAGAAAGAGGCAGGGAGCGGGGGAGGGGGGGAAAGGGAAAGAAAGAGGAGGAACGGGAGAAGAGACGAAGGTAAAAACCGTTTGCTCAGACACAAGCGGCGCTGACAAGAGAAGCAGCATGCGACTACAAGAGATACTGACATAGTCTTCGTTGAGAATGCTGAGGCACACCGTGCCTGACGGGTAGACGTTGGGATGAAAAAAGCCTGGAGGGAACTTGCACTTTGGCGGCTTCGATGGGTAATCTTCCGTAAAGTGTATCGTCAGCGGATAATGGCCACCATCCCAGTCCGTCTGCGATAGAGCGAGTGTTAAATAGAAGTGAAGGGAGTAAAACAGAAACAGAAAGAGCTATTCGATAGCTACTCACGTCCTTCTTTCCAGGTATAACGCATTTCCATGTCATCATGTCTGTCGAGCCGTCATCTTTTGCCTCTGGTCTGGCGACAAATCCCTGCACGGCGTGACAATATTCCACGTGTCATTCTACGTAAACGCTCAAAACCGCAGCTTGCGAGCATCAAGCCACTCACGACTCACGTGCGGATGGTTCTTCCGCCAAGCTTTTCGTTCTTCCGTCAGCCTACCCAAAGAGATCCCCGTCATGGAGTCGAAGTACGGCAAATAAAGTTCTGGCGAGCGCGTATCAGAGTAAGGCGGTCGCTGCACGTCCAACAGTTCCTAGCAGCACGCTATTTAGATTAGCGCTGACAGATTCGGGACAGGACAGGACTACAGCTTGGTCACAGTGATCCAGACTCCAGAGAGGTCTGACACCTTGAGAACTGAAGCGGGAAGAAAAAGAACCTGGCTTAATACACGCAGTTCGTGTCTTTGCTGGCTCGATGAGGCATTTCAAGAAAGAAACATGGCTTCAAATATTATCACAATCCTTAACATTATTTATCAAACAAAAACTCTTATCACTACTGCAGTAGTATCATGAACTTCAGGCCTCTGTGCCAAACACAACTCCCAAACCACAGGACTTATGGAATATTCAAAATTTATTTGAGACAAATATCGTACACTCTGGGCTTAGGCTCAAAGGGTTGTCATGTCAGCACGACAACACATACGGTAAACCTGACCTCAAGGGGCCGGAACAAGAAATTGCTCAGACATTGCACTAACCAACCACACCCTTACTCGTCTACAGCTCCACCATCAACGCCATCTGGAAATGTGACACATTTGTACACTTTACACTTCTGGCAGAGCGTCATCCCCAGCTGCAAAGACCAAGACGAAAAGTTCAGGGAGCAGAGCAGGAGAGTGGAAGCAAAATGGGGGAACACACAAGCTGCCTGGAAGAGGACGCCTCGCAGGTGCAGTACGAATTGTTGAAAGGACAGAAACTGGGTGCTGCTAGGCCTGAGTGTAGAAGCGGCAGAAGCTTACCATACACAAAACATGCATGCAGTCACACACACTAAGTTGACTCAAAACGAGGTGACTACGGGGTCTGACTCATAACTCACTGTCTGTAAAAGCCGGCCAAGATGACCATACAAACGTACATGCATGCAGTCACACACAGACTAGCATGCTAAGGAATGCACATATACACACACGTCCCCTCATCTCCCTCCTGCAAACCCCTTCCTCCCCTTTACCCACCAAACCCTCCAAACTACACACAGGCGCACAGACTCACGGCGTAGCAGCCAGGGCAGCGGCGGAAGAGGCGTTTGTTGACCTTCACGTTGACCCTCTCCCCCTGACACACCTCGCACTGCAGCCAGCCCTGGCCGCTGCAGTCCGGGCATGGAATAGTGGAGCTGGAGAGAACAGCCTGGCGACGGCAAGCGTTGGGAATAAAATAAGGGGAGATAGAAAGGGCAAGAGAGGAAGAGGCGGTTGTTGCTGGACACGTTGACCCTCTGACCCCACCACGCCTTCTGCTTCCTTTGTCACCGCTACCCTTCACACCGCAACCGCAACGAGCCTCTTTTCGCAGAAGGCAGCACAAGGAATGGCAGTGCTTTGGAGTGGAGACTGGGGGTGGGGAAGGGAGGGACATGTGAGCTGGAACAGAAGTCTCGATAAGTCACGGTTATCAGCGACGGGTGCTTCTGGCACCGGTACAATGCCAGTCCTGCTGCACTACTGATGTCAGCGATGTCAGCAGGACTGGCATTGGAAGTGTATCATGAAACTTATATATGATTTGTGGTTCACAGGTAATGCGATAGGTAGGTGTGAAGTATGAAGTGGGGCGTAGGTTGGGGGAACCGGGAGGCTCTGGAGAAAATGGGCGGAAGAACAAGACCCGCGCCTCCGAGGTCGACAGCGTCAACGGTGGCCGCGATGCAACAAACGCATCACTGGCGGACGAACCATGAGAGGCCGCTTACGAAATCGCAACAGACGGATCGCTGGTTCTGCACGCACGAACCTCCGAGCTCGATGACGACGACGACGCGGCGACTACGGCTTTTCGCGTGGAAACAGCTGCTGCTGACGTGGAAGGTTGTGGTCGGAGAGAACGGCGCAACCGTCCTTCAAGGGAATTGGTTGAAGTAACAAACGTGCGACTACAGAACAGTTGGGAAGGTCCTGGCGCGGATCGTTCAGCCCTTCTGTGTGCGGCAGCGCAATCTAAGGCGGCTGTGACGGCGGAATGCGGCGCGAGAAGAGAGGTCATGGTTGACGGGGGACCAGTCCAGGCGAGTCGAGACGAAACGAGGGTGATGAGACGAAACGGTAGAGATGAGACTCGACGGAAGCGACGAGCCTAAACGGGAGCTTCGGAAAGGAAATTGGCACGAGAGCGACGCCAGCCTCCGAGGCTCCGCCTCGAGGCTCTTTTCCCGCCAAATCCGTGTCCGTTCCCACCTCGTAAGCCAGCCACTAACGAAACAAGCAGGCCTGCTCGTGAATCAGCAGGAGCAAACGTGGAGTGCTTTGGGTATGCTTTATTGAAGTCAAAATTGCGACATAAGGCATTGAAATTCCACTCTGTATCAATAACCAGCTTATTTTGTTTAGTCCCAATTTGTCACAACGCGTACCACTCCCTTGTGCTCTCATCGCCCACCAACCCAACGTGTCCGTCGCCGCTGATTGGCGTTCCCATGCCACGAGCGTAACAACGAGTCGAGTCACTGTCTGTCCGCTGCCTTCCGTACTGCTGGTTGCTGCACATATCATCAGCGAAGGAAGGAAAGAAGTGAGAAGTGGGAGGAGTGTGTGGGTGTGTGGTGGCTGTGAGAGAGTGAGAGAATGTGAGTGGGATTTGGACAAAGTGGAGTGCGCTTGTTGGCCAGATTCCGTGTGTGCGTGTGTACGTGTACAAAAGTGAAGTGTGTGTGCGGGTGTTCTGCGACCGAGTGAGAGTGTGTGTGTGTGTGTGAGAGAGAGAGAGTGTGCGTGTTTGTCTTATGTCGGCGTGGGTGTGGTGGAGCATTACCTGCCAGTAACCAACCAAGGACGCTCCACTCCGCTTTCCACGGCCACACTGAGACTTCGAAATTACCTTTTCAGGCACAACTTGCTTAGGAACTCGGCGAACCGTACATAATATTTTAGGTTACGGACGGCAGCCGGATAACATACGCGAAATGGAGCTTACACGTGGTTGCTGGAGGATAGTGAGAACTAACACTGTCCTTTCATGACGTTACTAATGTTATTGAGGATAGCTGTTTACGAATAAGGGCACTCATACTGTAATGGAATGGACGTCATCAACGGCAGCTGGAAGTTAGTCAGGTCGATCAGCCGCATCGGACGGACCAGGGGACGAGGTAATATCATTAACGGCTAGCCATCGTTCTCCTGAATAATGCCTTTTTTCGTCGTTCTGTCCCTCAACCGTCAGAGTCTCTCCAACGGATCTGAAGCAGAAGTTTAGACTCGAATCGACCGTTGAGGAGTCGACTTGAATGTCGTATACTAATACAGACTAATCGACCTGCTCAGAGACGTCAGAGGTGGCTCGTTTCTTGACAAGCCGGCCATGTCGTTTCTAGTGCACTGCAAACCTTGCGCCACGTTCTTTTGAGACGTCTCAAAAGTCGTTTTCTTGACAAGCCGGCCACGTCGTTTCTTGTGCACTGGCAAACCTTGCGCCACGTTCAGTAGTCAGGTTTTGAGCATACCGGTTAATCCTCGTTCCCGATACGTCTCACAATCTGTCGTGGCGATACGTACCACGTTACTAGCTAACTCTAAAGTCCACTGAAGCTCATTTTTGTAGGTCAACGTGTGTGTGGGTCATCGCGTTGATGCGTCTATTCCCAGTATGGCTTCTTGTGCTCTTCGCATAACCGACACCGCGATGGCCTCGTCATGACATCATCTAACTCCCCTCCGCCTCGTCATGTCAACTTCCCTCGTCATGTCGTGTCAACTCCCCCTCCACCCATCCTCTCTCGCCCCCGCCTTCCCCAACCCTTTTCTCAAAACCAGCCATATGACGACTTGGTGATCGAAATAGGCGCACCGGCAAGAAAGTAAGTTCATTCTGAAACATCTCCAAAGAAACTTCCCCCCTCTCCCCCTCCCTCTCCCCTCTCTCCCGTCCCCCCTCCCCCTCCTCCTCCCCTTCCCCCGCCCCTACCCCCCTCTCCCCTCACCCCTTCGCACGCTCCCCCCGGGATCCCCCCCAGATGACGAGCGGGAGATCGAGATAGGCGCGCCAACGGGAGTGAGCCACGTGACGCACGTCACCTTCGACCGCTTCCAGGGTTTCCTCGGCCTCCCGGATGATTTTCATGGAGAACTGCCGGCACGAGCCCCCAGCGCCAGGTAGGGGGGTTCAGAGAGCTATTCAGGGAGCTTCCACGTCAGGGAGCTATTCAGGGAGCTATTCAGGGAGCTATTCAGGGAGCTATTCAGGGAGCTATTCAGGGAGCTATTCAGGGAGCTATTCAGGGAGCTATTCAGGGAGCTATTCAGGGAGCTATTCAGGGAGCTATTCAGGGAGCTATCCAGGGAGCTATTCAGGGAGCTATCCAGGGAGCTATTCAGGGAGCTCACACTTTAGGGGCATATGAAGTTGCTGTTAGGGTCTCTTGGGCTTCCGGGACTTCCTCGGCCTCCCGGGCGACTGCCACAGGAGAGCTGCCCGTGCGACGCGACCCCCCAGCGCCAGGTGAACGTTCAGGGAGCTTATAGTTCAGCTGCATATGAAGCCGCTTCCAGGGCTTCCTCGGCCTTCCAGAGGGTTCGTAGGGTTGGCCATGTCAAAGCACTCGCAGCGGAGAGGAGATTACAAAGCTGCCGCTTCTGGAGTTGCTTTCAGGGCTTCCTGGTCCTCTTGGACAACATGTTTCCCCCCTTTGCCCCCTCCCCCCTCCCTCTCCCAAATTCCCCCCCACTCTCCCTGCCAGGTCAGCCGGAGTGTGTTTGGGGTGCGAACCGAGACGCTGCAGTGTTCGCACGACTTGGAAGGCAACCAGGTGCCGGTGGTGCACCTCTCCTCCTCACACTCTTTCGTCTCCTCCATCTTCCCCCTTCCCCCTTCCTCACACTCTTTCGTCTCCTCCCTCTTCCCCCCTTCCCCCCATCCACCACCCAACCTTGCCTGGTCAGCCGGACCGTGTTTGGGGTGCGGCCAGAAACGCTGCAGTGCTCACACGACACAGAGGGCAACCAGGTGCCCTGTATTCTGCTGCAGCTGCAGGCGCTGCTCTACGGCAAGAACGGGCTGCAGGTGTGTGCTGTGCTGCGCTGGTGCTGCTGCCTGGGGTGGGGGCTGCAAGAGTTAGCTGCGTGCCTGGAGTGGGTGTCTGTGGTGGTGTGGTGGTGAAGTGAACCAGGTGCCGCACATTCTGCTGCAGCTGCAGGCGCTGCTCTACGGCAAGTACGGGCTGCAGGCGCTGCTCTACGGCAAGAACGGGCTGCAGGTGGGTGGGGTGGTGGTGGTGATGCTGCCTGGGTCACATGTGTGTAAAGCAACCAGGTGCCGCACACTCTACTGCAGCTGCAGGTGCTGCTCTACGGCAAGTACGGGCTGCAGGTGGGTGCTGTGAAGCCGGCAACACAAGCTACAGTCTGCTACTTCCTTGCACACCTGCTAGCTCCTTCTGGCAGTACATGCTTCGGTTTGATTCCTTGTTGCCTCATCACTCACAACCCCAGCCCTCCTCTTTCATCCCCAACCCCCCACTCCCATCCCCAACCGTCTTCGCCCCACGCCTTCCCCTGGGGGGACACAGACGGAGGGCATATTCCGAGTGGCAGCACAGAACGACCATGAGGACTGGATTCGAGAGCAGGTAAGCCTGACGGTGGGGGTGTGTGTGTGTGTGTGTGTGTGTGTGTGTGTGCGTGCGTGGTGCGTGTGTGCATGCGCGCGTCTGCGTCTGTGTCTGCCTGGTTCGAGCTACTTCTGGTTGTGAGTCTCCTCAAAGCTCAAGAGTGGGAGCGCAGAACGACCGTGAGGAACGGATCCGATCCGAGAGCAGGTGGGCTTGTCAGTGGGTCTGTCTGTCTGTCTGACTGTCCGTCCGTCCGTCCGTCCGTCCGTCCGTCCGTCCGTCCGTCTGTCTTTCTGTCACGCCTGGTACTTTGCTTGCTGCCCCATCATCCATCAACCTTCAACCGCCATCAACCGTAGTGTCGCCCTCTCCCCCTCACCATCACCCCTCGCCTTCCCCTCATCACCCCCTTCCCTTACGACATAATCCGTGACGCTCATGTCATGCTGTCCCTCTTTCTCCCGTCCCTCCTTGGTGTCCTCCTCGCGTTGCTCGCCTCACCCCATGCAGGTCAACCTGGGGCTGGTGCCACACAACATAGACGTGCATGCCATCGCAGGCCTCATCAAGGTAACCCCCCCACTCACTTCCCTGCTCTCCTCTCCGTCATCTTTCTCCGTTCCCCTCCCTCCCTCTCTCACTTCCCTCCCGCCTGGTGCCGCGCAACATCGACGTGCATGCCATCGCAGGTCTTATCAAGGTCAGCCCAGCCCACCCTCCCTCCGCTCTGTTCTGTTTCCCCCCCTCCGCTCATTCCTCACCCTCCTTCCCTTCTCTCTCCTCTCACTCCTCCTCTCTCGTCTCACCCGTCTCTCCCTCCTCTCCCTCCATCCATATCCCATCCGCATCTCATCTTCCCCTCTTCCCCACCCCCTTGGTTTTCCCTTGAATGCCCCGACACCCCCCTTCCCTCCCCTCAACCTCATGCAGGCGTGGTTCCGTGAGCTACCAGAAGGTTTACTCGACCGCCTCAAACCAGAGAAGGTGGCAGCTGCGGAGAGGGAGGAGCAGATGCTTCCGCTGATAGCCACTCTGCCCGCCCTCCCTGACCTGTACCCCCACCCCCGCACCCTCCCACTCAATGCAGGCGTGGTTCCGCGAGTTACCAGAGGGTCTACTGGACCGGCTGAAGCCAGAGAAGGTGGCAGCAGCGGAGAGGGAGGAGCAGATGCTTGCTCTGATAGCCACTCTGCCCGCGCTGCAGGCCGGCATGCTGGACTGGGCGGTGGGGCTCATGGCTGACGTGGTACAGCACGAGGCCAGCAACAAGATGAACGCTCATAACATTGCTGTTGTCTTTGCACCCAACATGACCCAGGTGGGTTAGGTGGGATAGGGAGTGGTTCGGGAGGGACAGGGAGTGGAATCGGGTGGGACAGGGAGTGGATCGGGTGGGACAGGGAGTGGGTCGGGTGGGACAGGGAGTGGACCGGGTGGGACAGGGAGTGGGTCGGGTGGGATAGGGAGTGGATCGGGTGGGACAGGGAGTGGACCGGGTGGGACAGGGAGTGGGTCGGGTGGGACAGGGAGTGGATCGGGTGGGACAGGGAGTGGGTCGGCTGGGATAGGGAGTGGATCGGGTGGGATAGGGAGTGGATCGGGTGGGACAGGGAGTGGGTCGGGTGGGACAGGGAGTGGGTCGGGTGGGATAAGGAGTGGATCGGGTGGGACAGGGAGTGGGTCGGGTGGGACAGGGAGTGGACCGGGTGGGACAGGGAGTGGGTCGGGTGGGACAGGGAGTGGACCGGGTGGGACAGGGAGTGGGTCGGGTGGGACAGGGAGTGGGTCGGGTGGGATAGGGAGTGGATCGGGTGGGATAGGGAGTGGGTCGGGTGGGACAGGGAGTGGGTTGGGTGGGATAGGGAGTGGATCGGGTGGGATAGGGAGTGGATCGGGTGGGATAGGGAGTGGATCGGGTGGGATAGGGAGTGGATCGGGTGGGATAGGGAGTGGATCGGGTGGGATAGGGAGTGGATCGGGTGGGATAGGGAGTGGGTCGGGTGGGATAGGGAGTGGATCGGGTGGGACAGGGAGTGGATCGGGTGGGACAGGGAGTGGATCGGGTGGGACAGGGAGTGGATTGGGTGGATTTGGGAGCAGTTCTGGTGGGTTGGGTGTGGCTCGGTTCCAAGAGCTCGCATGCTGGACTGGGCGGTGGGGCTGATGACGGACGTGGTGCAGCACAGCAGCAACAGCAGCAACAGCAGCAACAGCAGCAACAGCAACAGCAGCAGCAGCAGCAACAGCAGCAGCAACAGCAGTAACAGCAGCAGCAGCAGCAGCAGCATGAGGTCAGATGGACGCGCATACCATTGCTCTCGTGATTGAAGAAGTGTTTTGAGACGTCTCAAAACACTTCTTCAATCAGCAGCAACAGCAGCAGCAGCAGCAGCAGGAGGTCAGATGGACGCGCATAACATTGCTCTCGTGTTCGCTCCAAACATGACCCAGCTGTGCTGGGTTGGGTGAGGTGGGTTGGTGTTGGTTTTGGTGTGTTCAGATTCAGAGGGTGGTTCTGGTGGGTTGGTTGGGTGCAGAGGCAAATCCCCCCCGCACCTCCTTCTCCCCCCCCTCCCTTGCGCCCCTCTCCCTCCCCCTATTCCAGATCGTGGATCCGCTCATCGGCTGTCAGCATGTCATCAAGCTAATGGACCTTCTCAGAGCGCTCGTGCAGCGCAAGCTCAAACCCAACTAGAGGCGCCCTCATTTCCCCTTTCCCTCTCTTTCCCCTCCCCTCTCCTTCGCACCCAGATCGTGGATCCGCTCATCGGCTTCCAGCATGTCATCAAGCTGATGGACCTGCTGAGAGCGCTTGTGCAGCGCAAGCTCAAGCAGCGCCTCGACAACCCCCCTCCGCCCGCCCCTGATTTCACGGACCAACCAGCGCAGGACGGGGCGAAGGGGGAGGGGGAGGAGGAGTTGGGGCAGGTGCAGAGCGATTCAGGCAACTGTGGTGGATCTCTGGGGAATGGTTTAACGCATGAAGAGAACAGGGAGGATGGGGGGGAAAGAGGAGAGCATGAGGAGGAGGAAAGAGATGAGATGCATGGGAATGAGGAGGGGCTGTTTTCAGATGAGTGCGCGACACCTTTGCCAGAGGACGACCCTCACACGCCCATTGCCAGACCTCTCGTCCCCGAGCCTCTCCTTGCCGAGCCTCTCATTCCTGGACCTCATGGCGAGCGTCCGTTTGGTTCGCCTAGCAGAATGGGAGAGAGGAGAGGCGGAGGAGGGGATGGAGGTGGGGCGGTGGAAGGAAGAGGGGGGAGAAGAGGACGACCGAGCAAAGGGAGAGGGGCAGGGCGAGGGGGGAGAGCGATCGGGCGAGGGTCAGAGGGAGAAAGAGCAGCACAGGGAGTTGCAGGAGTAGCAGGAGGGGCAGGAGTGGGAGGGGTTGGAGGGGTAACAGGAGGGTTTGGAGGGGTTGGAGGGAGCCGAGGGTGTGGTGTTCCCGTGTGCAGGAGTGAGGAGGTACAGGGGTCAACATGGATCGTTGATAATAGGCTTGAGGGGGACAGTGCATGCGATCGGCAAGAGGGGAGCAGCGGCAGCGAGGGGGAGGCAGTGGTGTGTCATGGCTGGGACATGATGCCAGCTGTAACGGACAATTCGCTTCCGGTTTCAACCAGTGCTGGCGATTCTGCACACCAACGGCAGCAGCAGCAGCAGCAGCCTTTTAAGCCAACGTGGAAGCAGCGCGGTGCAGAGCGGTGCAGCACGTTGAGCATGGAGTGCGGGCTGAGTATGGATGGCAGCACCATGTTCAGCCCATCGGGAGGGGGCATGCTAAGTCCCTGTGAGAGCATAGACAGCCCGGGGGGTGTCCTTGCCACACCCTTGGGTCTCTCAGGGGCAGCTGCTGCTGCTTCTGACCCTGCCTTGTTCCTGAGATTCCGCAGCGATCCCCGGGAGCAGCAGCAGAGGGGTTTCCCTCACGCGCCTCTGCAGGTGATCCTGCCTGCTGCGCCCCCTGTTGGGGGAACTGTTGGCCTCTACGCACGGGCACATGCAGCTGCTGCTGCTGCTTCTCCTGCTTCCTCCCCTGCTGCTTCCGTTGCCACTGCTGCTGCTGCCGGGGTGGCGAGTCTGGTTTCTCCAGCAGCAGGCAGTGGAGCCTCCTCTCCCATTGCACCAAGTCCTGCTGCCTCCTCTCCCACTACCGGCACCCCCAGTCCAGCAGGAGAGAGGCGGCACGGGGGGCACAAGGCAGGGTTAAAGGGCGACCTGTGGTCCAGACGAAAAGGGCCTGCAGTGCCCCACTCCCGCCTCTCCCTCCCTGCTGCCTCCTCCCCCTCTGCTGCTGCTGCTGCTGCTGCTGCTTGTGCCAACGATGGTGCTTACCCAGCTAATGCCAGTGCCTCTCGCACTGCCAGCAACAGCAGTGCTGGCAGCGACGCTGCTGCCAGAGTTGCCACCAGCAGCGGTGACCTGACACCCACCCCTCCCACCAGCAGCGGTGGCTTCACACCCACGGCCCCCCTCACACCCACGCCTCCCTTAACTCCCACGCCTCCCTCCCGTC